>CM077161.1:121189228-122397347 GCA_039583875.1 Platanthera guangdongensis
GGGGGCCCACCCCGTCTCCATGGTTGGATATTCCTTTCCCCCTCACTCTCCTTTGGGCCCCCAACCAGCAAGCTCCACTCTAGGATAAGTGGAGGACCACCACTACCCCTACTCTTATTAAAAGCCCAAGCCCATAATGGCTTAGACCTTTTTCCCACATGGGGGAAAAAGATGGGTCCTCCAGCTGTCCTTGGACAGCTGGAGGGTGGCGATTAATCCCTCCCTAAGGAGGGATTAATCCCACCTTGGCTAGGGGAGGAGAGCCCCCCCCTCTCCAAGCCTATAAAAGGCCCCCCTCCCACATCTATCCCCATCAAGCCCTCTGAGCAAGCCTTCCCCCCTGCCTGACCTCTACCGGAGCCCAGGTCACCGGAAAAGGCAAGCCGAGGCCCCTCGTCCCTCCACCACTGCCACCTTGGCATGGCCGACTAGGCCGCCCCCTCTCGAGCCCACCAGACCCTGGTGGAACCTCTCTCCCTCCCCCTTCCCCAACCTGGACGTATTGCATGGCGCCCCCGATGCTCGGAGCGCCGCTGGCGCAACCCGATCCATATTTCAGGCCGGATGGTGCCCAAGGAGGAAAGCACCTCCCCCAGCACCGGTGGTGGCACTGGTGGAGTGCTATACCATTGGGGATGACAACCCCCAATGGCGGAGAGCGGCGGTGCCGCTGGAAAACAAGGTTCCGGCGGCACCCGCAAAAACAGAGCAAAGCTCTATTAGAGCTGGCGGCGGCGGCCGGCGGCGGATGGCCATAGGGCCACCGCCGGTGAGAATCCCGACCCTCGACACGTTGGCCAGGGGTGGAGTGGTAGGCGGCTAACCACCCGAGGAGCGGGGGTGGCGCGGTGGTGCCGGGAGCAAAGCCCCCCGCCACCCCAAGTTTTCGGTTTAGTTTTTTCGGCGGCGGCCGGCGGCGCCAGGCCGCCGGACCCCCGCCCAGAGGGTCGCCGACCCCCGGTGAGCTGATCGGGGTCGGCGATAACGGCTGACGGATTCTGGCCGGCGGTGGTGGAGGCTGCCACCCTCCATACCGCCAGGAAGCGCAGCTGCCGTCCGATCTCAAGATGAGATCGGACGGTCCAGCTCACCTTATTCCCCGCCCCGGCCTCCTCTTCTGTGCCCCCCACAGCGGATCTGTGGTTGATCTGCTGTGGGGAAGTGCTGTTCGATTGCGTCCTACGGCTCAATCTCAGTCGCAGGATTAAGTGGATCTGCTAATTGCAGACCACTCTTTATCAGAAAATTGGGGAATTTGTTTGGGGAAAATCTAGGCCTCTATGAGAAAAGTGACCAACGTGAAAATGTTCCCCATGATGAGGGCTACCTCCACAAAAATATTGAGAATTGTTGGAGTTGATTTATTTTTTTTAAAAGCCAAAATAAAATTTGTTTCGCTAAATTAAAAGCCCAAAATACTTTGGAAAATTATAAAAAATTACTAGGCTCATTTTAGGCCCTCCTAAGGGTTGTATCAAAATTTGGGGTAATGAGGATAAGTTTTGATATTTTTCTTAAAATATTGGAAGCCTAGGGTCGAGCACGGATCATTTTTCCACCCATTTTCCCTCGAATGTGGAAATTGGAACATGCGACCACCCCCCCCCCTTATAATCAAATAGGTACTTCAGTACATCTCTAGTCTCATACTAGTCGAGCTTATTTTAGTACTTTCAATTCAATACTACTCCAGTCTCGTACTGGTCAAGCTTACTTTAGTGTTTTCAATTCAGTACATCTCTTGTCTCGTACTGGTCGAGCTTATCATTTCAGTACCTCTCCAGTCTCATACTGGTCGAGCTTACTTTATTATTTCAGTACCTCTCCAGTCTCGTACTGGTCGAATTTACTCTATTATTTCAATACTACACCAGTCTCATACTGGTCGAGCTTACTTTAGTATTTCAGTACTACTCCAGTCTCATACTGGTCAAACTTACTTTAGTGCTTTCAATTCAGTACATCTCCAGTCTCGTACTGGTCAAGCTTATTTTAGGACTTTCATTTCAGTACCACTCCAGTCTCATACTGATCACATTTCATTCCAAGACTTTAAATAAGCAGCATAATCACCATACTTGTCCTCATTGCAATTTACTATTACAATCTCTAGGTCCTGCTATGACGAGTAGTCATTGTTAAATTTGAGCCTTAGTTGGGGATAACTGGAGGTTAAGTAGTCCTCAAGGTCTAACCCCAAATAATGCGCTCCCTCGCTCCTTGTGGAAAGTAGAGCTAAGTGTCGACGCCCGAAATCTAAAGCCTAGTAGGGAAGGCCGACGTACACCCGGTGTATATTGAATTGTCGTTTTGTTTTGATTATTTGCAAATTGCTTGCGATGAAATAATGGTGGGTCAGTCCCTCTCACAGACCATTCGTACCGGTGCGGGAAGGTCGACGACTCAAGGCGACAGAGTGATGAGTACCACGGGTGACCGACCATTATATTATTCCCCGTCGGGTTTTCCTCTGCTGGTCGGCCAAAACGATTTGCTAGATGTCGCTCACATCCAAGAGTACACAAGGTTGTACGTTAGGGCCTGGGGTTGTGCGGTACGACCACCCCCCAAAAGTGGCAGGACTGGTCACTGTCACTGACGACCACATCAGTGAGGCCCGCGGGGCTCGCTACCCTGCTAGAACAAAAGTGGTCCAAACTATATCGACATATGGTTTGTGTACGCGGCTATGAATGCATGTGGTGTGTGCGTGGCTGTGAACGCCTGTGATAGAATTCAGGAGGTGAAAACCTGATGTGCTTATGAGCTAGTGGAGTCTTGTTATAACTGCTTTGTATAGCTGCTGCTGAAAGAATTGGTTTAAAGATGTTCTAAACACCTAGAGGGGGGTGAATAGGTTCAATTCGTTTTCTGACTTAGGCAGATAATTCTATCTAATTTAGCAAATTACTTAGTAGAAAACACAGCACAACATTCACATACACATAGCATTCACAGATTGCACACCAGATTTATAGTGGTTCCCCAAATGATGGGTACATCCACTTTCCCCCTTTGCCTATCTAGCAGTGTACTAGATTTAGCCTAACTTCCTTCCTTCTTCTCAGATTCGCAGATCTTACAGCTCAGAACCAAGACTGGTTCCTACAACTCAAAGTGAATCCACACTCCTACAACTCAGGCACAAGCCCTACCTCAGCCTCTTTCATAGGCCTACAACTCAGAGCGACACCCCACTCCTACAACTCAGGCAAAAGCCCTAACTCAGCCTCTTTCACAGGCCTACAACTCAGGGAACAGATTCCCCTAACTCAGCCTTTATAATTTAGGCTTACAACTCAGAGAAGTAAATCTCCTATACTCAGATCTAGTACATATCCTATAAAAATTATTGATGAAAAGATAATGATATCTTCAACCAGATGGAGAGAGAATTGGTTGAAGGCTTCTTGATCAGTTCTTGATAGAACTGATTACTTAAGGATCAACCTGTCTTAGCTTTCTTTAAAGCTTCTTGAATCTGAACAAAGTAGGGTTGATCTTCTTGGTGTTGGAGTTGATCTTCAATCAGCTTCCTTCAAAAATTAATCTGACCTCTTCTTCAGACTTGATCTGAATTCTTCAGGCAGACTGTTCAGAATCTGCCTTCACTGGACGAGAACTTCTCTCCTTCTTGTTTTTCTCTCTCTACAATCTGTTGATTGTTTCTTCTTTCTCTTCTTCTGGATTCTCAATCCTTCTGAGATTATAATTGATTAGCTTAATTAACTTTTCTCTGTTCTGTATGTTGTTGTGTTATCACAATTATTGAGAGAGCATATCTATATATAGGCTTCATCCATGGTAACCGGCTGTTCCGGTTTCAAACAGTCTTCTAACACCTCTGACAGATGTGACAACAATGTCAGTAATGACAGCTGTCAAGTCTCCAATTGTATTACTTCAGCCTTCATTGGACTTTGACTCAGCAGTAGAGAATGTCGGGTGAATACTTCATATGTGTCGACACATGTAGTCCATATGTTGACGCAAGTCTTGTTGTTGTCGACACAATTTCACTTTTACTTCTCAACACAGCTTCTGTGGAATGTGTCGACACAAGTCCTGTGTGTCGACACAAACACTCATTGTCTTGACAAAGTTGGTGTCGACAGAATTCTGGTGTGTGTCGACACAAGTTCTATGTGTCGACACAGTCTTTGTCGACGGAATTATGGAATGTGTCGACAACTTCTCTGTATGTCGACACAACTCCTGATAATGTCGACATAATCTGTCCCTTAGTATCGACACAGCGTTGTGAACAGGTTTTCTATGTGTCGACACAAATTCTGGGTGTCGACACAATCTGGCCCTTGGTGTCGACCCAGCCATTCCCAAGTGTCGACACTTGTACTTAGAGAATTTTCCTTTCCATTTACTTAACCTGCACATGATAACTCAACACAACATCAAATACAACTTGATGTATATCATTGAGTTAGGTGAGGCTTTGGTGTAGGGGAGACCGTGATACGTGCTCGACTACACTAACGGAAACTATCGTCACAAAGCATAAAAGCAAGATAGGAGGGCTCCGACCAAAAGCGAACGAAAAGGGGTCGGGTTGGCTCCCAAATCCGAATGATAAAATTAATATAGAAGATTCCAGCCGGACTCGATACAACGTCCTTAAGACCTACATCTCCAACAAGCACACAACTCACCGCACCTACACAAGCATCTATTGTACCAACTTGAGGCGTTTCAAACACAACAATAATTTATTTCGGAACAGCGGCAAACTTCAAATGGCGGTCGAGTTCCAGCTGAGATTAATTCCCTTGTTGACACAGAGTGTTCCAATCTTGGAGAGCAAGTCAAGGCTAGGCCAAGTCTCGCTCCCACAATGGATCTTCCCAATCCGGAATATAAGAGATTCAATAACAACAAAGCCAGAACAGATTTTGCAAGCGATGTATTTTAAAATCACGGAAAAGGCGGTTCGCAAAAGCCTCCACAAACTCAAAGCAATAATCACTAAAGATGAAGGGATTACCCAACCAAGAACATCAATCACACAAGATAGGTGGGAGATTCACTCTCTCCACGGAACCACCGGCGTCACACCGAATGGGGCTGCAATCCTTCTTCCTCGGAGTCGCACCGAAGGAAGCCACGCCGGCGTCGCACCGAAGAGGGGAGGAAGGAAGTAAGGGGGGCGGCTTCACACCACAAGGCCGGCGGCTTGGAGTCTCTCCTTGGCCGAATTTCTCCTAGGGAGTTTCTTTGGATTCAAATTCTTCTTCTTCTCTATTAATTCTCATAAAGAGGTCTCCTTATATAGGAGTTACAAACACATAGGAGTTACAAACACATGAGTTACAACAAGCCCTTAACCATCCATGAAATAACATTTATAAATATAAAATTACCATCCAAACATGGAATAATTTTATATTCATCAATATAAAATAAAAGTGCATGAAATAACGTAATTAATTATTCACGGCGGATTTGGCACGCCGCGGGCGGAGGTTGTAACGCGGTCTTCCTTCAGCATCATCACAGCACCTAAGATCTTTGTGTCGTTGTGCCTCGACAACCGGGTCATCATCAAGTAGTGGAGGAGGGGCCGCGACATCAATCCTCCCCCACTCAAAATCTCGTATCTCCAATACGTGGGCCGAGAGATAGCGGCGGAGAAGCTCGGCATCCAAACGTTGAAGCTCTGTCGCGAGTACCCATGAGTCGTCTGAAGGGGGACGATCACGTCAATGGATGAGGAAGCGGTAGGTAGCACCATCAGGAGTAGTAAGTGGCTCAGCAGCAAGTATCATATCAGGAGTGAGAAATGTCTTGGGAAACCTGGGAAACATGTCAGCAGTAGGAAAAAAAGAAGGCAACGTACCATCTGATGTTATACCTGCGGGGACCGAAAGAGAGAGATCATCCGAACTACCACTCTCCAACCCATTAGAAATTTTAGTGGAGGGAGAAGACGACAAAGAATTCAACTCAGGTGGAGGCAAAACAAATGACGTCAAATCCGAGACATTAAATTGGTGTAGGGGAGACCGTGATACGTGCTCGACTACACTAACGGAAACTATCGTCACAAAGTATAAAAGCAAGATAGGAGGGCTCCGACCAAAAGCGAACGAAAAGGGGTCGGGTTGGCTCCCAAATCCGAATGATAAAATCAATATAGAAGATTCCAGCCGGACTCGATACAACGTCCTTAAGACCTACCTCTCCAACAAGCACACAACTCACCGCGCCTACACAAGCATCTATTGTACCAACTTGAGCCATTTCAAATGCAGCAATAATTTATTTCGGAACAGTGGCAAACTTCAAATGGAGGTCGAGTTCCAGTTGAGATTAATTCCCTTGTCGACACAAAGTGTTCCAATCTTCGAGAGCAAGTCAAGGCTAGGCCAAGTCTCGCTCCCACAACGGATCTTCCCAATCCGGAATACAAGAGATTCAATAACAACGAAGCCGGATCAGATTTTGGAAGCGATGTATTTTTAAATCACAGAAAGGACGGTTCGCAAAAGCCTCCACAAACTCGAAGCAAGAATCACTAAAGATGAAGAGATTACCCAACCAAGAACATCAATCACACAAGATAGGTGGGAGATTCACTCTCTCCACGAAACCACTAGCGTCACACCGAATGGGGCTGCAATCCTTCTTCCTCGGAGTCGCACCGAAGGAAGCCACACCGGCATCGCACCAAAGAGGGGAGGAAGGAAGCAATGGGGGTGGCTTCACACCACAAGGCCGGCGGCTTGGAGTCTCTCCTTGGCCGAATTTCTCCTAGGGAGTTTCTTTGGATTCAAATTCTTCTTCTTCTCTATTAATTCTCATAAAGAGGTCTCCTTATATAGGAGTTACAAACACATAGGAGTTACAACAAGCCCTTAACCATCCATGATGGAGATGTAATCTCATCCATCCGTATGGTTAAGTACACACCACAAACTATGAAATGTCCAAAAATAAAAATTACATAACATTTATGAATATAAAATTATCATTCAAACATGGAATAATTTTATATTCATAAATATAAAATAAAAGTGCATGAAATAACGTAATTAATTATTCACGACGGATTTGGCACGCCGCGGGCGGAGGTTGTAATGCGGTCTTCCTTCAGCATCATCACGACACCTAAGATCTTTGTGTCGTTGTGCCTCGGCAACCGGGCCATCATCAAGTAGTGGCAGAGGGGCCGCGACATCAGGCTTCTCCAAATCTAGTACACATTTTCCAATGTACCCAACAATCTCCCCCTATTTGGAGAAGTCATAACCCTTAGTCAATGATATACATCACTTATAATAAAATTTACAATATGATGTATAAAAACATTCAATGACAGGGAAACATATAAACAAAATAAGTAAATAATATCATCACAGAATATGATACAAACATAACAAGCATGAATCATTGTTTTGTTTAAACTTCACAAAAGTTTGTTGACAACAGATTATATGGAGTTTAAAACTGAAGATTACAATGTTATAAAAATCTAGTCAATTTATCCTAAGGCTGATCAGGCTCCTTGATCACTATGCATTTTCAAGACTGGACCCTTGCTTGTAATGGAGCTTCAGTATCTTCAGCTGGCTTCTTGCCTTTGAGATCCTTCTTCTTAAGTTTTTCAGCCTTAACTTTTTGCCTTTCAAAATAGTTATAAGGCTTGGGAAAGTATTTACTGGGCTCTACAGTTGTAGTAGGTATTTTTCCAGCCTTGTGATCCCTTCTGAACTGATGTATCACATCTTGTCTTTACAGATATTTGTTCCACTCAACTTCAGAATACCACTTGCCTCTATCATGCATTTTGTCTTTGACAACTTGCCAGATAGTGAGTATTATATTCCTGGAGGTTGGACTCCATCTTTCAAAATCAGGCTTTAGTTCAACCTGCTCTCTAAACCTTTTCTTTGAGAGTTGAGCTTCTTGCTCTTTATTCAGTACTGCCTCTGACATTTCCACTTTCTCAAATATTACATTCTTAGTATCCTCTGGAGGGCTATACATTTGTTGAACAAGGTGTTGAATTCCTTCAAAATTAGAAGGGGGTATATAATTTGAGCTACCTCCTACTGACTCCCTTCAATTCTTCCAGCTTGAATACCTGACTCAGCTGTATTATCATCATCACATAGGGGTGGATATCCTAGAGTTGCTTTAACAATATTTGTTATCCATTTAGCATACTCTGAGCTAGCATTGACTATCACCATCTCCCCCTTTATGACTTCTCTTTCAATATGATCTCTTAAGTCATCTTTTTGGAACCTGATCTGATTAACTATATAAATGGTTCCTTCTGTATAATAAGCTTTAAACTTCTGTAGCTGAGCAGATATGATCTTCTGAGAGGCTTGAATGTCTAATTGGAAAGTGACTAAATCTTCTTGAAGTTTCTTGTCAAACTCTGACTTCTCTTTAGCCCTTTCCTCAGTTAATGCAGCTGCATTATTCTTTAACTCAGTAATAATCACATTATGTGATTCAATAAGATTATCATACATCCTAATTTGATTTTCTAGGACATATCCTTGTTTGACCGCTATATCATCAATCTATGTCCTTGCCTCTTATTGCTGTTTGACCAGATAAACTACAACATTACCTCCTTTATGGAAGCAATCTGTCATCTCCTTCTTATTCTGGTTTACTTCAAATCTGATTGATTTTATATCTTGAGCCAGAGTGAATTGAAGGTCCATATGGCTTTCATCCATATATTTCTCCATGGCTGCCCTTTGCTCATCCATTTTAATTTGTAGAGCAACCAACAGTGAACTAAAATCAACTGTTGGAGATGAGGGTTGTGAGGCAGTCTGTAAAGCTTTCTTATAATTTGAGCTTTTCTTTTTGTAAACCATCAGTTTTCTCTTCTTTGCTCTTAGTGCTTCTCCATCATCAGATTCAGAAGAACTTTCAAGATTCACTGTGTCCTTTAGACTTGAGGGCAGCTCCTTATCTGTTCTTGGCAACTCCCCCTGTGTCCCTGGCTCCTCCCCCTCAGTTCTTGGCACTACTTCCTCAGTTCTTACTTCTTGTAAATCAGGGAATAATTCCTCAAGAGTGAATTCTTACTGCATTTGAACTAGAGGAACATCTGTATCTTGTACATTTAAAGGAGCATCATCTAATGCAGATGTATCATCCATTGATACATCCTGTGCAGGGATGTTGTCATGGTGTGTCTGTTCAACATCAGTTAGAAGCACAGTTAATGTATTTGGCTCAGTATCTAGTATAGATTGATTAATATCACCAATTACCTCAAGAATAATTTGAGTGGCTGTTTTACTCTCTAATACAGCTTGATCTATCTCTTGAGCAACTTCTGGAGGTAAGACTTCTTGATGAGCTGATGAAAGCTCATTGGTTCCCCCTAGAGGAAGCACATCCTGAACTTGATCCAGTGGGATGGTGATTTCTGGAATATGCTCCCCCTGCATTTGACTATCATCTACATTCTTAGGAGCAGATGATTTCCTTGTATATTCTTGTTGGTCTTCATCTGAACTGAAGATTACTTGTTCTTCTGAATCACTAGATGATTCAGGTTTCCAGGGTGTTGTCTTTTTCTTTTTGTATTGTGGTTGTTTCTGTGGTGTTGAACCATCCTTTGTCATAACTCTTTCCCACATGGATAATATTTTCATATTCATCCTTCTCTTGTTGTTTATTCTAGATCCAGTTGTGTGGTTCAGCACTTCAGGAATATTTATTGCCAGATACAGACTCAGTATTCTGCCTAGATTAGGTTTCTTCAGGCTTTCCTTGATCTTGTCAAAAATCACTGCAGACCAGTTTGTTTTTATTCTGAAAATAACTCTGGTCATCAAGCTGAACATATAGGCTGAGATCCTATCATGTCCTCATAGTTTGCAGAGAATTACTTTTACCATTATCTCTGAGAGAAACTTTCCTTGTGAGTTCATCCCCTTTCTTTGCATTGATGATTCAATCTTAGTGGTGGGATCCAGGCCACACCACTAAAGAGCTTCTTTTATCATTGAAGATGTGACTTCATCATCTTCCTGAGTCCTGGGCAATTGGAGTGTCTTCCTCAGACGCTTTTAGGTAAGTTTCACCTTGCTTCCTTGACTTGATGACCTAATCTTCAATCCAGTTGAATCTAAGGTTGCTTTTGTATAGAATTCAAGAATTTCTGTCTTCCAGATCTTGGTAGGTTCGGAAACTAGATATTCTAAACCATTTTCTTGGATTAGGGTTATCACATCTCTAATCTCAGTCGCTGCACTTTCAAAAGCATTGTGAACTAACTCATAATCTTCGTTGATGTTGTTCTCCAACTTTGGCGTCATTGGTGACGAGAAATTTGAGGAGAAGAGAGATGAAGGTTTGTCGACTCAAATATTTGGTCTCGAAAATGTTGAGAGCTTAGTCGACAAAGTTGTTTTGTGACCTATTTATATGTTTGTCAACACAGAAGGTCAAAAGGCAGGGTAATAGATACTTAATGTGTCGAAACTGTAGAGATTGTGTCGACACAGACTTCTAATGTCTCGACAGAGTCAGACAACATTATGTGTCGACACAGTTTCGACACAGACTTCTTAATAGTCGACTCTAATATATGTGCGTCAACACAGACATCTGTATGTGTCGACACAACTATCTAAATGATAGAACTTCTATGTGTCGACACAAAAATTTGAGTGTCGACACTACTATCTCACCACTATTTTGTTGTGTCGACATAACTTACCTTAAGTGTCGACACAAACTACTATATATCGACACAGATTTCCTTTTGTGTCGACATAAACTACTATATGTCAACATTGAATTACTTAGCCAGATTTACCAAGTTACTCTAGGTTTAACATGCCTAATTCAATTTTGAAATAATTGAATTTAGTTTCATCTAGTGGTTTAGTAAACATGTCAGTAATTTGATTATTTGTGCTGACAAATTCCAAACAAATATCTTCTTTTTCAACATGCTCTCTAATGAAGTGAAATCTAATTTTTATATACTTTGTTCTGCTATGTGATACAAGGTTTTTAGCAATAGAAATAGCACTTGTAGAGTCACAAAATAGTGGAGTTCTACTTACCTTGAGATCATAGTCTTCAAGTTGATGTTGAATCCATAAAAGCTGAGCACATCAGCTGCCTGCAGCAATATACTGAGAATCTACAGTGGAAATTGCCACACTTGTCTGCTTCTTACTACTCCATGGCACCAATCTACCACCTAGAAACTGACATATGCCAGTGGTGCTATTTCTATCTTCTTTGCAACCTGCAGAGTCTGCATCTGAAAAACCAGTCAGTAGAAAGTCTCTATTCTTAGGGTACCAAAGACCAAGATTAGGTGTGCCCTTAAGATATCTCAATATTCTTTTAACTGCAGTATAATAAGATTCTTTAGGGCTTGCTTGGTACCTAGCACAGACACATGAAGCATACATAATGTCTGGTCTACTGGCAGTTAAGTATAGGAGGGAGCCAATTATCCCTCTATATAAAGACTCATCTACAGGTTTTCCTTCATCATCTTTGTCTAAAGGCATACTTGCCCCCATTGGAGTTCTCATGGTGGTGGATGACTCCATACCATATTTCTTAATTAACTCCTTAGTGAGCTTAGACTATGATATGGATAAGCTATCATCAGTCTGTCTTACTTGGAGTCCCAAGAAGAATTTGAGCTCACCCATACTACTCATCTCAAACTTACCTTGCATAAGTTTTGCAAACTTTCTACAAAGGTTGTTTTTTGTAGATCTAAAGATTATGTCATCAACATAAATCTGTACTAGGATCATCTTGCCCTTTGACTCCCTAAGGAATAGAGTCTTGTATATTTCCCCCTTGAAAATTTATTTTCAATGAGAAAAGTAGATAATGTTTCATACCAAGCCATAGGGGCTTGTTTCAAACCATATAAGGCTTTCTTAAGTCTATAAACATAATCAGGATAAAGTGGATCAACAAAAACTGAGGGCTGATGAACATCGACTTCTTCTTTAAAATTACAATTTAGGAAAGCTGACTTGATATTCATTTGGTATACTTTGAAACCTTGGAAAGCAGCAAAGGCAAGGAATAGCCTTATTGCTTCCAACCTTTCTACTGGGGCAAATGTCTGATCAAAGTCAATGCCCTCTTCCTGTCTATAACCTTTGCCAACCAGTCTTGCTTTGTTCTTTACTATTATGCCATTTTCATATACTTTGTTCCTATAGATCCACTTTGTCTCAATAATATTATGATCCTTTGGTTTTGGAACCAGCTCCCATACTTTACACCTTTTGAATTGATTCAGCTCCTCCTACATTGCATCAATCCAGTTAGATTCTTGTATGGCTTCTTTAAATCTCTTTGGTTCCAACTGTGACAGGAAACTTGAGCAAAGCACTGTGTTCATGTGTTTGCTTCTAGTTTGCACACCATGTCTGGGATCACCAATGGTTTGGAGTGTTGGATGATCCTTTAGATTCCTTATTGCTGGAGGCATTCTATCAGCAATTTAAACTTCTTCAATTTCTCCACCATGATGAACTTCATTGTCTTCAGTGTCAGCTTGTGGACCTTGTACTCCCCCTGGACAGCAACAATCATTTTTCACATCCTGTCTTGCAGTTTGGTCTTCATTAATGGTCAGCACGTCCAAATTGTTTTTTAAACCTGTTGAGCTACAAGGATTGCTAGACAACTCACAGTTAATTAGCTCAGATTCATCAAACACTACATGAACAGATTCTTCTACAACTTGTGTAGTCAAGTTGTAGACCCTATATGCCTTACTGTTATTGCTGTACCCAACAAATATCCCATCTTGGGATTTGGCAGCAAACTTAGTTAGGCGAGACTTGCCAGTGTTAAGCACATAACATATGTTACCAATGATCCTAAAGTATGATATGTTTGGTTTTCTGCCCTTCATAATCTCATAGGGAGTCTTTTTGTGGTTCTTAGTTATAGATACTCTATTGAGAACATGTTAAGCAGTATTTACTACCTCAGCCTAGAAATATTCTGGGAGTGAAATGTCACTTAGTAGAGTTCTACCAGCCTCAAAAAGAGTTCTATTCTTTCTTTCAGCAATTTCATTTTACTGAGGTGTTCTAGGTGAGGAGAATTCCTGATGAATCCCTAGTTCTTCACAAAACCTTGTCATACACTCAGACTGAACTTCAGTTCCAAGGTCACTTCTGATTTTGACCACTGAATTGTTAAATTCATTCTGAATTTGTTTAACAAAGTTATGAAAGACAGTAGGGGTTTCAGATTTCTGCCTCAAAAAGAAAACTTATGTAAATCTAGAATAGTCATCTACTACCACAAAAGTATAGACTTTCCTACCTAGACTATGAACTGGCATAGGACCAAATAAATCCATATGTAAGAGGTACAAACACCTCACAGAGTCTTTGGTATCAAGACTATGAAAAGAGGATTTGGTCTGCTTGCCTTTTTGACAAGTTGAACATATACCCTCTTTTATGCACTTAAATTGAGGACCATTCCTCACTAACTCTAAACTATAGAGCTGGCCTATAGTCTTATAGTTCAGATGAGCTAGCCTCTTATACCATTGGACACACTGAGATGCTTTCTCATCTACAACTTAATATACAGGATAGTTCATGTTTTCATAATCAAAATTTAAACAATAAACATTCCCTTTTCTATAACCAGACAAGATCACCTTCTGATCACTTGTCCTTTTGATCTGACACTCATTCTTAATAAATGAAATGTCATACCCAAGATCACTCAGCTGACTTATGCTTATCAAGTTATGTTTCAAACCTTTTATATAATCCACTTGAGTGATTGTTATAGAACTAGTAGAAATGTTACCAAACCCTTTTATGACCCCTTTTTCTGATCTACCAAAGATCACTTTGGGTCCATTATTTATGGGAGTATAATCCTTTAACATTCTTCTTATTCCAGTCATGTGCCTGGAACATCCACTGTCCAAGTACCATATAGGGGTATGACAACTTGGACCCACCTATAGCAAATAAAATTAATTTACCTTAGAACCCCAATGTTTATTGGGTTCTAGGTTCAAGTTAGATTTAAACTTGATATTCTTACCAGCCGCCTTCCTCACAGGTAAGCTGGCATTCTTCCTAACACTGGTGTTGTGCCAGCAATCCATGGCATAATACCCTATCTTACCACATCACCAACACTCATATCTATTATACCTCTTTTTAGCTATAGTTTTAACAGCATTGTTGTCAACTGTTCTTAACATTGTTGGTACCGTGGTTCTTTGCTTGAGTGCTGAGCTACACCCTTGTCATTCAGAATATCAGGCTTACCATACCCATGTATGATATCATGATCATATCTATTAGTTGGTTGCCACATTTTTCTGAAGGAAATGGGGGGTTTGAAGGCTAGAGGTTGTACTAGGGCTTTGCCTTTTCTTTTGGAATTGGCAGCCCTTGCATTTCTCTCAAAGCCCAATCCTGTCTTACCCTTTTTGGGAATAAAATCATCAATTAAAGGTAAGACTGATTTTGGCTTAGAGAATTTAGCCACCAGATCCTTTTCCTTCTGAAGTTTGACTTCCAGACTTTTGATCTGATCATTTTTGAATGTAATAGTACCCATCTGAATAACAGTTATGTTTTTCAGTTTGGCTACTTCATTCATCTTTAGATCCAACATTTTCTCTGAATTTGATGCAGCCAGCTTAAGAGCAGCAATTTCCTTGGCCTGTGCTTTGTTAAGGATACTGCTTTTCTTAAGTGCATGTAGCAGATCACCATATTCATCAATAAGTTGATGAACATCTCCTTCAGATTCAGATTCATCCACATCTCCTGATGCAGATGCTTTTGATTCTGAACCAGTATAGTAGTCAGAATCTATTGAAGAATGGTTTACCTTATTAGGTCCAGGCTGATCCTGGAACTGATCTTCTTTTGTCAAGGCCATCAGCCCTTTACAACAATGTTCTTCAATACCATTTACTGAGTCCAGCAACTTCAAGAACTCAGCCTCTTCTATATCCTCTTTAGTTGCCAACAGTCCTATGTATGCTTCAGCTTCAGCTTCAGCCTCAGAATCTGATGATGAAGAATCTGACCAGCTTTTTTGCTTCTTTGCAACAAAAGATTTCTCCTTCTTGCCCTTGTTTTTTAGTTTCTTGTTATCATTAGATTTTTTCCTTTTTTCAGGACAATCAGCTACCACATGTCCAGGCCTGTTGCAGCAATAACAAACAATCTTAGTTGAAGATAATTTACTAGGTTTAGAGCTATACCTGTCCTTCCAAGAGGATTTCATTTTATGATAGTAATCATCCTTGGATTGTGAGGAGGATGGCATGGATATCCACTGTTTCTTCTTCAAAAACCTTTGAATTTGTTTTGAGAAAGCAGCTAAGTCTTCATCAGAATTTGGACTATCTGATGTGTGACTTTCAGAACTTTCTGAAACTACTTCTGCAGCTTTCTTAGGAGGAGATGGAGACATCCTCCTATCCTGTCTTATGGCTTCAATCTTGAAAGCCACTGAATTATCTCTGTAATCAACTTTATTACTTTTCTCCTCCTCCTTTCTGACCATCAGCTGCATTTCATAAGAAAGCAGTTTGCCAAATAATGTTGGAGGTGAGATTTCTGCTAGTCTGACCACTTCCCTAATGACACATATCTTGGTGTCCCAGTCCTTAGTTAATGATCTTAGAAACTTATCATTTAACTCATATATGCTGAATACTCTTCCATATGACAACAGTTCATTAACTATTCTGAAGAACTTCTTGTAACATTCAGTTATGATGTCTGTTTTAGATTGTCTAAAACTTTCATACTCTTGATTCATCATAGACTTTCTGTCTTCTCTCACCTCTTCTGAACCCTCCATGTAGACAATAAGAGTGTCCCACATTTCTTTGGAGGCCTTGCAGTGAATCAAATTTTGGAATTTTGAATCATCTATAGCACTGACTATTATATTCTGTGCTCTCTTATCCATTGTAGACAAGATGATCTCATCTTTTGTCATTTCAGAATAGTCCTTTGGTGTCCTGATATTTGCATCAAGAACTGAGACTTTCATTGGGATGAATGGCCCTTCTTTGACTGTCATATAGATTCTTGGATCTGAAGTTTCCATAAACAGTCTTACTCTTTCTTTCCATATGCCAAAAATCTCTTTCCTGCATATAGGTAACTTCATGGAACCAAACTCCTTATGATTCTCAATGGAACCCATTTTGCCTAATAGATTTCTGCCTTGGAGATCTACTCAGACTGTTAAGACTATTTTTTGAGAAACCTCCCTCTGATACCACTTGAAAGAATTGGTTTCAAGATATTCTAAACACCTAGAGGGGGGGGGGGGATGTATAGGTTCAATTCTTTTTCTGACTTAAGCAGATAATTCTATCTAATTTAGCAAATTACTTAGCAGAAAACACAGCACAACATTCACATATACATAACATTCACAGATTGCACACCAGATTTATAGTGGTTCCCCAAATGATGAGTACATCCACTTTCCCGCTTCGCCTATCTAGCAGTGTACTAGATTCGGCCTAACTTCCTTCCTTCTTCTCAGATCCGCAGATCTTGCAGCTCAGAACCAAGCCTGGTTCCTACAACTCAGAGTGAATCCACACTCCTACAACTCAGGCACAAGCCCTACCTCAACTCTTTCACAGGCCTACAACTCAGAGTGACACCCCACTCCTATAACTCAGGCAAAAGCCCTACCTCAGCCTCTTTCATAAGCCTACAACTCAGGGAACAGATTCCCCTACCTCAGCCTTTATAATTTAGGCTTACAACTCAGAGAAGTAAATCTCCTACACTCAGATCTAGTACAGATCCTACAAAAATTATTGATGAAAAGATAATGATATCTTCAACCAGATGGAGAGAGAATTGGTTGAAGGCTTCTTGATCAGTTCTTGATAGAACTGATTACTTAAGGATCAACCTATCTTAGCTTTCTTCAAAGCTTCTTGAATCTGAATAAAGTAGGGTTGATCTTCTTGGTGTTAGAGTTGATCTTCAATCAGCTTCCTTCAGAAATTAATCTGAATTCTTCTTCAGATTGATCTGAATTCTTCAGGAAGACAGTTCAGAATCTACCTTCACTGGATGAGAACTTCTCTCCTTCTTATTTTTCTCTCTCTACAATCTGTTGACTGTTTCTTCTTTCTCTTCTTCTAGATTCTCAATCCTTTAGAGATTATAATTGATTAGCTTGATTAACTTTTCTTTGTTCTATATGTTGTTGTGTTATCACAATTGTTGAGAGAGCATATCTATATATAGGCTTCATCCATGGTAACCGGCTGTTCCGGTTTCAAACAGTCTTCTGACACCTCTAATAGATGTGACAACAATGTCAGTAATGACAGCTGTCAAGTCTCCAATTGTATTACTTTAGCCTTCATTGGACTTTGACTCAGCAGAGAATGTCGAGTGAATACTTCATATGTGTCGACACACATAGTCCATGTGTCGACACAAGTCTTGTTGTTGTCGACACAGCTTCACTTTTACTTCTCGACACAGCTTCTGTGGAATATGTCGACACAAGTCATGTGTGTCGACACAAACACTCCTTGTCTTGACAAAGCTGGTGTTGACAGAATTCTGGTGTGTGTCGACATAAGTTCTGTGTGTCGACACAGTCGTTGTCGACAGAATTCTGGAATGTGTCGACAGTTTCTCTGTGTGTCGACACAACTCCTAATAATGTCGACATAATCTGGCCCTTAGTGTCGACACATCGTTGTCGACAGATTTTCTGTATGTCGACACAAATTCTGGGTGTCGACACAATCTGACCCTTGGTGTCGACACAACCATTCCCAAGTGTCGACACTTGTACTTAGATAATTTTCCTTTCCATTTACTTAACCTGCACATGATAACTCAACACAACATCAAATACAACTTGATGCATATCATTGAGTTAGGTGAGGCTTCTCCAAATCTGGTACACATTTTCCAATGTACCCAACAACTGCTTTTTCCAGTTATATTATCCTGCACTCTATTATAGTTGCTCCTAACTATATATATATGAAATGTTATGCTAACTCTATGTTGCTTCAGTTATTTACTTTTTGTTATGTGGGTCTGTGCTCGTCCACAGGATATGGATCCGTGGAGGAGATTTGTTTCCACTTAGTTCTGTGACTAATAGTTATTTAAATTACCATTCACAGGAAATGGAGCACCGTAGTGACCCGCTGCCGCAGGAGATTATGCCAGCGGCTAGGACTACTCGAGCAGATGCACCCCCGCCGTCCCTACATTTTAGAGTTGTGAGTACTGCCGAGCATCATAGAGAGAGAGTATGAGTGTTACATGTTGTATATATATAGCCCACGGGCTTATATAAACGCTTAGGCTTCGGCCCTAGAACCTCTGTATTATTGATGTGATATATATATATATCTGCAGTGGTCTCCTATTAATGCATCCGCTATACTTTGATGGGTTGTGAATGTTATGATTCAAGCCGAGCAAGACGGTCATCTAGTACTTAAATAGGGTGGATCGTCTCCCCTAAGAGCACTGGGTGGACGTCTTGGGCCAGTAGTACCCCTCCGACCCGACCCAGGCAAAAGATTGGGAGGGGGTATCACACTCGGCTCCAATATCGGGACCAAGTCATCCGAAGGAGACCCAGCGTTACCCAGCTGGAATAGTTCGGGCTTGTCCAAACCTTGGCATTCTTGTTAGTTCCACAGAAGGGGACTTGTCATGCCGGGACACTCTCTAAACATGAGTTTGCAATGTCACGGGCTAGCCAACCAACCACAGAGAGAAACCACGCCTTAGCACATCACAATCCTAGACCTTTCCCACTATATTCCAATACTTGTACGGTACCATCCCCGTGCCCCCGCGTGTACTCTAATTTCCACTCGGTCCGATTTCGGCCACACATGCTCACACGAGAAAGGGGAAAGACATCATCACAGACGACATCTTACCACTAACGGATTTCTACAAAATCCATAAGGCTCGCAATGCAACATCACCGAGTCAGACTAACAGTCGAGACAACGACTTTACCCACAAAGCCTAATCCACTAACGGAGTGGATCTCTAATGCAATATCATGCCGAGGATGGACACAATCAATCCGGTGGCTCCACTTGAACCATGGGAACTCGAACCCCTCTCACTTGAGAGATACGATGCCTAGAATGCTTCAAAGTAAAACAATGAAAGCATAGATGTCATGCATGCATTCTAAAATTGTGAGGAGAAGTGTCGATACTTGAAAGTCTTGTTTTCAAGGCTAGATTTGCACCTAGAGGGGGGTGCATAGGTTTTTGTCTCTTTTTAAGTTCTTTAATCTGTTTATTAGATTAATATGTCTGTTGATTAGATTAGATCAGCTTTCAAGAACATTCACAAATGACACGGTAAATTTATAGTGGTTCCCCAATCTTGGGTACATCCATTGTCCCTCTACGCCTATCTAACAGTGTGTTAGATTTGGATCTCCCTCCAGAGCTCAGCTTATTAACAGCATACAACACTGATCCCGCGGGACCACACAGGTCACACAGACCAACAACTTAGGCACTAAGCCAACCCAGGTCACTAAGACGTCAGCCTTTATAGAACAGGCTTACAACTCCTGATTCACTAAGAATCTTTACAAAAAACAGAAGTAAAGAATGAGATGTTAAGACCAGGGCAAGCTCTGTGTCTCCTTCTTGTTGGACTGAGCAGATATCAGATCCAAGATATTGCTGTTGAAGACAATATGTAGGCAGTTGAATCTCTCTTCAAACAGCTTCCTTTTTCCCTGCAGAACTTGTAGGTCTGCTAGCTTCAGATCCCGCTGTTGCAGATGGGGATTGCTTCAACTATCTCTTTCCTAACAAGGTTCTCTATGCAGAATAACTTCTTTAGGATCAACAAAAATGACGAGTAAGAAGATGACGTTCAGTCGCACTTTTGTTTTTAGAAAACCTAGACAAGGAATTAACTTTTTGATTCGATGATCAGATTCTTTATATCCCAGGCCGATTGAGTAGTGGGTCCCACCACCAGGATTGATGGCCGAGATTTAGCCAATCAGCCCACGCTTTCCATTCATTCCCGATTCAACAGCTCTTTGCTGTGAGTGGGCCCCAGCACTTAATGATGAAATAATCCTTGGTAATTGCAGAAGATAGCAACAACTGGCCCGCCAACATCTCTGGCAACATTTCCACAACATTTGAATTTTGGTTGACTTTTGAATTTGCTGACATCAGCATGACTCAACATCTGTGGACTTAGCCAAAATTTAATCATTAGTACCAAAGGCGTTGAGTGAGTATGAATCACTCAACACCACAACACCTAGACAAAATTTTGTTTGTCTAGGTATTGAGCTCGACGAACTCTAAGTTCCATTCGACAAACGGCAAGCTTAGCTTGACAAGAGCATAAAAATCAGTTCAACAAACTGCGGGCTCAGTTCGATGAATACTGAGTTCAGTTCGATGAAAGTGAGCTCGACGAAATCATAAAGTCAGTTCGATGAACTGTAGTCTTAACTCAACATTTTATTAAACTCAGTTCGACGAATCTGAGCTCAACCAAAGCCAAGCTAACCACGCGTTTGGACTTAGCCAAAATTCTGCTTCAAGGCGTTGAGACCGTCGAGAGCATTGAGAGAGCTTGCCTCACTCAATGCTTTTTTCCTTAGCAAAAATTTCTGTATCTTGGCATTGAGAGAGTAAGCTTCACTCAACCCCAAACTACTTAACAAAATTTCTATTCTCTGGCGTTGAGAGAGTAAGCTACACTCAATGCCTTTTGCCTTGGCGTTGAGAGAGTAAGCTCCACTCAACGCCAAACTACTTAACATAATTTTTTTATTATCTGGGGTTGAGTGAGTAAGCTACACTCAACGCCTGTGGACTTAGTCAAATTTTTGCTCAACATTTCTGTGGAGTTAACTGGCAAAGCAACACTCAACGCTTTGAACTGTATGGCGTTGAGTGAGTAGACCATACTCAACGCTTGTGGACTTGGCCACATTTTTAGCCAATTTTTCTAGGCTAAGACTGACTCAGCCTGACTCACAGCCTTTTGTTGTATGGCATTGAGTGAGTAGACTACACTCAACGCTTTTGTACTTAGTCATCTTTTTTGGCTATCTTTCAGTTAGGCTGAGATAGTCTCAACGTCTCAGCGTTATATGGCGTTGAGTGATTATACTACACTCAACGCATTTGTACTTAGGCAAATTTCTACTAGACAATTATTGAATCCATACCTCTGGCATTGAGTGAGTTTGCTTCACTCAACGCCTGTGGACTTAGTCGATTTTTATGTTATGTCCAGCAACCACTTCTTGTGTCCACATGACCAATTAATATGATATGGACTAACCTGTACTCAAGAACTCAAATGCACATCAAATATATTTGATGTGTGTGACACTGACCTGTTTGACTTCTCATGAATCAGGGACATTGGGAGCAATGGACCCAACAATCTCTCTCTATTTGAAGAAGTCAAAACCTCATTTATGTCCATGGTCAATGACATACACAACCTATACAGCAAAAAAAGTATGAAAATTTTGATAAGCTATGAGTAAGTGCACCTCATTTATTTACTCCCCTTGTTTTGCTGCAAGGTGTTTGTCCTTCCTTGAGTGACACATTACTTTCTTTCCCTTTGCCATCTCTCCCACTTGCTATGACTCCCCCTTGTTAGGACCTTCTCTCTTCTCTTATGTCCCCATTTTTGACTTCTACAGAATAGGCAGACGGGGGCTGGCCTTCCTATTGGTTGACCTTCTTTCTTCTATCCAGAGTAGCTTACTCCCCTCAGTAGAAGTATTAGTGAACTGATACTACTGGGGAGTCTGTATGTCCAGCAAGAGAAACAATACCTGCACAAAAAATATACAAAAGGGAGTGCATGAAGCTATGCCAAGTTCAACATACCCAACTCAAATCTGAGGGTGTTGAACTTTGCTTCATCTAATGACTTAGTGAAGATATCGGCCACTTGTTTGTCTGTGGGGACAAACTCAAGACTGATGTCCTCCTTCTCCACATGCTTCCTAATAAAATGATATCTTATTTCTATATGCTTAGTCTTGCTATGTGAGACAGGATTCCTAGCAATAAAAATAGTACTTGTAGAATCACAGTAAAGAGGAGTTCTACTTACCTGCAGGTTATAATCCTGGAGCTGATGTTGGATCCACAGCAGCTGAGCACAGCAGCTGCCTGTTGATATATATTCTGACTCAGCAGTGGATATAGCCAAACTAGTTTGCTTCTTGCTACTCCAAGAAACTATCCTTCTTCCTAAGAACTGACAGTTCAAGTAGTACTTTTCCTGTCTTCTTTGCAACCTGCAAAGTCTGCATCTAAAAATCCTGTTAGATCAAAATCCCTATTTCTAGCGTATCATAGGCCAAGATCTGGTGTGCCCTTAAGATATCTCAAGTTTCTCTTTGCAGCAGAGTAATGAGATTCTTTAGGTTAAGCCTAATACCTAGCACAGACACATGTGGCATACATGATGTCAGGCTTACTAGCTGTTAGGTATAGAAGAGAGCCAATTATCCCTCTATACAAAGACTCATCAAGGTTTTCCTGCCTCATCTTTGCCTACTGGCATACTTGACACCATTGGAGTTCTCATGGTGGAGGAATTCTCCATACCATACTTTTTGATTAGCTCCCTGGTGAACTTGGACTGGGATATGGACAAGACATCATCAGTTTGTCTTACTTGGAGTCCCAAGAAGAACTTGAGCTCACCCATACTGCTCATTTCAAACTTTCCTTGCATAAGTTTAGCAAACTTCATGCAAAGATTGTCATCAGTAGATACAAAGATAATGTCATCGACATATATTTGGACTAGGATAAGCTTGCCCTTTGATTCCCTTAGAAATAAGGTCTTGTCTATCTTCCCCCTTGAGAATTTATTCTCAATGAGGAAGCTGGACAATATTTCATACCAAGCCCTAGGGGCTTGCTTTAGCCCATATAGAGCTTTCCTAAGCGTATACATAAAATTAGGAGAGTTAGGATCTACAAAACCTGGCGGCTGAGCCACATACACATCCTCTTTGAGGTCCCCATTTAGGAATGCTGATTTGACATCCATCTAGTAGACTCTGAATCCCTGATGGGCAGCAAATGCAAGGAAGATCCTTATGGCTTCCAGTCTGGCTACTGGGCAAAGGTCTGGTCAAAGTCTATGCCCTCTTCTTGTCTGTAGCCTTTAGCCACAAGTCTATCCTTATTCTTGACCATAATGTCATCTTGATCCAACTTATTCCTATAGATCCACTTAGTCCCTATGACATTTTGTCCTTGAGGTATGAGGACCAACTTCCAGACCTTACATCACTTGAATTGGTCCGGTTCTTCTTGCATTGCTCCAATCCAGAACTGGTCCTTGATTGCTTCTTCAAACTTCTTTGGATCTTCTTGGGACAGGAAGCTTGAGTAGAGAGCTGTATTCATGCTCCTACTTCTGGTCTGGACCCCATGATGTGCATCACCAATGATTTGGTGAATTGGATGGTCCCTCAGATGCCTGGTAGCTAGAGGCAATCTAGCTGCAGCTTGCTGATCTTCCGAGTTTTCGGCTAGTTGGTCTTCATTTTTTTCAGTTATGTCTTCCCCTTATCTTGGAATAGGCAATCCATCATCATTTTCGTGGACTATGGGGGTAGCTTCCTTGATGGTCATCTTGTTTATCATCTGCTCTGTACCTATAATACTAGAAGAGGAGGAGCTTGGCAGCTCACAGTTAACCATGTTGGATTCATCAAAAACAACATGCACTGACTCTTTTACAACTTGGGTAGTTAAGTTGTAGATTCTATATGACTTACTATGAGTGTTGTACCCAACAAAGATCCTTTCATGGGACTTGGAAGCAAACTTAGTTAAATGGACTTTTCCATTATTGAGCACATAGCACTTGCAACCAAAGATCCTGAAATAGCTCGGGTTTGGTTTTTTGCCCTTCAAGATCTCATAGAGAGTCATCTTGTGACTTTTGGTGATAAAAGTCCTATTAAGGACATAACATGCAGTGTTAACTGCCTCAGCCCAGAAGTATTTTGGGAGGGATGAGTCACTTAATAAGGTTCTACCAGTCTCTATGAGAGTCCTATTTTTCCTCTCAGCAATTTCATTTTACTAGGGTGTTTTAGGAGAGGAAATTTTTTGATGAATCCATTGCTCTTCACAGAACCTTGTCATGCACTCAAACTGAAACACCATCTCATGGTCACTTCTGATTTTGACCACAATGTTGTTGAATTCATTCTGAATTTGTCTGACAAATGTCTGAAAGACATCAGGGGTTTCAGATTTCTTTCTTAGAAAGAACACCCAGGAAAATCTAGAAAAGTCATCAACAACCACAAGGGTGTAGACTTTCCTACCTAGACTTTAAATTGGTATAGGACCAAACAGATCTATATGTAAGAGGTTTAAGGATCTCACTGAATCTTTGGAGCCAATGCTCTTGAAGAAGGTTTTAGTCTGTTTGCCCTTTTGTCATGCAGAGCAGATACCCTCCTTAGTGCATATACACTTAGGCCTAGACACAGGAAGAGGCTTTCTCATCTGCTACTATGCATATATGTGAGTCTTTGCTAGAGCATAGAAAATCTAAACAGTACACATTTCCACTCCTAGTGTCTATTAAGATGACCTCTTAGTCACTTAACCTCCTAATTTGGCACTCATCCTTGTGGAATACTATGCCATAGCCAAGATTACAGAGTTGTCTAATGCTTATCAGGTTGTGTTGTAACCCTTCCACATAGGCTACTCTAGTGATAGTGACTATGCTATTAGAGATCTTACCATAACTTCTAGTCACCCCTTTTTCTGACCGACCAAAGATGACCTTTGGTCCATTATTTATAGGAACATAGTACTTCAGCATGCTCCTTATTCCAGTCATGTGTCTGGAACATCCACTGTCCAAGTGCCATATAGGGGTATGAGCACTTGGACTATCCTACAAAACGCAAATCAGTTAACCTTAGGACCCTAATTTTTATTGGGTCCTTGGTTCTTGTTAGGCTGAAAATAATTCTGCCTGCCTGCAGCTTTTCTGACAGGAAAGTTGACATTTGCTCTCTGAACATTATGATTGTGCCAGCAATCAACAACAAAGTGGCATACCTTGCCACAACACAAACACTCATGGATGTTGTACCTTCTTTTTGGAGCAGGTCTAGTGGTTGTGTTAACAGCAACTCTGGGTCTAGAAGGAGTAACAACAGTCCTGTTCCATGGTTTCCCAGCGCCAGTTTGATAAGTGGTGGGTCTGGCAGTATAAGTGCTTGGGATATCTTGAGCCCTTCTAGCAACAGCTTTCTTTTTAGACAGCATACTCTTGATGGCCTCAGAGATGTCCAGGTCTGGTCTACTGACAGACTTGCCCTTTGTCTTAGAGTGGGCTGGAGGAATTTGAGAACATGCTGCAGCTTTACCCTTGACTAAAGAGGCTGTATCACCAAACACAAATGGTCTAGGATGGGCCATTTGTATTTTCTCATGGGCACTAGCACCTTTGCTGTAAATGCTGTTATTTTGTGGAACATCTTTGTTCACACAAGATGATTTAGCATGATTCCAGTGACCATAAATACTCTCATGGTCATGGCTGTTTGAAGGAAACTGAACTTTATTAAACTGGATAGGAGCCTTAGAGGCTAGTGGCTCCACTTGAGCTTTGCCCTTTCCCTTAGGATTAGCAGCTCTTGTCTTTCCTGTGAATCCCAACCCTTTCTTTCCCTTTTGGGAGGAGAATGAGTCTATCAAGGGCAACACTATGCTAGGCTTAGAGTATCTAGCCACTAGTTCCCTCTCCTTTTGAAGCCTTCCCTCAAGATTCCAGATATGGTTGTTCTTGAAGGTTATGGTGCTCATGTAATGGATTGTAACATTCTTTAGTTTGCTGACTTCTTGTGTCTTCAGATCCAACAATTTTGCTGAATCTAAAGCAGCAAGCTTTAAAGAGGCAATTTCCTGAGCCCGTTGTTTGGCCTGGAGCTTGCTCTTCTTAAAAGCCTGCAGAAGTGCACCATAATTATCAATCAATTAATTGATGTCTCCCTCAGATCTCGAGCCATCATCATCACTTGATGCAGAGGCACAAGAATATGGAATAGATTCATAATCTGAACATGCAGAGCTAATCATAGAATTTACCTTGCTTGGATCAGGTTGATCCTGGTTGATTTCTTCATCTGACCTGGACATCAGCCCAAGGCAGCAGCTGTCTTCTTCAGAATCCACCTCTAAATCATCATCTGATCGTGATAGAGGGGCTATGTTTTTGGATCCCTAGTTCGATTTGGGCTAGGTTCACTAACTTAGGATCTTGTGACCCACAATGTATAGCTAGGGTCGTAATTGTGTCCTAGAGTCTAGGCAAAGTCCTTAGAGTCAACATCACATGGACCAGCTATCAACAAGACTGTCAGAGACTCAAGACTTAGAAGATTTCAAGACTCTATAACGTGAGGTTCGACGTTCGTCGAACTCAGGTCGACGATAGTCGTTGTTGGGTACATTGGTTTAAATGTACCTGATTTGAAGAAGCCTCACCCTACTCAATGATATACATAAAAATGTATTTGATGTATTTTGAGTTGCCTTGTGTAGGTTAAGTATTTGCAGGGAAAGATGAAAAGTTTCTAAGTCCATGCGTCGACACCCAGAAGGAAAGTGTCGACACTTAAGAAGACTTGTGTCGACACCCAGAGAAGCAGTGTCGACACTTGGAGTAATTGTGTCGACACTAGGGATGCAGAGTTGACACCAGACAGAAAGTGTCGACACATGAAGGCTGTGTCGACACTCAATGAAGAAATGTCCAGTGAAGAAGTGTCGACACTTAGAAGCAGTGTCGACACCCAGAGGAACTGTGTCTACACAAGAAAGTGTCGACACTCTGAGGCTGTGTCGACACTCAGCAAATTTCAACAGAGTCTAAGTATAAGTGTCGACATAATAAAGAGTGTGTCGACACACAGCAGAAGACTCAACACTTGAAAAAAGTGTCGACATAATAAAGAATGTGTCGACACTCCGCAGAAGACTCAATACATGAAGAAAGTGTCGACACTTGGAGGCTGTGTCGACACTCAGTAAAGTTTAAGAAATTCTAAGTACAAGTGTCGACACAAAGGAGATGTGTCGACACTCAGCCAAAGTCTCAATAGAAGAAGAATGTGTCGACACAAGGAGCTGTGTCGACACTCAGAAAGTATCAACACAGAAGGCATGTGTCGACACCAAGAAGATGTGTCGACACTGAACAAGTTCAACACATGAAGATGTGTCGACACAAAGTAGTTGTGTCGACACTTACAAGAATTCAACTAAGTACTGAAGAACAAGGAGTTGTGTCGACACTCAATATCAGTGTCGAGAAGTGAATTCTACAACACAAGGAGTTGTGTCGACACCTTGAAGGCTAGTGTCGACACTTAGTCAACTTGTGTCGACACTTGGTCTATAAGTGTCAACACTTAAAGACAGACTGTCTCGACAATTTCAGACAGTTACAAATATTTCAAGAAGTGACTGGATGACATGACAGCTGCCATTCCAGCCGGTCTACTGCAACTGTCAGAGTTGTCATAAAGTTGTTAGGAACCGGATCAGCCGATCACCATGAAGAAGGCCTATAAATAGGCTTATTCTGTCTACAGAAAAAAAAGATTAATGAGATTAACAACAAGAGATCAACAATCAAAGAACAAGATCTAGCTATTCATTGAAGAATCAAGTGAAGATCTAAGAAGTTGGAGAGAGAGAGAGCTCCTTCCAAGAAGACAACCATTGGAACCAGGCTGTGAAGAAGGTTTCAAATTAAGATCTGAAACTTAAGTTGCAGTGATTGAAGATCAGCTGCAGAGAATCAATCCTATTGTGTTCTACATTCAAGAAGCTTTGAAGAAAGCCAAGTGAGGTTGATCTCAGTAGAGTTCATTCAAGAACTCATCAAGAACCTATCAACTCTTCTCTCTTTTTCTGAGTTGTAGGTATACACTTTGTATTCTTAATTTCTTGTAGGATCCTTAGGGATATGAGTTGTAAGCCTGTAATTATAAATGCTGAGTGGTAGGGCATGTGTGCCTGAGTGTAGGAGATCTATTTCTCTGAGTGTAGGCCTGTTGTGGCTGAGTGTAGGCCTTGTGGCTGAGTGTAGGCCTTATGGCTGAGTGTAGGTCTTTGGAGAAGACTGAGTTGTAGGGCCTTAGGCCTGAGTTGTAGGAACCTGTTTCGGGTTCTGAGTGTAAGATCTGAGGATCTGAGATAGTGGAGGAGTTTGGCTGAATCTAGTACACTACTAGATAGGCGAAGGGGGAAAGTGGATGTACCCAAACCTTGGGGAACCACTATAAATCTGTGTGTTCACTGTGTGCTTGTTTATTCTGTGATTGCTGATTGATTGCTGTGAAGAATTGATTAATAATCTGTGATATAATCTGCCTAAAAGTTTAAAAAGATAAAGTCACCTATTCACCCCCCCTCTAGGTGATTAGGTATAATTTCTTTCAAGTGGTATCAGAGGCAGGTTACTCAAAAAGGACTTAACTGTCTGAGTAGATCCTGTTGGCAGATTCAGTATAAGTAAAGTGTAGAATCAAGAAAATCAAGAAACATGGGTTCTACAGAGAATCATAAGGAACTTGGATCCATGAAGTTGCCCATTTGCAGAAAAGAGATTTTTGGCATCTGGAAAGAAAGGGTGAGACTGTTTATGGAAGCTTCAGACCCTAGAATTTATATCACAGTTAAAAAAGGGTCATATGTGCCTATGAAGGTTTCAGTCTTCGATGCAAATCAGAGAACACCTAAAGACTTTTCTGAAATGACAAAAGATGAGATTATTCTGGCCACCATGGACAAGAGGGCTCAGAATATCATTGTAAGTGCCATAGATGATGCTACATTCCAGAACTTGATACACTGTAAGACATAAAAGGAGATGTGGGATACTCTTATAGTGTATATGGAGGGTTCAGAAGAAGTGAGACAAGACAGAAAGTCTTTGTTAAACCAAGAATATGAAAGTTTCAGGCATGGTAGGTCTGATAGCATAACAGAATGCTATAAGAAATTCTATAGGATTGTCAATGAGCTAATGTACTATGGAAGAGAATTCAGTAATTATGAGCTAAATGATAAGTTCTTGAGGTCCCTAATAAAGGATTGGGACACCAAGATCTGTGCCATTAGGGAAATGGCTAAGTTAGCAGATATTCCTCCTCCAACATTGTTTGGAAAACTGCTATCTTATGAGATGCAGTTGATGGTAAGGAAGGAGGAGGAGAAGACTACAAGAAGTGAGCATAAAGAAAGAACAGTGACATTCAAGATAGAAGCCACCAGAAAATACAGAAGTAAGTCTCCATCTCCACCTCCAAAAGTGGCTGAGACTGAGTCAGATGATTCAGAAAGCAGAAAGTCTGAAAGCAGTGAGAGTGATGAGGACTTTGCAGCATTCACAAGACACTTTCAGAAGTTTCTAAAGAAGAAACAGTGGAGGTCAAAGCCATCCACCTCACAGGGAAAAGATGACTATTATCAGAACAAGAAGTCGTCAAAGAAAGATAGGAGAAAGCCCAAGTCAAGCAAAGCAACTTTATCAAAAATTGTACGCTATTGCTATAACAGACAAGGACATGTTATTGCTGACTGTCCAGATAAAAGGAAAGAGTCTAATGATAAGAAGAAGACTCAATTCAAGGGCAATAAGGAAAGGTCCTTTGTTGCCAAGAAGGACAAAAGCCTGTCAGACATATCTTCTTCAGAAATAGAGTCAGAAGCTGAAGCATACATAGGACTATTTGCTGAAGAAGATGAAGAGGAGTTCATCCAGATAATGAACTCTATATATGAGCAAGAGGACATTCAGTGCAAAGGACTGATGGCCTTAACAGAAGGTGACAAAATCCAGGATCAGCCTGGACCTAGTAAGGTACAAAATTGTTCTTTAAGTTTAATTTCTAGTGCTAGTTCAGATTCAGTTACATCAGCATCAAGTGATGTCAGTGGATCTGAATCTGAAGTGGATATTCATCAATTGATTGACGAATATAGAGTTCTGTTGCAAGCTTTTAAGAAAAGCAAATCCTTGGCCAAGAGTCAGGCAAAGGAGATTGCTAGTCTCAAAGAGGCTGCAACTGATTTTGAGAAGCTGATTGATCAAAAGTTAAATGAAATAGCCAGACTGAAAAACATAACTGTTATTCAGATGGGGACTATAACATTCAAGAATGATCAAATCAGAAATCTAGAGATTAGTCTTCAAAAGGAGAGAGACATTATTGCAAGGTTTTCTAAACCAAAGTCTGTTCTACCTTTGATAGATGAATTTGTTCATCAAAAAGGTAAAACTGGATTATGGTTTACTAAACCTGCTAGGACTGTTCAGTCAAAGTCTAAGGGCAAAGCCCCAGTACTCAACAAGCCTACTGTAGATAGAACAGCTAGGGTTGTACCTAAGCAAAGGTACAATAGATTTGAGTGCTGGTGCTGTGGCAAGGTAGGCCACTTTGCCATTGAATGCTGGCACAATTCTAGTGCCAAGATGAGTAGCAAACTGCCTGTTGGAAGATCTACAGGTAGCTTTGTTAGGAGGCAAACTAACCAGCACCAAGGACCCAAGAATTCTTTGGGTTCTAAGGTCAACTAATCTATTTTGCAGGTGAGTCCAAGTGGTCATGCCCCAATATGGTACTTGGACAGTGGATGTTGCAGACACATGACTAGAACTAGGGGATTGCTAAAGGACTACACATCAATCAAGGATGGTCCTAAAGTCACCTTTGGTGGTTCTGAAAAAGGAATCATCAAGGGTTTTGGTAACATTTCTAGCTCCCATATAACTATTACTCAAGTGGCTTATGTTAAAGGTTTGAAACATAACCTTATTAGTATAAGTCAACTGAGTGATTTAGGATATGCCATCTCATTTGTCAAAAATGGTTGTCATATCAGGAGGTCAAATGATCAAGAGATCATTTTGACAGGTTATAGAAAGAGAAATGTCTATTGCCTAGACATTATGAGTGAGAACAATATTTCTCTAGTGTGTCTTGTAGCTGATGAGAAAGTCTCTCATTGTGTCAAATGGCACAAGAGGCTAGCCCATCTCAACTACAAGACAATTGGCCAACTCTATAGCAAAGAGTTAGTGAGTAATGGTCCTCAGGTTAAGTGTATTAAAGATGGAATATGTTCAGCTTGTCAAAAGGGCAAGCAGACTAGATCCACCTTTAATAGCATTGAAAACAAAGATGCTGTGAGGTGTTTATACCTCTTGCATATGGATCTCTTTGGTCCTATGCCAGCTCACAGCCTAGGTAGGAAGGTCTACACATTTGTGGTTGTAGATGACTACTCAAGGTTTTCTTGGGTGTTCTTCCTTAGACAGAAATCTGAAACACCTAGTATCTTCTATAGCTTTGTCAAACAAATTCAGAATGAGTTAGACAGTACAGTGGTCAGGATAAGAAGTGACTATGGTACTGAATTCCAGTCTAATAGTACGACAAAACTATGTGAAGAATTTGGGATATTTCAGGAATTTTCTTCACCAAGAACACCTCAGCAAAATGGCATTGCTGAGAGGAAAAATAGAACCTTGATTGAGGCTGGTAGAACCCTATTAAGTGACACATCTCTCCCAGAATATTTCTGGGCTGAGGCAGTTAATACTGCATGCCATGTAATTAATAGGGCTACCATTACTAAAAGCCACAATAAGACCCCCTATGAGATTGTGAAAGGCAGAAAACCAAATCTATCCTATTTCAGGATCTTTGGTTGTAAATGCTTTATACTTAACAATGGGAAGTCTTACTTAACCAAGTTTGCTGCCAAATACAAGAGGGGATCTTTGTTGGGTACAACAACAATAGTAAGGCTTATAGAGTCTACAACTTGTCTACTCAAGTTATAGAAGAGTCAGTACATGTAGTATTTGATGAAGCTAGACTTATTAACAATGAGTTGTTTAGAAGTATTTGCAGCTCCACAGGTGTGACTAAGAAGATGGACAAGCTCACTATTGAAGAAGGATCTACTGCAAGTCAGCATGTAGATGATAGTGGCTGTTGTCCAGGGGGAGTACTACATGCACCTGATGTAGAAGAAGACCAAGGAGTGTAGCAAGTTGAAGAAGCTGAAGGAGTTCAACCTGAAGTTAGGCTGCCTCCAGCTAATAGACATCTAAGAGATCATCCAGTAGATCAAATCATTGGTGATCTATGACAAGGGGAATAAACAAGAAGCAGAAATCTGGGTGCAGTATTCTACTCCAGTTTTCTATCTCAAGTAGAGCCAAAGAAGTTTGAAGAAGCCATCCTAGACCCTCATTGGATTGAGGTAATGCAAGAGGAGCTTAATTAGTTCAAGAGATGCAAAGTCTGGGAGCTTGTTCCTAAACCAGAAGACCACAACATAATTGGAACCAAGTGGATCTTTAGGAACAAAATGGATGAACATGGAGTGATTATCAAGAATAAAGCAAGACTGGTTGCTAAGGGATATAGGCAGGAAGAAGGTATTGACTTTGATCAAACCTTTGCTCCAGTAGCCAGACTAGAAGCCATAAGGATGTTCCTAGCCTATGCAATCTATCAAGGATTTAAAGTATACCAAATGGATGTTAAGTCAGCCTTTCTGAATGGTAATCTGAAAGAAGAGGTCTATGTGCAACAGCCATCAGGTTTTGTTAATTCAACTCAACCTAATTATGTCTATAGACTTAGGAAGGCTTTTTATGGGTTAAAACAAGCCCCTAGGGCTTGTTATGAAACCCTGTCTAGTTTCCTCATTGAGAATAAATTCACAAGGGGGAAATAGACAAGACTCTATTCCTTAGGGAATCCAGAGGCAAGATCATACTAGTCCAAATATATGTAGATGACATCATATTTGGGTCTACTGAAAGTAGTCTTTGCAAAAAGTTTGCAAAATTAATGCAAGGACAATTTGAGATGAGCAGTATGGGGGAACTTAAGTTCTTCTTGGGTCTCCAAGTTAGATAGACTGAGAATGGTTTATCCATATGCCAGTGTAAGTTCACCCTAGAATTAATAAGGAAATATGGTATAGAATGTTCCAGTACCATGAAGACTCCTATGGGGTCAAGTATATATCTTAGCAAAGATGATGCAGGGAAACCTGTAGATGAGACTTTGTATAGAGGGATAGTTGTCTCCCTATTGTATTTGACTGCAAGTAGACCAGATATCATGTATGCTACATGTGTCTGTGCTAGGTACCAAGCTTGCCCTAAAGAGTCTCATTTTACAGCAGTCAAAAGAATACTGAGATATCTTAAGGGCACTCCTTATCTAGGCCTTTGGTACCCTAGGAATGGAGATTTTGAACTGACAGGTTATTCAGATGCAGATTTTGCAGGCTGCAAGGAAGATAGAAAAAGTACAAATGGAACCTGTCAATTCCTAGGTGGAAGACTGATATCATGGAGTAGCAAGAAGCAAACAAGTGTGGCTATCTCCACAGCAGAATCAGAATATGTGGGTGCAGGAAGTTGCTGTGCTCAACTTCTATGGATACAACATCAGCTTGAGGATTATGGTATTCAAGTAAGTAGAACACCACTATTTTGTGATTCTACTAGTGCTATATCTATTGCAAACAATCCTGTTTCCCATAGTAGAACTAAACATATTGAAATAAAATATCATTTTCTAAGGTAACATGTAGAAAAAGAAGATATATCACTAGAGTATGTAAATACAGATAATCAACTAGCTGACATGTATACTAAGCCTTTAGAAGAAACCAAGTTCAATAGGTTTAAAGTTGAATTAGGTATGATAAACATAGAATAAGTTTACAGAAATGGCTAAGTAAAATAGTGTCGACACACAGAGTTGTCTGTGTCGAGACAGAAAATTGGTGTCAACACTTCAGAGAAAAGGTGTCGACACATCTAGGAAGTTGGTGTCGACACTTCAGCGAATTTGTGTCGACACATACAGGTAGGTGTCGACACATCCAGGGTGGTGTCGACACTTAGACTTTATGCAGAATTAGTGAAGTAAAGTCTCGACTAAGTGTCGAGCTAAGTGGTGTCGATACATAAACAAGTGTCGACACATATATTCTGTCGACTATACGTGTGTCGACACATAGTTGTCGAGACATTATAAGTCTGTGTCGACACTTATCAACAGTGTCGACACAATTTGAGTATCTTGACTTGCCCTTTCATCTTCAATCCTAGAAAGGTATAAATAGGATTTCGCCATTGACTGTCGACACGCTCACCAAAGTTTCGAGACCAAACTTGTGTGTCGACACCACTCTTCTCTCAATTCAAATTCTTCAAACCCTAATGGCGCCCAAGCTCGAAGAGAACGTGAATGAAGGATATGAACTGGTACGGCATGCGTTTGATGACGCAGAACCAGAGATCAAGGATGTGGTAACCCTAGTTGCAAACTCTGGATTAGATTTTATTGTTTCAGAGCCAACTAAGATTTGGAAGAAAAAAGTTCTGAAATTCCTGAATGGAGCTACTGTAGATGAATCTGGACTAAAGATTAAGTCCAGGGTTCATGGAGAAAAGCTGAAATTCTCACCTAAGAGTTTGAGGAAGGTACTAAACCTACCTAGGACTAATGAAGAAGATGAAGTTTCTGCTTCTAAGATCAGAGAAGCTTTAACTTGGTGTGGACTGGATTCCAAGATGAAAATTGGATCAGTATTCAACAGAAAGGGAATGAACAACCAAGGAAAATTTCTCTCTGAAATTGTTGGCAAGGTGATCCTGTGCAAGTCTGGAGGACATCACAGGATTTCAGCTTATATGTTCAATCTGATGACAAGGTTAATCTTCCAGCTACAAACTGATTGGTCTACAGTAGTGTTTGAGAAGATTAAGGAGAGCCTGAAGAAACCCAATTTGGGTAGGATACTAAGTCTTTACTTGGCTGGTAGTATACCAGAAGTAATGAGCCAAGCTGCAGGATCAAAGATCAATCACATGAGGAAGATGGACATGAGAATCTTCTCTAGATGGGATAGGATCTTGAATAAGGAAATGCCTACTCCTGAGAAGATAACACCACAAAAGAAGAAGAAGAAGACAGCCCTAGTGGCTCAAGAATCCTCTAGTAGCTCTGAAGAGCAAGTTGTGTTTACTCCTGATGAAGAAGAAACTGGAGGTGCTGGCAAGTCTCCAACTAGACAAGATGATGCAGAGAGGCAGGGGGAGCTACCACAAGCTAGCCCAATACACCAGGATTCTATCCAGGGGGAGCCTCTACTGGTTGAAGATCCAACATCTTTAGAAAGTGAAAGAGCCACTCAAACCATTCTTGAGGTAATCATTGAAATCAATCAATTAGATTTCCTTATTGAGAGTGAAGTTATAATTGACAAATTACCTAATGTTACTCAGCAACCTCAGATTCATAGTCAACCCCCCAGATTTTGTCATGGAGGACACATCTGTTGCAGATCAAGTAGTATCTGATCAAGTTATTGCTGAGATAAGAGAATCTCCACCCCATCCTCCACAAGAATTTACTTTGGAAGAACTATTCCCTGATCTCCTCCAAATAGACTTTGAGAAGGAAAGTGCTGCTGCTGAGGGGGAGAATGCTCATGTTGAGGGGGAGCAAGTAGTTATTGTTGAGGAAACTGCAAGGAAGGAACTTGAAGTGCAGAAGGAGTTACCTCCAAGCCCTAAGGACAGGGTTGATATTGCAAGTACATCTGCTTCTGAAGATGAGGAGGCTGCCAGAGCTAAAAAGAGAAAGTTTCAAGTATTTAAGAGAAGGAGCCAAAATTATAAGAAAGCTCTGCAAACCATTGCACAACAACCTACACCACAGTCAGCACCATCAACAGATATCAGTTCATTGATGGTTGCCTTACAGATAAAGCTTGATTTGCAAAGACAAGCACTTGAAAAGTATGTAGATGAAGGGCAAAAATCTTTACAGTTTGATCTGGACCAGGACATTAAGTCTATTAGATTTGAGATGAATCTAAATAAGAAGGAGATGACTGACTGCTTTCACAAGGGAGGGAATGCAGTAGTCTATCTAGCCACTCATCAGGAGAAGATAAAAGCTCAAGTGGATGATATTGCACTGAAGCAAGGCTATGTTCTGGAGAATCAAATAAGGATGAATGATAATTTGACAGCTTTCCACAATGCTATTGTAACGGAATTAAAGAATATAGTAACTGCCCAAAATGCAGCCCTGACCACTGCCAAAGAAGAATTTGACAAAGCATTGCAACAGAGTTTATCTGATGTTACTTCTGCAATTCAAGATTCTCAGAAGCTGATCACTGAAAAACTCCAAAGGTTGAAACCCTTCTACAAGGATGGAGTCAATTACCTAAATGCACAAATCAGATTTCAGAAAGATGATCTAAGAGATCACATAGAAAGAGAAGTCATAAAGGGGGGGAGGGTGTTAGTCAAATCCAGCTCTGATCATGCAAAATGGATTTTCAATTCCATCAGAGCCACTCTTGGTTATCCTCCTCTATGTGATGATGATAATGTTGCAGAGTCTGGGATTAATCATGCCTATCTTGGAGGTGAGCAAGCTGAAGTAGCTCAGGTGATCTATCCTCCACCAGACTTTGATATGATACAAGCTGATATACAAATAATGTATAGCCCACCTAAGGGAAATCAGAAGGTTATCCTAGAAAAAGTGGTTCAGCTAGTATCTGAGGCTATACTAAAAGAACAAGAAGCTTTGCTCAAAGAACAAGAGACTCAACTGTCTAAAAAGAGATTCAGAGAGCAAGCTGAGTTGAGGCCTGACTTTGAACAGTGGAGCCCCACTTCAAGGAATATCATTCTGACTGCATGGAAGGCTGCCAAGGATAATATTCAGGATCTAAACAAGTGGTATTCTGAACTTGAGTGGAGGAAGCATGAGAACAGACAAGAAGCCATTGTGCAGTATAAAAGAAAGGCAAAGATGGGAAAGCTACCTCCTACTGCCCAGGAGCCTAGCAAGTACTTTCCAAAGCCATATCATTACTTTGAAAGACAAAAGATCAAGGCTGAAGAATTAAAGAATAAGGATCTTAAAGGCAAGAAGCATGCTGCTGCTGAAGATGCTGAAGCCCCTGTGCAAGAAAAGATACAGTCTGGGAAGGGCATAGTTATCAAGGAGGCTGAGCAGGAATAGAATAGAATTTATCTTTAATTTACAGTTGTAATCTTTTGATTTTAAACACTCTGTAAACTTTTGTATAATGAATATGACAAAGTTATTAGAACAATGTGATGTTTGAAAAATATATTACATAATAGTTCTGAGATATATGTGTGTACATGTTTTGCTTAATACATATTTATGTACTTTCCCTATTTGCATAATCCTGTTTTTACATCATACTGTAATTTTGTTATGTATGGTGTATATCATTGACTAAGGGTTATGACTTCTCCAAATAGGGGGAGATTGTTGGGTACATTGGTTTAAATGTACCTGATTTGAAGAAGCCTCACCCTACTCAATGATATACATCAAAATGTATTTGATGTATTTTGAGTTGCCTTGTGTAGGTTAAGTATTTGCAGGGATAGATGAAAAGTTTCTAAGTCCATGTGTCGACACCCAGAAGGAAAGTGTCGACACTTAAGAAGACTTGTGTCGACACCCAGAGAAGCAGTGTCGACACTTGGAGTAATTGTGTCAACACCAGGGATGCAGAGTCGACACCAGACAGAAAGTGTTGACACATGAAGGCTGTGTCGACACTCAATGAAGAAATGTCTAATGAAGAAGTGTCGACACTTATAAGCAGTGTCGACACCCAGAGGAACTGTGTCTACACAAGAAAGTGTCGACACTTGGAGGCTGTATCGACACTCAGAAAATTTCAACAGAGTCTAAGTATAAGTGTCGACATAATAAAGAGTGTGTCGACATACAGCAGAAGACTCAACACTTGAATAAAGTGTCGACATAATAAAGAATGTGTCGACACTCAGCAGAAGACTCAATACATGAAGAAAGTGTCGACACTTGGAGGCTGTGTCGACACTCAGCAAAGTTCAAGAAATTCTAAGTACAAGTGTCGACACAAAGGAGATGTGTCGACACTCAGCCAAAGTCTCAACAGAAGAAGAATGTGTCGACACAAGGAGCTGTGTCGACACTCAGAAAGTATCAACACAGAAGGCATGTGTCGACACCAAGAAGATGTGTCGACACTGAACAAGTTCAAAACATGAAGATGTGTCGACACAAAGGAGTTGTGTAGACACTTACAAGAATTCAACTAAGTACTGAAGAACAAGGAGTTGTGTCGACACTCAATATCAGTGTCGACACATATTGAAGAAGCTGTGTCGAGAAGTGAATTCTACAACACAAGGAGTTGTGTCGACACCTTGAAGGCTAGTGTCGACACTTGGTTAACTTGTGTCGACACTTGGTCTATAAGTGTCAACACTTTAAGACAGACTGTCTCGACACTTTCAGACAGTTATAGATATTTCAAGAAGTGACTGGATGACATGACAGCTGCCATTCCAGCCAGTCTACTGCAACTGTCAGAGTTGTCAGAAAGCTGTTAGGAACCGGATCAGCCGGTCACCATGAAGAAGGCCTATAAATAGGCTTATTCTGTCTACAAAAAAAATGATTAATGAGATTAACAATAAGAGATCAACAATCGAAGAAGAAGATCTAGCTATTCATTGAAGAATCAAGTGAAGATCTAAGAAGTTGGAGAGAGAGCTCCTTCCAAGAAGACAGCCATTGGAACCAGGCTGTGAAGAAGGTTTCAGATTAAGATCTGAAACTTAAGTTGCAGTGATTGAAGATCAGCTGTAGAGAATCAATCCTATTATGTTCTACATTAAAGAAGCTTTGAAGAAAGCCAAGTGAGGTTGATCTCAGCAGAGTTCATTCAAGAACTCATCAAGAACCTATCAACTCTTCTCTCTTTTTCTGAGTTGTAGGTATACACTTTGTATTCTTAATTTCTTGTAGGATCCTTAGGGATCTGAGTTGTAAGCCTGTAATTATAAAGGCTGAGTGGTAGGGCCTGTGTGCCTGAGTGTAGAAGATCTATTTCTCTGAGTGTAGGCCTATTGTGGCTGAGTGTATGCCTTGTGGCTGAGTGTAGGCCTTGTGGCTGAGTGTAGGTCTTTGGAGAAGACTGAGTTATAGGGCCTTGGGCCTGAGCTGTAGGAACCTGTTTGGGGTTCTGAGTGTAAAATCTGAGGATCTGAGATAGTGGAGGAGTTTGGCCGAATATAGTACACTACTAGATAGGCAAAGGGGGAAAGTGGATTTACCCAAACCTTGGGGAACCACTATAAATCTGTGTGTTCACTGTGTGCTTGTTTATTTTGTGATTGCTGATTGATTGTTGTGAAGAATTGATTAATAATCTGTGATATAATCTGCCTAAAAGTTTAAAAAGATAAAGTCACCTATTCACCCCCCTCTAGGTGATTAGGTACAATTTCTTTCAGTCGTGCTCAGCTCGATTATCTCAAAGTAAATTCTTTGACCTGAGCTCGACGAACTTGGTACTCAGGTCGACGAAAACTTAGACACTACAACAACACTTCAAATTCAGAAAACATCAAGATATTCTAAGTCCTTAGTATCAGACTTTGGTCGACGAACTTAATTCTGAGCTCGACGAACTCTATTCTTTGGTCGACGAATCTTTGGACTACTACAGTATTCTATCAAGACTATGTTGTCTAGTCTCAGGTCGACGGACTCAGTTCTCTGGTCGAAAAATTCTGGACTCTTTACTTCAACACTTTCATTCATAAATTATTCTAAGTCCAGACTGAACTTTAGTCGACGAAGTTATAATATTAGCTCGACGAACTCGAAGCACAGAATAGGCGAAGTTCAGAAGAGACAGCAGTTCAGTTTCCAGCTCGACGATCATGGAACTCAGCTCGACGAACAGAAGCCGTCTGGTCGACGAACACAACATCTCAGCTCGACGAACTGTGGACTCAGTTCAACGATTTCTGTCAACTGTTCGACGATTCTAGACTAAGTCATTTTCAGCCCTGTACCCATTTTTACTGCAATAATTCCTTGGTAATCAATGCTCTAACATTCTCTGAATATAGCCGTTAGAGGAGCATTGATTGGGATATTCTCCAGGATTATTGCTTGCCATTTTTCCATGGGATAGTTGGGGAAATTATTCAATGATGCTTATTCTCTAGGCCGTCAGCATTGAATGAAGAAGGAATTCAAAATTCGAAAGTCCAATTTTCCCAGGAAATATAAAAAGAGATTTTTCTCTTTTTTAGTACAACAGACAGATAGAAAGAAAGACAGAAACACATACAGAGAGAAGAATACTGAATCAGAAAATAAAAACACAACCAATCAGCTCTCAGTCTGAGACAAGAATCCTAATACTTAAGAAGAAGAACAATCATTCAAATATCAAGAGTCTTAATTCTTCAAACTCTCCAGGACACTTCACAGGACAACAAATCTTCCATATGTCAAAGAAGTTCCTGAAGATCTCTATAATCAAGGCCGAAAGCTTGAAGGCCTATCAACCTGAGCAAAGCTCCAGTTCTCCTGAACTATTCTACATCTCAGGGGGAGCTTTGACAACATCACTGAATCCACATAGTCTTCTCATTGTGATTGAGAAAAGAAGACTTTCATCACTCTCTCACCCCCACCTCTGTAAAGGGTTGTCATCTCCCTTCAAAAGTGATTCCTGGTTACAAGTCACCTGATCAAAAGACTTGAGGATTTGGTTTTTTGAGCTCCTGATCAAAAGCTCATTGGTGTCAGGCACCTGATCAAAAACCTGAGTGGATTCCTACCAGGGTGGTAGAAGAGTGGATGTACCCAGGTTGGGGAACCACTATAAAATTTCTTGTGTCGTCTGATTGCCCTTTTCTTTTTATTCCTGCTGTGCTTGTGTTTTTAGGACTATTGTGTGCTTATTTACTTTAGTTTAATTCTGCACATTTTAATTACAGCAGAAGCTGTAATAGTTTTATAAGGACCTACAAATACTCTATTCACCCCCCCCCCCCTCTAGAGTATATTAGATCTAACACATCACTTTCAATTGGTATCAGAGCAGGTTCCTTTGGTTGTACAAGCTAAACCTTGAACCAAAGATCCTTTGTTAGATCTAAACATTATTTCATTTTCATTTAGATTATAAACACATCCATGGCTTAGAACAAGGATTATACAAGCACCAGACCTCCAGTTTGCAACCATAATAGGCTTGCCATCTGGAAGGCAAGAATCAAGTTGTACATGAACTCTATTGATGAAGACATCTACAACTCTATTTTGATAGGTCCCCCACAGGCATCTACATCTACAACATCTTCCAGCAACAATGCAGTCCCACCACCTGAGTGGACTGAAGCTCAGAAGAAAGCCAAGATTGCTGATGACAAAGTCATGAACATATTGGCTCAGACTATGTCAGATGACATCTTTCAGAAGGTGGCTGAATGCACCTCTGCAAATGCAATCTAGGATTCACTCAATCAAATGGTTACTGGCTCAGCAGATGAGAGGAAAGATAGAATATCAAAGCTCATCACACAATATGAAAACTTCAAGAAGGATGAGGCAGAAACAGTTGAAGTGATGTACAACAGGCTTAGTTCCATCATTAGTGAGCTAAGGACCTTAGATAAATAAATCACCTTGACTGAAGTGAATGAGAAGATCCTAATGTGTTTCCCAAGCTCATGGGACACCAGGATCTGGCCAATCAAAGAGGCCAGAAGCTTGAATGAGATTTCAACTGAATCTCTCCTAGGAAAGCTCAAATCTTATGAGCAGCTAATCAAGTCCAGAGAAGCAGTGGAACACAGGACTCCTCCTCCAGCATAGAAAGAACAATCCATTACATTCAAGGCTGCTGAAGAAACTGAAGCCCCAATAGTCAATGAAGAGCTAATGAGTCTCTTTGCCAAGAGATTCTTCAAAATGGCAAGGAAAGACTTCACAAGGAAGTCATCCAGAAATGACAGCCAGCCAAGGTATGACAAAACCCCCACTAAAGAGGTAGTGTGTTTTGGGTGTAGGAAACCAGGACATTTCCTGTCTGAATGTCTTGAAAATCAAAAGAAGGAAAGAAGAAGAGAGAAGGAATCAAGAAGCAAGCATTACAGCAAGCCCTCTTCCAGCAAGCACAAAAAGAAGGACAAAGGATTTGTGGCTGAAACATGGAGTGACACAGAAGATGAATCCACATCTTCCAGCTCCAGTGAGGAAGAAGAAGAGGCCAAGGCAAAGGAGGTTTTCCTCATGGCAATTGATGCAAGCAGTAGCAGATTAGATACAGATGAATCTGATAATGAAGAAAACATGTCAGCTGAAGATCAGGTAATAACATCTTATGATTTTGAATCTGATGAATTTAAATTTGAATTTAAAAACCTATGCTTAGATTTGATAAGCTCTGAGATGGAAATCAAACTTCTCAGAGATAAATTGAATGATCTACATAAAATCACTTCTGAAAATGCAAATCTATCAAGTGAACTCAAATCTGCAAATGAACAAATTACTTTTCTGAAATCAGAACTTAGCAAAGCTAAATCATTAGAAGAATCATTAAATGGCAGAAGTCTGAAATTGTTAGATATAACCAGCACAGTAAATACTAGAACAAATAAATACAGATTAGGATTAGGAGCCACATCTAGTGAACCAACCCTAATCCCAAGGAATCATCTTTCAAAACTTGTAAATTTTATCTCTGATAAAGGAAATAAAAACACTGAACAAGTAAACAAGGTTAATAAAATTCTAGAACAAATTGAAGCTAAGGACCAAATTAAAAACCAGAAGAAGGATAAAAATAACAATGTTCAGCAGTTATCGTCGAACTCAGATCGACGATACAGGAACAGATTGTCGAACTCAAAACGACGATCTCTGAACACAAACTTCAATAATAATCATTCGTCTAACTACAATCGACGAAATTTGTATGGTTCGTCGAGCAGAGGTCGACGAACGTGGGGCATAGAAAATGAATATGTTCATTCTTTGGGCAGAGATCGACGATCTCAACCCATTTCATCGAACTTTGGTCGACGAACTTACAGAAACTCGTCGAACCCAGAAAGACTTGACCAAAATTTTAACTATAACTGCAACTTAAATAATTCTAGAAAAGCCTTTAATCCTCTAGCTGATTGGGTTATACCACCTAGAATATATCACCCTCTAAGATATAAATCCCAACCAGAATTTTCAGTTATTTCCAGCTTCTCATATCAACAAAACAAAGGACCGAAGGTAACCTGGGTCAAGAATATTTAACTGCTTTCATTGCAGGAGAAGAGCTGTCCAGGAGTAAATTGGCCATGGTACCTGGACAGTGGATGCTCCAAACACATGACAGGTAGCAAGAACAATCTCACAAATTACAAGTCCAAGCTAGGGCCAAAGGTGATCTTTGGTGATTCAAAAAGTGGCCCGTCTGAAGGATATGGAGCAGTGAAGATTGGAGCAGTTACATTCAAGAGAGTAACATATGTAAGAGGACTCAAACATAACCTCATCTCAATAAGTCAACTTTGTGATGAAGGTTATCAGGTAACTTTTAACTCTAGCTCTTGTATTATATCATCTAAAGGAAACAAACCTATTTTAATTGAAAATAGACAAGGCAACATATACTTAGTTGATTTTCTATCTGCCACTTCTGATATCTGTTTACTTAATTTAAATAGTAACCAGAATGATTTATGATATAAAAGACTAAGTCATGTAAATCTGAAAAATAATGCTAGGCTATCTAAAGACAACCTTGTTAGAGGTCTACCTCCTGGTCCCTACAAGAAGGAAGGCCTTTGTAGGACCTGTCAATTAGGCAAGCAAACTAAATCTAGTTTTTCAAATCCATTAATAAAAGTGATTCACCTAGGATTTTGTATTTGCTACATATGGATCTATCTGGACCCATTGCTGTGTAAAGCCTAGGAGGGAAATCCTACACTTTGGTTATTGTGGATGACTTCTCCAGGTTCACTTGGGTATTCTTTCTGAGATCTAAGTCAGATACCTTCAAGGTTCTTACAAATTTTCTCAGGATCATACAGATTGAGTTCTCTAGTCATGTTGCATTGATCAGAAGTGATCATGGCACAGAGTTTGAGTCTCTTCTTATGCATGAGTTCTGTGAGAAGGAAGGAATCAGGCATTGCTTCTCAGCTCTTACAACTCCTCAATAAAATGGGGTAGCTCAAAGGAAAAATAGGACACTCATTGAAGCTGCAGGTACATTGCTTGTTGATGCATACATGCCACTAACCTTTTGGGTAGAGGTTGTACACACTACAAACTATGTCCTGAACAGAAGCTTAATTCACAAACTAAAGAACATGACTCCCTATGAATTGCTTAAAGGGAAAAAAACCTAAAATTAACTATTTTAAAGTATTTGGTTGTACATATTATATACATAATAACAACAAGAAATACATTAGAAAGTTTGAGGCTAAGGCTGAAGTGGGAATTTTTCTAGGATATTCCCAAGTAAGCAAAGCCTATAGGGTCTTTAATAAATCATCACTAAAAATTGAGGAATCAATTCATGTAAGCTTTGATGAGACTAACACGTATTGCAAGGAGAAAGAAGTTTTTTACCAGGAACTCTTTGTAGGTACCTCACTTGTGTGAGAAGTTGGATAACCTAAACCTTACCCAAGAGGTTCCAATTCATCCCTCTCCACAAGTCAATGAAGATAGTGAAGAAGAAAGCATTGAAGTGATTGACTCCCCTCCAACAGCCAACATAATTCCACAAGAGGAATTGGTTTCAAATGTCGTTGCACAACCAAATCCACCCACTGATCTTGTCACACTTAAGGATCACCCCAGATCTCAAGTGATTGGAGACATATCAGCAGGTGTACAGACAAGGCATCAACTCAATCAAGATGTGATGCATGCCTATTTTCTCTCTCAGATTGAACCTCAATCCATTCATGATGCAGAGCAAGATCCCCACTGGATCATTGCAATGCAAGAGGAATTAAATCAGTTTGAGAGATGTAGAGTTTGGGATTTGGTTCCAAGACCACAAAACTACCCAGTTATTGGAACCAAATGGGTATACAGAAATAAGCTTGATGCCCGAGGAGTTATTGTGAGGAACAAGGCTAGGCTTGTTGCTCAAGGCTACAGACAAGAGGAAGGAATGGATTATAATCAAACCTTTGCTCTTGTTGCAAGATTAGAAGCCACAAAAATATTCCTAGCCTATGCAGCCTACAAGAAATTCAAGGTCTACCAAATGGATGTGAAGTGTGCATTCTTGAATGGAGTATTAAAAGAAGAGGTTTATGTTGAACAACCTTCAGGTTTTGTCTCTCCAACTCATCCTTTGCATGTGTTCAAGTTGCATAAAGCCCTCTATGGTCTAAAGCAAGCTCCAAGAGCTTGGTATGAGACCTTAGCAAGCTTTTTATTAGAGCATAAATTCATCAGAGGCATAATAGAAAAAACACTTTTCACTAGACATCATAAGGACCAAATCTTGTTAGTACAAATATATGTGGATGACATTATCTTTGTGTCTACTGATTCAAAATTGTGCAAGAGGTTTTTTGACCTTATGCATTCCAAATTTGAAATGAGTAGCATGGGTGAGCTTTCCTATTTCCTTGATCTCCAAGTGAAACAGCTCCCTGATGACATCTTCATCTCCCAAGCTAAATATGCTAAAGAGCTAATAAAGAAGTTTGGGATGGCTGATGCCTCAGCAAAGAAAACACTTATGGCTACAAATGCTGTGATTGACTCTGATGCATCAGGGAAATATGTAGATCAGAAACTATATAGGGGCATTGTTGGGTCCCTACTATATCTGACAACTAGCAGACCTGATATCATGATTCCCACATGCCTTTGTGTTAGGTTCCAGGTGAACCCAAAATAATCTCACCTTATTTTTCTAAAAAGAATTTTGAGATATATAAAGGGTTGTCCTAGTCTAGGCCTATGGTATCCAACAGAGTCAGAATTTGATTTAACTGGATATTTTAATACTGACTTTACTGGATGCAGGATGGATAAAAAAAGTACCTTAGGAACTTGCCAGTTCCTTGGTATGAGATTAGTGTCCTGGTTTTGTAAAAAGCAAGCCTCTGTGTCAACCTCCACTGCTGAGGCAGAATACATTACAACTGGTAGTTGTTGCTCACAGATGCTATGGATACAAAACCAACTACTAGACTATGGTCTCAACTTAAATAATTCAACTCTACTTTGTGATAACACAAGTGCTATAGCCATAGCACAGAATCCAGTCCATCACAGTAGGACAAAACATATGGACATTAGGCATCATTTCATTAGAGAGTGTGTAGACAAAAATAAAATTAATCTTGTCTATATCTACACTGATTTACAAAGAGCTGATATATTCACCAAACCTCTGGATTAGAAAAATCATGTATTCTTTATAAATCAGCTTGGAATGATAAATGGAGAAGATTTAATTTAAGTTCTGTCTGCACTCGACGAATTTTCCAAAGTTCGTCGAACAGAGTTCGACGAACCGGGGAGAGTTTGAGAGATCTTCGTCAAACAGAGGTCGACGAACTCTGTGTGAGTGAAATAATTTTTGTCGACCGGAGATCGACGAACTTGCTTCAGAAGATATTCATCGAACGGCGCTCGACGAATTATCTTCAATTCTTCAGGATGAGATCGACAAATTATTTACTTCTAAATCATTTCGTCGAACTCAGTTTAAAGAATTGTTTTTGTTTTTGTGGAATGGACTTTGTCGATTCATATTCTGAAAAACTTTATATCTAGGTTTTATTTTACCTCCATCCCGCACTTTCTGTTCTCTTGCACTTGATCGTCGTTTCTATCTTTTGCAGGTGATTCCATGGCGATTCCAGCAGGAGCTCTAGCCGTTATGAAGTTTGACACCGGCTTTGATGTCGACTTCGAATCGTTCCAGCACTCGGATCCAATCTTTCTATATATTCTGCAACTTCTGGAAGAACAGAATTTGAAGAACCTGATGACTACAAGGATAAAGTTGGCAGGAACAGAAATCAGAGAATGGGTCTATACTTCATCCACATCTGAAGAAAATACTATGACAAGATCAATCGCAGGTAACACTGTTTCCTTAACTCCCGCAGTTTTAACTGAAATCTTTGGTTTGACAAATGGAGAAGAGGAATTAGAAATTGATTCTAAAGAGTTTGATACGATGCTAAATCTGATGGGTTATGCTGGTGACAACCCAAATAAATTGTTGAAGAAACATCTGTCTACAACATACAAGTTTCTGGCAGACATTGTTGGGAAGGTCTTGCTTGGCAAGCATACTGCCCATGAATATATCACAAGGCATCAGTTCTTGGTCATGTGTGTAGTGATAAATAAGAAGCAAGTGGATTGGGCTCAGATCCTCTTTGATCTGATAAAGAAGAAAAATAATAAGAAAGAAGTGTGTTTTGGAAGGATCCTAGGGATCTTCCTAAAGGAGATGGCTGCTGAATCCCTGGTCTCTAGACCATATTCATTAATGCCAGCAAAAGGCTTACATGTGACTTGTTTGGCAGGTGGGAGAGGACCATGCCTAAGCCATCCAAGGCTTCTACCTCTTCCACCCCAACTTCTGAAGGCACCAGGGCTGTTAAAGCCATTCCCCAACCTATTGAAGAGATTCATCCAACACCACCATCTCTTCAAGCCCACCTTCCAGTAACACAAATCCATCCCTCTTCCACACCTGCATCATCCCCTACTCAACATCCAACTCCACCAGAATCTCCACATGCTTCACCAGCACTAACTCCTCCATCATCTCCACTTCCTCCTCATTTATCCTCCATACCATTTTTCAATAAACCTCCATCACCTCCCAATTCCCCTTTTTCTCCAAACACCCACATAAAAGATGCCACTCATCCATCCCTATCAACATCTACCATCCCTCAACATGCATCTCCTCCAGATGTTCACATACCAGATGCTCCACTTCCTATCCCTCCCATAGTTCTCACTTCTACACCTTCTGCAACACCATCTACCACTCCACTATTGGACACCTCCACAATTACTTCTATCATTGCCCTCCTCACTCCCCTTCTCAAAACGCTAATAGCAGATGCCATTACACCTCTTGCTACTTCAATTACTACCCTATCTGCATAGATCACTGCCCTCACTACTGCCACATCTTCAGTCAGGGGCCTGGCTTCAGGTCTTACTAAAACCATGCAGGGGGAGATGTCTGATGATGAAGCTGTAGTAGTTCCAGCAGTAGCAGCTCCAGCAGCAGAGGCAGCAATAGTAGCAGCAGATTGTACAGAGTATATTGATACAGATGATCTTGATTTTATAAATTTTATTGATACTGACATGGACTTGGAAGAGTCAGACTCTGAGCAAACAATTACTGGTCCTGATTTCATCCTTAATCTCACAGTTGATTTAGAGAATTTGTTGAAGAATTTTGAATTTGCTATTTTGAAGAGTCTTACAGCAGAACATACTACTAAGCCATCCTTGGTTACTATACCATATACATCCCCAGTAAGCCCACAAGTTGCCAAGCAACTTAGTGATAGTTTTGTTGTTCCTGAGCCCAAAGTTATTCCAGCTCCTTCAGTAATTTCTTCTACTCCTAGTTATGTCATGGATGACTCTCCATTGCTAGATCTGGATGATGTTGGCTGACATTCAACAAGAAGAAAAGGCAGCTGCTGAAAGCATTGTCAGAGTTGATGACACTCTAGCTTCTTCTATGGCTTCTCCTCCAGTTCCTATTGATATTCCTGCTCAAGCTCCTTCTCAACCTGATAAGCCTATCATTTCAGCTGAGGCACTGAAGGCTCTGAATGCTTTATATGATAATCCTCAAAGATTTGATGATGAGGATAGTGATGATGAGGATGATGATGATGAATCTGATGATGAACCAAAGGGGAAGCCAGTATCCAAGAAAGAAAAGTTCCTCCTCCTGCTGCTCCTAAGCCTAATCCAAACAATGAAACTCCTTATTACATTCTTCAAAAGATAACACCATATAAAGGGATGCCAGCCTGGATGTGGCTGTCCAAGAATCAGCAGAAGGAGAGGAAGAAAAGCAGAAGATACTCTCCTCCTCCAGTTCAAAGATACAGAAAAGATCCACCTCCTCCTCCTCCTCCAGCAGCAGGAGCCTCAGGATTAGCATCTCAAAGATCTCCTTCTATTACCCAAACCTATCAAAGGCAAGACAGATCTTCAAATCCTCCTCCAGCTGGATCATCTGATAAGCATTCATCCTCTCAAAGGTCTATTACTTTAGGAAAGTCAAAAGTAAAGTTTAGTGAAGTCCCACCTCCCAGGTCTTTAAACTCCAGTCAGAAACAACAACATACAGTGTCTACAAATTTCCAGGACCAATCTACTCAGTTAAGAATCTCTTCTCTAAAGTCAGACCAGGTAGCAAATTCAGAGAGACCTCCTCCTCTTGATCCTGAGCTTGACCCCAACTTCAGAATGGCAAAGTTTAATGAATTAGTTGGGCTCTCTCAAATGAATAAAGCCAGGAAAGAAGGTCAAGACCCCTCTAAATTCACTACTATGTCATCATATAGAGAGAAAGAACTTAACAAATTGCAGGTCAGCAAGAAAGTATTTAATCCATCAGAGTATATGTCTCTTCATCCTGAAGCAGTTGTCCCCAGGGATACATCTCTGAAGATTATAGGGGCTGCTGACATGATCATGACCAGTGTGCAAGCTTCAGATCCTAACAGAGAAATAATATTTACAAAGCCAGGAGACAAGAGCAAGGATGCAATGCCAAAGGAAAAGAAGCAGAAGAAGTGATTTTGAACTCTATTTATCTTTCTGCATTATTTATAACAGCTTTATATTTTCTGAACAAAGCTCATGTATATGTATATCTGTTGCATGTGTTAACTATCTCTGCCAGATATATGCTTTTTCTGCTTTGTTTATTTTCAGTATAAGTCTGAGTTTGTAGTTAGTAACCTCACCCAAATATGAGGAGATTGTTGGATCCCTAGTTTGATTTGGGCTAGGTTCACTTACTTAGGATCTTGTGACCCACAATGTATAGCCAGGGTCATAGTTGTGTCCTAGAGTCTAGGCAAAGTTCTTAGAGTCAACATCACATGGACCAGCTATCAACAAGACTGCCAGAGACTCAAGACTTAGAAGATTTCAAGACTCTGTAAAGTGAGTTCGACGTTCGTCGAACTCAGGTCGACGATAGTCGTGCTCAGCTCGACGATCTCAAAGTAAATTCTCTGAGCTGAGCTCGACAAACTTGGTACTCAGTTCGACGAAAAATTGGACACTACAACAACACTTCAAATTCAGAAAACATCAAGATATTCTAAGTACTTAGTATCAGACTTTGGTCGACGAACTTAGTTCTTAGCTCGACGAACTCTATTCTTTGGTCGACGAATCATTTGACTACTATAGCATTCTGTCAAGACTATATTCTCTAGTCTCAGGTCGACGGACTCAGTTCTCTGGTCGACGAATTCTGGACTCTTTACTTCAACACTTTCATTCAGAAATTATTCTAAGTCCAGACTGAACTTTAGTCGACGAAGTTATAATCTTAGCTCGACGAACTCGAAGCACAGAATAGGCAAAGTTCAAAAGAGACAACAGTTCAGTTTCCAACTCAATGATTATGCAACTCAGCTCGACGAACAGAAGCTGTCTGGTCGACGAACACAACATCTCATCTCGACGAACTGTGGACTCAGTTCGACAATTTCTGTCAACTGTTCGACGATTCCAGACTAAGTCATTTTCAGCCCTGTCCCCATTATTACTACAATAATTCCTTGGTAATCAATGCTCTAAGATTCTCTGAATATAACCGTTAGAGGAGCAATGATTGAGATATTCTCCGGGATTATTGCTTGTCATTTTCCACGGGACAGTTGGGGAAATTATTCAATGCTGCTTTTTCTCTAGGCCGTCAGCATTGAATGAAGAAGGAATTCAAAATTCGAAAGACCAATTTTCCCAGGAAATATATAAAAAAAAAATTTCTCTTTTCCAGTACAACAGACAGATAGAAAGAAAGTCAGAAACACATATAGAGAGAAGAATACTGAATTAGAAAAGAAAAACACAACCCGTCTGCTCTCAGTCTGACACAAGAATTCTGATACTGAAGAAGAAGAACAATCATTCAAATATCAAGAGTCTTCATTCTTCAAACTCTCCAGGACACTTCACAGGACAACAAATCTTCCATCTGTCAAAGAAGTTCCTGAAGATCTCTTTGATCAAGGCTGAAAGCTTGAAGGCCTATCACCCTGAGCAAAGCTCCAGTTCTCCTGAACTATTCTACATCTCAGGGGGAGCTTTGACAACATCACTGAATCCACATAGTCTTCTCATTGTGATTGAGAAAAGAAGACTTTCATCACTCTCTCACCTCCACCTCTGTAAAGGGTTGTCATCTCCCTTCAAAGTTGATTCCTGGTTACAAGTCACCTGATCAAAAGACTTGAGGATTTGGTTTTTTGAGCACCTGATCAAAAGCTCATTGGTGTTAGGCACCTGATCAAAAACCTGAGTGGATTCCTACAAGGGTGGTAGAAGAGTGGATGTACCCAGGTTGGGGAACCACTATAAAATTTCTTGTGTCGCCTGGTTGCCCCTTTTCTTTTTGTTCTTGCTGTGCTTGTGTTTTTAGGACTGCTGTGTGCTAATTTACTTTAGTTTAATTCTGCACATTTTAATTACAGCAGAAGCTATAATAGTTTTATAATGACCTATAAATACTCTATTCACCCCCCCCCCCCTCTAGAGTATATTAGATCTAACACATCACTTTCACATGTATTCAATACTAACAGCAGGATGTACCTCCTCAGCTTCGTATTCTAAAGCACCCAGCCTTTTTATGCAATCTGCTTCAATATCTCCTTCTTCAGTAGAGTACAACCCAATGTAGGCTTCTTCTTCTTCTTCTTCTAACTCTGATGAGGAGGAGTTAGTCCAACTCTTTTGCTTTTTGGTAATGAGGGATTTCTCCTTCTTATATTTTTATTGGTGATCCTTTTTATCACCATATTCCTTCCTTTTGATTGGGCAGTCAGCTATCACATGCCCAGGTTTTCTACAATGATAGCAAGTCAGGTTAGAGGAAACATGTTTACTAGATTTGGAACCATACTTGTCCTCCTTAGAGGATTTTCTCCTGCCCTTGTAGTAGTTATCCTTAGGATGAGAGGAGGAGGAATGCTTGCCTCTCCAGTGCTTCTTCTTCAGGAACTTCTGGAATTTCTTGGTGAAGGCAGCAAAGTCTTCATCAGACCATTGGCAGTCTGATGTGCTTTCCTCTGATTTTCCAGACTCAGATTCAGCACCTCTCCTTAGTGGAGAGGGAGACTTCCTTATGCTTCTGCTGGAGCCTTCAGCTTTGAATGTCACAGACTTGTCCCTTTCATGAGGCTTGTTGTTATTCTCCTCATCTTTCCTGGCAGCCAGCTGCATCTCATATGAAGGCATCTTTCCAAAAAGAGTGTGAGGAGCTGTTTCACCCAGCTTTGTCACTTCTCTTATGGAATAGATTTTTGTGTCCCACTCTCTAGAGAGATCTAAGGAACTTGTCATTTAGTTCATAGTGACTGAAAACTCTTCCATAAGTCTTTAGCTCATTCACAATCCTGAAGAACTTCTCATAACAGATGATTAGGTTGTCCCCCTTGGATTATCTGAATGCCTCATACTCTTGGTTGAACATGGACTTCCTGTCATCTCTGATCACATCTATCCCCTCCATATAGATCACAAGTGTTTCCCACATTTCCTTTGTTGTTTTGCAATGGATCAGATTCTGGAGTGTAGAATCATCAACATCATTCATAATGATATTCTTTGCCCTCTTGTCTATTGGGGCCAGGGCCAACTCATCCTTGGTCTTCTCATCATATATTTTGGGGGTCTTGACATTGGCATTTAGTACTGAGACCTTCATAGGGATGAATGGTCCTTCACCAACTGTAATATACATCCTAGGGTCAGCAACATCCATGAACTGCCTCACCCTTGCTTTCTAGATGCCAAAATCTTCCTTCATACATATTGGAAGTCTCACAACACTCAGCTTATTATTGGTCATTCCTGAACCCATGGAGACAGACTTCTAGCTAACCTTGGAGATCTACTTAGACTGTTAAGCCTTTAAAGAGCAACCTCCCTCTAATACCACTTGAAAGTCTTATTTTCAAGGTTAGCTTTACACCTAGAGGGGGGGGGGGTGAATAGGTTTTTGTCTCTGTTTAAGTTTTCTAATGTGTTTATTAGATTACTATGTCTGTTGATTAGATTAGATCAGCTTTCAAGAACATTCACAGACGACGCTGCAAATTTATAGTGGTTCCCCAATCTTGGGTACATCCACTGTCCCTCTGCGCCTATCTAACAGTGTGTTAGATTTGACTCTCCCTCCAGAGCTCAGCTACTTAACAGCTTACAACACCGATCCTGCAGGACCACACAGGTCATACAGACCAATAACTTAGGCACTAAGACAACCCAGGTCACAAAGACCTATCACATGGAACAAAGCCAAACACACAAGTCACTAAGACCTCAGCCTTTATAGAACAAGCTTACAACTCCTGATTCACTAAGAATCTTTACAGAAAACAGAAGTAAAGAATGAGATTTTAAGACAGCAGGGCAAGCTCTGTATCTCCTTCTTCTTGGACTGAGCAGATATCAGATCCAAGATATTGCTATTGAAGACAATATGTAGGCAAATGAATCTCTCTTCAAACAGCTTCCTTTTTCCCTGCAGAACTTGTAGGTCTGCTAGCTTCAGATCCTGCTGTTGCAGATGGGGATTGCTTTAGCTATCACTTTCCCAGCAAGGTTCTCTGTGCATAACAACTTCTTCAAGATCGACGAAAATGGCGAGGCAGAAGATGACGTTCATCCGCACTTTTGTTTTCAGAAAACCTAGACAAGGAATTTACTTTATGATTCGATGATCTGATTCTTTATATCCCATGTCGATTGAGCAGTGGGTCCCACCACTAGGATTGATGACCGAGATTTAGCCAATCAACCCACACTTTCCATTCATTCCCGATTCAACGACTCTTTGCTGTGAGTGGGCCCCATCACTTAATGATGAAATAATCCTTGGTAATTGCAGAAGATAGCAACAGCTGGCCCATCAACGTCTCTAGCAGCATTTCCGCAACATTTGAATTTTGGTTGACTTTTGACTTTGCTGACGTTAGCATGACTCAGCATCTATGGACTTAGCCAAAATTCAATCATTAGTACCAAAGGTGTTGAGTGAGTAGGAATCACTCAATGCCACAACACTTAGACAAAATTATGTCTGTCTAGGTATTGAGCTCGACGAACTCTGAGCTCCGTTCAATGAATGGCAAGCTTAGCTCGACAAAAGCATAAAAATTAGTTCGAAGAACTGTGGGCTCAGTTCGACGAACGCTGAGTTCAGTTCGATGAAGCTGAGCTCGAAGAAATCATAAAGTCAGTTTGATGAACTGTAGACTTAGCTCGACGTTTTTTTAAACTCAGTTCGACGAACACCAGGCTCTGTTCGACGAACGTTGAGCTCAGGTCGACGAATCTGAGCTCGACCAAAGCCAAGCTAACCATGTGTTTGGACTTAGCCAAAATTTTGCTTCAAGGCGTTGATACCGTCGAGAGTATTGAGAGAGATTGCCTCACTCTACGCTTTTTGCCTTAGCAAAAAATTCTGTGCCTTGGCATTGAGAGAGTAAGCTCCACTCAACCCCAAACCACTTAATAGAATTTTTGTTATCTGGCATTGAGAGAGTAAGCTACACTCAACGCCTTTTGCCTTGGCATTGCGAGAGTAAACTCCACTCAACGCCAAACTACTTAACAAAAATTTTTTGTCATCTGGCATTGAGTGAGTAAGCTACACTCAACACCTGTGTACTTAATCAAATTTTTGCTCAACATTTCTGTGGAGTTGACTGGTATAGCAACACTCAACGCTTTGAGTTGTATGACGTTAAGTGAGTAGACCACACTCAACACTTGTGAACTTGGCTACATTTTAGCCAATTTTTTCTAGGCTACGACTGACTCAGCCTGACTCACAGCCTTTTGTTGTATGGCATTGAGTGAGTAGACTACACTCAACGCTTTTGTACTTAGCCATCCTTTTTTGCTATCTTTCAGTTAGGCTGAGATAGTATCAACGTCTTAGTTGTATATGGCGTTGAGTGAGTAGACTACACTCAACACTTTTGTACTTAGGCAAATTTCTACTAGACAATTATTGAATCCATACCTCTGGCGTTGAGTGAGCTTGCTTCACTCAATGTCTGTGGACTTAGTCAATTTTTGTGTTATGTCCAGTAACCACTTCTTGTGTCCACATGACAAATCAATATGATATGGACTAACCTGCACTCAAGAACTCAAATGCACATCAAATACATTTGATGTGTGTGACATTGACCAATTTGACTTCTCATAAATCAGGGACATTGAGAACAATGGATCCAACATTATCCTTCGACTCCTCTTTATAGCCTTGAAATCCTTGTCTTGCACAGATGAAAATGAGCGTCTCTGCGTCCTCTTCATGGATCTAGCCTCGGAATGATGATCGGAACTCTGAAGCTTCGACAAAGGCCTATGAAAGCTTTCTTCTTCCTCCAAACTCTCTCTCTCTCTCTCTCTCTCTCTCTTCGAACCCTAAGTCAACTCCAAAATGAGCACAAGTGAGGGAGAGAACTGCTCAGCCCTACTAAAACCCTTTGGGCAAATGATCCTATGGTCCAGGATCAACTTTGATGTTAAATCGAACGACTAAGAAATAGATCTACGAAACCCACAATTCAGCAATTTAGTCGAACGATTCAGGCTTCGTCGATTAGCCTGAGCTTGACAAAAAACCGTGAGCTCGACGAAATGCCCACAGCTCGACAAACAGGGTTGAGATCGACGAAAATCCCCCAGCTCGACGAAAATTCGTGAGCTTGATGAACAAAAGCACGACGGACAGCACTGTTCTCGACGAAAAGTCCCCTGCTCGACTTTCGTCGAGCGGTCCTGAGTTCTACAAAGGCCACAACTCGAATTTCGTCAAGCGGCCCTGAGTTCGACGAAGGCCACAGCTCGACTTTCGTCGAGTGGCCACAGCTCGACTTTCGTCGAACGGCCTTCGACAATCCCTGAATTTCGTCGAACAGCACTGACTCCTCAAATTTGGGGTTTTACAACTCTTCCCCCCTTACAAGAATTTTGTCCACGAAATTAGTCTTCATATAGTAAGATAGCAAGAAAATTATTGCAACAAATTTCAACATTATTACAACAACTTTACACAACTCATTTTCATTCCGACAACCAGTAAGAAAAATGTTGCAACGCCTCAAAATACAGTTGCAACATATCTAACACTATTCCACTCAACATTATACAAACAACTCGGGATACTCTTCTCGCATGGTTTGTTCTTGCTCCCAAGAGATCTCATCCCGCCGGCAGTTGTCCCAACACACCTTTACGAGCTTCATCTTTTTGTTCTGCAACTGCAGAACTTCTGAATCCTCTAAGCCCACCGGACTGACTTTCGTCCTCAGGTCCTCTTCTATCGGCACTATAGCCGGTCCGATCACCACACTAGACTCCACTATGGCTTTCCTCAGGACAGAGACATGGAAAACATCGTGTAATCCACTCAGCTCTGTGGACAACGCCAACCGGTAAGCTGCTTCTCCAATGCGTTATATAACCTCAAATGGTCCCAAAAACCTCGCACTCAAATTCTTGAGTCGGCAAATTTGCGAAACGCCTTTGAACTGCTTGATTTTCAAAAAGACTCAGTCGCCTACCATAAACTCCACATTCCTATGGCGAGCATTAAAATACTTTGCTTGCCGGTCCTGGGCAACCTTCATGTGATCCTGAATGTTTCGCACCAACTCGCATCCATCAGCCACCACTTCTTTTCCCAAAAGTTTGGTGTCTCCCGCCTCTATCCAAGACATTGGCGTTCGACACCGCCTTCCATACAAAGCTTCGTATGGCGCCATCTTTATACTCTCTTGATAACTATTGTTATAGGCGAACTCTACCATGAATAGGTGATCTTCCCACTTCTTTCCAAAGTCAAGAGTACACATTCTTAACATATCCTCCATTGTACGGTTCGTTCTTTCTGTTTGTCCATCCGTTTGAGGATGGAACGATGTACTGAACTTAAGCTTCGTGCCTAGACTTTTTTGAACCAATCTCCAGTATTTGGACGTGAAACGTCCATCGTGATCACTAACTATACTCTTAGAAATCCCATGTAGTCGCACAATGTTGCGAACATATAACTCTACCAGCTTCTCCACGCTGTCCTCTTTCCGATTTGGGATGAAATGAGCCACTTTGGTCAAGCGATCCACAATCAATTAAATCACATCGTTACCTTACTGCGATAGAGGTAAGCCATGCACAAAATCCATGGAGATGTCATCAAATTTCCATTCGGGGATCGGAAGAGGCTTCAAGAACTCGCCCGGCTTCTGGCACTCGGCCTTCACTAAGGCGCAAGTTTGGCATCGACTCACGAACAAAGCTATATCACGCTTCAAACCAGGCCACCAAAAGGATTTCCTCATATCTAAGTACATCTTTGTACTACCCGGGTGAATGGAGTACTTCGTAAAATAAGCCTCAAACATCAACTCCTCACAGAGCTTGTCGAACTACGGTATACATATCCTTCCGTCCTTCCTCAAGACCCCATCAATCATCTCCCAGGCGCTACCCTCGTCGTCTTGAGCTTCCACCGCGAATTGCTGAAACTCTTCATCCAAAATAGTCACTTCCCGAATACGATCGGTTAAGTCATTTTGCAACTCGATCCAGTTCAATCGAGCCATGCATGACTCGCCTCTTGCTACACACTCAATGTTAAGGGTCTCACAGTCCCGCATCAGCCGCTCATCATGAGCTTCGATCCAACCCCCTTGACCAGAGTATTTCCTACTCAAGGCATCAGCCACCACGTTGGCTTTGTCTGGCATATACTAAATCGCCACTTCTTAGTCTCCAAGGAACTCGACCCATCTGCGTTGTCGCATGTTCAAGTCCTTTTGGTCCAGAAGATACTTCAGGATTTTGTGGTCCGTGAAGATCTCCACCTTCGCACCATACACATAGTGCAACCACAACTTTAATGCAAAAATTACCGCCGCCAACTCCAAGTCATGGATGGGGTAATTCCTCTCGTGAGGCTTCAACTGTCTAGACCCAAACTCTATAACACTATCATGTTGCACCAACACGCAACCCAAACCGCATCCAGATGCGTCACTGAAAATTTGAAATCCTTCAGTCCCTTTAGGCAGACTTAGTATGGGAGCTGTCATCATCCTCTCCTTCAGGGTATAAAATGCCTGGTTGCACTCTTGAGTCCACACAAACGTCTGGTCCTTACGAGTTAGAGAAGTGATGGGTAGAGCTATCTGTGAAAAGTTTTCCGCAAACCTTTTATAGTACCCGACTAGTCCAAGGAAACTTCAGACTTCTGCCACGGTTCTCAAAACTGGCTAATATCTGATGGCCTCCACTTTTGCAGGATCCACCGCCACCCCATCACCACTAATCACATGGCCCAAAAAGGCCTCCTTCTCTAACCAGAACTCGCACATTGAGAACTTTGCATAAATCTGGTTCTCTCTCAACACTTGCAACACTATTCTCAAATGAGTCTCATGCTCAGCCTCCGATTTGGAGTATACCAAAATATCGTCAATAAAGACGACAACAAAAGAGTCCAAGTATTCACGAAATACTTGATTCATTAAATCCATGAATACTGACGGTGCATTCGTCAACCCGAACGACATCACCGAGAACTCGAAATGACCATACCTCATTCCAAAAGCTGTCTTGGGTATGTCCTCGTCCCGAATTCGCAACTGATAGTATCCTGACTTCAAGTCCAACTTAGAATACACCACTGACCCCACCAACTGGTCGAACAGGTCATATATCCGAGGAATCAGATACTTATTATTGACAGTCAGTTTTATTCAACTCTTGGTAGGCTACGCACAACCGCATACTACCATCTTTCTTCTTCACAAACAGCACTGGTGCGCTTCATGGTGAAGAACTAGGTCTAATATACCACTGCTCCAATAGTCCCTACAACTGTACTTTGAGTTTGACCAACTCTTTTGGTGTCATCCTAAAAGGAAGACGTGACACCGACCTAGCCTCTGGCACCAACTCAATCGAGAAATCAATCTCCCATCGAGGAGGTGCCCAAGAAGCTCCTCGGGAAACACATCCTCAAACTCTACCACAACTGACACGTCTCCAAGTGACAACCTGGAAAGGCGAACCTCCAACAATGCTACAAGAGCTACTCCTCCCTGGTTAACTGCCTATAGCAACTGCATGGCCAAAATTAGGGAGCAGGCCACTCTACTAAGTCCCTCAAACGTAACTTATGTCTGCCCTTCACTTCTCAGGGTCACCACGTTAGACAGGCAGTCAATACTGGCACGCTTCTCTGCAAGCCAGTCCATACCCAATATTAAATCGAACTCAACCAACGGTAGAAACGCTGCTACCAACGTGAAGTCAACTCCCGTCAGACTCCAAAAAATGCGCCCCTATGCCCCGGTAATCATGGATGACCCATTGGGCATGAGCACCTTCAGGTCTGCGTCCGCCTAGAATAGCTCAACTCCAATCCGCCGGATAAAACTTTCCGCAAGGAAGGAGTGCAACGCTCCCGTATCAAACAATACCCTAACGGAGTACCCAGAAACTAACACAAAGCCTAAAATATAGGTACCCTAACGGAGTACCTAGAAGAGGTTGTCCCTCTCCACATCGTCAGCTATGTTCATTCCAGTATAACGACCCAACCGAGTAAACTCCTGAACATACTCGTCCACTGTCTTGTCCAGCTGCACCAATTGCAGAAATTGCCTCTAAAGGGCTAACCTCATCGATCCAGGAATGTACTTTTTCAAGAAAGCATTCCCAAACTCCTCTATGGACGGGGTGCGTTCAGGAAAATGACGATCGTTATGGCTCACCAACCACAGCTTAGCATAACCTTCCAACATGAAACTTGCAAACTCATCTTGCTTCTCTACCGGCGTCTCGACCGCCCTCAGCATTTCTTGAATCCTTGCCCACCAATCCTCCGCATCAGTCGGCATGCCGACACCCTAGAATGTTGGAGGATGGAATCTTATAAAGTATTTCGTTTTTTCGGTCTCCATGTCCGACAACCAATCTTTCCGCTAACGGCTCTGCTTGTCTAGCTCCTTTGCCTCGCATGACCGGTGTCGTACCTGGGGTAATAGGAGTAGGTACCTGCACAACTGGGGTCACAACTTATGCTACCACTGCAGCTTGGGCCACTACCATAGCTTCTGGAAGCATACGATAGAAATCTGCAGGGGTTACCCCCATGCCCAAAGGACCCAGAGCAGTAGCACTGCTCGCCGAAGGCTCTTCTCTTGGCCTCGACATCCCTGCCTCGTCACTTTCATCCTTAACAAAAGCAAGGTAAACCAAAATCAGCTTCTAGTCGCAAAACTAGACACATGGACACTCACGGTCCCAAGATACTCCTATGTGGATAACATCTTAATACGGTCCGATTAGGACATTCGACCACGAAAACTCACCTTGGACACTAACCTCGCTCTGATACCAAATTGTAACGTCTCCCGTATAATAACCTGTTGGAACCCCAATCATGATTTGGGCAAGGATCACTATTAGGTTTGCTTAGACTGACCCAAAATGTATAATCAGGGTCATAGGTTTATTTCTTTTGTCTAGGCTAAGAGTCAACATCACATGGATCAGCCTACAACAGCCTGTCAGAGACTCAGCAGAATTGTGTCGACGCTTTGAAGAAGATGTGTCGACACCAGTAGCAGAATTGCGTCGACACACAGAGAGGCTCTGTCGACACCCAGAAGATTTGTGTCGACACAACAGACTATCAGTTGACACAGATAATATTAGTCGACACTAGCTCAGTTGACACAATAAGAATTTGTGTCGACACCACAGAACATCTGTCGACACAGTTCACAGAAGCAAAATTCTCAGGTCGGCGATTGTCATGCTCAGATCGACGATCTCAGAGTTAATCTCTGTACTGAGCTCGACGAACTCAATGTTCAGGTCGACGAATTATGTAAGGAGCTGAGCTTGACGAAATCCAGATGAGCTCGACGAACTCAAAGCTTAGGTCGACAATCGCTGAACTCAAGATAGCCAGACATCTGCTCGATGAACATAAAAGCTAAGCTCCGGTCGACGAACGCAGATCTTAAACAAGATATTCAACTCGACGAATCTAGCTGAGTTCGAAGAATGTCGAACTCAGGTCGACGATCGATGAACTCGACGAAAGTTCAGGTCGACGATTTCTGTGCAATCGGTAACAGTTGGCAGAATTTATTGAGGATTAATTACAGTCAACATTCCCAGTGAAAATAGCCATTCAAACGGATAGTTACAGAAGAATTAAGTGAGGATCAATTTCCAAAGCATCTTCACTCTCGGGAATGTTTCTTCTATCATTAAGTCTACGGAATTCAAATACAGGGAAGAAGATAGAACAAAAATATACAGTACACAGAGAACCAAACAGATATACAAAGAGAGGAGATGAATCACGATATTTAGAATAGAACACACAGTCAGACGATCAAAAAAAGAAAAAATAGTCTTCATCATACATTCTCTGGGCCCTCTCTCTCACGATCTGGACACAAAGTAGAATCCAGAGGAAAGAAGCAGATCAGCTATAAGAAGAAGAAGAACAATCAAACAATATCAAGAGTCTTCTTCTTCCTTATCTTTGCAGGACAACTTCAAGGACAACAAACAAACATATCAGTCAGAAGCTCCTGAAGATTCCTCTGGTCAAGGCTCAAAGTCTGAAGGCCTATCACCCTATGCAAAGATTCCAAGCCTGAACCCTTTTCAATCTCAGGGGAATCTTTGACAACATCTTTAAATCCACATAGTCTTCTCAGTTGTATATTGACAAAGAGAAGACTTCCATCACTCTCTTCCCCCCTCCTGTATAAAGGGTTGTCATCTCCCTTCAAAAGTGATTCCTGGTTGCAAGTCTCCTGATCAAAAGACTTGAGTTGGTTTTTGGGGATCTGATCAAAACCCATTGGTGACAGGGCACCTGATCAAAAACCTGAGTGGATTCCTACCAGGGTGGTAGAAGAGTAGATGTACCCAGGTTGGGGAACCACTATAATATTCTTGTGTCGTCTGGTTGCCCCTCTTCTTTTGTTCTTGCTGTGCTTGTGACTTTAGGACTACTGTGGTTTTATTACTTAATCTGTTTGTGCACCAGTACAGCAAAGGCTGTCATAAATTTTATTATTGCACATATACTTTATTCACCCCCCCCCCCTCTAGAGTATAGTAGATCTAACCCTAATTTTCAATTTGTATCAGAGGAGGTTCCTTTGGTTGGACAAGTTAACGCTTGAACCAAAGATCCTTTGTTAGATCTACACTTTTATTTTATTTATTTCCCTTTAGATTTTATACACAGCATTAGCACAGAACATGGACTATGCAAGCACCAGACCTCCAGTGTGCAACCTAAATAGGTTTGCCATCTGGAAGGCAAGAATCAGATTGTATATGAACTCTATTGATGAAGATATATACAATTCTATTTTGACAGGTCCCCCTCAAGCTTCAACATCTTCAAATACAAATGATGTCCCATCATCTCAATGGATAGATGCCCAGAAAAAGCTAAAGCTTGCTGATGCCAAAGACATGAACATATTGGCGCAGACTATGTCAGATCACATCTTTTAGAAGATGGCTGAATGCACCTCTGCAAAAGCAATCTGGGACTCACTAAATCACATGGTTGCTGGCTCAATAGATGAGAGGAAAGATAGAAGATCAAATCTTATCACTCAATATGAAAACTTCAGAAAGCATGAAGAAGAAACAGTTGAAGTGATGTACAATAGGCTTAGCTCCATCATCAGTGAGCTGAGAACCTTGGATAAAGAAATCACATTAACTGAAGTACATGACAAGATCCTAATGTGCTTCCCAAGCTCATGGGATACTAGGATTTGGCCAATCAAAGAGGCTAGAAACTTGAATGAGATTTCAACTGAATCTCTCCTGGGAAAGCTCAAATCTTATGAGCAGCTAATTAAGAACAGAGAAGTAGTAGAGCAAAGAACTCCTCCTCCAGCAAGAAGAGAACACAGCATTGCTTTCAAGGCTACTGAGAAGACAGTGGCTGCATCAACAAATGAAGAACTGATGAGCTTGTTTGCTAAAAGATTTTATAATATGGCAAAGAAGGACTTCAGAAGGGAGTCATCCAGAAATGACAGTAAGCCAAGATATGACCAAACCCCTACTAGAGAGAAGGAATCAAGAAGAAAGCATTACTGCAAGCCCTCTTCCAGCAAGAAAAAAAAAGGATAAAGGATTTGTGGCTGAAACATGGAGTAACACAGAAGATGAATCCACATCTTCCAGCTCCAGTGAAGATGAAGAGGAGGCTAAGGCAAAGGAATTTTGTCTGATGGCAATCAATGCATCTTGCAGCAGCCATGATAGAGAATCTGAATATGATGGAGAATCAGATTCTGATGAAGAATCAGCAGATCAAGTCATCTCTAACCTTGATTTTTTTTTCAGAAAAATTTCAAACTGATTGCAGGTTATTATGTAATAATTTTCAAAAAATCTTAGTTCAAAATAATTCGTCGACCGGAGATCGACGAAATCAATATTATTCGTCGACCTCAGATCGACGAACTCTGAACAATGATTTTGACTTGAACTATTCAGGAATCTGTGCTCGACGAAATGAATATAATTCATCGAACAGAGATCGACTGTTGGAACATCCTATTACTAATTTGGGTCAGGATCACTATGTCTCTAGGAACCTTTGCTTGACCTTCTGTTTAGCTTAATAGGTCAATTAGAATTGAGTCTAAGGGTTAGAAGTCTAGGTTTGGAAGCTGCCTTGAAAGACCAGGATTCTCTGTCTGAAGACCAAGTCATATCGTCGAGCTCAGCACGACGATTCGTCGAACTCCGGCCGACGATCGTCTAGCTCAACTTCGACAGATCGTCGATCTCTGTTCGACGATTGCTGAGCTCAACTTCATAATATTGTCGAACTTCATTCGACAATCAGTGAGCTCAGGTCGACGATTTTGACTCTGCTTTGGATCTTTATCTCTGAGCTCAGTTCGACGATCTTTGAGCTCAGATCGACGATATTTTGCTGCTGTGTGTTTCCAGATCGCTGAGCTCAGCTCGACGATAGCAGAGCTCAGTTCGACGATTTTAGATAACTTCCAGAATTCAAATTCAAATCAGTTAGGAGTTATTCTGCAATTAATTCAGAGATTTGCTAGCCGTTTTCATTCAATTCTGGACCAAGTTTCAAGGGATTTTTCAAGGAATATATCTGTGGACTTTCCTCCAGAAGAGATTATGCAATTAAGGATGCAATTAATACAGGCCAACGGCTATACTTGACAGAGAATGTTATTCTATTCTACACTAGAGAATAAGAGATAGGATTTTTGAATCTCTCAGAAGAACACACACAATACAGAGAGAGAATACTGATTACAGAGAAATATTCAAAAAATGTTCTGTCACAAAGAATTCTCAAGAACACTCATCCAAGGAGATCAAGATTTCAAAAATCTTCAGATCTCTGTAGGTTTCAAAGTGTTCAAGGCCAACATATTTCCAAACTCCAGACACTCCACATTTCAACAATTGCTGAAATCATCTAATTGCTGGAGTTCAACCTTTGAAGGCCTATCACCCTCAGCAAAGCTTTTCTTCCTGAAGATCTCAAGGATTCAGGGGGAGCTTTGACATCAATCTACATAGTCTTCTCAGTTGTTTGAGAAAGAGAAGACTTCCATCACTCTCTCACCCCCACTCTGTAAAGGGTTTTTCAAACTCCCTTCAAAAGTTTGAACCTGGTTTTTGAGCACCTTGTCAAAAGCTCATTGGTGGCAAGACACCTGATCAAAAAATTTGCTTTGGTTTTTGAGCACCTTATCAAAAGCTCATTGGTGCCCAGGACACCTGATCAACTCATCCTGCAGTGGATTCCTACCTAGGGTGGTAGAAGAGTGGATGCACCCAAGTTTGGGGAACCACTATATTTCCTTGTGTCTTCTGGTTTTGCTTGCTTTTATCTTTGTTTCTGGCCTTGATTTTTCATGTGTTTAGTTTTTGTTTAACCTTGTGCTGTGATTAGATTTATTATTGCTTCCCTGCTCACACATATTACAACAATAGTTGTAAAAGTTTTTAAAGCACCATATACTCTATTCACCCCCCCTCTAGAGTATATCAGATCTAGTTGCACTTTCAATTGGTATCAAAGCGAGGTTGGTTAAATATACCACATCTTCCAAGGTTGGTTAAACTTACCATACTTGATTGGTTATACAGGCTAACACCTGAACCCAAAGATCCTAAACTAGATCTGTTCTTCTTTTGTAGTGTATTATTAGATTTTGTTTGCACAAATCATGGCCCAAAACAAAGATTATGCAAGCACCAGACCTCCCGTGTGCAATCTATCCAAGTTTGCACTCTGGAAAGCAAGGATCAGTCTTTACATGAATTCTATTGACGAAGATATCTTTAATTCTATTTTGACAGTGTGTCCAAGACCCCCAGAGAACACAAGCACAAATGCTATGCCACCTCCATCAGGAACAGATGCTGACATCAAGAGATGGAAGGTAGCTGATGCTAAGGCTATGAACATCATAGCCCAAACAATGTCAGATGACATATTTCAAAAGGTAGCTGAATGTAATTCAGCCAAGGAAATTTGGGATAAACTCTCAGAAATAGTCTCAGGCTCAGCTGATGAGAGAAAGGACAGAAGATCCCATCTCATCTCCCAATATGAGAATTTCAAGAAGGGAGAGACTGAGTCAGTGGGAGACATGTACAACAGACTAAGTCTAATTGTCAGTGAACTAAGGACATTGGACAAAGAGATCTCTCTAACTGAACTTAATGACAAGATCCTAATGTGCTTCCCCAGCACTTGGGATTCAAGAATCTGGCCAATTAAGGATGCCAGAAGTATGAATGAGATCACTACTGAAGCTTTGTTGGGTAAGCTCAAATCTTATGAGCTACTCATCAAGAATAGAGAGGAAGAACAGAAGGCTGCTTCACCAGCCACAAGGAAAGAGAAGACCATAGCCTTCAAGGCAACTGAGGATCTGCCTGAAGATAAAGCCACAGGCAATGATGAACTACTCAGTATGCTGGCCAAAAGATTCTACAAGATGGCCAGAAAGGACTTCAGAAGAAGATCATACAAGGAGCAGGATAAGGCATGGTATGACAAGTCCATTAGCAATAACAAAGACATTATTTGCTTTGGTTGCAGGAAACCAGGGCACATAGTTCCTGACTGTCCAGAGAATAAGAACAAGGACAGAAGGGACAGAAAAGAAAGAAGAAAGGAGAAAGACTCCAAAAGGAATGGAAATGGCAAACCTTCTTCAAGCAAAAAAAAGCATACAAGAAAAGGGTTTGTTGTTAAATCCTGGAGTGAGACAGAAGAGGAGTCAGAAGCCTCATCCAGCTCCAGTGATGATGAGGATGATGCAGAAGAAAAGGAGTTCTGCATGATGGCAATCAATGCCTCACAACATAACTCAGAAGAAGAGGAGTCAGAGTCAGACTCAGAGACTCAACCTGAAGAAGATCAGGTAATTGGTTCTTTTGATTTTAGTTCAGAAGATTTTAAATCTGAATTTAAAGCACTGTGTTTAGACCTGCTAAAGTCTGAGAAAGAGATTATCTCCTCAGAAATCAATTATCTGAACACAACACTTTAAAGTCAGAAAACCTCAAACTCTCTCAGGAGTTGGAGTGTTGTAGGGAACAAATAGCTTCACTGAAAAGTGAGCTCTCTGAGGCCAAGAAGCTTGAAGAATCCCTTAATGGGAGAAGCATCAAGCTGATGGACATCACAAGTACAGTGAACTCTAGATTTAACAATACACTGGGCTTGGGTGCCTCTGTAACACCCCCTATCCGTCGCATAGCATATAGCAGTAGGTCCGGCCGGGGCCCGACGCCATATACCACAGACAGACCGGGTGGTTACTTATGGAAACCATCCAACCAATCACAACGTCCTACACAGAGCATTCTAGCGGAAGCAGTTTAAAAGAGTTGTAAACAAGAACCCAGCATAAGAGCATGAATGTCCACTAATACGCAAATAGGAATGTTATTACAAAAATACTCAAAACAAGCCTTAAGGCCTTACAAAATGTTTCACTTGTCTGTTACATGATTTACAAACCACGGCACGCAGGCCGGTCATACATGAATAAAGCAATAAACATTTCCATTCGGGCCTTCGAGGGCCGGCTTCGCAAAAAGGGCTTTAGCCCGCTATTGACCGCTTGGTCCAGCCGCACCTGCAAACAACAAACCACCGCACGATGGCAAAACAAGGCAACGGTCAGCAATGCTGACCAAATTATAACGATCCCGCCCCCAACTCGGGGAGGCAATGCTCCTTCCCTGCATTTCATTAGCATAAGCGAGCAATTTATATAACCATATCCATTTCATCACAGGCGTTGGCTCGCACAGCCACACGCCCCGTGCACTCAGGGCACATTCTCGGTGAACCAGTCCATGTCGCGTCAAATTAAGCCACCAACATTCCGGACTCACCACCGCCAACAGACGGCCAAACCTATGAGCAATTTGTCTTCTTGGCATGGGTCACGACAATTTAAGCCATAGACCGCCGAAGACTCACATCTATGCCAACGGCGAGTGCCATGTAACTTTAGGTCTCTCTAACCCGAACGACATAGAGCGGGTACGGCTCCATCTAACCCGTGCTCACATCGCAACGACAATTTAAGCCATATGCGCGGGTCAAACTTTCACCGAGTCCCATTCTAACACAAGTCACATAACCCTGTTATGTTCAAGATGGCTCTCAGGCCACCAAGTTGGCAAGATCTCGTATCCGCCCAGTTTTCCGGGTGCACCTTTGGGTTAGTCCCCAAGGCTCCCTGCTGCAATCTACCGCGTAGAAAACCCGAAAACAACCAATAGCACGGAGTCTTCTCCGGCCTTATGCAATGCAACATCACCGATCCAGACCAACATGTCCGGGTAGGCTTCACACATCATGCCTATGTCCGTTCTCGCATACGGACTCTAAACAACGGGGACTTCACATATCTACCCAAAGGAACGCCTCCAACTCTCCGCAAACTCGCGAGAGCGGGCTTCCTATGCAAAGAAAGAGAGCGACTCATGCTCAAGATGAGGATCGTTACCCTTGAGTTCCTCTTTGGCGCCATTGAAAAGTATCCGGATGAAAATCACCGCACTTGTGTTGCCTCTGTGGATCCGGAGTCGGCTTGCGATTCGGAGCTCCGAAGCTCCTCCAATGGCGGGATCTAGTTCTTCTTCCTCTAATGGCTCTCCTCTTTCTCCAAGTACTTGGAGAGATGATAAGGTATGAAAAGTGAGGTTTTCTAAGTCAACTCACGGGTATATCCCTTCAGGAACAACCCCCAGCCATTGGATCTCAACCTAAGAAAACGAACGGCTTTGATTCGGGGCTGAAATGCCCAATCTGGACCGAACACGGCCTGGCACACGCCCGTGTCCAGGGCCGTGTGCCTCATTCGCCATCAAAATCGAATCACCTGGAACCTCACACGGGCATCGAACACGCCCGTGTTCGAGCTGACACGCCCGTGTTCCACCTGACACGGCCGTGTAGCCGGCCGTGTACCCCATGATTTTTCCCCATTTTCAACCCGAGCACTGCACGGGTTCTAGGACACGCCCGTGTCCTTGCCCGTGTCACCTTGACACGCCTGGGCTCCAGGCCGTGTACATGGTCTCGACACTTCGCGGCTAAGTGTCGACACGGGTCGACACGCCCTGCGACACGCCCGTGTCGCAGGCCGTGTGCCATGTCTCGACACATTGTCGACACCAAAGTGTCGACTTCGCGGGACGAGTGTCGACACGGGCTGACACGCCCTGCGACACGCCCGTGTCGCAGGCCGTGTGCCATGTCTCGACACACCGTCAAAGCACTATGTCGACTTCACGGCTAAGTGTCGACACGGGTCGACACGCCCTGCGACACGCCCGTGTCGCAGGCCGTGTGCCCAGTCTTGACACAATGTCGAGACCAAAGTGCCGACTTCGCGCCTTAGTGTCGACACAGGCTTGACACGCCCTGGGACACGTCCGTGTCCCAGGCCGTGTGCCTGCAGCCAGAACTCAAACTGGCCCAAAACATCCCCCTTTGTTCCTCTAAGTTTCGGGGCGTTACAACTCTACCCCTCTTAAAAGAATTTCGCCCGCGAAATTACATAAAGGGAAAAACATGTACAAAACAAAATTTGTACCGGAGCGGAACAACTCCGGATATTCGTCAAGCATCGTCTGCTCTCGCTCCCAAGAGAGCTCCTCACGACCGCAATTGTCCCACCGGACTTTGACCATCCTGATCTCTTTATTGCGTAGTCGCTTGACCTCCGAGTCCTCAATCCGCACGGGCTTGACCTTTGTCATTAGCCCACTATCCACCGGCACTTGATCAACAGCGATCACTTGCGTAGGCTCTTGCACCGCCTTCCGAAGCACCGAAATATGGAATACATCATGTAAACCACTTAGCTCCACTGAAAGCTTCAGCCGATAGGCCGCTTCTCCTACTCGCTCCAGAACCTCGAACAGTCCAAGGTACCTCGGGCTTAGCTTTTTCAATCCCCGCACCCGCGAGACACCCTTGAACGGCTTGATCTTTAAGTATACATAATCGCCCACAGCGAACTCCACGTTCCTGTGCTTGGCATTATAGTACTTTGCTTGCCGGTCCTGAGCGATAAGCAACCTCTCCCGAATGGTCCTCACCAAAGAAGTAGCATCATCCACTTCCGATCTCTTATACAACTTTGACTCGCCCGTTTCTAACCAAGACAACGACGTGCGACATCTTCTACCATATAGGGCCTCGGAAGGCGCCATCTAAATACTTGCTTGGTAGCTATTGTTGTATGCGAACTCCACCAAATAAAGGTGGTCTTCCCATTGCTTTACGAAATCCAAGACACACATGCGAAGCATGTCTTCCATTGTTCTATTGACCCTCTCGGTCTGCCCATCCGTTTGCGGATGGAAGGCCGTGCTGAACTTCAACTTTGTTCCCAACATTTGCTGCACAAGCCTCCAATCATTGGACGTGAACCGCCCATCTCGGTCACTCACGATGCTGCGGGGCACACCATGAAGCCGTACTATGTTATCCACATAAAGCTTTGCCAGCTTCTCCACCGGATCATCCTTCCTATGCGGAATAAAATGCGACACCTTCGTTAATCGATCCACGACCACCCAAATTGCGTCGTTCCCCTTTTGCGACCTTGGCAAACCATGCACAAAGTCCATAGAGATGTTGTCAAACTTCCACTCCGGAATAGGCAAGGACTTAAGAAATCCTCCCAGCTTTTGGCACTCCGCCTTTACCAAGGCGCAGGTTTGGCACTTTGCTACGTAGAGCGCCACATCCTTCTTTAAACCCGGCCACCAAAACAGTTTCTTTATATCGCGGTACATCTTCGTGCTCCCCGGGTGAATCGAGTACTTGGTATGGTGTGCCTCGTACAACAATTCCACCCGTAAATTGCCCACACTTGGGACGCACAAACGACCATCTTTCCACAGCAATCCGTCCTCCACAACGAATTGGGAATTTGACCCATCCAGAGCCTCTATCATGAACTGCTTCATATGAGCATCCATATCCAAAGCCTGCCGAATCCGATCAGCCAGGTCATATTAGACTTCAGTCCAATTCAGCACTGCCTCAGCACTAGACTGTCTGTCCACACAAACAATCTCCAACGCCTCCAACTCCTGCACCAACCGCTCATCATGCACTGATAGCCAGTTTGCTTGAGCTGGGGCTCGGCGACTCAACGCGTCCGCAACCGCATTCCCTTTGCCAGGCACGTAGTGGATCTTGAATGTATAGTCCCCCAGGAACTCCATCCATCTACGCTGCCGCATATTCAGATCCTTCTGGTCTATAAGATACTTTAGGCTCTTGTGATCGGTGTAGATATCAATCTTCACACCGTACAAATAGTGACTCCACAGCTTCAAGGCAAAAATCACGGCCGCCAACTCCAAGTCGTGGACCGGATAATTCCTCTCGTGCACTTTTAGCTATCTCGAGCCATAAGCTATCACGCTTCCGTGCTGCAGTAGCACACAACCCAAACTGCTGCCCGAAGCATCGCTATATATCTCATAGCCTTCGGTTCCACATGGCGAACTCAGCACAGGCGCCGTGGTCAACCGACACTTCAATTCCTCAAAAGCTCGCGCGCACTCCGGCGTCCAAACGAACTTATGCTCCTTCCTCGTCAAAGTAGTGAGAGGTAACGCTATCCGCGAGAAGTTCTCTACGAAGAGCCTATAATAGCCGGCAAGCCCCAAAAAGCTCCGGACTTCTGCTACCGTAGCAAGCTCAGGCCACTCCCGCATCGCAACAATCTTCGCCGGATCCACAGCAATACCCTCTCCACTCACTATATGCCCGAGGAACGCCACTGAGGATAGCCAAAACTTGCACTTCGAGAACTTGGCATACAACTGGTTTCTCCTGAGTGTCTCCAACACCAAATGGAGATGCTTGAAGTGATCCTCCTCACTTTGCGAGTACACCAAAATATCATCGATGAAGACGATCACGAAATGGTCCAAGTACTCCCTGAACGTCCTGTTCATCAAATCCATGAACACTGACGGTGCATTAGTCAGCCCAAACGGCATGATCGTAAACTCATAATGCCCGTATCTCGTACTAAACGCTGTCTTCGGGATATCACTCTCTCTTATTCGCAGCTGATAGTACCCAGCCTTGAGATCTAACTTCGAGTACACCGTCGACCCGACTAACTGATCAAAGAGATCATCAATCTGGGGGATCGGGTACTTGTTCTTCTCAGTCAGCTTGTTCAGCTCTCAATAATCAATACATAACCTCAAGCTTCCGTCCTTCTTCTTAACAAAGAGGACCGGTGCGCTCCAAGGCGAAGAACTCGGGCGCACATACCCTTGCTCCAACAACTCTTGCAGTTGAACTTTCAGCTCTGCCATTTCCTTAGGCACTAGCTGATACGGAGATCGTGACACAGGCTTTACACCTGGCACTAGCTCGATCGTAAAATCTATCTCCCGTTGAGGCGGGGCTCCAGGAAGATCTGCGGGGAACACATCAGGGTATTCCGATACCACTGAAATACAATCCAACGCGGGCTTCGGCTTTGCAACCTCCACGAGTGTAAAGAATAGTTCTGCTCCGGCACGAACCGCCTTCACCACCTGAAGAGCAGACATCAACGTCTTGCTCAACCCCTTTAAGCCCGTAAAAGTCGTCTCATGACTTGCCCCCAGCTTGACTTCCTTGCTACCGTAATCTATATGGGCCTGCTGCTCCGAGAGCCAGTCCATGCCAAATATGACGTCAAACTCCACCAACGGAAGTAAAGACGCCCGCAGGTCAAACTCCTGCTCTCCAATACGAATCTTAATATCGCAGATCCTATCCACTCGCATCGAACACCCATTTGGCAACAACACATCCAACTTATCCTTCGCCATCGAAGAAGGGACTCCGATGCGTAATATAAATCCTTCGGACAAGAAGGAGTGTGAAGCTCCCGTATCAAAGAGTGCTCGTGCCGGATTTTCACAAATCAATACAAATCCTAAACAAGTAGTGGTAAGGTAACATGTGCATAACAAGCATATAAATTGACTTGCTATAAATTAAACCGTACCTATCACCACATCAGCTTGTTTAATGGCCTCCTGTTGGCCAAGATTGTAGACCCTTGGTTGGGCCGGAGCATAGTGGGATGCGGTCGATTCCACCGCCTTTCCCTTCTCTTCATAAGTAGCTCCCGGCCTCCTCTCGGACTTAGGACGTCCGCTCCAACAATCACGGGCGAAATGCCCCGTCTTTCCACATGTAAAACACGCACCGGGGGTCCGACCCGTAGTCGCCCCAGAAGCGCCAGAAGGAGCTGGACCCGAAGTCCTATGCTTCTTGAAAGACCTCCGATAGCCGGACTTTGAATCAGTCGGCACTCTGAACTCAGATTTCTTTTCACTCAAGCTTTTCTTCGCTTGCACGCTCTTCATGTCCTTCTCCAAGGACCGGGCAGTATTAACCAAGGTTAAGAAACCCTGCGTCATTGGCCCCGACAGTAATAGTCTCAACTCATCCCTCAGGCCTTCATAGAAGCGATTAGTCTTGCGCTCCTCATCCATGATGGTGGAGCTAGCATAATGACTCAAACGCATAAACTCATGGAGATATTCATCCACGCTCCTCTCACCCTGTACTAACTTCAGGAACTCATTCTCCAACGCTATCTTCTGCGTCGAAGGGAGGTATCTAGCCAAAAATAATCTCGAGAACTCCTCCATCGAGACATCACAAAGTTGCCTACCTCTTAGTAAGTGCAGCTTCAATCCTTCCCACCACATCCTCGCTTCCCCGTCCAGAAGGAACGTAGCGATGGTGGTCATTTGCCACTCCTCCGTCTCCGTCGCTGTCATGACTCTCTTAACCCTGGAGAGCCAGTGTTCAGCCTGAGATGGGGTTCCCAACCCCGAGAATAACGGAGGGTTAAAGCTCATTACATGCTTCAGCTGCCTCTCAGTTGCCCTCCTTGGCACTATTGGTTCCACAATCACTTGCTCCACCCTCCTCGGCTCAGCCTCTTGCAGAGGTACTTGCTCCATCACAGGAGCGGGCTGCTGCGCTTGCCTTCCAGGCTGCGCATTGATCACGGCCAACACCGCTTCAGCAACCAATCGTATATTTTCAGCCGACAGAGGTGTTGCAGGAGCAACATCTGGTGCACTACTAGCCTCAGAAACTCGGCGTTCTGACGGCCCAACACCACTTCTGGTCACCTATAGTTGTACAAAACACCGTTAAGCGACCAAATAAATTGCAAACAACAATTATAGGAACACACAGGTTCCTCAAACACGAGTATTTTCATTCCTAAGTGGACATTCATGGGTTCGTTTCACTGTTATTACGATGACGCACACAATGTGCTCACCACCCCTTAAAAAGAATTCGTCCACGAATTCAGTTGAAGCCCGACCAAAACCAGTAGTCTGATACCAAATTGTAACACCCCCTATCCGTCGTATAGCATATAGCAGTAGGTCCGGTCGGGGCCCGACGCCATATACCACAGACCGACCGGGTGGTTACTTATGGAAACCATCCAACCAATCACAACGTCCTACACAGAGCATTCTAGCGGAAGCAGTTTAAAAGAGTTGTAAACAAGAACCCAACATAAGAGCATGAATGTCCACTAATACGCAAATAGGAATGTTATTACAAAAATACTCAAAACAAGCCTTAAGGCCTTACAAAATGTTTCACTTATCTGTTACATGATTTACAAACTACGGCACGCAGGCCGGTCATACATGAATAAAGCAATAAACATTTCCATTCGGGCCTTCGAGGGCCGGCTTCGCAAAAAGGGCTTTAGCCCGCTATTGACCGCTTGGTCCAGCCGCACCTGCAAACAACAAACCACCGCACGTGGCAAAACAAGGCAATGGTCAGCAATGCTGACCAAATTATAACGATCCCGCCCCCAACTCGGGGCGGCGATGCTCCTTCCCTGCATTTCATTAGCATAAGCTAGCAATTTATATAACCATAGCCATTTCATCACAGGCGTTGCCTCGCACGGCCACACGCCCCGTGCACTCAGGGCACATTCTCGGTGAACCGGTCCATGTCGCGTCAAATTAAGCCACCAACATTCCGGACTCACCACCGCCAACAGACGGCCAAACTTATGAGCAATTTGTCTTCTTGGCATGGGTCACGACAATTTAAGCCATAGACCGCCGAAGACTCACATCTATGCCAACGGCGAGTGCCATGTAACTTTAGGTCTCTCTAACCCGAACGACATAGAGCGGGTACGGCTCCATCTAACCCGTGCTCACATCGCAACGACAATTTAAGCCATATGCGCGGGTCAAACTTTCACTGAGTCCCATTCTAACACAAGTCACATAACCCCGTTATGTTCAAGATGTCTCTCAGGCCACCAAGTTGGCAAGATCTCGTATCCGCCCAGTTTTCCGGGTGCACCTTTGGGTTAGTCCCCAAGGCTCCCTGCTGCAATCTACCGCGTAGAAAACCCGAAAACAACCAATAACACGGAGTCTTCTCCGGCCTTATGCAATGCAACATCACCGATCCAGACCAACATGTTCGGGTAGGCTTCACACATCATGCCTATGTCCGTTCTCGCATACGGACTCTAAACAACGGGGACTTCACATATCTACCCGAAGGAACGCCTCCAACTCTCCGCAAACTTGCGAGAGCGGGCTTCCTATGCAAAGAAAGAGAGCGACTCATGCTCAAGATGAGGATCGTTACCCTTGAGTTCCTCTTTGGCGCCATTGAAAAGTATCCGGATGAAAATCACCGCACTTGCATTGCCTCCGTGGATCCGGAGTCGGCTTGCGATTCGGAGCTCCGAAGCTCCTCCAATGGCGGGATCTAGTTCTTCTTCCTCTAATGGCTCTCCTCTTTCTCCAAGGACTTGGAGAGATGATAAGGTATGAAAAGTGAGGTTTTCTAAGTGAACTCACGGGTATTCCCTTCAGGAACAACCCCCAGCCATTGGATCTCAACCTAAGAAAACGAACGGCTTTGATTCGGGGCTGAAATTCCCAATCTGGACCGAACACGGCCTGGCACACGCCCGTGTCCAGGGCCGTGTGCCTCATTCGCCGTCAAAATCGAATCACCTGGAACCTCACACGGGCATCGAACACGCCCGTATTCGAGCTAACACGCCCCTGTTCCACCTGACACGACCGTGTAGCCGGCCGTGTACCCCATGATTTTTCCCCGTTTTCAACCCGAGCACTGCACGGGTTCTAGGACACGCCCGTGTTCTTGCCCGTGTCACCTTGACACGCCTGGGCTCCAGGCCGTATACATGGTCTCGACACTTAGCGGCTAAGTGTCAACACGGGTCGACACGCCCTGCGACACGCCCGTGTCGCAGGCCGTGTGCCATGTCTCGACACATTGTCGACACCAAAGTGTCGACTTCGCGGGATGAGTGTCGACACGGGCTGACACGCCCTGCGACACGCCCGTGTCGCAGGCCATGTGCCATGTCTCGACACACCGTCAAAGCACTATGTCGACTTCACGGCTAAGTGTCGACACGGGTCGACACGCCCTACGACACGCCCGTGTCGCAGGCCGTGTGCCCAGTCTCGACACAATGTCGAGACCAAAGTGTCGACTTCGCGCCTTAGTGTCGACACAGGCTTGACACGCCCTGGGACACGCCCGTGTCCCAGGCCGTGTGCCTGCAGCCAGAACTCAAACTGGCCTAAAACATCCCCCTTTGCTCCTCTAAGTTTCGGGGCGTTACAGCCTCATCCAGCCAACCTATTGTTCTAACAACCCCAATCAAATTCATTTATGACAAAGGAAAGGGAGTTGTAGAGGTTGCTAGGAAAAATTCTGATCTGCCTCAGAAAACCAAGTCCCAGCAGAAATCGTCGAACAGAGATCGACGATTGCCGAATGAAGATCGACGATCGCCGAACGCAGCTCGATGATCTCAGGAAAAATCGTCGAACGCTGATCGACGATCTCAGCCAAAGTCGTCGAACGCAGGTCGACGATCTCATAGACCTGACCTCACCCATAGTCGACCGTCGAATGGAGGTCGACGATCTGACCCAAGATCGTCGAACGGAGGTCGACGATCTGACCCAAGATCGTCGAACGCAGCTCCAAGATCGTCGAACAGAGGTCAGAACTCTGGAAATTTTTCAAAGGCAAGTCAAAATTGAATCCTAAGGGTTCTTCATCCCAAATCTTTAACCCTTATACTGAATGGATTATACCTCCAAGGAGATATCATCCTGAAGGATATAAGAGTCAACATGGGATGTCTTTCATATCAGAATTTAAAGGTTATCAACCTAGCCCCAAGGTAAACTGGGTCAAAAACAAATGAATTGTCTTATGTGCAGGTGAAGACCTATCCAACATCTAACCAGCAATGGTATTTGGATAGTGGGTTCTCTAAGCACATGACAGGGAACAAGGACAACCTCACATCCTTTAGAGCCAAGCTTGGACCCAAAGTTATCTTTGGTGATTCAAACTTTGGACAAACTAAAGGATATGGTGCAGTCCAGATTGGTTCAGTAACCTTCAAGAAGGTAGCTTATGTGGAAGGACTGAAGCACAACCTAATCAGCATCAGTCAACTGTGTGATGAAGGCTACCAGGTGACCTTCAGCAAAGCCTTATGCAAAATCAAGTCAGAGGACAATACAACTGTGTTGACAGGTAAAAGGAAAGGTAACATCTATCTAGTAGACTTTCTTTCAACTGATGTAGATATCTGCTTGTTTAACTCTGTCTGTAGACCAAATGTTTTATGGCATAAGAGATTAGGACACCTAAACCTTAGAACTATTGCTAGGCTATCCAAGGACAACCTTGTTAGAGGACTACCTTCTGGCCCCTACAAGAAGGAAGGACTCTGCAGGGCTTGTCAATTAGGCAAGCAAACTAAAAACAGCTTTAAGTCACTTAATAAGAGTGACTCACCTAGGATATTGTATTTGTTACACATGGATCTTTTTGGACCCATCACAGTACAAAGCCTAGGAGGGAAATCCTACACTTTAGTAGTTGTAGATGACTTCTCTAGATTCACTTGGGTGTTCTTTCTAAGGAAGAAGTCTGATAACTTTAAGTGTCTGACAGAGTTTCTCAAATGTTTACAGATTGAGTTCAATACTCACATTGCCCTGATCAGAAGTGATCATGGGACAGAGTTTGATTCTCTTCTTATGCAAGAGTTCTGTCAGAGTGAAGGGATCAGACACACTTTCTCAGCTTCTAGAACTTCTCAACAAAATGGGGTAGCTGAAAGGAAAAATAGAACCCTTATTGAATCTGCCACTACATTGTTGTCAGATGCTCATCTACCTCTATCCTTTTGGGCAGAGGCAGTGAACACCTCCAACTATGTGCTGAACAGAAGTCTGATACATAAACTAAAGGGAAAGACTCCCTATGAATTACTCAAAGGGAAGAAACCTAAAGTTGACTATTTTAGAGTCTTTGGTTGTATTTGCTATATTCATAATAATGACAAGAAATATCTAGCAAAATTTCAAGCCAAAGCTGATGAAGGAGTGTTTCTGGGATACTCCATGATCAGCAAGGCCTATAGGGTCTATAATAAATCATCTTTGAAAATTGAGAAATCTGTTCACCTTTCATTTGATGAAACTAACATGTCTTTCAAGGAGAAGATTTCTTCTACCATAGAACCTTTGCAGGAACATTCTCTAGTTGAAGATATGAATAAGTTACAGGTTGCTCAAGAGGATGAAAGCAGTGAAGATGAAGGGAATGCTCAACACATTGAAGCACAACCTGAAGAGCCAGTTGTTGTACCACAAGAGGGAACAACAACACAGGTTGGTGAACAATCAACACCCCCTGCTGATTTAGTAACATCAAGAGACCATCCAATTTCCCAAATAATTGGAGAAATCTCAGCTGGTGTGCAAACCAGAAATCAGGTCAACCAAAACCTGTTGCACACCTGCTTCCTATCTCAAATTGAACCTCAGTCCATTCACGATGCAGAGCAAGATCCACACTGGATCATTGCAATGCAAGAGGAGTTGCATCAATTTGAGAAAAACAAAGTATGGGAACTAGTGCCAAAGCCTAAGGATCATTCCATTGTTGGAACAAAATGGGTATTCAGAAACAAACTGGATGATCAAGGAGTAATTATAAGGAACAAGGCAAGGCTAGTTGCTCAGGGATACTCTCAAGAAGAAGGAATTGACTACGACCAGACCTTTGCATCAGTTTCAAGATTGGAAGCCATCAGAATATTTCTAGCGTATGCAGCTCACAAAGGCTTCAAAGTATATCAGATGGATGTCAAAAGTGCTTTCTTGAATGGAGACATCAAAGAGGAAGTTTATGTCAGACAACCTCCAGGTTTTATCTCTCCAACTTATCCTGATTATGTTTTTAGATTAAATAAAGCATTATATGGTCTCAAGCAAGCTCGTAGAGCATGGTATGAGACCTTAGCATGCTTTCTCTTGGAAAATGGTTTTATAAGGGGTAGAGTAGACCAAACTCTTTTTATTAGAACCCATAAGTCTCATACCCTACTAGTACAAATTTATGTAGACGATATCATTTTTGGTTCTACTGACTCAAAATTATGCAGAAGGTTTTCTAACCTAATGCATTCTAAATTTGATATGAGTAGCATGGGTGAGCTATCCTTCTTCCTAGGATTGCAAGTCAAGCAACATGCTGAAGGCATCTTCATTTCTCAAACCAAGTATGCACATGAATTGGTTAAGAAATTTGGTATGTCTGAGGCATCTTGTATAAAAACACCCATGCCTACTAATGCTGTATTGGATGCTGATGAACATGGGAAACCTGTTGATCAGACAACATATAGAGCAATGATTGGCTCTTTACTGTATCTTACAGCTAGTAGACCAGATATAATGTTTGCTACATGTATATGTGCAAGGTTCCAGGTAAGCCCTAGAGAGTCACACCTAACTTTAGTAAAGAGGATTCTCAGGTATGTTAAAAGTTGTCCAAATCTAGGCCTCTGGTATCCTAAAGATTCAGCATTTGAGTTAACTGGATTCTCTGATGCGGACTATGCTGGATGCAGAATTGACAGGAAAAGCACCAGTGGAACCTGTCAGTTCCTTGGTGACAGACTTGTCTCTTGGTTTTGCAAGAAACAAACATCTGTGTCAACTTCAACTGCTGAAGCTGAATATATATGGCTGCAGGCAGTTGTTGTTTACAAATCTTGTGGATCCAAAACCAACTCCTAGACTATGGCTACAACTTAGAGAAGTCTAAAATCTTTTGTGACAATACAAGTGCTATTTCCATAGCTCAAAATCCAGTCCTCCATAGTAGGACAAAACACATAGAGATTAGGCATCACTTCTTAAGGGATAATGTTGAAAAGAATAAAATTGAATTACATTATATCCCAACTGATTTACAAAGGGGAGATATTTTCACCAAGCCCTTGGATGAAAAGAAACACACCTTCTTCCTAAATCAGTTAGGAATGTTAGATGGAGGAAGCCTTAAATAATATCCAAGATTTTGAAAGCTTATAAATTGACCAATACTAGGCAAACTTTCTGATTTTTCTTAGTGTCTAGAATTTTTCTGATCTCTGAACTGCGCTCGACGATTTGCCCTAAGATCGTCGTACGGAGATCGACGATTTCCAAAATCGTCGAACTGAGTTCAGCGCCTCTCAGATAGTATGAATTATCTCTTCCGGTCAACGATCGTCAAACGACGCTCGACGATTTTGTTCTCTGAACGATCGTCGAACGGAGCTCGACGCTCTCCAATATCGTCGAACGGAGATCGACGATGTTGAAGTCTCTTCAGATTCCTTAGAAGCCTCGATCGTCGAACTGAGTTCAACGATCTTTACAATTCTACGTCGAACCCTAATATAAAACTCTTTTTTCGCCGTCGTTCTCTTTTGCGCTTTCGATTTCTCTGCAAGAATCTTCTTTCCCTCCAAACAGTTCTACTCTTGGTCGTTTTGTTTGTTGAGTTTTTGCAGGTACAATGGCTGTGTCAGTTGCTGTTCTTGCTGCCATGAAATTCGATGCCGGTTTTGACATTGATCTGGAATCCTTCAGCACCACTGACCAGGTTTTTCAAGACATACTGAGTTTGTTCAAGGACCAGAATCTGACAGCATTAATGACCACCAGGATCAAGTTGGCCTCTGATGAAATCAATGAATGGGTTTATAATGCTCATAATCAAGATCACAGCACTATAGTTGGGTCAATAGATGGAAATCAGGTACCCTTGACCCCCACAATTTTAACAGAAGTTTTCGGATTGAGAAATGGAGAAGAATCTGCTGAGTTATCTAGAGAGGAGTTTTCTGACCTGCTTGCCAGGATGGGTCATCCAGAGGGAAACCCTAGCAAGCTATTCAAGAGGAATCTGTCTGTTGAATACAGGTTCCTGGCAGATGTGGTAGGGAAAGTGCTGCTGGCAAAGAACTCTGCCCATGATACTATATCAAGACATCAGCTCTGTCTCATGGGAGCTCTGGTGGATAAGAAAAATCTGAACTGGGGAGAGGTTTTCTTTGACCTCATCAAAAAGAAAATAAACAAAAGTTTTGTTAATTTTGGAAGAATTATTGGGAGTTTTCCTGCAGCACAGGTGCCCTGCCTTGCTGGTCTCCTCTGGAGTTCATATCAATGCCTCCAAGAGACTGTCCTGTGGCCTCTTTGGAAAGTGGGACAGGCAAATAAGCAAGCCTAGCAGGCCCTCCTCCAGTGCCCCTTCAGGCACAAGGACTCATAGAGTCACTCCTCCACAGGTCTCTGCCCCTGCAGATGACCTGGCTGCTGCTGTTGCTGCCTCTCCTCCTCCAATTCCATCCCTTCCCTTACCATCCACCATTCCAGCTCCCTCCACCATCACCATATATAGCCCATCTCCAACATCAACTCCATCTCCAGTCCCTGTTCTTTCTACACCAGAAGAACAATTCCACCCACTGTTCTCCTACCCTCCACCTGATGTCACCTCCTCACCCTCTATTCCATCCTTCACCCTACTGGATGATTCCTTTATGGATGATTCCCCATCATCTCCTCCTGATCTACCTTCCTCCTCCACTTCATTCCAAGACCTCCTCCAGCACATCATAGACCAGCCAACATTCACTCCATCCATATCAATTCCCCTGTCCTCCATATCCACCCTCCCAACACCTGAGCCATCCCTTCCATAATTCTCCAGCCCTCCACTTCCAGAACCCTCAGCTGCTTCCCTACCTTCTACCTCTGCTCCAGCTCTTGAGCAAGTAGACCTCTCAGCCCTAGCTGACAGGTTGTATGAGTTACTTGCCCCCAGGCTAACTCTGCTATTGGAGACCTCTTTGGCTCCACTCCACCTGTCAGTGGCAGCCCTTTCTGCCAGGCTCTCTTCCCTCTTCCCTCAGGCAGCACCTACAACAGTGTGCCTTGATCCAGATGTATCTGCATTTAGGCAGGGGGAGATGTCATATGAAGAAAGCCTTCATGCTGTTGCTGCTGCTGTTTCTATGACTGCTGCTCCTCCTCTTGCTGCTGCTGCTGTGCCTCCTACTACAGTTCTTGCAATAGACCTCAGGTCTTTGCTATCTGTTTTTGATTCTGCCTACTTTAGCTGTCTGCCAGAGGTCCATGCTGTCCAGCCTCCAGAAGACTTATCCAAGGCACTTGTGCCTTTTTCTGGCTGTGACCCTAGCATCCTCTCTTCCTTTGTACATTCAGTCACTGCTGCTGCTTCTGAAGAAAGGACTGATTTTGCTTCTGAGATTACTGATACTGCTGCTGAAGTTCCTACTGCTTCTGATGAGCCAATATCCAAGGACATTCTGATGTCAGAGGCCACTGAATTTGAGCCTTCTGCAGACTTTGATGCTGTTTCTGCTGTTTCTGCTGTTGTTAGTGAAGCTGTTGCTGCTGTTGTCACCTGTCCAGAGCCTGCTATTGTTGCTTCTGCTTCACCTTCTCCATTTGCTGCTGTCCCTGCTGTTACCATCTCTCCAACTGCTGCTGTTTCAACCTCTGCCTCATCTGCTGCTGTACAACTGAAGAAGGATTTAATGAAGAAAATAGATGCTCTATATGATGATCAGAGTTCTGAATCTGATGAACTTAAAACAGACTCTGATGACTCATCTGCTACCATTGCCAGGAAAAGGAAGTCAAGGAGCAAAGCAATGAAAAGGGTACCTCCTGCTAAAGTCAAAGATAACAATGACATTCCTTACTATATCCTTCATAACTGCCCAATCACTGAACACTGGATGCAGTATTCTAAAAACCAGCTGAAAGCAATGAAGAAAAAGAGAAAATATGAGAAGGGTTCATCCCCATTCTAGCACTCTCATCCTCCTCCACCACCTCCTCCTGATGCAGGTGCAGGTGGAAGCTCTGCAAGTCAAGCCCCAGCCAGAAGTCAGGCTCCCTATCAACCTCATGCCAGATCTTATCACAGGGAAAGCCAATCCAGGGGTTCACATTCTAGGAGAGGAGGATATAGAGGAACTCAAAGAGATGTTCAAGTATATTCCAAAGGGTACTCCAGGCAGCACCCATATTCTAGGGGAGGACAAATTTCATCTGATACATCATCAGGTCCTTTCCCTTACAAGCTGAAAGAGACTGTGTCTGCCAGGCCTCCTCAAGACAATCCTTCCAACAGGTATGAGCCACCTGTACCTTATGAGGACCCTGAAAATAATCCATCTGCTTGGACTGCCAGGATGAAGGAATTGGCTGCACTGGATCAGATTTAGAAGGCCAGAGAACAAGGATTAGATTCTTCTAACATTTCTACCATGTCTGAGCAAAGACAGAAAGAATTAGAGAAATATGCTTCCAGTAAATTCTTTGATGCTGAGAGATACATGGAATTACATCCTGCAGCTGTGGTTCCCAGGCCTACAAAGCAAACATATTTGGGTGCAGCAGATGACACCAGGTCCAACAAAGAATCCTTCAATCCAAACAGAGAAATTAAACTTGTCAAAGGCAAAGAGAAGAAATGACATTGTAAGGTGACAGTTTCTGTGAATTCTGATTGCTATCTGGATGCCATATATATATCTCTGTGATTCTGCAATGTCTAGCTGTTGTTCTTTTATGTTTTACTGATTGTATGTTGTTATTTAAGTTTTTCCAAAGCCTGTAAATAGTAATCCTAACCCAAATAGGGGGAGATTGTTAGAACATCCTATTACTAATTTGGGTCAGGATCACTATGTCTCTAGGAACCTTTGTTTGACCTTCTGTTTAGCTTAATAGGTCAATTAGAATTGAGTCTAAGGGTTAGAAGTCTAGGTTTGGAAGCTGCCTTGAAAGACCAGGATTCTCTCTCTGAAGACCAAGTCATATCGTCGAGCTCAGCACGACGATTCGTCGAACTCTGGTCGACGATCGTCTAGCTCAACTTCGACAGATCATCGATCTCTGTTCGACGATCGCTGAGCTCAACTTCATAATATCGTCGAACTCCATTCGACGATCGGTGAGCTCAGGTCGACGATTTTGACTCTGCTTTGGATCTTTATCTCTGAGCTCAGTTCGACGATCTTTGAGCTCAGATCGACGATATTTTGCTGCTGTGTGTTTCCAGATCGCTGAGCTCAGCTCGACGATAGCAGAGCTCAGTTCGACGATTTCAGATAACTTCCAGAATTCAAATTCAAATCAGTTAGGAGTTATTCTGCAATTAATTCAGAGATTTGCTAGCCGTTTTCATTCAATTCTGGACCAAGTTTCAAGGGATTTTTCAAGGAATATATCTGTGGACTTTCCTCCAGAAGAGATTATGCAATTAAGGATGCAATTAATACAGGCCAACGGCTATACTTGACAGAGAATGTTATTCTATTCTACACCAGAGAATAAGAGATAGGATTTTTGAATCTCTCAGAAGAACACACACAATACAGAGAGAGAATACTGATTACAGAGAAATATTCAAAAAATCTTCTGTCACAAAGAATTCTCAAGAACACTCATCCAAGGAGATCAAGCTTTCAAAAATCTTCAGATCTCTGTAGGTTTCAAAGTGTTCAAGGCCAACATATTTCCAGACTCCAGACACTCCACATTTCAACAATTGCTGAAATCATCTATTGCTGGAGTTCAACCTTTGAAGGCCTATCACCCTCAGCAAAGCTTTTCTTCCTGAAGATCTCAAGGATTCAGGGGGAGCTTTGACATCAATCCACATAGTCTTCTCAGTTGTTTGAGAAAGAGAAGACTTCCATCACTCTCTCACCCCCACTCTGTAAAGGGTTTTTCAAACTCCCTTCAAAAGTTTGAACCTTATTTTTAAGCACCTTGTCAAAAGCTCATTGGTGGTAAGACACCTGATCAAAAAATCTGCTTTGGTTTTTAAGCACCTTATCAAAAGCTCATTGGTGCCCAGGACACCTGATCAACTCATCCTGCAGTGGATTCCTACCTAGGGTGGTAGAAGAGTGGATGTACCCAAGTTTGGGGAACCACTATATTTCCTTGTGTCTTCTGGTTTTGCATGCTTTTATGTTTGTTTCTGGCCTTGATTTTTCCTGTGTTTAGTTTTTGTTTAACCTTGTGCTGTGATTAGATTTATTATTGCTTCCCTGCTCACACATATTACAATAATAGTTGTAAAAGTTTTTAAAGCACCATATACTCTATTCACCCCCTCTAGAGTATATCAGATCTAGTTGCACTTTCATCGACGAAAATGGACCACAGAAAACAACCATTATCATTCTGTGAACAGATATCGAAGATCTCATCCAACATCGTCGAACTCAGTTCGACGATCCAACCAGAAATCGTCGATCCCAGATTCTATTAACAGAAATTTTTGTTCTTTCAAAATTTATCATCAAAGTTAGCATTTTAATAATCCTTTCACTGAGTGGATAATACCTCCTAGGAAATATCATCCACTTAGATATAAGGATCAACCTAAATGCTCTTTTATTTCTAATTATTATCAAAAAGAACCAGGAACCAAGGTAATCTAGGTCCAGAACCCCTAACATCTCCTTGCAGGAAAAGGATACATTTCCAGCTAGTATAGAGGAAAATTCAATGGCTGAAGAGAGAGGCTGTTAAAGTTATGATCCTAATCAGATTTGGGCAAGGCGAAGTAATTTCATGGCAATTCAAGTAGGAACACTATCTGCTCAAATCTCTGCCCTCTCTGCTGCCCCCATCTTCATTTATGGGCCTGGCTCCAGTGCTTACTGTAACCAGGCAGGGGGAGATGCTTGTAAATGAAGCTGCAGAAATTTCAATAGTAACAGCAATTCCAGCAATAGCAGCCGCAGCAACAACAGATTATAATGATACAGATTTGGGCAAGGATCAACAACAGCTGTAACAGCAGCAACAGCAACTGCAGAAGTACATGATCCAGATTTAATTGTATTTAATTACCTTGTATTCTACTTGTATTTATGTACATAGTGTCCTCACCCAAATAGGGAGAGATTATTGGAACCCCAGTCATGATTTGGGCAAGGATCACTATTAGGTTTGCTTAGACTGACCCAAAATGTATAGCCAGGGTCATAGGTTTATTTCTTTTGTCTAGGCTAAGAGTCAACATCATATGCATCAGCCTATAATAGCCTATCAGAGACTCAGCAGAATTGTGTCGATACTTTGAAGAAGCTGTGTCGACACAAGTAGCAGAATTGTGTCGACATACAGAGAGGCTCTATCGACACCCAGAAGATTTGTGTCGACACAACAGACTATCAGTCGACACAGATAATATTACTCGACACTAGCTCAGTCGACACAAGAAGGATTTGTGTTGACACCACAAAACATCTGTCGACACAGTTCACAGAAGCAAAATTCTCAGGTTGACGATTGTCATGCTCAGCTCGATGATCTCAGAGTTAATCTCTGTACTGAGCTCGATGAACTCAATGTTCAGGTCGATGAATTATATAAGGAGCTGAGCTTGACGAAATCCAGATGAGCTCGACGAACTCAAAGCTCAGGTCAACGATCGCTGAACTCAAGACAGCCAGACATCTACTCGATTAACATAGAAGCTAAGCTCCGGTCGACAAACGCAGATCTTAAACAAGATATTCAGCTCGACGAATCTAGCTGAGTTCGACGAATGTCGAACTTAGGTCGACGATCGATGAACTTGACGAAAGTTCAGTTCGATGATTTCTGTGCAATCAGTAATAGTTGGCAGAATTTATTGAGGATTAATTACAGTCAACATTCCCAGTGAAAATAACCGTTCAAACGGACAGTTACAGAAGAATTAAGTGAGGATCAATTTCCAAAGCATCTTCACTCTCGAGAAAGTTTCTTCTATCATTAAGTCTACGGAATTCAAATACAGGGAAGAAGATAGAACAAAAATATACAGTACACAGAGAACCGAACAGATATACAGAGAGAGGAGATGAATCACGATATTTAGAATAGAACACACAGTCAGACGATCAAAAAAAGAAAAAAATAGTCTGCATCCTACATTCTCTTGGCCCTCTCTCTCAGGATCTGGACACAAAGTAGAAGCCAGAGGAAAGAAGCAGATCAGCTATAAGAAGAAGAAGAACAATCAAACAATATCAAGAGTCTTCTTCTTCCTTATCTCTGCAGGACAACTTCAAGGACAACAAACAAACATATCAGTCAAAAGCTCCTGAAGATTCCTCTGGTCAAGGCTCAAAGTCTGAAGGCCTATCACCCTGTGCACTTCCAAGCCTGAACCCCTTTCAATCTTAGGGGAGCTTTGACAACATATTTGAATCCACATAGTCTTCTCAGTTGTATATTGAGATAGAGAAGACTTCCATCACTCTCTTCCCCCCTCCTGTATAAAGGGTTGTCATCTCCCTTCAAAAGTGATTCCTGGTTGCAAGTCTCCTGATCAAAAGACTTGAGTTGGTTTTTGGGGACCTGATCAAAACCCATTGGTGACAGGGAACCTGGTCAAAAACCTGAGTGGATTCCTACCAGGGTGGTAGAAGAGTGGATGTACCCAAGTTGGGGAACCACTATAATATTCTTGTGTCGTCTGGTTGCCCTTCTTCTTTTGTTCTTACTGTGCTTGTGACTTTAAGACTGTTGTGGTTTTTTTACTTAATTTGTTTGTGCACCAGTACAGCAAAGGCTGTCATAAATTTAATTATTGCACATATACTCTATTCACCCCTCCCCCCTCCTCTAGAGTATAGTAGATCTAACCCTAACTTTCATGACCATATAATATGGGTCCGTCCGGGCCCCACAACATATAGACGCCACAACGTAAGCATTATAAGATGATATAAACTTCCCAACTCAAAACTCAGACTAAACACAGTGGAAACAAAAGAGCAAGATCAATAGTTATCCACTAATCTATGAGTATCAACACGGCTTTATGGCCTTACAACATTTTGGAGTCCAAAACTCAACCATAACATTAAGTGTCAATGTGCATAAGCACTCCTAGGCTACCTTAGCGTGCAAGCCGGAAAATATAGAACATAAAGCATTACATTCCATAAAAGAGCTATAACACATCTCGTAACACTTCATAAGGCTTAGGCCTTTTTGTCCGACGAGCTTGCTCCCTCTTTCGATCCTTGTCCTGTAAAAATCTGGTTGTAACGTGTGTCAGCAATGGCTGACCTCAACTATTTAACCAGCACATCTCCTCCAGGCCTTCCCTAGCGGACCCTGAAGCACTCGATCACCATGCAAGTCAGCAATTCGTATGCAAAATACAAGTACATTTAAAGTAGTAAAATAGGTTTGGATGTCTCATACAGCAAACACGTTTCTATGTTAAGCATATAATAAAAGGGGGCCTACAATGCATAATATATGCAAACCTGGGCTTCACCCAAGGCACCCTAAAGTGTATGCTTCTAACACATCATCAATCGGGTGCATCCAATTTCTCAATCGGTGTTCAAGCCACAAGCACAAGGGTACTTCCAATTTCCCCATCGGCGTTCAAGCCGCAATCACAAGGGTACTTCCAATTTCCCTCAAACGACGTACAAGCCGCCACATAAAATGCTCGACTAGGCCCCACCCGCTCATGGGTCTCAAACCTCAGGCATGCATGCAAGTTCTGACTTCTCAAGTCAGGATTCCACCACACAAATAAACCGATGTTAAGAACCCTTGCTAGACCCCACCCGTTCGCGACGACCCAGGCCCGGCTCTAATATCGGGACCAAATCCACCGAAAGAGACCCAGCGGGACCCATCTGGGATCATCCGGGCTTGTCCAAAGCTTGGCGTTCTCGTCAGTTCCACAGTATGGGACTTGTCTCGCTGGGACACTGTAACACCCCAAAATCCAGAAATTGGAAAAAATTGGGTGACACGGCCTGGGACACGGGCATGTCCTTCCTGGGTGAACAGTTGACGAGTGGTCGACAAAATTTTGTCGATGATCGTCGAGTGCTTAGGACATGGCCTGTGACACGGGCATGTCACAAGGCTTGTTAGCATGGTCGACGAACTCAACTTAAGTTGGGGCGTGTCTGGTGCCGTGTATGGGCACACGGCCTGAGACACGGGCATGTCACAAGCCATGTGAGTCTCGGGCTGATTTCAATTTTCTACAGCCCAATGTACACGGCCACAGACACAGGCATGTCTGAAGGCGTGTCAGGTGACGTGGCCCGTGACACCGGCGTGTCACATGGGCATGTATTGGACTAGATAAGTCAGTTGAGCACCGCTTTGGGAACACGGCCCATGATACGGGCGTAGTCACGGGCGTGTCACAGGCCGTGTCAGGCAAAAATTATGCTTTTGTGGCAAACTCATGGTTGTCCGTTCCTTCAGCTGGGATCCAGGGGCAGAGCTGCCTACATGCTTCCTTAAGGCCGTGGATTGAGATGAAAGAACACATTTCATACTTGGCTTTCATCTTTCTAAATCCTAGAGAGAGAAAGGGAGAGGAAGAAGGAGGAGGAGGAAAGGGGCTGGTCACTGATGGTGCTGCGGTTTTCCGACGAGAGATCAGAGGCCGGCGTTGCGGAGGAAAAGCTGTTGCGGTTCTTCCTAGCCAGTTAGGAACTCATGGCACCGAAGCGGTCTTCGAGGGTAACGATGTAACGCCCCGAAACTCAAAGGAGCGACGGGGGACGTTTTGGGCCAGTTTTGGGTTGTGGCTACAGGCACACGGCCTGGGACACGGGCGTGTCCCAGGGCGTGTCAAGACTGTGTCGACATCGAGCCGGGGAGTCGACACTTTGGTCTCGACATTGTGTCGAGACTGGGTGCATGGCCTGCGACACGGGTGTGTCGCAGGGCGTGTCGACCCGTGTCAACACTTAGCCGCGAAGTCGACACTCTGCATTCGACGAAGTGTCGAGACATGGCACACGGCCTGCGACACGGGCGTGTCGCAGGTCGTGTCAACCCATGTCGACACTCGTCCCGGGAAGTCGACACTTTGGGCTCGACATTGTGTCGAGACAAGGCACACGGCCTAGGACACGGGCGTGTCCACGGCCGTGTCATCTGGTCGACGACCTTCGCTCGACGAAGTGTCGAGTGTCGAGACCGTGTACACGGCCTGGGGTCCAGGCGTGTTGAGGTGACACGGGTAAGGACACGGGTGTGTCCTAGAACCCGTGCAGTGCTCGGGTTGTTTTCGGGGAAAAATGATGGGCCGTGTCAGGTGGAACGCAGGCGTGTCAGCTCGAACACGGGCGTGTTTGATACCCGTGTGAGGTTCCAGGAGAGCCGATTTTGATGGCAAATGAGGCACACGGCCCTGGACACGGGCGTGTGCCAGGCCGTGTTCGGTCTAGATTGGGCATTTCAGTCCCGAATCAAAGCCGTTCGTTTCTTTATTTTGGGATACAACGGCTGGGGGTTGTTCCTGAAGGGATATACCCGGGATTGGACTTAGAAACCCTCACTTTTCATAAGTTATCATCTTTCTAAAAGCTTAGAGAGAGAGGAGAGCCAAGGAAGGAAGAAGGAGCTAGATCCGGCCATTGGAGGAGCTTCGAAGCTCCAAATCGCGAGCCGACTTCGGATCCACGGAGGCAAAGCTAGTGCGATGCTTTTCATCCGCTTGTTTTTCCATGGCACCGAAGAAGAACGCAAGGGTAACGATTCTCTTCTTGAGCATGAGTAGCTCTCCTTCTTTGCATAGAAAGCCCGCTCTCGCGAGTTTGCGGAGAGTTGGAGGCGTTCCTTCGGGTAGATATGTGAAGTCCCCGTTGTTTAGAGCCCGTAAGCGAGAACGGACATAGGCATGATGTGTGAAGCCTACCCGGACATATTGGTCTGTATCGGTGATGTTGCATTGCATAATGCCGCAGAAGACTCCGTGCTATTGGCTGTTTTTCGGGTTTTCTACACGGTAGATTGCAGCAGGGAGCCTTGGGGACTAACCCAAAGGTGCACCCGGAAAACTGGGCGGATACGAGATCTTGCCAACTTGGTGGCCTGAGAGCCAACATGAACATAACCGGGTTATGTGAATTGTGATGGAAACGGGACTCGGTGGAAGTTTGCCCCGCGCAAATGGCTTAAATTGTCGTTGCGATGTGAGCACGGGTTAGATAGAACCGTACCAGCTCTATGTCGTTCGGTTAAAGAGACCTAAAGGCATGTGGCACTTGCCATTGGCATAGATTAGGGTCTTTGGCGGTCGATGGCTTAAATTGTCGTGACCCAGGCCAAGAAGACAAATTGCTCATAGGTTTGGCCGTCCAAGTGGCGGTGGTGAGTCCGGAATGTCTATGGCTTTAATTGACGTGACATCGACCGGTTTACCGAGAATGTGCCCTGAGAGCACGGGGCGTGTGGCCGTGCGAGCCAACGTCTATGATGAAATGGCTATATATATTGCTCGCTTATGCTAATGAAATGCAGGGAAGGAGCATCGCCGCTCCGAGTTGGGGGCGTGATCGTTATAATTTGGTCAGCATTGCTAACTGTTGCCTTGTTTTGCCATCGTGCGGTGGTTTGTTGTTTGCAGGTGCAGCTGGACCAAGCGGTCAATAGCGGGCTAAAGCTCGAATGCGAAGCCAGCCCTCGAAGGCCTATAATTGAAAGTGTTTACTGCTTTATTCATGTGTGACCGGCCTGCGTGCCGTGGTTCGTAAAACATGTAATTTGAAGTGAAACATTTTGTAAAGCTTTAAGGCTTATGTTGGGTATTTTGTATAACATTCCTATTTGGATTAGTGAACATTCATGCTTTAACGCTGGGTTCTTATTTGCAACTTTTATAAGCTGCTTCCGCTAGAATGCTCTTTGTAGGACATTATGATTGGTTGGATGGTTTCCATGAGTAACCACCCGGTCTGTTTGTGGTATATGGCGTCGGGCCCCGGCCGGACCTACTGCTATATGCTATACGACGGATAGGGGGTGTTACAATTTGGTATCAGACTACTGGTTTTGGTCGGGCTTAAACTGAATTCGTGGGCGAATTCTTTTTAAGGGGTGATGAGCACATTGTGTGCGTCATCATTATAATGGTAAAAGAACCCATGAATGTCCACTTAGGATTGAAAATACTCGTGTTTGAGGAACCTGCGTTTTCCTATAATTACTGTTTGCAATTTTATTTGGTCGCTTAACGGTGTTTTGTACCACTATAGGTGACCAGAAGTGGTGTTGGGCCGTCAGAACGCTGAGTTTCTGAGGCTAGTAGTGCACCGGATGTTGCTCCCGCAACACCTCTATCGGCTGAGAACATACGATTGGTGGCTGAAGCAGTGTTGGCTGTGATAAATGCGCAGCCTGCAAGGTAGACGCAGCAGCCCGCTCCTGCGATGGAGCAAGAACCTCTTCAAGAGGCTGAGCCGAGGAGAGTGGAGCAAGTGGTTGTGGAACCGGTAGTGCCAAGGAGGGCAACTGAGAGGCAGCTTAAGCACGTAATGAGCTTTAACCCTCCATTATTCTCGGGGTTGGGAACCCCATCTCAGGCTGAAGACTGGATCTCCAGGATGAAGAGAGTCATGACATCAACGGAGACAGAGGAGTGGCAAATGACCACCATCGCTACGTTCCTTCTGGACGGTGAAGAGAGGATGTGGTGGGAAGGATTGGAGCTGCACTTACTGAGAGGTAGGCAACTTGGTGATGTCTCGATGGAGGAGTTCTCGAGATTTTTCTTGGCTAGATACCTCCCTTCGACGCAGAAGATAGCGTTGGAGAATGAGTTTCTGAAGTTGGTTCAGGGTGAGAGGAGCGTGGATGAATATCTCCATGAGTTCACCCGTTTGAGTCGATATGCTAGCTCCGCCATCATGGATGAGGAGCGCAAGACTAATCGCTTCTATGAAGGCTTGAGAGATGAGTTGAGATTACTACTTTCGGGGCCGATGACGCAGGGTTTCTTAACCTTGGTCAACACGGCCCGGTCCTTGGAGAAGGACATGAAGAATGTGCAAGCAAAGAAAAGCTTGGGTGATAGGAAATCTGAATTTAAAGTGCCGACTACTTCAAAGACCGGCTATCAGAGGTCTTTCAAGAAGCATAGGACTTCGGGGCCAGCTCCTTCTGGTGCTTCTGGGGCGACTACGAGTCGGACCCCGGGCGCATGTTTTACTTGTGGAAAGACGGGGCATTTTGCCCGTGACTGTTGGAGCGGACGTCCTAAGTCCGAGAGAAGGCCGGGAGCTACTTATGAAGAGAAGGGAAAGGCGGTGGAGTCGACCGCATCCCATTATGCTCCGGCCCAACCAAGGGTGTATAATCTTGGCCAACAGGAGGCCATCAAACAAGCTGATGTGGTGACAGGTACGGTTTAATTTATAGCAAGTCAATTTCTTCGAATACTTGTTATGCACATGTTACCTTACCACAGCTTGTTTAGGATTTGTATTGATTTGTGAAAATCCGGCACGAGCATTATTCGATACGGGAGCTTCACACTCCTTCTTGTCCGAAGGATTTATATCACGCATCGGAGTCCCTTCTTCGATAGCGAAGGATAAGTTGGATGTATTGTTGCCCAATGGGTGTTCGATGCGAGCGGATAGGAACTGCGATGTTAAGATTCGTATTGGGAATCAGGAGTTCGATCTGCAGGCGTCTTTATTTCCGTTGGTGGAGTTCGACGTCATATTTGGCATGGACTGGCTCTCGGAGCAGCAGGCCCATATAGATTGCGGTATCAAGGAAGTCAAGCTAGGAGCGAGTCGTGAAACGACTTTTTCGGGCTTAAAGGGGTCAAGCAAGACGTTGATGTCTGCTCTTCAGGTGGTGAAGGCGGTTCGTGCCGGTGCAGAACTGTTCTTTACACTAGTGGAGGTTGCAAAGCCGAAGCCCGCGTTGGATTGTATTTCAGTGGTATCGGAATACCCTGATGTGTTCCCCGTAGATCTTCCTGGAGCCCCGCCTCAATGGGAGATAGATTTTACGATCGAGCTAGTGTCGGGTGCAAAGCCTGTGTCACGATCTCCGTATCGGCTAGCGCCTAAGGAAATGGCGGAGCTGAAAGTTCAACTGCAAGAGTTGTTGGAGCAAGGGTATGTGCGCCCGAGTTCTTATCCTTGGAGCGCACCGGTCCTCTTTGTTAAGAAGAAGGACGGAAGCTTGAGGCTATGTATTGATTATCGGGAGCACAACAAGCTGACGGAGAAGAACAAGTACCCGATCCCCCGGATTGATGATCTTTTTGATCAGTTAGTCGGGTCGACGGTGTACTCGAAGTTGGATCTCAAGGCTGGGTACTATCAGCTGCGAATAAGGGAGAGTGATATCCCGAAGACAGCATTTAGTACGAGATACGGGCATTATGAGTTTACGGTCATGCCGTTTGGGCTGACTAATGCGCCGTCAGTGTTCATGGATTTGATGAACAGGACTTTCAGGGAGTACTTGGACCATTTCGTGATCGTCTTCATCGACGATATTTTGGTGTACTCGCAAAGTGAGGAAGATCACTTCAAGCATCTTCATTTGGTGTTAGAGACGCTAAGGAGAAATTAGTTGTATGCCAAGTTCTCGAAGTGCGAGTTTTGTCTATCCTCAGTGGCATTCCTCGGGCATATAGTGAGTGGAGAGGGTATTGATGTGGATCCGGCGAAGATCGTTGCGATACGGGAGTGGCCTGAGCTTGTTACGGTAGCGGAAGTCTGGAGTTTTCTGGGGCTTGCCGGCTATTATAGGCTATTCGTAGAGAACTTCTCGCGGATAGCTTTGCCTCTCACTAATTTGACGAGGAAGGAGCATAAGTTCATTTGGACGCCGGAGTGCGCGCGAGCTTTTGAGGAGTTGAAGTGTCGGTTGACCACGACGCCTGTGCTGAGTTCGTCATGTGGGACCGAAGGCTATGAGATTTATAGTGTTGCTTCGGGCAGCGGTTTGGGTTGCGTGCTACTGCAACACGAAAGTGTAATAACTTATGGCTCGAGACAGCTAAAAGTGTATGAGAGGAATTATCCGGTCCATGACTTGGAGTTAGCGGCCGTGATTTTTGCCTTGAAGCTGTGGAGACACTATTTGTACGGTGTGAAGATTGATATCTACACCGATCACAAGAGCCTGAAGTATCTCATTGATTAGAAGGATCTGAATATGCGGCAGCGTAGATGGATGGAGTTCTTAGGGGATTATACATTCAAGATCCACTACGTTCCTGGTAAGGGTAATGTGGTTGCGGACGCGTTGAGTCGCCGTGCCCCAGCTCAAGCAAATTGGCTATCAGTGCTTGATGAGCGGTCGGTGCGAGAGTTGGAGGCGTTGGAGATTATTTGTGTGGATAGACAATCAAGAACTGAAGCAGTTCTGAATTGGACTGAAGTCCAATATGACCTGGCGGATCGTATTCGGCAGGCTTTGGATATGGATGCTCATATGAAGCAGTTCATGGTAGAGGCTCTGGATGGGTCAAATTCCCAATTCGTCGTGGAGGACGGATTACTTTGAAAAGACGGTCGTCTGTGCGTCCCAAGTGTGGGTAATTTACGGGTGGAGTTGTTGTACGAGGCACACCATACCAAGTACTCGATTCACCCGGGGAGCACGAAGATGTACCGTGATGTGAAGAAACTGTTTTGGTGGCCGGGTTTGAAGAAGGATGTGGCGCTATACGTAGCGAAGTGCCAAACTTGCGCCTTGGTAAAGGCAGAGTGCCAAAAGACGGGAGGATTTCATAAGTCCTTGCCTATTCCGGAGTGGAAATTTGACGACATCTCTATGGACTTTGTGCACGGTTTGCCAAGGTCGCAAAAGGGGAACGACGCCATTTGGGTGGTTGTTGATCAATTAACGAAGGTGTCGCATTTTATTCCGCATAGGAAGGATGATCCGGTGGAAAAGTTGGCAAACCTTTATGTGAATAACATAGTACGGCTTCATGGTGTGCCCCGCAGCATCGTGAGTGACCGAGATGGGAGGTTCACGTCCAATGACTGGAGGCTAGTGCAACAAATGTTGGGAACAAAGTTGAAATTCAGCACAGCCTTCCATCCGCAAACGGATGGGCAGACCGAGAGGGTCAATAGAACTATGGAAGACATGCTTCGCATGTGTGTCTTGGATTTTGGAAAGCAATGGGAAGACCACCTTTATTTGTTGGAGTTCGCATACAACAATAACTACCAAGCGAGTATTCAAATGACGCCCTTCAAGGCCCTATATGGTAGAAAATGTCGCACGTCGTTGTCTTGGTTAGAAACGGGTGAGTCAAAGTTGTATAAGCGATCGGAAGTGGAGGATTCTACTTCTTTGGTGAGAACCATTCGGGAGAGGTTGCTTATCGCTCAGGACCGGCAAGCAAAGTACTATAATGCCAAGCACAGGAACGTGGAGTTCGCTGTGGGCGATTATGTATACTTAAAGATCAAGCTGTTCAAGGGTGTCTCGCGGGTGCGGTGATTGAAAAAGCTAAGCCCGAGGTACCTTGGACCGTTTGAGGTTCTGGAGCGAGTTGGTGAAGCGGCCTATCGGTTGAAGCTTTCAGTGGAGCTTAGTGGTTTACATGATGTATTCCATATTTCGGTGCTTCGGAAGGCGGTGCAAGAGCCTACGCAAGTGATCGCGGTTGATCAAGTGCCGGTGGATAGTGGGCTAACGACAAAGGTCAAGCCCGTGCGGATTGAGGACTCGGAGGTCAAGCAGCTACGCAATAAAGAGATCAGGATGGTCAAGGTCCGGTGGGACAATTGCGGTCGTGAGGAGCTCTCTTGGGAGCGAGAGCAGACTATGCTTGACGAGTATCCGGAGTTGTTCCGCTCAGGTACAAATTTTGGTTTTGTACATGTCTTTCCTTTACATAATTTTGTGGACGAAATTCTTTTAAGAGGGGGAGAGTTGTAACGCCCCGAAACTCAAAGGAGTGACGGGGGACGTTTTGGGCCAGTTTTGGGTTCTGGCTGCAGGCACACGGCCTGGGACACGGGCACATCGCAGGGCGTGTCGACCCGTGTCAACACTTAGCCGCGAAGTCGACACTCTGCATTCGACGAAGTGTCGAGACATGGCACACGGCCTGCGACACGGGAGTGTCGCAGGGCGTGTCAACCCGTGTCGACACTCGTCCCAGGAAGTCGACACTTTGGGCTCGACATTGTGTCGAGACAAGGCACACGGCCTAGGACACGGGCGTGTCCACGGCCGTGTCATCTGGTCGACGACCTTCGCTCGACGAAGTGTAGAGTGTCGAGACCGTGTACACGGCCTGGGGTCCAGGCGTGTTGAGGTGATACGGGTAAGGACACGGGCGTGTCCTAGAACCCGTGCAGTGCTCGTGTTGTTTTCGGGGAAAAATGATGGGGGTACACGGCCGGCCACACGGCCGTGTCAGGTGGAACACGGGCGTGTCAGCTCGAACACAGGCGTGTTCGATACCCGTGTGAGGTTCCAGGTAAGCCTATTTTGACGGTGAATGAGGCACACGGACCTGGACACGGGCGTGTGCCAGGCCGTGTTCGGTCCAGATTGGGCATTTCAGTCCCGAATCAAAGCCGTTCGTTTCTTTATTTTGGGATCCAACGGCTGGGGGTTGTTCCTGAAGGGATATACCCGGGATTGGACTTAGAAACCCTCACTTTTCATAAGTTATCATCTTTCTAAAAGCTTAGAGAGAGAGGAGAGCCAAGGAAGGAAGAAGGAGCTAGATCCGGCCATTGGAGGAGCTTCGAAGCTCCAAATCGCGAGCCGACTCCGGATCCACGGAGGCAAAGCTAGTGCGGTGCCTTTCATCCGCTTGTTTTTCCATGGCACCGAAGAAGAACGCAAGGGTAACGATTCTCTTCTTCAGCATGAGTAGCTCTCCTTCTTTGCATAGGAAGCCCGCTCTCGCGAGTTTGCGGAGAGTTGGAGGCGTTCCTTCGGGTAGATATGTGAAGTCCCAGTTGTTTAGAACCCGTAAGCGATAATGGACATAGGCATGATGTGTGAAGCCTACCCGGACATGTTGGTCTGGATCGGTGATGTTGCATTGCATTATGCCGAAGAAGACTCCGTGCTATTGGTTGTTTTTCTGGTTTTCTACGCGGTAGATTGCAGCAGGGAGCCTTGGGGACTAACCCAAAGGTGCACCCGGAAAACTGGGCGGATACGAGATCTTGCCAACTTGGTGGCCTGAGAGCCAACTTGAACATAACCGGGTTATGTGAATTGTGATGGAAACGGGACTCAGTGGAAGTTTGACCCACGCAAATGGCTTAAATTGTCATTGCGATGTGAGCACGGGTTAGATGGAACTGTACCCGCTCTATGTTGTTCGGTTAAAGAGACCTAAAGGCACGTGTCACTTGCCGTTGGCATAGATTAGGGTCTTTGGCGGTCGATGGCTTAAATTGTCGTGACCCAGGCCAAGAAGACAAATTGCTCATAGGTTTGGCCGTCCAAGTGGCGGTGGTGAGTCCGGAATGTCTATGGCTTTAATTGACGTGACATCGACCGGTTCACCGAGAATGTGCCCTGAGAGCACGGGGCGTGTGGCCGTGTGAGCCAACGTATGTGATGAAATGGCTATATATATATATATATATATATATTGCTCGCTTATGCTAATTAAATGCAGGGAAGGAGCATCGCCGCCCCGAGTTGGGGGAGGGATCGTTATAATTTGGTCAGCATTGTTGACCGTTGCCTTGTTTTGCCACCGTGCGGTGGTTTGTTGTTTGCAGGTGCAGCTGGACCAAGCGGTCAATAGCAGGCTAAAGCCCGAATGCGAAGCCGGCCCTCGAAGGCCTATAATTGGAAGTGTTTACTGCTTTATTCATGTGTGACCGGCCTGCGTGCCGTGGTTCGTAAAACATGTAATTTGAAGTGAAACATTTTGTAAAGCCTTAAGGCTTATGTTGGGTATTTTGTATAACATTCCTATTTGGATTAGTGGACATTCATGCTTTAATGCTGGGTTCTTATTTGCAACTTTTATAAGCTGCTTCCGCTAGAATGCTCTGTGTAGGACGTTATGATTGGTTGGATGGTTTCCATGAGTAACCACCCGGTCTGTCTGTGGTATATGGCGTCGGGCCCCGGCCGGACCAACTGCTATATGCTATTCGACAGATAGGGGGTGTTACAAACGACCTTTCTTCCTAGCCATTTGAAGGCTTCCTTTTTGGCATATGCATATGATTCCCCCACCAGAGGGTGGCTTGTTGTGGGAGCCCTTGGGTTGATTCATGGAATCCCCAATTGGTTGACATATAGATCCGGAAATTGAGTACGTAATATGCATGATGTGTGAAGCCCATCTCGATAGGTTGGTCTAGATAGGTGATGTTGCATACGAACCGGAGAAGACTCCGTGATAAACGTGTGGTTTAGGAGTCGACGGGTTGGACCTGTGAAAGGAAGTAGCAGGAAGTACTGGACTGGAAGTCCAAGAAATACCCTTTTGATGCTTGATGTTCTTGGGTGGGACCTGTGAAGAGAGTAACTGGAAGTACTAGCGTGGTGAGCCAGGAAAGACCTTTGACATTGCGGAGTCGTACCTATGAAAGGGAGTAGTAGGAAGTACTGGTGTGCCCAGGGAAGATCCGCATATGTTGTGATATGAAATGGGTGTCAGAGACATACCCAGGCTTGAATGCTAGAACAGGATCGGTGAAACCGACCCGCGCCCTTTCTTTAGCCGCGAGTACGATGTGCTCGGTGATTGCAAGGCGATTTTAGCAACGGGGGGGGGGGGGGGGGGGGGTGGAGGATGCGACCTGCGTTATGTCCGTCCGACGTGAGACCTGAAAGTACGGTCTGTTGGAGCACATAACAAGAGTCTTAGGTCTGCGCTCCGTGATACAATGGGGGCTACGGGCCAATCCCGGTTCACTAAAACTATAGTAAATGCTCAAGTGATTTGACGTTGGGTTGCGACCCTGATACAGTGGTGGGCAACTGGTTCGCCGGTACACAAAGAATGTGCCTTGAGTGCACGGACCGTCGGGCTAGGAGGCTGACGGTTGTGATGGAATGTGTGCGTAAAAGAACATTTGTGATATATATATATATATATATATATATATATATATATATATATATATATATATATATATATATATATATATATATATATGCTTGTGAAATGCTATGCCTGCAGGGAAGATTACCACTGCCCCGGGAAAGGGGTAGGGTTGGTATAATTTGGTCAACTGAATGCTGACTGTTGCCTCTGTTTGCCACCATTGGGTGGAGTATCCCTGTGCAGGTGCTGGAGAGCCGAGCGGGACGCATAAGGGCTGAAGTCCCTGCTACATTTGCTGCTGTCATTGCTAGCCCTCTGTAAACTCATGCAGGTAAGATTCCACACTTCCTTCTCCTTGTGTCAGCCTTTGGAATTCATTCTCCATAACTATACGTTGTGCCGTCGGGAGGTGCTTCGCCAGGAATAGCCGAGAGAATTCCTCCATCGACATTCAGCATGGCCTTTCATCCCCAAATGGATGGCCAAACTAAAAGGACCAACAGAACAATGGAAGACATGCTTCGGATGTGCGCCCTCGACTTCGGAAAGAGATGGGAAGATCATCTCTATATGGTGGAGTTCGCTTACAATAACAGCTACCAAGCAAGCATCGACATGGCGTCGTATGAAGCTCTGTATGGATGGAAGTGCCATACTCCTTTAGCATGGGTAGAAGCGGGCGAAGCCAGAGTTTATAGGCGTAATGAAGCCGACGAAGAAAACTCGACAATACGCACTATTCGGGAATGAATATTGATCGCTCAAGATCGACAAGCGAAATACTACAACGCCAAACACCGGAATGTGGAGTTTGTGGTAGGCGATTGGGTATACTTGAAGATCAGACCCTTCAAAGGCATATCCAAGATTCGACGTCTGAAGAAGTTTAGTCCAAGATACCTTGGTACATTTGAAGTGGTCGAGCGAGTTGGAGAAGCCGCATATCAGCTAGCTCTTTTGGCAGACTTTGGTGGATTGCATGATGTATTTCACATCTCGGTGCTGCGTAAGGCCGTGAAAGATCCAGCTCAGGTGATCAGGGACGATCAAGTGCCAGTGGAGTATGGGCTAACGACGAAGGTTAGGCCCATTCAGATCGATGATTGAGCCGAGAAATAGTTGCGGAACAAGACGGTCTGGATGGTTAAAGTCCAATGGGACAATTGCGGTCGTGAGGAGCTTACCTGGGAGCGATAGCAGACCATGCGAGCTGAGTTTCCCGAACTTTTTGTGTAACGGTTATGCAGTGTGTATCGACTTGTTTTGAAACTATTGTGGAATGAAAATCCTTCTTTTTGAGTTTCTTACTTGGTGCAAATTTCGGGGATGAATTTTTTGTATGGAGGGGAGGGTTGTAACACCCCAAAATCTAGAAATTGGAAAACATTGGGTGACACGGCCTGGGACACGGGCGTGTCCTTCCTGAGTGAATAGTCGACAAGTGGTTGACAAAATTTGGTCGACGATCCTCGAGTGCTTAGGACACGGCCTATGACACGGGCATGTCACAGGGCGTGTCATCGTGGTCGACGAACTCAACTTGAGTTGGGGCGTGTCTAGTGTTGTGTATGGGCACACGGCCTGAGACACGGGCGTGTCACAGGCCGTGTGAGTCTCGGGTTGATTTTGATTTTCTGTAGCCTGATGTACATGGCCACAGGCACGAGCAAGTCTGAAGGCGTGTCGGGTGACACGGCCTGTGACACGGGCGTGTCACATGGGCGTGTACTGGACTAGATAAGTCGGTTGAGCACCGATTTGGGAACACTGTCACGCGGGCATGTCACAGGCCGTGTTAGGAAAAAATTATGCTTTTATAGCAAACTCGTGGTCGTCCGTTCCTTCAGCTGGGATCCAAGGGCTGAGCTGCCTCCCTGCTTCCTTAAGGTCATGGATTGAGATGAAAAAACACATTTCATACTTGGCTTTCATCTTTCTAAATCCTATAGAGAGAAAGGGAGATGAAGAAGGAGGAGGAGGAAAGGGGCTGGTCACTGGTGGTGCTGCGGTTTTCCGACGAGAGATCCAAGGCCGGCGTTGCGGAGGAAAAGCTGTTGTGGTTCTTCCTAGCCAGTTAGGAGCTCATGGCAACGAAGCGGTCTTCGAGGGTAACGACCTTTCTTCCTAGCCATGTGAAGGCTTCCTTTTTGGCATAGGCATATGATTCCCCCCATCAGAGGGTGGCTTGTTGTGGGAGTCCTTGGGTTGATTCATGGAATCCTCAATTGTTTGACATATAGATCCGGAAATTGAGTGCGGAATAGGCATGCTGTGTGAAGCCCATCTGGACAGGTTGGTCTGGATTGGTGATGTTGCATATGAACCGGAGAAGACTCCATGATAAACATGTGGTTTAGGAGTCGACGGGTTGGACCTGTGAAAGGAAGTAGTAGGAAGTACTGTACTGGAAGTCCAGGAAATACCCTTTTGATGCCTGATGTTCTTGGGTGGTACCTGTGAAGAGAGTAACATGAAGTACTGGCGTGGTGAGACAGGAAATACCCTTGACATTGCGGAGTCATTCCTGTGAAAGGGAGTAGCAGGAAGTACTGGTGCGCCCAGGAAAGATCCGCAAATGTTGTGATATGAAATGGGTGTCAGAGACATACCAAGTCTTGAATGCCAGAACAGGATCGCTGAAACCGACCCGCGCCTTTTCTTTAGCCGCGAGTACGCTGTGCTCGGTGATGGCAAGGTGATTTGAGCAACGGGTGTTGGAGGATCCGACCTCCGTTATGTCCGCCCGACGTGAGACCTGAAAGTGCGGTCTGTTGGAGCGCATATCAAGTGTAACGCCCCAAAACTCAAAAAGAGCGGCGGGGGATGTTTTGGGCCAGATTTGGAATCTGGCAGTAGGCACACGGCCTGGGACACGGGCGTGTCTCAGGACCTGTCGAGCCTGTGTCGACGATCGGCCCAGGGTGTCGACGATTTATGCTCGACGAAGTGTCGAGACGGGGCACACGTCCTGCGACACGGGCGTGTCGCAGAGCATGTCGATCCCGTCTCGACAACCGGCCTGGGGTGTCGGCATTTTCGCTCGACGACGTGTCAAGATAAGGCACACGGCCTAGGACACGGGCGTGTCCAAGGCCGTGTCGAGTGCTCGACGAACTTCACTCGACGAAGTGTCGAGACCGTGAACAAGGCCTCGAGCCCATGCATGTTGAGGTTGATACGGGCAAGGACACAGGCGTGTCCAGTACCCATATAGTTCTCGGGTTGTTTTCGGGCTAAATCGATGGGGGCACACGGCCGACCACATGGCCGTGTCAGTTGGAACACGGGCGTGTCAGGTCGAAAACGGGCGTGTCGGATGCCCGTGTGTTGTTCCAAGCGCGTCAATTTTGACGGCAAATGAGGGACATGGCCCTGGAAACAGGCATGTGCCAGGCCGTGTTTTGTCCAGATTGTACATTTCAGGCCCGAATCGAGGTCGTTCATTTCTTTAACTTGGGATCTGATGGTTTGGGGTTGTTCCTACTAGGATATACCCGAGATTGAGCCTTTGAAACCCTCATTTTTACTTGAGTGGTTATCTTTCTAAAGTATAGAGAGAGAGGAGAGCCAAGGGAGGAAGAAGAAGCTAGATTCGGCCATTGGAAGAGCTTCGAAGCTCCAAATCGCGAGCCGACTCCGGATCGACGGAGGCAAAGAGAGTGGAGTGCTTTTCATCCGCTTACTTTTCCATGGCACCAAAGAGGAATGCTAGGGTAACGATCCTCTACTTGAGCATGTGAAGCTCTCCTTCTTTGCATAGGAAGCCCGCTCTCGGGAGTTTACAGTGAGTTGGAGGCGTTCCTTCGGGTAGATATGTAAAGTCCTCATTGTTTAGAGTCCGTATTCGAGAACAGACATAGGCATGATGTGTGAAGCCTACCCGGACATGTTGGTCTGGATCGGTGATGTTGCATTGCATAAATGTTGGAGAAGACTCCGTGCGATTGGTTGTTTTTCGGGTTTTCTACGTGGTAGATTGCAACAGGGTGCCTTGGGGATTAACCCAAAGGTGCACCCGGAAAACTGGGCGGATACATGATCTTGCCAACTTGTGGGCCTTGGAGCCAACTTGTACATAATTATGTTATGTATTATTGTACGTTTGATTCACGGGCTTCAGGGAAACTTAACTCGTGCCGTCGATACCAAGAGTGTCGTGGCAAGTGAGCAACAGGTTGAGTGGAACCGTTCCTGCTTTATGCCACGGGCATAGAGGTTGGGTCTTGCTGTCGATGACATTAACTTTGTCGTGACATAGGCTGTCGATGACATTAACTTTGTCGTAACATTTGCCTAAAAGACCAAATCGCTCACGAGATATTGTCGTCCTGGAGATGGTGGTGAGTCAACGTGCTTAGACTGTGATCACCGAGAATGTGCCCTGAGAGCACGGGGCGTGTGGCCATGTCTGCCAACGCCTGTGATGCAATGAATTTCTATACTGCTTGGTTATGCTAATAAAAATGCAGGGAAGGAGCATCGCCGCCCCGAGTTGGGGGCGGGATCGTTATAATTTGGTCAGCATTGCTGACCATTGCCTTTGTTTGCCACCATGTGGTGGTTTTGTTGCTTGCAGGTGCTGCTGTACCAAGCGGTCAATAGCGGGCTAAAGCCCAAATTGTGAAGCCGACCCTCGAAGGCCTAATTGGAGTGTTTATTGCTTTTATTCATGTATGACCGGCGTGCGTGCCGTGGTTTGTAAATCATGTAATATCAAGTAAACAATTTTGTAAGGCCTTAAGGCCAATACTTGTGTATGTACTACATTCCTATTTGGTATATTAGTGGACATTCGTGCTCTTTGTGCTGGGTTCTTAATTGCAACTTATATAAACTGCTTCCGATAGAATGCTCTGTGTAGGACGTTAGATTGGTTGGATGGTTTCCGTTGAGTAACCACCCGGTCTGTCTGTAGTATATGGCGTCGGGCCCCGGCCGGAACTACTGCTATATGCTATGTGACGGATAGGGGGTGTTACAATTTGGTATCAGACTACTGGTTTTGGTCGGGCTTAAATTGAATTCGTGGATGAATTCTTTTTAAGGGGTGGTGAGCACATGTGTGTGCGTCATCGTTATAACAACAAAAGAACCCATGAATGTCCACTTAGGAATGAAAATACACGTGTTTGGGGAACCTGCGTGTTCCTATAATTGCTGTTTGCAATTTTATTTGGTCTCTTAACGGTGTTTTGTACCACTATAGGCGACCGGAAGCGGTGCTGGACCGCCAGAATGTCCGGTTTCTGAGGAGCATAGTGCACCCGGTGAGGTGTTTGAGACTCCTCCTTTGTATGAAACCGTTAGAAGTATCGTTGAAGCGGTGTTCGCTGTGACGGGTGCACAGCTTGGAAGAAATGTACAACCCTGCTCCCCTATTGTGGCTTCAACGCCGGTTGGCGTGATGGAGCAGATGACCTTTGGTAGACCATCGGGCTAGCAGCTGTATATGCATTTAGTGCAGGGAGCGCACACAGTTGAGGAATATTTGCAAGCATTTCTTATGATAAGCCGCTACCCATGCTTCGAGTTAGATAATGAGCAAGCTACAGTCGATAGATTTTATAATGGTCTGCGCGCCGAGTTACGAGTTCTACTACTACGACCAAAGTTATTGGGATTCCGAGCCTTGGTGGAATCAGCTAGATCTTTGGAGGCCGATTTGAGGAAGACTCTCCCGATTCCAGCGACCATGGTATCGAACTATGCAAGCCCCATAAGAGCTGCATCTGGCAGAATGCTGGATAAAGGGGCTATAGCATCGACTAGCAAAGCTACTTACACATCTTTTACTTGTGGAAAGAAAGGGCATTTTGCCCGAGAATGTTGGAATGGTGCTCAGAAGACTAAGAAAGCTATGTCAGGAGCAGTTGAGGACGTTAGTGCAAAGGAAACGGCATTCAAAATGCCGAACACCTCAAAGTCTGGTTACCGTAGGTGGTATAAGATGGCTAGGACTTCGGGTCCAACCCCCTCTGCTGGTGCTTCTGGGGGGACTACGGGTCGAACCCTGAGCGCATGTTTCACTTGTGGAAAACAGGGGCACTTTGCCCGAGACTGCTGGAGCGGACGACCCAAGTCCGAGAGGAAGCACGCCGTCATGAGGACAGGTATGGTTTAAAGATAGTTTTGCCTTAAAGACTTGTCGCCCTTGTGCATGTTAGCTTAGAACTACTTGTGCTAAGCTTTGTTCTGACTTTTCGTTTATTCGACGAGAGCACCATTCGTGTAAACGAAGCTTTGCATTCCTTTATTTAGGAATTATTTAACGCGTCACAGTACCTCCTTCGATGGTAAGAGATAAATTGGATGCATTACAGTCCAATGTTGCTCAATGTGCGCGGGTAGAATTTGTTGCGCTTAGGTTTGGATTGGGAATCAGGAGTTCGATCTGCAAGCGTCGTTACTTCCGTTGGTGGAGTTCGACATTATATTTGGCATGGACTGGCTCTCGGAGCAGCAAGCCTATATATATTGTGGTAGCAAGGAAGTCAAGCTGGGAGCAAGTCGTGAGACTACCTTTACGGGCTCGAAGGGGTCGAGCAAAATGTTGTTGTCTGCTCTTCAGGGAGTGAAGGCGGTTCGTGCTGGTGCAGAGCTGTTCTTTACACTTTTGGAGGTTGCAAAGCCGAAGCCTATGTTGGATAGTATTTCAGTGGTAGCTGAGTACCCTGATGTGTTCCCTAGAGATCTTCCTGGAGCCCCGCCTCAATGGGAGATAGATTTCATGATTGAGCTAGTATCAGGTGCAAAGCCTGTGTCACGCTCTCCGTATCAACTAGCGCCTAAGGAAATGGCGGAGTTGAAGGTTCAACTACAAAAGTTGTTTGAGCAAGGGTATGTGCGTCCAAGTTCTTCGCATTGGAGCGCACCGGTCCTCTTTATTAAGAAGAAGGACGGAAGCTTGAGGCTATGTATTGATCATCGGGAGCTCAACAAGTTGATGGAGAAGAATAAGTACCCGATCCTCCGCATCGATGATCTTTTTGATCAGTTGGTCGGGTCGACAGTGTACTCGAAGTTGGATCTCAAGTCTAGGTACTATCAGATGCGAATAAGGGAGAGTGATATCCCGAAGACAGCGTTCAGTACGAGATACGGGCATTACGAGTTTACGGTCACGCCGTTTGGGCTGACTAATGCGCCGTCAGTGTTCATGGATCTGATGAACAGGACCTTCAGGGAGTACTTGTACCATTTTGTGATCGTCTTCACCGATGATATTTTTATGTACTCGCAGAGTGAGGAAGATCACTTCAAGCATCTTCATTCAGTTTTGGATACGCTAAGGAGGAATCAATCGTATGTCAAGTTCTCGAAGTACGAGTTTTGGATATCCTCAGTGGCATTCCTCGGTCATATAGTGAGTGGGGAAGGTATTGCAGTGGATCCGGCGAAGATTGTTGCGATACGGGAGTGGCCTGAGCTTTCTACAGTAGCGTAAGTCCGGAGCTTTCTGGGGCTTGCCGGCTATTATAGGCGCTTCGTAGACAACTTCTCGTGGATAGCGTTACCTCTCGCTACTTTGATGAGGAAGGAGCAGAAGTTCATTTGGACGCCGGAGTGCGCGCGAGCTTTTGAGGAGTTGAAATGTCGGGTGACCACGGTGCCTGCGCTGAGTTCGCCATGTGGGACCGAAGGCTTTGATATTTATAGCGATGCTTCGGGCAACGGTTTGGGTTGTGTGCTACTACAACACGGAAGTGTAATAGCTTATGGCTCGAGACAGCTAAAAGTGCACGAGAGGAATTATCCGGTCCATGACTTGGAATTTGCGGCCGTGATTTTTGCCTTGAAGCTGTGGAGGCATTATTTGTATGGTGTGAAGATTGATATCTACACCGATCATAAGAGCCTGAAGTATCTGATTGATCAGAAAGATCTGAATATGGGGTAGCGTAGATGGATGGAGTACCTGGGGCACTATACTTTCAAGATCCACTATGTGCCTGGTAAAGGTAAAGCAGCTGTGGATGCATTGAGTCGTCGGGTCCCACCTCAAGCCAATTGGCTATCGGTACATGATGAGCGGTTGGTTCATGAGCTGGAGGCGTTGGAGATTGGTTGTGTGGATAAACAAGCAAGTGCTGAAGCAGTGCTGAGTTGGACTGAAGTTCAATATGACCTGGCTGATCGGATTCGGCAGGCTTTGGATTTGTATGTCCATATGAAGCAGTTCATGGTAGAAGCTCTGGACGGGTCAAATTCCAAAATTCGTTGTGGACGACGGATTACTTTGGAAAGACTGTCGTCTGTGCGTCCCAAGTGTGGGCAATTTACGGGTGGAATTGTTGTACGAGGCACACCATACTAACTACTTAATTCACCCGGGAATCACAAAGATGTACCGTGACGTTAAGAAATTATTTTGGTGCCGGGTATGAAGAAAGATGTGGCGCTCTACGTGCCGAAGTGTCAAATTTGCGCCTTGGTGAAGGCGGAATGTCAAAAGCCGGCAGGATTTCTGAAGTCCTTGCCTATTTCGGAGTGGAAATTTGACGACATCTCTATGGACTTTATGCACGTGTTGCCAAGATCGAAAAAGGGAAACGACACCATCTGGGTGGTCGTAGATCGGCTAACGAAGGTGTCGCATTTTATTCCGCATAGGAAGGATGATCCGGTGGAAAAGTTAGCAAAACTTTATGTGGTTAATATAGTACGGCTTCACGGTGTGCCCCGCAGCATCGTGAGTGACCGAGTTGGGCGGTTCACGTCCAATGATTGGAGGCTTGTACAGCAAATGTTGGGAACAAAGTTAAAATTTAGCACAGCCTTTCATCCGCAAACGGATGGGCAGACCGAGAGGGTCAATAGGACTATGGAAGACATGCTCCGCATGTGTGTCTTGGACTTTGGAAAGCAATGGGAAGACCATCTTTATATGGTAGAAGATGTCGCACGCCGTGTTCCTGGCTGGAAACGGGTGAGTCAAAGTTGTATCAGCAATTAGAAGTGGAGGATGCTACTTCGTTGCTGCGAACCATTCGGGAGAGGTTACTTATCGCTCAGGGCCGGCAAGCGAAGTACTATAATGCCAAGCACAGGAACGTGGAGTTCACTGTGGGCGACTGAGTGTACTTAAAGATCAAGCCATTCAAGGGTGTCTCGCGGGTGCGGCGATTGGAAAAGCTAAGCCCGAGGTATCTTGGACCATTTGAGGTTTTGGAGCGGGTTGGTGAAGCAGCCTATCGGTTGAAGCTTTTGGTGGAGCTTAGTGGCCTATAAGATGTATTCTGTATTTCGGTGCTACGGAAGGCGGTGCAAGAGCCTACAAAAGCGATCGTGGTCGATCAAGTGTCGATTGATAGTGGGTTGACGACAAAGGTCAATCCCATACGTATTGAAGACTCGGAAGTCAAGCGGCTACGCAATAAAGAGATCAGGATAGTCAAGGTCCGATGGGACAATTGCGGTCGAGAGGAGCTCTCTTGGGAGCGAGAGCAGATTATGCTTAAAGTGCATCCGGAGTTCGGCTCAGGAACAATTTAATTTTGGTACTTGTCTTTCCTTCATATAATTTCGTGGACGAAATTCTTTTAAGAGGGGGAGAGTTGTAACGCCCCAAAACTCAAAAAGAGCGGCGGGGGACGTTTTGGGCCAGATTTATAATCTGGCAGTAGGCACACGGCCTGCGACACGGGCGTGTCCCAGGGCGTGTCAGACTGGAGTCGACGACTTGGCCGCAAAGTCGACGAATTTCGGTTGACACTGTATCGAGACAGGGCACACGGCCTGAGACACGGGCGTGTCTCAGGGCATGTTTAGCCCGTGTCGACGATCGGCCCAGGGTGTTGACAATTTTCGCTCGACAAAGTGTCGAGACTGTACAACCTTGGGCTCGCGAGTAGCCCGACAAGAAAGGAAGGAAGGCTGGTGAGACGGGAGAGGCCAACCCCCTCGAAAGGAAGGGACAGCCCATGAGTTAAGGCGAGATCTCGCTAGGCGAGACCTCCGGGCGCGGGCGAGATGAGCCCACAGGCGAGATCCCCCTAAGCTTGACAGGTCCCGCCCCACTCGCCACATGAAAAAAGATGGTCTTTACCTTTTTACCCACAAGGGGGATTTTACCTTTGTGCCCCAGATAGTTTTACATTCTTACCCCTGGAGGCCTGCATATAGCTCTCCAGAACAGCGAAGTTTGGCTATTAGCAGACCCAGCCCAGGGTGTTTTGGTCTTTTCAAGTGGATTTAGAATTGATATTTATAGATCAGATTAAGAGGCCTATAAATAGACCGATAAGGTGCCTGAGAAGAGGGGGGTTGAACCTTTCCACTATCTTCCTCGCAGGCACCTAGCTCAGCACTGGCTAGGGAGGGGAAGACTCTCAGTTCTTCCGAGTACGAGGCGGGACCTCCAAGCTGAGTCCCCTCGGTCTGTTTTCAGGTCACTGACTCTCGTCAGGAGGGTAGCGCAGGGAGAGTACGTGTGGGTTGCATCCTGTTTCGAACTCTAGGAGGGACCGGAAAGCTGGTTCCAACATTTTTGGTGCGGTGAGCGTGGGACGTAGCCCTCAGAGAAGAACCTTGAGTAACCACATGGCGGGAGATCACGGGGATGGAGAAGGAGGGGAGTCGGATAACCAGGGGGAATTTGTAGGGAGAGCGGAGTTTATGGCTTCAATCAAGGGGATCATGGATCTACTGCAAGGGATCTCGCGGCAGGGAGACTGTTCGACTCCACTGCCTCCAGCGCCAGCTCTCGCGACTCAGGAAGAACTCGTCTCGGTGCGAGTAGGAGAGGATGCCCCGGGGAGAAGGCCGGGAAAGGAGGTGATAATGGAAGGGAGCGGGAGAGACATGCCGGGAAGGGAGCTGTTCCCAAGCCCGGCGGGTACCATCTCGCAAGGTGAGGTCGTCGCGCGAGTAGGGGCAATGAGACCTGCGGCGAGAGGGTCCCCTTTTTGCGAGCTGATCCTGTCCGCTCCCGTCCCAGACGGCTTCCGAGAGCCCGAGAGGAACTACTACGTAGGGAAGGATGATCCTCTCCACCACTTGCAGTGGTTCGAAGACGCTGTCTCGATCAGACCCATGACAGACGCGTTTAAGTGCCGCCTTTTTGCAATCACCCTAAAGGACAAAGCTAGGGACTAGTTCCATCAACTCCCGACAGGTTCGATATACTGCTTCGAGGACTTAAGTAGGAGTTTTCAGCTCCGGTTCTCCACGTCTAAGAAAAGGAAAAAGAATCCGGAGTCGATCTTCTTAATCAAGCAGAAGGCGGAGGAATCGCTGGCTAGTACGTGGACAGGTTTCAAGAAGAGATTCTGGATATACAGGAGGTGCCAGGGTTTGCCCTCCAGATGGCCTTCACGGTGGGACTGCGGGAAGGATTCTTCAAGATGAGCCTCACCCGGAAGGCGCCGCTGTCCTTTGAGGGCCTGATGGAGAAGGCGACAAAGAAAATAGTGATGGAGACGGCAAACCCAGCTTTTGCAAAGAAGCTAGCAAGGCTTACTGAGGTAGAGTCGAAGGAGTCAGGTGGGAGGCAACCGGAGGCAAGGAGAAGAGAGGAGCCAAGGGCGCAGGCATATCCGGAGCTGGGGTGGAGACAGCAGTGAGGCCTAGCCCCAGGATAAGGTAGGGGATTTCCCCAGGGGGGGAGGAACCAACCGGGAGGACCGGGAAGATTCCATCAGCAGGGGTGGGGATACGGTCATAGACCACCCCTACCCCCTCCGCAGCAGGCAATGGCCATCGGCCGAGGCAGAGGAAGGGGTCGGGAGAGAGGAAGAGGAGCAGGAGCAGGGAGAAGGAGGAACCCTCGGGAAGGAGGACAGGGGGGGAGGAGGCGTTGCCATATTGTGACTTCCATGAGGAGGAAGGTCACGCAACGGCTACCTGCCCAGATTTCTTAGAGATGAGGAGAACTCAAGGGGCAGGAGAGCAGCCCAGGCCGGTGAGGATAGAGGAAGTAACAATTACTGGAGAAGAGGATTGCTGCGTGGATCGAGCATATGAAGTAGACCGCGGGGGAATCGGAGTGATCAATGGGGGGGTGGGGATAGAGGCGGCTCGAAAGGCGAGCCTTCACACTATGTACCGCCGAAGCGTCGCCTCAACTTCACAATCCCCTCCTCCAGACGAAAAGATTACATTTTCAAGGAAAGACATGTCTGACCATGAGGACCCCTTCTGTGACGCGCTTGTGATACGGACCGCCATCGAAAACTTCACGGTGTCGCGGATCCTAGTGGATAATGGGAGCTCAGTGAACGTGATTTTCAAGAAGGCATTCAATGCAATGAGGGTGGAGGCCCGGAGGGTGCTGGCGGCGGATGGACCGCTGTTTGGGTTCTTAGGGGAAAGGAAAGAAGACGAGGGGGGAGTAGGGCTTCAGGTGACCCTGGGTGGGCTGTCCCGAAATAGCCGCTTTGTCATAGTAGATGCCCCCAGTAGCTACAACGCTATCTTTGGGCGCCCCTTAATCAGCGCTTTTAGATGCGTCCCATCCTCGTTTCACCAGTGCTTGAAGCTGAATTCAGGAGGTACCCAAATCAGGGTACGGGGAGACCCAAAGGCTGCTAGGGAGTGCTACGTGATGGCAGTAAACACCATCACCTGGCGGGGAGACGCGGAGGAGTTGGAGAAGCGGATGGAGCAATTGCAACAAGAACAGGGAGGCGGGGAAGATCAAAGAGAGCAGGAAGATGCTGAAGGAGGAGAGGTAGTGATGGTGGGGGGTATTGCGGAGGAACCAGAAATGGTGGGAGAGGAGTTCGGGGAGATGATAGTAGTATAAAAAGGGGAGGAAAGTGCGAAGGGGAAGGAAGAGGAGGTAAGGAGCTCGGGCCTGTGGGGGAGGCTCGAAGCGGCTGGAAAGGAGGGTGAAGAGGCGAAGGCAGCAGGGGGAGAGGAGCCAAAAGGAGAGGTAGGGAGGAGAGAGAGAAGTCAGAGGGAAGAAGAGAAGAGGGCCGCCCGGGGAGGGGGACCGGCCAGTTAAGAGAAGGGCCTCACGACAGGAGGAAGAGGATGCAAGCAAGTGGGAGACGGAGCAGCCGGAGGAAGAGAGGATGATGGCCAACGTAGAAGGCAAAACCAAGGTGCAGGAAGTGCAGGCAGGGCAGGAAGGAGAGGAAGAGCCATCAAGGCTGAAAGCGGCCGTGGAGGTCCTCGAGGTAGAGATACGTACCAAGGAAGGTCGAGAAGAAAAGATAAAAATCAGTGGCGAGCTCAGCCCGGAGGACCGGGAGAAGATCAGGACCTGCGTGCAGAAACATATTGACGTCTTTGCATGGAGCGCTGCGGACATGCCAGGGGTCGATGCAGACGTCGCCTGTCACCGCCTCAATCTAGACCCCAACACTCGCCCCATACAACAGAAGAAGAGGGCCATCGCCTCCAAGATGGTCGGACCTATTAGAGAGGAAGTGGAAAAGTTACTTAAGGCGGGGTTTGTGTCCGCCTATAAGTACCCGGGGTGGGTGAGTAATGTTGTAATGGTCAAAAAGGGGGAGGGTAAGTGGAGAATGTGCGTGGATTTTTCTCTTTTAAATAAAGCATGCCCCAAGGTTTGTTACCCGTTGCCCCAAATCGACGCGCTGGTGGACTCAGTCGTCGGTTTCCCCTTTATGAGTTTCTTGGATGCGTTTTCTGGGTACCATCAAATACGCATGCATCCTCCGGACGTTAAGGACGTCACCTACTTCACGGAGGATGGATGCTTCTGCTTTAATATGATGCCTTTTGGTTTGAAAAATGCGGGTGAGACCTATCAAAGGATGATGGATCGGATTTTCCGAGAACAGAGAGGAAGGAATCTCGAGGTTTACGTAGATGACTTGATGATCAAAAGCAAGGACCTCGGGGCTCATATTCTAGATCTGGAAGAGACCTTTGAAACCCTAAGGGAGTATAAAATGAGACTCAACCCCCTGAAATGCATTTTTGGTGCTAGCAGGGGAAAGTTCCTGGGGCACCTACTCACTCCCTCTGGAGTGGAGCCCAACCCCAAAAAAGTAAGAGCAATCCTAGAATTGGAGTCCCCTAGGAATGTTAAGGAAGTCCAGCGTCTCACCGGCAAGTTGGCCGGGCTAAGCAGGTTCCTCTCTCGAGCTGGGGAGAAATGCTCGCCCTTTTTCCGAACGCTGCGAGGAGGCAAGAGATTCGAGTGGACCTCGGAATGTGAGACAGCTTTTCAGGCCATAAAACAACAGCTTACCTAGGCACCCTTACTCCAGGGACCAAGGGAAGCAGAGGTCTTATTCCTATATTTGGGGGTAGGAACTGTGGCGGTAAGCTCGGTTCTTGTGTGAGAAGAAGGGAAGAAACAATTTTCGATCTATTACGTGAGCAGGGTTCTGAAGAAAGCGGAGCTCGGGTACCCCATTCTTGAGAAGTTAGCATTTGCCCTGATCATCTCGGCCCGAAAGCTCCGGCCTTATTTTCAGGCTCACTCCATACAAGTGGTAACGGATCACCCCCTCCGTCGCATCCTGGAGGGGGTAGAGCATTCTGGGAGGTTGGCAAAATGGTCAATAGAACTCAGTGAATTCGATCTCGCCTTCGTCCCTCGGCTCGCCATAAAGGCATAGGCAGTGGCCGATTTCCTGGTGGACTATGTGGTGGAGGTCCAGGAGATGGAGGCGTCCCCTCGGGCAACCTGGAAGATTATAGCAGATGGGGCGTCGGGGATAAATTCCTTTGGAGCAGGAGTGGTCTTGATCAGCCCGGAGGGGACCCAGATTGAGCAGGCCTTGAAGATCCATTTCGCAATCACCAATAACCAAGCGGAATATGAGGCGGTCATTGCGGGACTCAGGTTAGCCTGGGAGCTGGGCATACAAGACATTGAGGCCTCGACAGATTCCATGGTGGTGGCAGGCCAGATCAAAGGGGAGTTCGAGGCAAGGGAGCCCACCCTCCAGTTGTATCTAGGAAAGGTCAAAGACATCATAGGGTAGTTCCGAAGCTTCTCCATTCATCACGTCCCGAGGGAGGAGAGCACTCAGGCTGACCAACTCGCCAAGCATGGCCCTCGGGCCGGGGGAACAATGACGGAACTCTTCAGACCGTCTATAGAGGAGGGGGAGCTCATGGAAGTATGCCAGCAGAGGTCGTGGATGGACCCCTTTATCACCTTTTTGGCATCAGGGCAGTTACCCGCAATGGAACTCGACAAGAGACATACCAGATACAAATCTGCGTACTACCTGCTGAAGGATGGAGTTTTATATCGCAAAACCCTGTCGGGTCTGCTGGCCAGGTGTGTGTCAGAGGAGGAGGTTCCCAAGGTTCTGCAAGAGATTCACTCGGGAGAATGTGGGAGTCACTCGGGGAGCCGGACTTTAGAAGGGAGAGTGCTGAGGCAGGGGTACTTTTGGCCGACCCTCCGGAGAGATGCGGAGGAATTCGCGAAAAAGTGTCAAAAGTGCCAGGAATTCGCCCCCCTTAAGCTCCTTCCGGCCCAGAGGTTGAGGACCATCACAGCTCCCTGGCCATTCGCTATATGGGGACTAGATCTGGTGGGCCCCTTTCCCCAAGCGAGTGGCCAAAGGAAATTCCTGATAGTCATGGTGGACTACTTTTCAAAGTGGCTGGAGGTGAAAGCATTGGCTAAGGTAACCTCTCAGGTGGTCAAGAACTTCGTATGGGGGGAGATCATCTGCCGGCATGGGTTACCCCTAGCCATTGTGACAGATAACGGACCACAATTTGCAAGCAGGGAGTTTGTGGATTTCTGCATTTATTTGGGGATAGATCTCCACTTTGCCTCTGTTCATCATCCACGGAGTAATGGACAGGTCGAAGCGGCTAATAAGGTCATTGTCAATCTGTTGAGGAAAAAGGTGGAGAATTTGAGAAGAAGCTGGGTGGAGCAACTGCCTTCAGTACTGTGGGCCTTGAGGATCACACCAAACACAGCCACAGGGGAAACCCCGTTTAAGCTCTCCCATGGCTCAGAGGCCGTCATACCTGTCGAGTTTGAGGTCGCGTCACCAAGAGTGGTGGTTGCAAGGGAAGGAGCCGAAGGATGGAGAGCAGAGAACGAAGAAGAACAGAGACTTTCGTTGGATCTCGTGGAGGAGCTCCGAGATTTAGCGATGGTCCGGCAGGAGGAGGTCAAGCGCCGGATGGCGAGGTACTTCGACAAGCATGTAAGGGTCAAACAGTTTGTAAAAGGGGATTTGGTCCTGAAAAAGGTAGACGCGGCGGGTAGAGGAGCCTCTGTAGGGAAGCTTAACCCCAATTGGGAGGGTCCTTTTGTAATAAAAGAAGTCTTAAAGTCAGGAGGATACCACCTCCAGGATGTGGATGGGGTATCCCTCGAGCGAGCCCGGAGTGGTGATGATTTGAAGAGATTTTATCCATAGCACTCTATTCCATCGCACCTTTTTTATTATTATTATGGTGTAACGCTTATCGTCTCGACGTACTCTTTTGATGCGACAAAAGTGTGGGTGACCTTTGTGAGGCACCAGGGGCGAGGTGATTTGTAGAAACGACCCCGAGCAGACCCGCTGACCAGGCTCCCATCAAGCTGGCAGGGCTGTAGGCTCACTCGGTGGTTGGTGGTGTTTTGGAGAGGAGACCCCGAGCAGACCCGCTAACCAGGCTCCCATCAAGCTGGCAGGGCTGTAGACTCACCCAGTGGTTGGTGGTGTTTTGGAGAGGAGACCCCGAGCAGACCCGCTGACTAGGCTCCCATCCAGCTGGTAGGGTTGTAGGCTCACTCGGTGGTTGGCGCTATTTTGGAGAGGATACCCCGAGCAGACCTGCTGACCAGGCTCCCATCAAGCTGGCAGGGCTGTAGGCTCACTCGGTGGTTGGTGGTGTGTTGGAGAGGAGACCCCGAGCAGACCCGCTGACCAGGCTCCCATCAAGCTGGCAGGGCTGTAGGCTCACTCGGTGGTTGGTGGTGTTTTGGAGAGGATACCCCGAGCAGACCCGCTGACCAGGCTCCCATCAAGCTGGCAGGGCTGTAGGATCACTCGGTGGTTGGTGGTGTTTTGGAGAGGAGACCCCGAGCAGACCCGCTGACCAGGCTCCCATCAAGCTGGCAGGGCTGTAGGCTCACTCGTTGGTAGGTGGTGTTTGGAGAGGAGACCCCGAGTAGACCCGCTGACCAGGCTCCCATCAAGCTGGCAGGGCTGTAGGCTCACTCGGTGGTTGGTGGTGCTTTGGAGAGGAGACCCCGAGCAGACCCGCTGACCAAGGCTCCCATCAAGCTGGCAGGGCTGTAGGCTCACTCGGTGGTTGGTGGTGTTTTGGAGAGGAGACCCTGAGCAGACCCGCTGACTAGGCTCCCATCAAGCTGGCAGGGCTGTAGGCTCACTCGATGGTTGGTGGTGTTTTGGAGAGGAGACCCTGAGCAGACCCGCTGACCAGGCTCCCATCAAGCTGGCAGGGCTGTAGGCTCACTCGGTAGTTGGTGGTGTTTTGGAGAGGAGACCCCGAGCAGACCCGCTGACCAGGCTCCCATCAAGCTGGCAGGTTTGTAGGCTCACTCGGTGGTTGGTGGTGTTTTGGAGAGGAGACCCCGAGCGGACCCGCTGACCAGGCTCCCATCTAGCTGGCAGGGCTGTAGGATCACTCGGTGGTTGACGGTGTTTTGGAGAGGAGACCCCGAGCAGACCCGCTGACCAGGCTCCCACCTAGCTGGCAGGGCGGTAGACTCACTTGATGGGACAGGTATCAAGGTAAGAATTCGCATAGGGAAAGATCCATGTTCATCAAAAGGGTGATAGTCCCTAAAACAGAGAGGGGACAGGAATTGGGCCAGGGAAGAAGGTCCCTGGTCGGCACTTGCCATAGGTGGTCTCGCCACTAGCGGGAGGGTTTTCCCCATCCCAGGCCCGAGTGAGCTGAAGTGGCCGAAACCAACCGGGCGAGACGGCCGGACCCAGGGATTCCGGCGCGGGATAATCTCGCGACACAGCGCTAATGGTGGCAATCAAGATAGGGGCAAAAAGCGATAAAGGGTGCCTCGCGCTGGCTTTTAAGCGAGATGGCAGACAATAAAAGTAGTAAGTAAACAGCGTCCCAAAAAATAGTCTTACACCTTTGACTAGTAGCTAAGCGAGAGGGTGGAGGGTCAAGGTGGCAATTAAAATAACATCTAAAAAGTTGCCTACTGACTAGCTATTACACGAAGCGCCCCAAAGGGGGGAAGCGACAGTTAGTATATAAAGAGTTTTAAACAAAAAAAATATATTAATGAGGCGGGGACACCTCGCTCTCCTTTTAAGGAAGTAAACCAGAATCATAAGTGGTAGGCAAAAGGAAGATGGCGAGAGGAAGACATTGCAGGGGATGGTGCGCTACTCGTTGTCAGAGGAGGCGCTGTCGTCCGACTCGTCGAACAAGCGCGGGACTAGGTCGCGGACGGTCACCGTCTCCGCATGAGCGCGCACCACTCCTAGCTCCTTCATCATCTTGAGGACAACCTCCGTAGTCTTGATATTTGAGTCCCGGCAGATGGCCTCCACCTCATCCACGGAATATCAAGAAGGCACGGGAAGTTGATCCGGTGGTGGTGTCGCACTGCTCCGGAGGCGAAGATTCTCGGCCTTCAGCTTCTTGTTTTCTCCCTCCAGCTCCTCGAGACGCGAGCGCATCCTGTTGGCCGTCTCGGCATCCTGCGGGAGGTGGGAAAGTAAGGGGCTATAAGGGGCAAGGGTAAGGCCAGCAAGGCAATGATAAGGAAACTTACCACACCGCCCTGGCTCTGTGCAAGGAGGTTGTCAGCAACATGCAACCGCTTCTCCAGGTCGATGGACTTCTCGCGCTCCGCGGCGAGATCGGCCTCCGCCTCTTTCCATTTCCTGTTGTTGAAGACAAGACGGCGCGAGACGCGGTGCGCGAGCTCCAGGGACCGAAACTGCGAGTGGGCGCTTTTTAGAATGAGGTCCCACGATGCCTCGTTGTCAGCAGGTTCGGAGCCAAGACCGCCATACAGCCCAAAGCCTAGGGAGAAGGCATGGCTGGTGGGGTGGTCCTGTTCCTTCCAGGAAGGGAGAAGGGTGGACACCGACACGCGGTTGAGGTCTTGCTCCCATATCAGAACCGGCTCGCCGGCATCATCCTCCGTCACGGGCCCCATATTATAGTTAGGGTGTGAGGCGGGAGCCGGGCGACTGGACGAGCCAGTCTCGCCAGGAGGAAGCTAAGAGGGCTGAACATAGCAGTGGGCAGCTGGTTCTGCAGAGACCGTCTCACGGGCTGGCGATACGGGCCGTCGCGGAGGCGAGGGAGACGATAGGGTGATAGGGGATAAAGACCCCTCTAGCTCTTCTCTTGGCCGGCTTTTCCTTCTCGAAGGACACGGATTTCTTCTTCTTCTTGGGGCTAAGGCGAGAGGCACCCTCGCCTGCGGGCCTCTTCTTGGCGACAGGGGTCAGCGTGTCTTTCGCAGCCTCCGCCGCCATATTCGCCAGAGCGAGAGTCCGATTGCTCTGGTAGGGGGGATGGACGGGGATAGTCCTTTCTCCTAGATAAAATGACAGTCAGCGGAAGGTAAGAATTTACGGGGACAGAAAGAAATAGAGGTGTACCTTCGCCCGGGAAAACGGCGGGGAGTGAGTCAAGGTCTCGCCGCAGGTATTGGACTTCAAAATTCTTCCCCACGAAGAAATCGCAGAGCTCTTTTTCGGCACCCCCCACCTTGGGGGTATCATAATAGCACTCGGCGGGGGATACCGGGGCGAGAGGGATGCCTCCCAGGTCCCCGCGTATGAAGACGAACCGCGTCAACCAATGGTGGTTCTTGTTCGACGTCTCGCATACTTTAAGGCCTTGGCCTATGAAGTAAGAAATGTCGTCGTCCTTGGCGTGGTAGACAAACAGCTTGCGGAAGGCGGTTAGACTAAACTCGATACGCTCTCGCCGCAGGTAGCAGGCGAAGGCGATCAACATGGAGATGGCATTGGGGTTGAACTGGGCCGGGACAACCCCAAAGTACTTCAGCACCAATTTGACCTCAGGCCAGAGGGGAAGCCTCAGCCCCGCCTCGAAGTGCGAGACCGGGAAAGCCAGCTCATTGGGATAGAAGGTGTTGATGCACTCGCCCACCTTGGGCGGGCGAGACGGGTAGCTATCAGAGAGGTACTCGCGGGCGAAGCGAGCGTGGTCTTCCTCCGGCAGTCTGCCGAGAGGGAAGTCATGGTCCACGAAACGCTTCCCGCAGCGGCTGCGTCCCTCGCCCTCTTCAGTCTTCTTCTTTCCCATGATTAGCGAGAAAGCGGCAAAAGAAAGAGTGGATGGCCCAGGGAGAGACGCGAGATGACGGAGGGGAAACGGGAGCCGGGATCCAAAGAACGGCTTAGAATAGTGAGGGGGAGTGGTAGTGGTTGAAGGTATTTATAAGGGGTAGGGAAAAGGGCGGGAAAATAAGGCGGCGGGAAATGAGAGGACATCCCGATGCCTCGTTCTTTCCCCCTCTCTCTCTCACTCTCTTATCCCACTCTCCCTCTCTCACTCTCTCTCTAGAACTCAAGAGGCGGAGGCGCCGCAGAAACCCTTTCGAGGCAAGCCATCATTGCAGGATTAATAAAATAAAGTAATATCTAATCATGGCAATAATGAAAAGACGGTGTGATAAGACCCTTGCGTGGCCAAAAGTCAAAAAATAAATCGTCCCGCAGAAGGGGACGTCTCGCCCGAATAAGTTTTCACAACATATCAGTGATAACACAGCGACATTAATAAAAACGAGATCCAGAGAAAGCGAGGCGGGACTGGGACCTTTTAGTTCCGCACCCACTGCCAGCGGCCATCTTTACCTCCCGCGCATGGCGGGTGGCCAGGAAGATGAAAGGCGCGAGCGGTGATCACACCGCGGCGCGCGAGACGGAGATGTTCATCCGTCTCGTTCAGTATGGCCTGGGGGTCGGTCCCGTCTAGCACCCCGTCCGCTTCCACCATTGCGGAAAGGCGGTGGTGATCCGCTTCAATCCACTCCATGCGCCGGTCTGAGGCTTGCTTCTCGAGCTCCATCTCGCGGATTATGTGTGTATATTTGCGGAACATCTGGGCAGTCCACCGTTTCAATTCCAGAGGGTCCATGGGATCACCCAGGTAGTCCTCGATCTCGCCCGGATGAGGAAGAGGCGAGAGGGGGGAGACGCGGGAGCTTCCTCAGTATCGGAATCAAAGTGGATGCATGCGAGAGTAGCGAAAGATCACAAGCAAGAGTGAGCCCGCGCAAGCCGATTAAAGGAAGGCGAATCAACCGAGAGGCGAGAAGGGAAGAGATCTTACTTGGGATTCGAGGGTTCCCCACAACTCGCGAGAGGTTTTCTCTCCGCGAGGGAGGTGGAGAGGCCACCTTGGGCGAGTCTGTGCGCTGAGGAACTTGGCTTACATTATCAGGGGGATTGGCAGACACCGGCGAATCAGCGAAACTTCCCTGAAAAAGCATAGTCAGACAGGTGAAATCAGAGAAAGGAAAGATAATGTGATCACCTGCCTCCCCCCTGAGGAAGAGAGTGGGTTGTCTATCGGAGCGGCAGAAGAAGTTGCGCCCGCCGAGAGAGGGGCGCAGACAGCTTTCGCTTTCTTTGTGCGAGAGGACGGAGAGACTGCGGGGGGAGTACGCCCTAGATCTAGAAAAAGGGCATCCGTGCTGGCTTTGTTTCGCCTTCGCACAATTGCAAGGCACTCGCAGAAACGTTGACTATGAGACATTCCGAAAGAAGAGAGGGTGAAGACAAAAGAGTTCCAAATGAAGGCTTTCTCCTCATATTTATAGGCAATCTGAGGGGGGAAGGGGCCCACCCAAGATTCTCATAAAGGAATCTTAGCGTCGCGAGCCACGGTTGGACTGTCTTTCCGAGGTTAGGGCAACCTCGAAAAGAGCGGGGATTGTGTACAACCTTGGGCTCGCGAGTAGCCCGACAAGCAAGGAAGGAAGGCTGGCGAGACGGGAGAGGCCAACCCCCTCGAAAGGAAGGGACAGCCCATGAGTTAAGGCGAGATCTCGCTAGGCGAGACCTCCGGGCGCGGGCGAGATGAGCCCACAGGTGAGATCCCCCTAAGCTTGACAGGTCCCGCCCCACTCGCCACCTGAAAAAAGATGGTCTTTACCTTTTTACCCACAAGGGGGATTTTACCTTTGTGCCCCAGATAGTTTTACATTCTTACCCCTGGAGGCCTGCATATAGCTCTCCAGAACAGCGGAGTTTGGCTATTAGCAGACCAAGCCCAGGGTGTTTTAGTCTTTTCAAGTGGATTTAGAATTGATATTTACAGATCAGATTCAGAGGCTTATAAATAGACCGATAAGGTGCCTGAGAAGAGGGGGGTTGAACCTTTCCACTATCATCCTCGCAGGCACCTAGCTCAGCACTGGCTAGGGAGGGGAAGACTCTCAGTTCTTCCGGGTACGAGGCGGGACCTCCAAGCTGAGTCCCCTCGGTCTGTTTTCACGTCACTGACTCTCGTCAGGAGGGTAGCGCAGGGAGAGTACGTGTAGGCTGCATCCTGTTTCGAACTCTAGGAGGGACCGGAAAGCTAGTTCCAATAGAGATGGGGCACACGGCCTATGACACGGGCGTGTCGCAGGGCGTGTCGAGCCCGTGTCAACAACCGGTCCGGGGTGTCGACATTTTCGCTCGACAACGTATCGAGACAAGGCACACGGCCTAGGACACGGGCGTGTCCAAGGCCGTCTCGGGTGCTCGACGAACTTCGCTCGACGAAGTGTCGAGACCGTGAACACGGCCTGGAGCCCAGGAGTGTTAAGGTAGACATGGGCAAGGACACGGGCGTGTCCAGTACCATTGTAGTTCTCGGGTTGTTTTCGGGCTAAATCGATGGGGGCACACGGCCGACCACACGGCCGTGTCAGTTGGAACACGGGCGTGTCAGGTCGAACACGGGAGTGTCGGATGCCCGTGTGTTGTTCCAGGCGCGTCGATTTTTACGGCGAATGAGGGACACGGCCCTGGACACGGGCGTGTGTCAGGCCGTGTTCGGTCCAGATTGAACATTTCAGGCCCGAATCGAGGCTGTTCGTTTCTTTAACTTGGGATCCGACGGTTGGGGGTTGTTCCTACTGGGATATACCCGGGATTGAGCCTTTGAAACCCTCACTTTTACTTGAGTGGTTATCTTTCTAAAGTATAGAGAGAGCGGAGAGCCAAGGGAGGAAGAAGAAGTTAGATCTGGCCATTGGAAGAGCTTCGAAGCTCCAAATCGCGAGCCGACTCCAGATCTACGGAGGCAAAGAGAGTGCGGTGCTTTTCATCCGCTTACTTTTCCATGGCGCCAAAGAGGAACGCTAGGGTAACGATCCTCTACTTGAGCATGTGAAGCTCTCCTTCTTTGCATAGGAAGCCCGCTCTCGTGAGTTTGCGGTGAGTTGGAGGCGTTCCTTCGGGTAGATATGTAAAGTCCCCGTTGTTTAGAGTATGTATTCGAGAACGGACATAGGCATGATGTGTGAAGCCTACCTGGACATATTGGTCTGGATCGGTGATGTTGCATTGCATAAATGCTGGAGAAGACTGCGATTGGTTGTTTTTCGGGCTTTCTACGTGGTAGATTGCAACAGGGAGCCTTGGGGATTAACCCAAAGGTGCACCCGGAAAACTGGGCGGATGCGTGATCTTGCCAACTTGTGGGCCTTGGAGCCAACTCGTACATAATTGTGTTATGTATTATTGTACGTTTGATTCACGGGCTTTGGGGAAACTTAACTCGTGTCATTGATACCAAGAGTGTCGTGGCAAGTGAGAAACGGGTTTAGTGGAACCATTCCTGCTTTATGTCGCGGGCATAGAGGTTGGGTCTTGCTGTCAATGGCATTAACTTTGTCGTAACATAGGTTGTCGATGACATTAACTTTGTCGTGACATAAGCTGTTGATGACATTAACTTTGTCGTAACATTTGCCTAAAAGACCAAATCGCTCACGAGATATTGTCGTCCTGGAGATGGTGGTGAGTCAACATGCTTAGACTGTGATCACCGAGAATGTACCCTGAGAGCACGGGGCATGTGGCCATGCGTGTCAATGCCTGTGATGCATTGAATTTCTATACTGCTTGGTTATGCTAATAAAAATGCAGGGAAGGAGCATCGCCGCCCCGAGTTGGGGGCGGGATCATTATAATTTGGTCAGCATTGCTGACCGTTGCCTTTGTTTGCCACTGTGCGGTGGTTTTGTTGCTTGCAGGTGCTGCTGGACAAAGCGGTCAATAGCGAACTAAAGCCCAAATTACGAATCCGGCCCTCGAAGGCTGTAAGAAAGTAGAGAAAAGAAGCGAAAAGTAGAGAACAAGCCGAATAAACTTTTGAATAACTGAAATTTTATTATCCAAAAAAGATATCATTTACAAAGGTATGGCCTCCCTTATATAGAATGGAGGAGATAAGAAAGAGAGTATACAAACAATGTGGGACTAAACATTTACAGTACTGGGCGGCTAGAATAATGGAGACCGCATAGGCCGCGCGGTTAGACAGATGGGCTAACCGCTCGGCAACTACAGCAAGATAGAATAGGCCGCAGAGGTAGACCGATAGACCGCCCGGTCTCCAGGCACCAGAAAGACCGCCAGACCGCTCGGTTAACAAACCGCTGGATCAGACCGCTAAGCCGCCCGGTCTAATACTTTAACACTCCCCCTCAAGCTGGAGCATAGATATCAATCATGCCCAGCTTGTCACAAATGCGGAAGAAGGAAGTAGAAACCGGCTTGGTGAAGATATCGGCCAACTCCTTGTCAGAGGTGACAAAAGGAGTACAAATCTGTTTCTTCAAGATCTCCTCCCGAATGAAGTGACAGTCAACCTCTATATGCTTCGTTCTCTCATGAAAGACCGGATTCCTGGATATGTGTATAGCGGCCTTGTTGTCACAGAACATAGGGAGAGGACAATCATATACCTCGCCCAGGTCAAGCATGAGAGCCCGCAACCACTTTAACTCACATGTAGTTGATGCCATACTCCGGTATTCTGCTTCGGCACTGGATCTGGAAACAACAGACTGTTTCTTGCTCTTCCAACTTACGAGATTTCCTCCAACAAAGGTACAAAAACCTGACGTGGATTTACGATCGCCTTTGTCATCTGCGTAACTGGAATCTGAGTAGGCCTCAACCCTCAGATGGCCATTCTTCTGAAAGAGTAACCCCCTGCCCGGTGCTGCTTTGATATACTCTAAAATCTTCAGGGCGGACTGAAGATGACACTCCCTGGGAGCTTGCATAAACTGACTGACCTTTCCTACAGCGTAGGCGATGTCGGGTCTAGTCACCGTGAGATAGATGAGTTTGCCTACCAAACGTCTGTACTGTGTGACATCAGATAGAGGAGGCGAGTCATCCGTCCACGTTTTGTCCTCTCCAACAGCCATGGGAAGATGAGCTGGTTTGGCACCTGTCAAGCCTGCTTCTTGAAGAAGATCAAGGGCATACTTCCGTTGAGAGAGAACCAAGGAGTCAGGCTTCCGAGAGATTTCTATCCCCAAAAAGTATTTTGGAGAGCCCATATCCTTCGTGACCAAGTGCTGACGGAGGTGCTTCTTCGTCAAGTCCACCCCATCTTGGTCATCACCAGTAAGGAGAATATCATCCACATATACGGCTAAAACCACCAGTCCCGAGGCCGTTTTGCGAATGAACAAGGAGTGATCGGCCGAACTCCTTTGAAAGCCGATGGTTGCCACAATACCACTGAATTTTTCAAACCATGCTCGAGGGCTCTGCTTTAGGCCGTAAATGGCCTTCTTCAAATGACAGACACGTGTCTCCCCCTGAGCAACATACCCAGGAGGTTGCTCCATATAGACGTCCTCCTGAAGATCGCCATAGAGAAAGGCATTCTTCACATCAAGCTGGGAAATAGCCCAAGCCCGGTTAACGGCCACAGAAAAGAGAACCCGGATGGTGCTGAGGCGAGCAACCGGAGAGAAGGTATCAAAGTAATCAACGCCATAAGTCTGAGTAAAGCCCTTGGCCACCAGCCGGGCTTTGTAGCGATCCACAGTGCCATCGGGGCGAAATTTCACAACAAAGACCCAGCGACAGCCAACCACATCAGTGCCCACGGGAGGAGGAACCAGAGTCCAGGTATCCCGTTCAGTAAGAGTAGCCATCTCCTCATCCATGGCAGACTTCCAATGAGGGAGAGCGAGAGCCTCCTGGTAGGTACGGGGAGTAGAAGTAGCAGAGATAGCCAAGGCAAACGACCTGCGAGAAGGAGAAAGCTGATCATAAGAAACAACAGCCGTGAGCGGGTGTTGAGTACACGCCCGCACCCCTTTGCGAAGGGCAATGGGAACATCCAGATCATCGGGAGCGTCGGCGACAGGAGCGTCAGCGACCGGAGCGTCCGTGGCGGAGAAGGCTGGCCCGGGACTAGAGAGAGACGGCAGCGGTGAGGAGGGTGGAGGGGTGGGTTGGTAGACGGACTGGGAAGGAGTGGGTGGAGGAGGAGACGAAGGTGGGAAAACGTGGAGAGGTGGGGAAGGAACGAAGATATCAGAAGGAAGAGAAGGAAGAGAAGAGGAAGGAGAGAAATAGGAAGCATTTTCGAAGAAAGTCACATCGGCGGAGACAAACTGCTTGCGGAGAAGGGGGTCAAAGCAGCAATAGCCTTTTTGAGTGGTAGAGTACCCCAAAAAGACACACTTGGTGGAACGGGGGGAAAGCTTGTCGCGGGTAGCGGAGGGAGCGTGAACAAAGGCCGTACAGCCAAAAACACGGAGAGGGAGAGGAAAAGGTTCCTGGTGGGGGTAGAGAAGGGAGAAGGGAGTCCGGCCGTGGAGGACCGTGGAGGGAATGCGATTGATGAGATAGCAAGCGAGGAGCACAGCGTAGCCCCAGTAGGAGCGAGGGACGTGCATCTGCGTCATGAGAGTACGCGCAACATCAAGTAGGTGACGGTTTTTACGCTCCGCCACCCCATTCTGTTGGGAGGTGTAAACACAAGTCGTTTGATGAATGAGACCGTGTTGGTGAAAGAACGCGGAGAACTCATGAGACAGATATTCCTTGGCATTATCAGAACGTAAGATTTTAATAGAAATATCAAATTGAGTCTTAATCATAAAGTAAAAGGATTGCCAAACAGAAAATAGTTCAGAGCGATTCTTTAAGAGATACACCCAGGTACATCGAGTAAAATCATCGATAAAAGTGACAAAATAGGAACTGCCCCGACCAACTGTGAGGGTAGGAGCAGGACCCCATACATCAGAGTGAACTAGATCAAAAATGCGAGAGGAGCCACGGCCTTGCTTCGGTGGGAAGGAGGAGCGATGATGTTTGCCAAGCTGACACGCATCACAGTTGAGCGGAGAACTGGTGGGAGGTAAGTGGGGCAGAAGCTGACGAATGAGCCGAGGAGGAGGATGTCCAAGACGAAGATGCCACTGAAGGAGATCGGTGGAGGAGGAGTAGGCAGAAAGAGCTGAAACATCGTCGAGGAAGTAGAGGCCGCCGCTCTCAGTCCCAGTAGCAATCGTCCGCTGGGTCCTCGGGTCCTGAAAAGAACAAGTAGTGGGAGTGAATAAAACGGAGCACTGAAGTTGCCGGCATAAAGTAGTAACTGATAACAAATTGCACGGGAACTTCGGGACATAGAGGGTATCCTCCAAGCAAAGTGAAGGAGTGAGTTGAACCATGCCCGTCCCATGAACCGGAGACGGGGAACCATCCGCCACACGAACTGGGGGTAAGCGGTCATGGGTCTCAAGACGGGAGAAGCAATGAGGGTTGCCCGTCATATGATTGGTGGCACCGGAGTCAATCAGCCATTTACCTTGGGTAACGACGTGGGCACTACCTGACGTCGTGGCCACAGAGGCAGACGGCCTAGAAGAGGCGGAGGCCGAAGGAGCATCACCGGAAGGGCGAAGATGAGGATGTTTCTGCCAGCAGCGGTCAATAGTATGGCCAGTACGACTACAGTGAGAGCAGAAGAACCGGGAGGAACCCCGTCCGCCAGAGGAGCCACGGCCACCCGAGCCCCCCCGCTGAGCATGGTGAGCAAGGGAGTCTTGGGAAGGGGGGAGGCCAACAGAGGCCGCTGGAGGAGCGAAGTAACGGCGACAATGCGAGCCGCAGTGGCATCCAAAGTAGGAGATTCCGCCTCGCCCAAGATCTGCTGGCGGATCATATCATAAGAGTCGGGAAGACGAAGAAGATAACAAACAACCAGGAGTTCCTGGAAGTGTTTGTGCTGGTCGGCCAAGTCTGCGGAGAAGGGGCGATTCTGGAGGATTTCCGCCCCAAGAGCCTGAACCTGCTGATAAGCCGCAGCAGGGGACATGGAAGGGCGGGCGAAGAGGTCCGCATAGAGAGTATAAATGCGGGACGTCTGGCCCCCCTTAGAATAGAGAGCAGCGAGGTGAAGCCAGGCAGCCTTGACCGTCTCATCATGGCGAATGACGGGAAGACACTCATCAGAAAGGCTGTTGGCCAGCCAGGTGCGAACAAGAGCATCACTCGCATCCCAGTCATCAAACTCAGGAGAGGTGCGAGGAGGAGGGTCATCGGTGAGGTGATGACGCTTGCGTTGAGAACGAAGGAGAAAGGTGAAAGAAACGCTCCAATCGGGATAGTTGGAGCCCACAAGCTTGGAAACGGTACCAAGGTTGCCTGAAGGAGGAGGAGGAGGAGGAGCAGCAGGTGTAGTGGTAAGACCGGAGGTAGTCATAGAACCCGGCAAGCAGAAGAAGCCGCGCGAACAGAAGCGGTTAGAAAACAGACGAAGCCGCGCGAACAGTAGCGGCTTGAAAGAGGCAAAGGCTCAGTGGGGAAGAGGTCGCGCGGACTGAAGAGGCCGAGCGAACAGCAGAGAGAAGAAGAGCAGGTGACCGCGACCAAGATGCGGGTAAGAAAGGAATAACCCGCACGGTCAGGCAGATCACAGCAGCTGCGAGAAGGCGGGCAAAGGCACAGCGGGGAAGAGGTCGCGCGGACTAAAAAAGGCCGAGCGAACAGAAGGGAGGAGAAGAGCTGGTGACCGCGACCAAGATGCGGGTGAGAAAGGAACAACCCGCACGGTCAGGCAGATCACAGCAGCAAGCCGCGAGTAGAGAGACAGCACAGGCGGATAGGGACAGACCGCAACGACTAGGAAGTCGGAGCGGGAAGAAAGAACAAGGAGCGCGGCGACAAGGAACAGGCCGCTGCGACAAAGAGCAGTAGAGAAGAGAAGAAGAAGAAGCAAGCCGCGCGAACAGGGCAGCGGACAGAAACAAGCCGCGCGGATAGAAACAAGCCGCGCGGTCAGAGAGAAGCCAAGTCGCGAAGCAAGTCGCAGAAGGCGAAAAAACAAGCCGCGAACAACAGAGAGCGCACAGAATCAGAAGGAAATGACCGTGTGCTCTGATACCATGTAAGAAAGTAGAGAAAAGAAGCGAAAAGTAGAGAACAAGCCGAATAAACTTTTGAATAACTGAAATTTTATTATCCAAAAAAGATATCATTTACAAAGGTATGGCCTCCCTTATATAGAATGGAGGAGATAAGAAAGAGAGTATACAAACAATGTGGGACTAAACATTTACAGTACTGGGCGGCTAGAATAATGGAGACCGCATAGGCCGCGCGGTTAGACAGATGGGCTAACCGCTCGGCAACTACAGCAAGATAGAATAGGCCGCAGAGGTAGACCGATAGACCGCCCGGTCTCCAGGCACCAGAAAGACCGCCAGACCGCTCGGTTAACAAACCGCTGGATCAGACCGCTAAGCCGCCCGGTCTAATACTTTAACAAAGGCCTAATTGGAGTGTTTACTGCTTTTATTCATGTATGACCGGCATGCGTGCCGTGGTTTGTAAATCATGTAATATCAAGTAAACAATTTTGTAAGGCCTTAAAGCCAGTACTTGTGTATGTACTACATTCCTATTTGGTATATTAGTGGACATTCGTGCTCTTTGTGCTGGGTTCTTAATTGTAACTTATATAAACTGTTTCCGCTAGAATGCTCTGTGTAGGACGTTAGATTGGTTAGATGGTTTTCGTTGAGTAACCACCCGGTCTGTTTGTAGTATATGGCGTCGGGCCCCGACCGGACCTACTGCTATATGCTATGTGACGGATAGGGCGTGTTACAGCAAGAGTCTTAGGCTTGTGCGCCATGATACAATGGGAGGCTATGGCCCAATCCCGGTTCACTAAGACTATAAAACTCCGGTTGCACGCCATGGAGTAAATGCTCAAGTGATTTGTTGTTGGGTTGCGACCCTGATACGGTGGTGGGCAACTGGTTCGCCGGTACACCCAGAAAGTGCCTTGAGTGCATGGATCATTGGGCCGGGAGGCTGACGGTTTTGATGGAATGTGTGCGTAAAAGCACATTTGTGATATATATATGCTTGTGAAATGCTATGCCTGCAAGGAAGATTACCACTGCCCCGGGAAAGGGGTAGGGTTGGTATAATTTGGTCCGCTGAATGCTGACCGTTGCCTCTGTTTGCCACCGTTGGGTGGAATGTCCCTGTGCAGGTGCTGGAGAGCTGAGCGGGACGCATAAGGGATGAATTCCCTGCTACATTTGCTGTTATTGTTGTTATCCCTGTATAAACTCATGCAGCTAAGCTTCCACACTGCCTTCTCCTTGCGTCAGCCTTTGGAATTCGTTCTCCATGGCTATACATTGTACCACCGGGAGGTGCTTCGCCAGGAAGAGCCGAGAGAATTCCTCCATCGACATCCAGCACGGCCTTTCATCCCCAAATAAATGGCCAAACTGAAAGGACCAACAAAAAATGGAAGACATGCTTCGGATGTGCGCCCTCGACTTCGGAAAGAGATGGGAAGATCATCTCTATATGGTGGAGTTCGCTTACAATAATAGCTACCAAGCAAGCATCGGCATGGCGCCGTATGAAGCTTTGTTTGGATAGAAGTGTCGTACTCCTTTAGCTTGGGTAGAAGCGGGCGAAGCCAGAGTTTATAGGCGTAATGAACTCGATGAAGCATACTCGACAATACTCACTATTCGGGAACGACTATTAATCGCTCAAGATCGACAAGCGAAATACTACAACGCCAAGCACCGGAACTTGGAGTTCGCGGTAGGCAATTGGGTATACTTAAAGATCAAACCCTTCAAAGGCGTATCCAGGATTCGACGTCTGAAAAAGTTAAGTCCAAGATACCTTGGTCCATTTGAAGTGGTCGAACGAGTTGGAGAAGCCGCATATCGGCTAGCTCTTTCAGCAGAATTGGGTGGATTGCATGATGTATTTCACGTCTCGGTGCTACGGAAGGCCGTGAAAGATCCAGCTCAGGTGATTAGGGACGATCAAGTGCCGGTGGAGTATGGGATAACGACGAAGGTTAGGCCCATTCAGATCGAGGATCGAGCCGAGAAATAGTTGCGGAACAAGACGGTCGGGATGGTTAAAGTCCGGTGGGACAATTGCTTTCATCAGGAGCTTACATAGGAGCGAGAGCTGACCATGCGAGCTGAGTTTCCCGAACTTTTTGTGTAATGGTTATGCAGTGTGTATCGACTTGTTTTGAAACTATTGTGGAATGAAAATCCTTCTGTTTGAGTTACTTACTTGGTGCAAATTTCGGGGACGAAATTTTGTAAGGAGGAGAGGGTTGTAACACCCCAAAATCCAGAAATTGAAAAATATTGGGTGACACGGCCTGGGACACGGGCTTTTCCCAGGGCGTGTCCTTCCTGGGTGAACATTTGACGAGTGGTCGACAAAATTTGGTCGACGATCGTCGAGTGCTTAGGACTCGGCCTGTGACACGGGCGTGTCACAGGGCGTGTCAGCGGTTCGACGAACTCAACTTGAGTTGGGGCGTGTCTGGTGCCTTGTATGGGCACACGGCCCGAGACACAGGCGTGTCACAGGTCGTATGAGTTTTGGGTTGATTTCGATTTTTTGCATCCTGATGTACACGATCACAGACACGGGCATGTCTGAAGGCGTGTCGGGTGACACGGCCCATGACACGAGCGTGTCACATGGGCGTGTATTGGACTAAATAAGTCGGTTAAGCACCGTTTTGGGAACACGGCCTGTGACACGCCCGACACGCCCACGGGCGTGTCATAGGCCGTGTCAGGCAAAAATTATGCTTTTGTGGCAAACTCGTGGCCGTCCGTTCCTTCAGTTGGGATCCAAGGGCTGAGCTACCTCCTTGCTTCCTTAAGGCCGTGGATTGAGATGAAAGAACACATTTCATACTTGGCTTTCATCTTTCTAAATCCTAGAGAGAGAAAGGGAGAGGAAGAAGGAGGAGGAGGAAAGGGGCTGGTCACTGGTGGTGCTGCGGTTTTCCAACGAGAGATCCGAAGCTGGCGTTGCGGAGGAAAAGCTGTTGCGGTTCTTCCTAGCCAGTTAGGAGCTCATGGCACCGAAGCAATCTTCGAGGGTAACGACCTTTCTTCTTAGCCATGTGAAGGCTTCCTTTTTGGCATATGCATATGATTCCCCCACCATAGGGTGGCTTGTTGTGGGAGTCCTTAGGTTGATTCATGGAATCCCCAATTGGTTGACATATAGATCCGAAAATTGAGTGCAGAATAGGCATGCTGTGTGAAGCCCATCTTGACAGGTTGGTCTGGATTGGTGATTTTGCATATGAACCGGAGAAGACTCCGTGATAAACGTGTGGTTTAGGAGTCGACGGGTTGGACTGTAAAAGGAAGTAGCAGGAAGTACTCGACTGGAAGTCCAGGAAATACCCTTTTGATGCTTGATGTTCTTGGGTGGTACCTGTGAAGAGAGGAACAGGAAGTACTGGCGTGGTGAGCCAGGAAAGACCCTTGACATTGCGGAGTCTGTGAAAGGGAGTAGTAGGAAGTACTGGTGCGCCCAGGAAATATCCGCAAATGTTGTGATATGAAATGGGTGTCAGAGACATACCCAGGATTGAATGCCAGAACAGGATCGGTGAAACCGACCCGCGCCTTTTCTTTAGCCGCAAGTACGTTGTGCTCGGTGATGGCAAGGAGATTTGAGCAACGGGGGGTGGAGGATACGTTCTGCTTTATGTCCATCTGACGTGAGACCTAAAAGTGCGGTCTGTTAGAACGCATATCAAGAGTCTTAGGCCTGCGCGCCGTGATACAATGGGGGGCTACGGGCCAATAACGGTTCACTAAGACTATAAAACTCCGGCTGCACGCCATGGAGTAAATGCTCAAGTGATTTGTCGTTGGGTTGCGACCCTGATGCAGTGGTGGGCAACTGGTTCGTCGGTACACCAAGAATGTGCCTTGAGTGCACGGATCGTCGGGTCGGGCGGCTGACGGTTGTGATGGAATGTGTGCGTAAAAGCACATTTGTGATATATATATATATATATGCTTGTGAAATGCTATGCCTGCAGGGAAGATTACCATTGCCCCGGGAAAGGGGTAGGGTCGGTATAATTTGGTCAGCTGAATGTTGACCGTTTCCTCTATTTGCCACCGTTGGGTGGAATGTCCCTGTGCAGGTGCTGGAGAGCCGAGCGGGATGCATAAGGGCTAAATTCCCTGCTGCATTTGCTGCTGCCATTGCTAGCCCTCGAAGGCTAAAAGAAATGGAAGTGTTATGTTTTCTTTTGATGTGGTCGGCCTGCGTGCCAATGTTTGAGGCCATTGTGTTGAAAGCCCTGTAAGGCCATAAGGCCAACTACTTGTATATGTAAGACATTCCTATCATGTATAAAATGTGGATTTTTTATGTGTTGGACATTCAGGTATGGAGTTCAAGTGTAGTGTTATAGGCTTCCACTAAAATGCAATGTGTTAGGGTGCGCTGCGCTACTCTAGTATCACACTGTAACTGCACTGCCTGTTTGGTGGTCTATGTTGTGGGGCCCCGGCCGTACCTTCTAGTATATACTATATGAACATATGGGGTTGTTATAAACACTCTCCACATATGACTTTGCAATGTCACGGGCTAGCCAGCCGACCACAGAGACAAACCACGCCTTAGCGCATCACAATCTCATGCCTTTCCCGCCCTATTCCAACACTTATACCGTACCATCCACGTGCCCCCCGTGTGTACTCTAATTTCCACTTGGTCCGATTCAGGCCACACGCACTCACACTAGAAAGGGGAAATACATCATCACATACGACATCTTACAGCTAACGGATTTCTACAAAATCCTTAAAGCTCGCAATGCAACATCACCGAGTCGGACTAACTGTCGCAACAACGGCTTTACCCACAATGTCTAATCCACTAATGGAGCGGATTTATAATGCAATATCATGTCAGGGACGGACACAATCGACCTGATGGCTCCTCTTGAACCATGGAAACCCGAACCCCTCTCACTTGAGAGATACGGTGCCTAAAATGCTACTAATCCACACGGCCACAGACACGGGCGTGTTCCATGGTCACAGACACACGGGCGTGTCTGAAGGCGTGTTGGTGACATGGCCCATGACACGGGCGTGTTCCATGGTCGTGTCACTGGTTTGGATAGGTCGGTTGACCACCGCTTGAGGCACACGGCCTGGGACACGGCCGTGTCACAGGCCATGTCAGGTCAAATTTAGCATTTTTGGCAGTTTTGTGGCCGTCCATTTCTTCAGCTGGGATCCAAGGGCTGAAGCTTCTTTCCTCTTTTTCCTAAAGGCCGAAACTGAGAACTTATTCTCATTTTTCCTTAGCCTTTATCTTTCTTCAAGTTAAGAGAGAGAGAAAGCGAGAGGAAGAAGGAGGAAGAAGGGGAAGGGCTGCTGCTGGTGGTGCTGTAGGTTACCGATGAGAAATCCGAAGCCGGCGTTGCGGAGGAAACGCTCTTGCGAGTCTTTCAAGCAAGCTTTGAGGTCATGGCACCGAAGCGGTCGTCAAGGGTAACGACTTTTCTTTCTAGCCATGTGAAGGCTTCTTTTTAGCATATCTTGTGATTTCCTCCACCAAGAGGTGGCTGATTTTGGGAATCTTTGGGTGGATGCTTGAAATCCCTTTGTTAGTATATAGATCACGAAATAGGCATGCTGTGTGAAGCCCATCTAGACAGGTTGGTCTGGATTGGTGATGTTGCATACGAACCGGAGAAGACTCCGTGATAATGTGTAGTTGCAGGATTCAACGGGTTATGCCTGCAAAAAGGAGTAGCAGGAAGTACTGGAGTGGTAGCCCAGGAAAACTAGCCATGTGATGTTTTGGGTCCAACCTGTGAATGAGTCACATGAAGTACTAGTGTGACCAGGAAAGGCCCTTTTGTGATGCTTGATGTCGTAGGGTGTCCACCTGTGAAGCGAGTAACAGGAAGTACTGGCATGATAACTAGGAAAGACCCCTGACATTTGTGCTTGTGCGGTGTCCACCTGTGGAGAGAGTCACAGGAAGTACTGGGAGGCCCAAGAAAGACCCGCTGTTGTGCTAAGGAAATAGGTATCGAGAAATACCCAGGCTGTGTGCCAAGAACAGGATTGGTGAGACCGACCCACGCCTTTGATATAGCCATGAGTACGCTATACTCGGAGAAGGCAAGGCGATTTGAGCAACGGGGGGTGGAGGATCCGATCTGCGCTATGTCCGTCCGACGTGAAACCAAAAGGTGCGGTCTGTTGGAGCGCATAGCAAGAGTCTTCGGCCTGCGCGCCATGACATAATGGGGGGCTACGAGCCATCCAGGTATAGGAAGACTAACTCCGGTTGCACACCATGGAGTAAATGCTCAAGAGATTTACCGTTGGGTTGTGACCCTGATACGGTGGTGGGCAAGAGATTTGCCAGAACACCAAGAATGTGCCCTTAGTGCACGGACCGTTGGGCCGGGTGGCAAATGGTTGTGATGGATTGTGTGCGTAAAAGCACATTTTGATGATATATTGCCATACTTGTGATTTGATATGCCTGCAGGGAAGAATACCGCTGCCCCGAGAGAAGGGGTAGGGTCATTATAATTTGGTCAGCTGAACGCTGACCGTTGCTTTTGTTTGCCACCGTTGGATGGATTGTCCCTGTACAGGTGCTGGAGAGCCGAGCGGGATGCATAGAGGTTGATGATCCTGCTGTTGTTGCTGCTACTGCTGCTAGCCCTCGAAGGCTATCTGTGTTGTTGTGTGTTTTCTTTTATTGTGGCCGGCCTGCGCGCCAATTTGTTTAGGCCACTGTTTGAAAGCCATGTAAGACCATAAGGCCAACTCTTTGGACTTGTTGTAAGACATTCCTATATTATATAAAATGTGGAGTTTTATGTTTGGACATTCATGAGGAGTTCAAGTTGTAGTCTAGGCTTCCGCTAGAATGCTTTGTGATAGGTGCGATGCACTACTCTGGTATCATCTTGTACCTTCACCGCCTGTTTTGTGATATATCCTGTGGGGCCCCGGCCGGACCTTCTAGAATATATCATATGAACGGATGGGGTTGTTTCATTTTTGGTATCAGAGGTCTTGGTCCTTCCCTCTCGAAGTCGTGGCCGACTTCTTTTGTGGGGTGGCGAGCACGTGTTTGTGCAAACCAAAATTTACGCATGAACTCCTAAATGTCCATGATAGGAATGCAAATTGGTGTGTTTGAGGAACCTGTGTGTTCTGATTTTGTGTTGATTGCTTGGGTACGACCGCTAATGTGTGTGTCTTGTCCACCTTTAGGTGACACGGAGTGGAGCTGGGCCGTCTGAGCCCCAGCGTTCTGATGAAAGTACGGCACCAGCTGCGGTGCCTACACCGCCACCGTCTACGGAACATGTGTGTTTAGTTGCGGAGGCTTTATTTACCATGATCCAAGGCCAGCCCCTTAGGCAAGAGCAAGCGACTGTGAGGCCAGAACAGGTGGCGGCAAGGCCTGAACCTGTCGTGGATGTGGCTCCTCGAGCGGCTGAGAAGCAACTAACGCGGTTTATGAGTTTCCATCCGCCTACATTCTTGGGAGCGGGAACTCCGACGCAGGCTGAGGATTGGCTATCGCGCGTCAAGCGAGTGATGACGGCGATAGGAACGGCGGAGCATCAGAAAGTTACTTTAGTTACATTTTTGCTTGAAGGAGAAGCTCGATTATGGTGGGATGAGATGGAGTTGCATCACTTGGCGGGTTGTCCGTTAACCCAAGTATCGATGGAAGAATTCTCCCGGCTCTTCCTAGCAAAGCACCTTCCTACGGCTCAGCGGATAGCCCTGGAAAATGAATTCCAAAGGTTAACACAAGGTGATGGCAGTGTTGACGCATACTTGCATGAATTTACTCGCTTGGGGCGGTATGCGGGTTCGATATTTGCTGATGAACAGAGGAAGACCAATAGGTTCTATGAAGGACTGAGGGACGAGCTGAGGTTCCTTGCGTCAAGTTCTATGAACCAAGGTTTCCAAGCATTGGTTGACACTGCGAGCGCATTGGAAAAGGATATGAAGAGGGTGCAAGGGAAGAGAGCTTTGGCTATGACCCAACTAGAGTGGAAGGCGCCCCGATCGGGAAAACCATTTTATAATAAGAGATGGGGCAAGAAGTCCAAGCCTAGTGGACAAGCGCCTTCATCAGTTGCAACGGGAGCAACGTCAGGGGCTACCTCCAAGCCAGATACTCGTATCTGCTTCAATTGTGGCCGAATGGGGCATATTGCGCGAGATTGTCGGATGCCGCCAAAGAGTGAAAAGAATGAGGGAGCATCTTATGCGGAAAAAGGAAAGGCGGTGGTGGATTCCTCTGCCTCGCAGGCGCAACCCCGGGTCTACAATCTTGGCCTGTAAGAGGCCATCAAGCAGAGTGACGTGGTCACAGGTATGAGTTTAGTTTTGCATATGCTCTTGTTTGTATGCTTTGCTTAGTTTCCCTATGTTTGCGGTTTGTGTGTGTGACATGTTTGTCATAGGCTTTGTGATGATTCGGGACATGTTGGTGCGAGCACTGTTTGATACAGGTGCATCGCATTCTTTTCTGTCTAGTGAGTTTATTACGCGGCTTGGGATACCCAGTCGTGCAAAGACAGATAACGTCAGAGTGCTGTTGCCGAATGGCTTTTGGATGCATGTGGATCAAGCTTGCGATGTGGCAGTTCAGTTAGGAAGTCGGGATTTTCGTTTGACTGCATTTGTTTTGCCAATATCGGAATTCGATGTGATTTTTGGGATGGATTGGCTTGCGGAGCAGCATGCTATGATTGATTGCCAGTCCAAAGAAATCACGTTGGGCCAGAATACCGAACAGGAGACAAAGTTCACGGGTATGCGAGGAGTAGGCGGGACGTTGATGTCTACACTCCAGGTAGTCAAGGCTGTTCAGAAGGGTGCGGAGTGTTACTTTGCACTAATTCAGGCTGTTGAGCCTAAGGCCAGTGTGTGCGAGGTTCCGATTGTGGCAGAATTTACAGATGTGTTTCCCACGGATCTCCCTAGGCTACCACCCCAGCGGGAGATTGACTTCACAATTGAGTTGGTGCCAGGTGCGAAACCTGTGGCCCGCTCGTCATATCGCGTTGCGCCAAAAGAGATGGCTGAATTGAAGGTTCAACTACAAGAAATGTTGGAGCAAGGTTATATCCGCCCAAGTATGTCACCTTGGAGCGCGCCTGTGCTTTTTGTAAAGAAGAAAGATGGTGGGTTGCGGTTGTGTATTGATTACCGTGAACTCAATAAGCTGACCGAGAAGAATAAGTATCCGATACCCCGGATTGATGAGTTATTCGATCAGCTGGTGGGCTCGACCGTCTATTCGAAGTTGGACCTGAAGTCTGGTTATTACCAGTTAAGAATTCGGGAAGGTGACATTCCCAAAACAGCATTTGGAACGCGTTATGGGCACTATGAGTTCACAGCCATGCCATTTGGACTGTGCAATGCGCCATCGGTGTTTATGGATTTGATGCACCGTATTTTTCGTGAGTACCTGGATCTGTTTGTGATTGTGTTCATTGATGACATCCTAGTGTACTCAAAGTCGGAAGCTGAATATGAGATTCACTTGCGGTTGGGGTTGAACACGTTGAGGCAAAATCAGCTATATGCCAAGTTCTCGAAGTGCGAGTTTTGGCTATCGTCAGTGGCATTTTTGGGCCATGTGGTGAGTGGAGCGGGCATTGCAGTGGATCCAGTGAAGATAAGGGCCATACAGGAGTGGCCAGACTTGTCTTCCGTGGCCGATGTAAGACCCCCTTTTTTTTCTTTTTGGACACCGGGGTCTTAGGCCCAAAACCGCCGTTTTGCGGTGACTCCTTCACGCTCTGAAGAGTCATCACCACAAAGCGCCGATTCTGCCGGCCAATTCGATCACAGAAAAGTAGCAGAATAATGAAGTAAATGTAAACTATCTGTCCACAGAGAATCACATGACATAATAAATATAACTCCACGAAGGGAGTGTCCACAGAAAATAACATCAGAGTAGCAAAACGGGCTTATGCCCGGTACATCAAATCCTCACTACAAGATCTCTCATGCAGAAGCAAAAGTAGAAAACTGCTCAGGGTCGAGACTCACGGTCCCGGCTGTATGAACTCCGGAGCTAGACTGCCCCACCTCCAAGCGCACCGGTCTCTGGGGCTGCTCCTCCATGCTGGTCTCCGCGATCCCCTAAATGCTGCGGTTCGAAAACCGTTAGTCTAAAAGACTAAGTCCTATCATCCCCCACCCCTTCCCCCACGGCTCCTAGACACCGAGCGGAGAGAAAGAAAGGGGAGGACTGGAGGGTGGAGAATAACAAAAGCAGATGGCAGCGGTCCTATTCTAGCAGGTTCTATAGTATATAAAGACAATAAGCTGTAATATGAAATGTAACCTTCACTTATGTAAAACACATAAGTCAAGGGGTCTTTTGCAAGGCTCCCATCGTATAAAAAGTCCCATACCGATTTATACGCTGGGGTGTCGGTGGTCAAACAGCAGTAACTAAATATATCAAAATTAACCTTAATTTATAAACTTGCCCACACAAGCTTATAGACTAAGGGGTCGTTTGGCAGGTCCTAAGGTATAAGCGTCTCATTCCACTTATACTTTAGGTGTCAATGTTAAAGGTAACGATTATGCCATGACATGCAAGTGGGTATGATGGACATGCAAGTGCAACACACACACCCGACTCTGTGCACACAGACCTTTAGTTCCCCCTTTCTGGAGCCGTAACCTCCCAGGATACCTCCGTAGTGGCAGACGGAAGCGGTGGGTTGGGCCTCGCCCACCTCTAAACCAGTAAAGCACTACCGGTCAGACCTATCGTACACCTCAATGCTTGGTGCACGAAGCGGACTCCTGCGTACTCTTGCCGGCTGGCGCACCGGACTTCTGTTGGCGAAGTGCTAACCACACTTGCCGAGTCATCGTATTGGTGTCGGTGCATCGACCCTCCAATACCGAAGACCCACCACCTTAATTTCCTTTCCTCTTATGCACATGCAAATTAGCGTAATCAAGAACCGAGCCGAAGCTCCCCGGACCAACACGTCCGTCTCAAGCAATCGAGCCGAAGCTCCCCGGACTCAAGGTCCGCCTTTTAGCCATCCGAGCCGAAGCTCCTATCCAACCTCTGGTGCCATCAGTGTTGTGGAATGTGCAACCCTAATTACTAAGTTACTCTTTTCAGCTTGTTAAACAGTTTACGTTAACCCAGGACTGCCCCCGGTATTCCCTGTGAAGGGCTCTCAAGGGGAACTAGGAACTATGTTGGGATTACGCCCAGCGTTCCCTTTCGCAAGGTACTTATTTTATTATTGGTTGATTCCCTTATCCTTTACTTTCTCATATTTCGATATGCTAATCCTAGGGTATTTTGACTCCAACTCTCCTTGGGTAGGACGATCTTTTGTCGGACCCGAACGCCGATAACCCTAGACAGAACCACACCTTACTCACTTATCTTCCAAAGACGCACCTAGATCTATTTATCCTTCCAGCAGCCCAATCAAGACTCATCAAATGTGCCCTAATTCATGTCCCAACTGATTTTCTGCAGTTTTACTAAATGCAGACCACTTAAGCTAAAATGACCGTAGAAAGGGAAGTATGTCATATGTTCATCCAATGCTCATGTAAAAATTATTAGAAGTTCATATGGGCATATGCAGACTGAATCCACAATTTCCTAATTTTTATGATTTAAATACTAATTTATTTATTTATTTTATAAACCAAAAGTTCCAAGGTTGAACAGGAAGTACAAGATTTAAGCAACATAAAGCTCCACAAATATTATGCTAAATGTAAGGTGGGTAATCATCTAAAAATCCAGAAGGTCCAAATTTTCCAGCAAGATTTTAGCCCTTAAATTGTATTTTGAATTTATTCCAAATAATTCATAAAAAGGGGATGTACAATGAAAATACTTCCAACAATTCAGAGAAAATTCCAGGATGATGGTGAGGGCCTATGGAACCTCTTTGTAGACTTTCATAATTTTTATTGAAAGAATTATTGCCCAAACTAATTAATTAACCTATTCTCAAAAATATGGCCTTGTAAAGAAAGTTCTGAAAACAGACCTCTAAAAATTATAAATAAATTCATACAAGTATCTTGGGGCCTAAATACCTCAAAACCTAAGTGTCATGATTTTTAATCAGATATATCAACCATAATGAATTTTTCTTACCAAAGCCCATTTCTGAAATTAATGAAGGAGGTACCTAATAAATTTAATTGTAAATTGTGATAAAATTCAGAGGTGATCAACTAGAACTATAATAACATCTGACCAAGTTTCATCATATTTTAAAGCACATAACATCCTTAATAAAATTAAACATCATTTTGGGCCTTTTGGTAATTAACAAATGAAGTACTACCAATTTTAATCAAAACTCCTCAAGTAAAATATCAGAGGTCCAAAACACCCTAATCCCCTCACTACCCCAATTTGGTTAAGTTTCAAGGTGTTTAGCTAACCTAAACCTACACTACAAGTTTTAGGACCTAAGCTAGGGTTAGGGTTTTGGGGGCCCTACCATTTTCACATTTTGCTAATATTTTTACCAGAGGTTTCTATATATCCTAGGAACCACCTTGCAAAATTTGGAGTTCATCCAAGGTGTTTAGGACTCATACCCTTCACAAGCCCAAAGGGTCCCTCCTTAGGGTTTGACCTAGGAACTTAGGGCAAATCTATTCCTCACTGTCCCATATTCCATAGGGAGGTGATGAGTGCCCTAACAAGTCAGTGGCCCAAATTTGGGAGGGTTTGGAGGTGTTTATGGCACCTATTAAATTTATCAAATAATTATTAAATATTTACAAAAACTATAGAAATATTTTCTCCAAAAATTCCCATTTTTGGGCAGGCCCTAGGTATACCTAAGATAGACTCTCTGTCAAAATTTCAGCTAATTTGGGCTAGGGGTGAAGAGTGGGCACTCAATTTAGTGACTGCCTAGCCCTAAGGGTATGTCCCACCAAAATGGGTGCCCTGGTCAAACCAGAAGCCTAAATGGGTTCAAACCAATTTTAAAATAAATAGACCGGAAGGGCTACAATTCATGTGTTGATCATTTTCTCATACAGAGCCTCTAGCTATTTTTAAACAATTAAAACATTAAATGCCAAAGGTGTGACAGAATGAAATAAATAACATTTATTTTCCTAAAGTTTAATACTGATGCAGCACGAATCTTGGCGCAAGGATCAACGGCATCTGGTCATCGTCTTCCTTGAGCCGACGGCTGAGATTCGTCCCGCCTGGAGCGATTTCCAAGTCCTGCCGCCGGCGATCCAGCCCCTTCCCCGGCCGGCCACCGCCACCAACACCTCCGTTGAGGTGGTGGCTGTCGTCAGGCGGCGGCTCCGCCGCCGGAGAGGCGTTTTCCGGCGGATATAGCAAGAGATTTTCTTGCCGAAACCAGGAGAAATCCCGGATTGGATCGGGCTCAATTGAGCCCGAAACTCATGCCTAATGATTCCTAGGATCTACCCGCGGGTTAAGGAGAGGAGGAGGACCTTCCTGGCGGCATGGATGCGAGAGGAGCGGCGAGATGCCATTGATGACGTCGGCGGCGCTCGGCTTCTGCAACTACACAGTGAAATGGCCCGTCTCCTCCAGGTGAACGCTTTAAAATGATCCCCTCGGCTCCCTGAAGGTGTTTAAATGGCAAATGGGGGAGAGGAGAGGCTGGTTCTTCAATAGCCATTAACACCATTAAAGGTGTGGCTCGGGTTGTGTGGAGGGGGGCTGAACCCACCCCTTGGTGGCCGGGAAACGGCTGGAATCAACTCCTCTCTCCTAGAGGAGTTGATTGCAGCCATAATTGGTGGCTGTTAGCCTCCCTTGGCCGGCATCTCACTTCCCCTTCTTCTTCCCCATTTTCTCTCTCCTCCATTATCATGGAGAGGAGCTCCTTTCTCTCTCCTAGTCACCTCTGGTTGACTAGTCAACCTCACAACTAAATGTAGCCCACTTGATTATGATGGTCATGGGAATGGGCTTAGCCTAAGGGAGAAGTGGCTTAGGCTTGGGTTAGCCCTTTTTGGGCTAAGTTGACTTGACCCCAAATGAGGGTTGACTTGGTCAATTTGACCATCTAGGTTGACCCCCATTGGGTCCTGGGTGATTCATTGGCTTCCCTTAGGGTCTAGGTAGGGTTATATAGGGTTACCCTGTACTTTGGAGGTCACCCACCCTTAGTAAGGGTACTTTGACCAGGTTAGGGCTTGAGTTGACTTGGGTCAACCTGGCCTCTAGGGCTGACCCCAATGTGTCCTTAGTGACCCATTGACCTCACTTTAGGGTTAGGAGGGCATAGGTGGGGTCCTCTAGACTAGGAGTGGGTCAATTGGCCCTAAGTAGGCTAGTTTGACACATTCAGGGCTAGGGTTGACCTTGGTCAACTGGGCCTCTTGGGTTGACCCTAATGGGTCCTTTTGGCTCTAATGGGTCTCCCAAAATGTTTGGGAGTGTTGTGGTAGGGTCTTGGGGCCATGGTGAAGCCCCATTGTCATTCTAAACCATTGTTCAAAGTTCTACTATTTGCAGACCATGGTGATCCTCACCTTGGCCTCCTATCTCTTGGCCCATTTCTGGCTTCCTAGGGTTTTGTCATGACCTAGTCATGGCCAAAACCATTCTTAGGGGTTTAGTTGGAAATGGGATGTTACAAATCCCAATAAACAAAACAAAGATTTCGTCCCCGAAATCAAGGTTGGGCCTACGGGTCTTACTACCGGTGGAAAGAGTCTTGTAACATCCCATTATGACGCCTTGTTCGTTAAATTAGATTTTACGGGAAAACCTAGATATAAGACCCTTCCGCCCAATCGGCAAACCAAAATCCCAATAAACAAGGTTAAGCCCCCAATAAACAAAAGATAAGCCCCTATCTGCCTAGAGCAGCCCTTAATACACTTAAAGCAGGAAAAATAATTAACATCTTGAGGGGTCTGAGAGGTATACCTGACTGAATAGCTCGGGGTATCTTTGTCGCATCAGGTCCTGTGGCTCCCAGGTATGCTCCTCCTGGCCGTGGTTCCTCCACAGGACCTTGACTAGTGGGACCTTCTTGCGTCGCAAGACCCGCACTCCTCGGTCGTCGATCCTCACAGGCTCCAAATGAACCGACCGGTCTGAAGCTACCGGCCCTTCGGTAGTCCGAATCTGCTGCTCCGGGCGTAGCAGAGCCCTCCTCAAGGAAGAAATGTGGAAGACGCCGTGCAGCTCTTCCAGCTCTGGTGGTAACTCCAGCCGGTAGGCTAGGGGTCCGATCCGCTCCAGGATCCTGTAAGGGCCCATGTACCTAGGGCTGAGCTTCTTCCTCCGACCACGCACCCGCGAAACTCCATGCATGGGCCGGATCTTCAGAAACACTCGGTCCCCCACCTGGAATTCCACCTGTCGATGCCGGGCGTCATAATACTTAGCCTGTCTACTCTGTGCCTCGAGCATCCTGTCCCTGATCAGCCTCACCTGTGCCTCGGTGTCTTCAACAAACTCTGACCCCAACACTTTCGGATCTTCGTTCTGCACCCAAGAGAGCGGGGTCCGGCATCTCCTCCCGTACAAGGCTTCGTAAGGCGCCATCCTGATGCTGGACTGGTGGCTGTTGTTATAGGAGAACTCGACAAGGGGTAAGCGTTTCTCCCACGGTTCCCCGCGGTCCAAGATGCATAGCCTCAAAAGGTCCTCCAGCGTCCGGTTGGTGCGTTCTGTCTGCCCGTCTGTCTGAGGGTGGAATGCAGTGCTGAAGGTCAATCGCATGCCTAAGTAAGCTTGCACGGATCTCCACTCCCTGGAGGTGAACCGGCCATCCCGATCCGACACTATCGTCCTGGGCACGCCATGATAACGAATGAACTGTTCCACAAACTTCCGCACCAGAACTCCTACTGAATCATCCTTCCTGATCGGTATAAATCGAGCCACCTTGGTCAACCGATCAACGATTACCCAGATCGAGTCATTCCCCGTCCGAGACCGGGGAAGCCCATGTATGAAGTCCATGGCTATGTCATCAAACTTCCACTCCGGCACCGGGAGTGGCTGCAATAATCCTGCGGGGTTCCTGCACTCCGCCTTCACTAGCTGACATGCCTCACAATGGGTCATGAAGTGTGAGACATCCTTCTTCATGCCCGGCCAGTACATCGTCTTCTTCAAATCAGCCGTCATCTTTGTGATCCCCGGGTGTACAGAATACCGGCTGCAGTGCGCCTCCGTCATAATGTCCTCCCGGATCTGGCCTCCCTCCGGTATGTATACCCGTCCTCTGAAGCACACCAGGTCGTCCCTCAGTGTGTAGTCTCCTGCAGTGCCTGCCTCCAGAGCTTGGAAGATGGGCTCTAACTTGGCATCCTGCCTCTGCCCTTCTCTGACTCGGTCTCTGATGTCATCGGTAACGCCTATCGCAGACAAGTACTCCTCATAGAGCTCAGGATCATCGGACGATACCAGAGTAATGTGCATGTCCTCTAGTCTCTGCAGCAGTTCCATAGACATCAACTGAGGCTCTGCTCCTGCTGTGGCAGCTCTCCTACTCAGTGCATCCGCTACCACGTTCGCCTTTCCCGGGTGGTAATGCATCTCATACTGATAGTCAGAAAGGAATTCCACCCACCGCCTCTGCCTGATGTTTAGTTCCTTCTGCGTGTCCACATACTTAAGGTTCTTATGATCGGAGTATATGTCACAGTGGACTCCATATAGGTAGTGCCGCCATATTTTTAGTGCGAATACAACTGCTCCCATCTCCAGGTCGTGCACTGGGTAGTTCTTCTCATGGGTCTTCAGCTGGCGGGAAGCATAAGCTATGACGTGTCCGTTCTGCATCAGTACTGCTCCCATCCCCTGATATGATGTGTCGGTGTAGACCTGAAATCCCTCCCTCCCCGAGGGGAGAGTAAGAATGGGAGCCGAGGTCAGCCGATCCTTCAGCTCCTAGAAAGCTGTCTGGCACTGCGGGGTCCACACGAACGGTACCTCCTTCTTCGTCAAGGACGTGAGCGGGAGGGCGATTCGAGAGAATCCCTCCACGAACTTCCGATAGTAACCGGCAAGTCCTAGAAAACTCCGTACATCAGTGGCTGTTTTCAGCTGCGGCCACTCCGAAATAGCTCGAATCTTTGCCGGGTCCACTGCCAGCCCGGCTCCGCTGATAATGTGGCCTAAGAAAGCCACCTCCTTCAGCCAGAACTGACACTTACTGAACTTCGCATAAAGACGATGCTCCCGCATTCTCTCCAAGGTCAGTGCCAGATGTCGTGTGTGCTCCTCCTCCGTCTTAGAATAGATAAGGATGTCGTCTATGAACACTATGATGAACACATCCAAATAAGCCTCGAAGACCCGGTTCATGAGGCTCATAAACGCTGACGGAGCGTTCGTGAGCCCGAAGGGCATCACGATGAACTTATACAATCCATATCGGCTACTAAAGGCCGTCTTCGGAATATCCTCCTCCTGGATCCGCAGCTGGTAGTAGCCTGATCTCAAGTCCAGCTTCGAAAAATAATGGGCTCCCTCCAGCTGATCGAACAACTCGTCTATCCTGGGGAGCGGATAGGTATTTCGGACGGTCAGCCTGTTTAGTGCTCGATAGTCGATGCACAGGCGTAAAGTGCCGTCCTTCTTCTTTACGAATAGGACAGGAGCTCCCCATGATGAGGAACTCGGCCTAACAAATCCTGCTTCCACCAGCTCCTACAACTGCGTCCGAAACTCCGCCAACTCCTTCGGGGCCATCCGATAAGGGGCCTTGGATACCGGCTTAGCCCCTGGTACCAACTGAATCTGGAATTCCTTTTCCCTATGCGGAGGTAGTCCTGGCAGCTTATCCGGAAAAATGTCGGCGTAGTCACGAACCACCGGAATGTTAGCAATCAGGTCCTTCTCCTCAGTCATCTCGAACAATACTTGATATACCTCGTCCCCTTGCATATGAGCCTTAATGGCCTGAATAGATGAAAGCAGGCGACGGGAGACCGGTGTAGTACCTTCGAATGTCGCATAAGTATCGCCGTGGCTGAGCACGACCCTCCTTGCCGGGCAATCAATCTGGGCATTGTTCCAGACAAGCCATGTCATGCCCAAGACGAGGTCGAAGTCCGGCATCCTCAGGATTGTCGCCGGGGCCTCGAGCGTCAACCCGTCTATGGTAACCTCCAGGAGGCACTTTTCTGTGGACTGGATCTCCATCCCATTGGGGAGGCGCACCCTCCTGGGTAGTCTCGTATAACATTGAATCTGATCCAGGTCCTTGACGAAATCCTCCGACACAAAGTTGTGCGATGCCCCCGTGTCGAACAGGGTATGGGCAGGTTTGCCGCACACCATCACCATTCCTAAATCAGTTTGAAAGAAACTCTGGTGTAAGGTTTTCTAACCTAGGTCGTTTAGTAGTTCTATTAACACTTAATATGAGTAATGAATGAATCCAAAATTAAGATTGCTCTCATACCTGCAATAACCCTGTCCGGGTTCCGGGGCTGTGCTAAGTCCAAAGCGTAAATCTGCTCCCCATTCTGCCTGCGGTCGCCTCCCTGGTAACCACGACCTCGGCCGCGTCCTCGACCTCCGAAATGCTGGGCCGGTGGGCCACCCCGTGGTGCTGGAGGTGGTGCCCCCCTCATAGGGCAGTCTCTCCGGAGATGTCCCACCTGGTGACAATGGAAGCACTCCGGCAGGGGATACGCCATACCCCGGGGTCTCTGCATCTCCTGGATCCGGAGAGGTTGATGGGCCAAAACCACCTGCTCTCTCGGCTCCTGCCTCAACTCCTGACGAGGCTGCTCCTCTGCCCTCCTTCCATCTGGTATGGTGCCTCGCCGCTGATCATTTCGGGCCCTCCGGCCCTGGTCCTCCGTTTGCCGTTTCCGGCCCTGAGTGGTGTGCCAGTCGGCCTCAATCCTCTTCGCCATCTCCAAAATCCGGGAGATGGGCCCATCCGAGACAAAAAGCAAGGCCTCCCTCAACTCCTCTTTTAGGCCCTTATAAAACCTCTTGACGTAACCTGCTTCGTCCAGCTGATAGGAGCCCGCATATCGGGCCAAATGATCGAACTCTCGGTGGTACTCCACCACTGTCCTGGTGCCCTGCCTCAGCTGCAAGAACCGCTCCTCCAACTCGTCCCTGACCGACTGAGGAACAAAGTGCTCCAGCAGTGTGGCCCTGAATTCTTCCCAAGTGATTTCTGCAATCTTCCTATCAGCAAAAGTCGTGTCCAACAGCGTCTTCCACCACCGCTTAGCATGTGACTCCAAGCAAGATACCACTAGGGCCACCCTCTCCTCCCAAGGGCATCGTATCCCAGTCAACATCTCGTACATCACATCCAGCCACTCCTTTGTCTGTACTGTCGACTCTGTCCCTAAGTAAGATGGGGGAGAGAGTCCTCGGAAGGTGCTCATCCAGTTGGCCCCTGGGTTTGGCTGCTGGGCTGGGGCTTGCTGAGCCCGGAAGGCCTCAAGGATAGCGGTAAGGGTCTGCCCCATGTCTGACTGGAGGAAAGGTGTGGGGACCATGGGAGGTGGTGCAATGTCTGGAGTCTGCTGAGCTCCACCTTGTGGGGTGGGCTGAGCTGGGGGCTGCAAAACGAACTACATTAGTAGGTAATCGACTCAATGCCTAATGAAAGTGGACAGCTTACATGTGATTCCCCCTGTATGGGCACACCACTGCTTCCGCTGCTTAGTTTGTCCCCAAACTAAACCCGCAAGGGGGTGACCCAGGGTTGTGGACGGCTACTTTTCGATCGAGGTCTGCTTTGATACCACTTGTAAGACCCCCTTTTTTTTCTTTTTGGACACCGGGGTCTTAGGCCCAGAACCGCCGTTTTGCGGTGACTCCTTCACGCCCTGAAGAGTCATCACCACAAAGCGCCGATTCTGCCGGCCAATTCGATCACAGAAAAGTAGCAGAATAATGAAGTAAATGTAAACTATCTGTCCACAGAGAATCACATGACATAATAAATATAACTCCACGAAGGGAGTGTCCACAGAAAATAACATCAGAGTAGCAAAACGGGCTTATGCCCGGTACATCAAATCCTCACTACAAGATCTCTCATGCAGAAGCAAAAGTAGAAAACTGCTCAGGTTCGAGACTCACGGTCCCGGCTGTATGAACTCCGGAGCTAGACTGCCCCACCTCCAAGCGCACCGGTCTCTGGGGCTGCTCCTCCATGCTGGTCTCCGCGATCCCCTAAATGATGCGGTTCGAAAACCGTTAGTCTAAAAGACTAAGTCCTATCATCCCCCACCCCTTCCCCCACGGCTCCTAGGCACCGAGCGGAGAGAAAGAAAGGGGAGGACTGGAGGGTGGAGAATAACAAAAGCAGATGGCAGTGGTCCTATTCTAGCAGGTTCTATAGTATATAAAGACAATAAGCTGTAATATGAAATGTAACCTTCACTTATGTGAAAAACACATAAGTCAAGGGGTCTTTTGCAAGTCTCCCATCGTATAAAAAGTCCCATACCGATTTATACGCTGGGGTGTCGGTGGTCAAACAGCAGTAACTAAATATATCAAAATTAACCTTAATTTATAAACTTGCCCACACAAGCTTATAGACTAAGGGGTCGTTTGGCAGGTCCTAAGGTATAAGCGTCCCATTCCACTTATACTTTAGGTGTCAATGTTAAAGGTAACGATTATGCCATGACATGCAAGTGGGTATGATGGACATGCAAGTGCAACACACACACCCGACTCTGTGCACACAGACCTTTAGTTCCCCCTTTCTGGAGCCGTAACCTCCCAGGATACCTCCGTAGTGGCAGACGGAAGCGGTGGGTTGGGCCTCGCCCACCTCTAAACCAGTAAAGCACTACCGGTCAGACCTATCGTACGCCTCAATGCTTGGTGCACGAAGCGGACTCCTGCGTACTCTTGCCGGCTGGCGCACCGGACTTCTGTTGGCGAAGTGCTAACCACACTTGCCGAGTCATCGTATTGGTGTCGGTGCATCGACCCTCCAATACCGAAGACCCACCACCTTAATTTCCTTTCCTCTTATGCACATGCAAATTAGCGTAATCAAGAACCGAGCCGAAGCTCCCCGGACCAACACGTCCGTCTCAAGCAATCGAGCCGAAGCTCGCCGGACTCAAGGTCCGCCTTTTAGCCATCCGAGCCGAAGCTCCTATCCAACCTCTGGTGCCATCAGTGTTGTGGAATGTGCAACCCTAATTACTAAGTTACTCTTTTCAGCTTGTTAAACAGTTTACGTTAACCCAGGACTGCCCCCGGTATTCCCTGTGAAGGGCTCTCAAGGGGCACTAGGAACTATGTTGGGATTACGCCCAGCGTTCCCTTTCGCAAGGTACTTATTTTATTATTGGTTGATTCCCTTACCCTTTACTTTCTCATATTTCGATATGCTAATCCTAGGGTATTTTGACTCCAACTCTCCTTGGGTAGGACGATCTTTCGTCGAACCCGAACGCCGATAACCCTAGACAGAACCACACCTTACTCACTTATCTTCCAAAGACGCACCTAGATCTATTTATCCTTCCAGCAGCCCAATCAAGACTCATCAAATGTGCCCTAATTCATGTCCCAACTGATTTTTTGCAGTTTTACTAAATGCAGACCACTTAAGCTAAAATGACCGTAGAAAGGGAAGTATGTCATATGTTCATCCAATGCTCATGTAAAAATTATTAGAAGTTCATATGGGCATATGCAGACTGAATCCACAATTTCCTAATTTTTATGATTTAAATACTAATTTATTTATTTATTTTATAAACCAAAAGTTCCAAGGTTGAACAGGAAGTACAAGATTTAAGCAACATAAAGCTCCACAAAAATTATGGTAAATGTAAGGTGGGTAATCATCTAAAAATCCAGAAGTTCCAAATTTTCCAGCAAGATTTTAGCCCTTAAATTGTATTTTGAATTTATTCCAAATAATTCATAAAAAGGGGATGTACAATGAAAATACTTCCAACAATTCAGAGAAAATTCCAGGATGATGGTGAGGGCCTATGGAACCTCTATGTAGACTTTCATAATTTTTATTGAAAGAATTATTGCCCAAACTAATTAATTAACCTATTCTCAAAAATATGGCCTTGTAAAGAAAGTTCTGAAAACAGACTTCTAAAAATTATAAATAAATTCATACAAGTATCTTGGGGCCTAAATACCTCAAAACCTAAGTGTCATGATTTTTAATCAGATATATCAACCATAATGAATTTTTCTTACCAAAGCCCATTTCTGAAATTAATGAAGGAGGTACCTAATAAATTTAATTGTAAATTGTGATAAAATTCAGAGGTGATCAACTAGAACTATAATAACATCTGACCAAGTTTCATCATATTTTAAAGCACATAACATCCTTAATAAAATTAAACATCATTTTGGGCCTTTTGGTAATTAACAAATGAAGTACTACCAATTTTAATCAAAACTCCTCAAGAAAAATATCAGAGGTCCAAAACACCCTAATCCCCTCACTACCCCAATTTGGTTAAGTTTCAAGGTGTTTAGCTAACCTAAACCTACACTACAAGTTTTAGGACCTAAGCTAGGGTTAGGGTTTTGGGGGCCCTACCATTTTCACATTTTGCTAATATTTTTACCAGAGGGTTCTATATATCCTAGGAACCACCTTGCAAAATTTGGAGTTCATCCAAGGTGTTTAGGACTCATACCCTTCACAAGCCCAAAGGGTCCCTCCTTAGGGTTTGACCTAGGAACTTAGGGCAAATCTATTCCTCACTGTCCCATATTCCATAGGGAGGTGATGAGTGCCCTAGCAAGTCAGTGGCCCAAATTTGGGAGGGTTTGGAGGTGTTTAGGGCACCTATTAAATTTATCAAATAATTATTAAATATTTACAAAAACTATAGAAATATTTTCTCCAAAAATTCCCATTTTTGGGCAGGCCCTAGGTATACCTAAGATAGACTCTCTGTCAAAATTTCAGCTAATTTGGGCTAGGGGTGAAGAGTGGGCACTCAATTTAGTGACTGCCTAGCCCTAAGGGTATGTCCCACCAAAATGGGTGCCTTGGTCAAACCAGAAGCCTAAATGGGTTCAAACCAATTTTAAAATAACGTAGACAGGAAGGGCTACAATTCATGTGTTGATCATTTTCTCATACAGAGCCTCTAGCTATTTTTAAACAATTAAAACATTAAATGCCAAAGGTGTGACAGAATGAAATAAATAACATTTATTTTCCTAAAGTTTAATACTGATGCAGCACGAATCTTGGCGCAAGGATCAACGGCATCTGGTCATCGTCTTCCTTGAGCCGACGGCTGAGATTCGTCCCGCCTGGAGCGATTTCCAAGTCCTGCCGCCGGCGATCCAGCCCCTTCCCCGGCCGGCCACCGCCACCAACACCTCCGTTGAGGTGGTGGCTGTCGTCAGGCGGCGGCTCCGCCGCCGGAGAGGCGTTTTCCGGCGGATATAGCAAGAGATTTTCTTGCCGAAACCAGGAGAAATCCCGGATTGGATCGGGCTCAATTGAGCCCGAAACTCATGCCTAATGATTCCTAGGATCTACCCGCGGGTTAAGGAGAGGAGGAGGACCTTCCTGGCGGCCTGGATGCGAGAGGAGCGGCGGGATGCCATTGACGACGGCGGCGGCGCTCGGCTTCTGCAACTACACAGTGAAATGGCCCGTCTCCTCCAGGTGAACGCTCTAAAATGATCCCCTCGGCTCCCTGAAGGTGTTTAAATGGCAAATGGGGGAGAGGAGAGGCTGGTTCTTCAATAGCCATTAACACCATTAAAGGTGTGGCTCGGGTTGTGTGGAGGGGGGCTGAACCCACCCCTTGGTGGCCGGGAAACGGCTGGAATCAACTCCTCTCTCCTAGAGGAGTTGATTGCAGCCATAATTGGTGGCTGTTAGCCTCCCTTGGCCGGCATCTCACTTCCCCTTCTTCTTCCCCATTTTCTCTCTCCTCCATTATCATGGAGAGGAGCTCCTTTCTCTCTCCTAGTCACCTCTGGTTGACTAGTCAACCTCACAACTAAATGCAGCCCACTTGATTATGATGGTCATTGGAATGGGCTTAGCCTAAGGGAGAAGTGGCTTAGGCTTGGGTTAGCCCTTTTTGGGCTAAGTTGACTTGACCCCAAATGAGGGTTGACTTGGTCAATTTGACCATCTAGGTTGACCCCCATTGGGTCCTGGGTGATTCATTGGCTTCCCTTAGGGTCTAGGTAGGGTTATATAGGGTTACCCTGTACTTTGGAGGTCACCCACCCTTAGTAAGGGTACTTTGACCAGGTCAGGGCTTGAGTTGACTTGGGTCAACCTGGCCTCTAGGGCTGACCCCAATGTGTCCTTAGTGACCCATTGACCTCACTTTAGGGTTAGGAGGGCATAGGTGGGGTCCTCTAGACTAGGAGTGGGTCAATTGGCCCTAAGTAGGCTAGTTTGACACATTCAGGGCTAGGGTTGACCTTGGTCAACTGGGCCTCTTGGGTTGACCCTAATGGGTCCTTTTGGCTCTAATGGGTCTCCCAAAATGTTTGGGAGTGTTGTGGTAGGGTCTTGGGGCCATGGTGAAGCCCCATTGTCATTCTAAACCATTGTTCAAAGTTCTACTATTTGCAGACCATGGTGATCCTCACATTGGCCTCCTATCTCTTGGCCCATTTCTGGCTTCCTAGGGTTTTGTCATGACCTAGTCATGGCCAAAACCATTCTTAGGGGTCTAGTTGGAAATGGGATGTTACAGCCGAGGTCCGGAGTTTCCTTGGAATTGCGGGCTACTATAGAAGATTTGTGGAAAACTTCTCGCGGATCGCTTTGCCGCTAACCACACTGACGTGAAAAGATCAGAAGTTCGTTTGGACGCCAAAGTGCGCACGAGCTTTTGAAGAGCTGAAGAGTCGGTTGACCACGGCGCCGGTGTTGTCTTCGCCATGTGGAACCGATGGATTTGTGATTTATAGTGATGCCTCAGGGAGCGGCTTAGGCTGCGTTCGTCTGCAAAATGGAAAGGTGATTGCTTATGGCTCACGCCAGCTGAAGGTGCACGAGCGAAACTATCCCATCCATGATTTGGAACTAGCGGCGGTGATTTTTGCACACAAGTTATGGAGACACTACCTTTATGGAGTGAAGGTGGAGATCTATACCGATCATAAGAGCCTAAAGTATCTTTTGGAGCAGAAAGACTTGAACATGTGACAACGAAGATGGTTGGAGTTCCTTGGGGACTACACTTTCGAGATTCACGATACGCCCGGGAAGGGGAATGTTATCACGGATGCCTTGAGTCAGTGAGTTCCGGCTAGAGCGAATTGGTTACAAAGGCATGATGAACGTCTTATCCAGGAGTTGGAAGCATTAGAGATCTATTATGTTGACAAGAGTTCCACTGCCACTGTATGTTTGAACTAGACCGAGGTGCAATGTGACCTTGCGGACCGAGTTCGACGGGCAATGGAGTTGGATGACGATCTCTTACGCTATGTGAATGAAGGGCCAGAGGGCAAATTCACCTGGATTGACGGTCTTTTGCGAAAAGAGGGTCGTTTGTGCGTCCCAAATGTGGGGAAACTGAGGGAAGAACTGATGTATGAAGCGTATTATACAAAGTATTCCATTCACCCCGGGAGCACAAAGATGTTCAACGATATGAAGAAGCTTTTCTGGTGGCCAGGGCTCAAGAAAGATGTTGCCCTTTATGTAGCCAAATGTCAAACATGTGCAATGGTGAAGGCGAAATGACAAAAGCCGGGCGGTTATTTGAAGTCATTGCCGATCCCAGAGTGGAAATTTGATGATATTTCCATGGATTTTGTGCATGGGTTCCCAAGATCGCAGCGAGGAAATGATTCCATTTGGGTCATTGTGGACCGGCTAACAAAAGTAGCACATTTTCTCCCGAACAGGCGGGATGATTCAGTTGAATGTTTGGCAAAGTTATATGTTGACCAGATTGTGCGGCTTCACGGTGTTCCTCGGAGCATCGTAAGTGATCGGGATGGGCGATTCACGTCAAATGATTGGAGTCTAGTTCACCAACTGTTGGGCATGAAGTTGACTTTCAGTACGGCCTTTCATCCCCAAACGGATGGCCAAACTGAACGTACCAACAGAACAATGGAGGACATGCTCCGAATGTGCGCCCTTGACTTCGGAAAGAGATGGGAAGATCATCTCTATATGGTAGAGTTTGCATATAATAACAGCTACCAGGCGAGCATTGGGATGGAACCATATGAAGCGCTATATGGAAGAAAGTGTCGTACGCCCTTGGCTTGGGCAGAAGCGGGGGAAGCTCGAGTTTTTAAACCAAATGAGGTTGAGGAAGCAAACTCAACCATACGTACTATTCGAGAGAGATTGCTTATTGCTCAAGATCGACAAGCGAAGTACTACAACGCCAAGCACCGGAACGTGGAATTTGCGGTTGGCGATTGGGTCTACTTGAAGATCAAGCCATTCAAAGGTGTCTTCAGGATTCGACGATTGAAAAAGTTGAGTCCAAGATATTTGAGTCCTTTTGAAGTGGTTGAGCGAGTTGGCGAAGCGGCTTATTGGCTAGCTCTGTCGGCAGACTTGGGTGGATTACATGATGTATTTCACATCTCGGTGCTTCGGAAGGCCATGAAATATCCAGCTCAAGTGATCGCAGATGATCGTGTGCCGGTGGAGTATGGGATAACAACGAGAGTTAGACCCATTCAGATCGAAGATCGAGCTGAGAAACAGTTGCGGAACAAGACGGTCGGCATGGTAAAAGTCCGCTGGGACAATTGCGGCCGTGAAGAACTGACATGGGAGCGAGAGCAAACCATGCGAGAAGAGTTCCCTGAGCTGTTTTTGTAATCTCTAGCGAGGATGTTGTAACATAAAATTTTGTATGTTGTAACATATTTTTTTGTTGGTTACTAGTGCCTTCCAGTGTCTGAATTTCGAGGACGAAATTTCTTGTAGGAGGGGAGGATTGTAACAGTCCAAATTTCTGAAACAGGAATTTTTGGGTGACACGGCCTGGGACACGGGCGTGTCCCAGGGCGTGTCAGCGGACACGGCCTGCGACACGGGTGTGTCGAGGTTGTGTCGACGATCGGCCTTTGTGTCGATGATTTTTCGCTCGACGATGTGTCGAGAGGAGGCACACGGCCCAGGACACGGGCGTGTCCAAGGCCCTGTCGTGTGCTCGATGACTTTTGCTCGACGATCGTCGAGTGTCGAGACGTGAGTGTTGAGTGTCGAGAGGTTGAACACGGCATGTGACACAGGCGTGTCACAGGGCGTGTCAAATCGGGTCGGCGAACTCAGCCCGCCGAAGGATTTCGACAGGGCGTGTCTTTGTGCCATGTCTGGGCACACGGCCTGGGACACGGGCGTGTCACAGGCCATGTGAAGTCTCGGGATGTTTTGGGATTTTTTTCGCCCAGGCACACGGCCACAGACACGGGCGTATCTGAACGCGTGTTGGTGACACGGCACATGACACGGGCGTGTTCCATGGTCGTGTCACTGGTTTGGATAGGTCGGTTGACCACCGCTTAAGGCACACGGCCTGTGAAACGGCCGTGTCCCAGGCCGTGTCAGGTCAAATTTAGCATTTTTGGCAGTTTTGTGGCCGTCCATTCCTTCAGCTGGGATCCAAGGGCTGAAGCTTCTTTCCTCTTTTTCCTAAAGGCCGAAACTGAGAACTTATTCTCATTTTTCCTTAGCCTTTATCTTTCTTCAAGTTAAGAGAGAGAGAAAGAGAGAGGAAGAAGGAGGAAGAAGGGGAAGGGCTGTTGCTGGTGGTGTTGTAGGTTACCGACGAGAAATCCGAAGCCGGCGTTGCGGAGGAAACGCTCTTGCGAGTCTTTCAAGCAAGCTTTGAGGCCATGGCACCGAAGCGGTCGTCAAGGGTAACGACTTTTCTTTCTATCCATGTGAAGGCTTCTTTTTGGCATATCTTGTGATTTCCCCCACCAAGAGGTGGCTGATTTTGTGAATCTTTGGGTGGATGCTTAAAATCCCCTTTGTTAGTATATAGATCCGAAAATGGAATATGGAATAGGCATGCTGTGTGAAGCCCATCTGGACAGGTTGGTCTGGATTGGTGATGTTGCATACGAACCGGAGAAGACTTCGTGATAACGTGTAGTTGCAGGAGTCAACGGGTTATGCCTGCGAAGAGGAGTAGCAGGAAGTACTGGAGTGGTAGCCCAGGAAAACTAGCCATGTGATGTTTTGGGTCCAACCTGTGAATGAGTCACAGGAAGTACTAGTGTGACCAGGAAAGGCCCTTTTGTGATGCTTGATGTCATAGGGTGTCCACCTGTGAAGCGATTAACAGGAAGTACTGGCATGATAGCTAGGAAAGACCCCTGACATTTGTGCTTGTGCGGTGTCCACCTGTGGAGAGAGTCACAGGAAGTACTGGGAGGCCCAGGAAAGACCCGCTGTTGTGCTAGGGAAATGGGTATCGAGAAATAACCAGGCTGTGTGCCAAGAACAGGATTGGTGAGACCGACCCGCGCCTTTGATATAGCCATGAGTACGCTGTACTCGGAGAAGGCAAGGCGATTTGAGCAACGGGGGGTGGAGGATCCGACCTGCGCTATGTCCGTCCAACGTGAGACCAAAAGGTGCGGTCTGTTGGAGCGCATAGCAAGAGTCTTCGGCCTGCGCGTCATGACACAATGGGGGGCTACGGGACATCCCGGTGTAGGAAGACTAACTCCGGCTGCACGCCATGGAGTAAATGCTCAAGAGATTTACCGTTGGGTTGTGACCTTGATACGGTGGTGGGCAAGAGATTTGCCAGAACACCAAGAATGTGCCCTGAGTGCACGGACCGTTGGGCCGGGTGGCAAACGGTTTTGATGGCTTGTGTGCGTAAAAGCACATTTTGATGATATATTGCCATACTTGTGATTTGATATGCCTGCAGGGAAGAATACCGCTGCCCCGAGAGAAGGGGTAGGGTCGTTATAATTTGGTCAGTTGAACACTTACCGTTGCTTTTGTTTGCCACCGTTGGGTGGATTGTCCCTGTACAGGTGCTGGAGAGCCGAGCGGGACGCATATAGGTTGATGATCCTGCTGTTGTTGCTGCTACTGCTGCTAGCCCTCGAAGGTTATCTGTGTTGTTGTGTGTTTTCTTTTATTGTGGCCGGCCTGCGCGCCAATTTGTTTAGGCCACTATTTGAAAGCCATGTAAGGCCATAAGGCCAACTCTTTGGACTTGTTGTAAGACATTCCTATATTATATAAAATGTGGAGTTTATGTTTGGACATTCATGAGGAGTTCAAGTTGTAGTCTAGGCTTCCGCTAGAATGCTTTGTGATAGATGCGATGCGCTACTCTGGTATCATCTTGTACCTTCACCGCATGTTTTGTGATATATCCTGTGGGGCCCCGGCCAGACCTTCTAGAATATATCATATGAACGGATGGGGTTGTTGTAAATGCACTCTTCACATCCATCTGATATACCTTGAATTTCTTGTAGGCAGCATAGGCCAGAAAAATTGTAATGGCCTCTAACCTTGCAACTAGTGCAAAGGTTTGATCATAATTTATGCCTTCTTCTTGCATGTATCCTTGAGCAACAAGTCTAGCCTTATTCCTCACAGTTGTACCTTGGGCATCTAGTTTATTTCTGTATACCCATTTGGTTCCAATGACTGGGTAGTCTTGGGGTCTTGGAACCAAATCCCAAACTCTACATCTCTCAAATTGATTTAGTTCATTTTGCATAGCAATGATCCAGTGGGGATCCTGCTCAGCATCATGTATAGATTGAGGTTCAACCTGAGAGAGAAAACAAGCATGTATCAAATCTTGGTTGAGTTGATGCCTTGTCTGTACACCTGCTGACATGTCTCCAATCACTTGAGATCTAGGGTGATCCCTTAGTGTGACAAGATCATTTGGTGGAGTTGGTTCAACAACAACATTTTGAATTAATTCCTCTTATGGAATTATATTTGTTCTTGGATGAGGTTGAATTTCTTCCAGCTGTTCTTCTTCACTGTCTTCATCAACCTGTGGAGAAGGATGTGTTGGGGCCTCTTGGGTGAGGCTTAGTCCATCCAAATTCTCACACAAGTGAGGTACCTGCAAAGTGTTATTGGTAGAAATCTCTTTCTCCTTGCAAGATATGTTAGCCTCATCAAATGTTACATGTATAGACTCTTTATTTTTCAAGGAGGATTTATTAAATACACTATAAGCTTTGCTTACTTGGGAATATCCCAAAAAAATTCCCTCTTCGGCCTTAGCTTCAATCTTTCTAATATATTTTTTGTTGTTATTATGTATATAGCATATACAACCAAATACTTTAAAATATGTGATTTTAGGTTTCTTCCCTTTAAGTAATTCATAGGGAGTCTTATTCTTTAGTTTATGTATTAAACTTCTATTCAGGACATAATTTGATGTGCTTACAGCATCTGCCCAAAAGGGTAGGTGCATGTAAGCATCTGCAAGTAATGTACCTGCAGCTTCAATTAGGGTCCTATTTTTCCTTTCAGCTACCCCATTTTGTTGGGGAGTTCTAGGAGCTGAGAAGCAGTTCCTGATACCTTCCTTCTCATAGAACTCATGCATAAGAAGAGACTCAAACTCTGTACCATGATCACTTCTGATCAATGCAACATGAGTAGAGTACTCAATCTGTATGGTCCTGAGAAAATCTGTAAGAACTTTAAAGGTATCTGACTTAGATCTCAGAAAGAACACCCAAGTGAACCTTGAGAAGTCATCTACAATAACCAGGATATAGGATTTCCCTACTAGACTTTGTACAACAATGAGTCCAAAGACATCCATGTGTAGCAAGTACAAGATCCTAGGTGAATCACTTTTATTTACTGATTTAAAGCTAGATTTAGTTTGCTTGCCTAGTTGACAAGCTCTGCAGAGACGTTCCTTCTTGTAGGGACCAGAAGGTAAACCTCTCACAAGGCTGTCTTTTGATATCTAGCAATATTTTTCATGTTAACATGACCTAGCCTTTTATGCCATAGTTCATTCTGAGTACTAACTATATTAAGTAAGCAGATATCTGACTTGGCAGACTGAAAATCAACTAAGTAAATGTTTCCTTGTCTATTTCCAATTAAAACAATTTGTTTTTTTTATCAGAAATAGTGCAAGAAGTTGAGTTGAAATGTACCTGATAACCTTCATCACATAATTGACTTATGGAGATGAGGTTATGTTTGAGTCCCCTTACATAAGTCACTTTCTTGAACGTGACTGCTCCAATTTTCACTTCTCCATAGCCTTCTGACTAGCCACATTTTGAATCACCAAAGATTACCTTTGCTCCCAGCTTGGACTTGTAGTTGATTAAATTATCCTTGTTGCCAGTCATGTGTTTGTAGCATCCACTATCCAGGTACCAAGTTTGATTATTCACTGAACAACCCTTTACCTGCAATGAAAATAGTTAGTTGTTCTTGACCCAGGTTTCCTTGAGTCCTTTATATTGCTGATATGAAAAACTAGATATAATAAAAAATTCTGGTTGAGATTTGTATCCTAATGGATGATATCTTCTGGGCGGAATTATCCAATCAGCTAATGGATTAAATGGTTTTCTGCATTTTATAGAATTGCTGTTATAGTTATAATTTTTGTTAAGTCTTTCTGGGTTCGACGAAATATTGTGAGTTCGTCGACCAGAGTTTGACGAATTGGGATGAGATCGTCGATCTCGGCTCAAAGAATGAACATGGTCATTTTCTGTGCCCCAAGTTCGTCGATCTCTGCTCGACGAACCATACAGAGTTCGTTGATCGCAGTTAGACGAATAATTATAGCTAAAGTTTGCGTTCAGAGTTTGCCAACTAGAGTTCGACGAACTAGCCACATTTTGTCGATCTGAGTTCGACGAAATCTGCTGAATTTTGTTTTTACTTGTTTTCTGGTTCCTGTTATTTTGATTTTTAAGGTTGGACATTTCTTCTGTGATTTGTTTATTAGTTATTATCTCTTTGCCTTTAGCAGAAACAAACTTAATGGGGGTTGACAAAATATTCTTCTTAAGAATGGGGGGCAAACTTGATGAAGCACCCAAGCCCAGCTTGCCATTCAGTCTGGCATTTATACTGATTGTAATGTCCATCAGCTTGAGGCTTCTCCCATTTAGAGATTCCTCAAGTTGTTTGCCCTCACATAGTTGTGTCTTCAAGGAATTGATTAGTTCATTAGCTTCATTTAGTTCAGCCTTTAGCCTATTATTTTCAGAGATAACATTTTCTTGGTTTCCTAGTTTTTCCCTAAGTATCTTAATTTCTTTTTCTGAATTTATCAAATCAATGTACATGGTTTTAAATTCAGATTTGAATGAATCAGAACTATAATCAAAAGTAGCAAGTACCTGGTCAGCTTCAGATTCTGAAGCTTCTTCACTGTCAGATGCATCTTCATCTGACTGGCTTCTGGAGGCATCAATGGCCATGAGGCACACTTCTTCGGCCCTTGCCTCTTCTTCTTCTTCACTGGAGCTAGAAGATGAGGATTCATCTTCTGTTTCACTCCAAGATTCAGCTACAAAGCCTTTATCCTTCTTCTTGTATTTGTTGGAAGAAGACCTGCTGCTTTTCTATCTTCTTGAGTCCTTCTCTCTTCTCTTTTCCTTCTTCTGATTTTTTGGACACTCTGAGATGAAGTGTCCAGGTTTCCTGTAGCCAAAGCACATCACTTCTTTAGTGGGGGGGTTTTGTCATACATTAGCTTGTCATCCTGTCTGGATGACTTTCTTCTGAAATCTTTCCTTGCCATCTTGTAAAATCTTTTGGCAAAGAGAGACATCAGTTCTTCATTCATTGTTGGAGTCTTTGTCACCTCAGTAGCTTTGAATGTAATGTTGTGCTCCTTCCTTGCTGGTGGAGGTGTTCTTTGCTCAGCTGCTTCTCTAGATTTGATGAGTTGCTCATATGACTTTAGCTTTCCCAAAAGAGATTCAGTGGATATCTCATTCAGGCTCCTAGCCTCCTTGATGGGCAAGATCCTTGAATCTCATGAGCTTGGGAAGCACATAAGGATTTTGTCATTCACCTCTGTGAGGGTGATGTCCTTATCCAAGGTCTTTAGCTCATTGATGATTGAGCTCAACCTATTGTACATGTCAGCTACTGATTCTGCTTCCTCCTTCTTGAAATTCTCATATTAGGATATGAGATTGGATCTTCTATCCTTTATTTCATCAGCAGATCCAGCCACCATTTGATTGAGGGAATCCCAGATGGCTTTGGATGATGTGCATTCAGCCACTTTTTGAAAAATGTCATCTGACATTGTTTGGGCCAGAATATTCATGGCCATGGCATCAGCAATTTTTGCCTTCTTTTGGGCCTCAAGTCCACTCAGGTGGTGGAACTGCATTTGTGCTTGAGGTTGCTGTAGAGGTAGATGCTTGAGGAGGACCTGTCACAATGGCATTGAAAATATCCTCATCAACAGAGTTCATATATAACTTGATTCTTGCCTTCCAGATGGCAAACCTATTTAGGTTGCAAACTGGAGGTCTAGTGCTTGCATAGTCTTTGTTCTGTGTCATGCTGTGTGTGAATATCTAATAGAAGTGAAAAGACAGATCTAACTCAGGATCTTTGGTTCAAGGGTTGCTTGTACAACTAAAAGAATCCAGGCTCTGATACTAATTGAAAGTGAGGGGTTAGATCAGGAATACTCTAGAGGGGGGTGAATAGAGTATCTTTACAAAACTTTACAACTTTTTGTTGTAAATAAAAATTTCAGCAGAGTTGATTAGTCCTGATATAAAATAGACTATCGTAGATGTTGCAGAATATAAACTAATTAAATACTAACATAGCTATCCTAACTAGCACATCCACAGCAAGAAACAAAAGAAAAGAGCAACCAGACAACATAAGAATTTTATAGTGGTTCCCCAACCTGGGTACATCCACTCTTCTACCACCCTGGTAGGAATTCAGTCAGATTTTTGATCAGGTGCCTGACACCAATGAGCTTTTGATCAGGTGCTCAAAAACCAAACCTCAAGTCTTTTGATCAAGTGACTTTCAACCAGGGATAACTTTTGAAGGGAGTTAAGAACCCTTTATACAGTGGGGGATGAGAGATTGATTTTGTCTTCTTTTTCTCAAAGTACAACTGAGAAGACTTTTGTGGATTTGATGTTAGCAAAGGCTCCCCCTGAGATGTAGAATGGTTCAGGAAGTTGGAGCTTTGTTGCAGGGAGATAGGCCTTCAAACTGTTGCTTTGTCCAGATGAACTCCAGGAACTTCTTGACAGATATTGTAGTGTTGTCCTTTGAAGAATCATGGAAGAAGATAGAAGAAGACTCTTGATTTTGATTAGCTATTCTTCTTCTTCTTCAGATTGCTGGTGTCTTTGGTCTAGAGCTTGTTTCTCTATATCACTGTATTCTATATGATTGTTGTTATGTTGCAGAGCCAGTATCTTGTCTTCTCTGTCTGTATATTATTTCTCATTCTGCTTTTTGAGAGAAGGAAGAAAATCCCTTTTATATTTTCCAGATTATAATCCTTTTGAAATTTGAATTTCTTCTGCATTCATTGCTGATGGCCTGGAGAATATTCTGCATTGAATGATTTCCCCAACTGTCCCATTGAAAAACAGCAAACAATAATCCTGAAGAAGACAATAATCAATGTGTACAACCCCATATTCGCTGAGTCGGACCAGGAGGCCCAATGGCCAACAGTTGAGCTAGCCAAAGGAGTTCCCGACCAAAAAGAGATCTCGCCAAAGTTGGCGGGAGCGATCGCGCAAGATCGTCGATCTAAGATCGACGAGCATAACCGAATCGTCGAACGGAGAACAGCAGGACAAGATCGTCGAGCGCGGCCTGCGCGGGAACGCTTGCGCTTACGCCAGGCTCCAATCTCAAAGGGCTTTTGCCTATAGGCAGGCGAGAGCGTTCGCGCCAGGCTCTGGACGGGAGGACCTCGGCACAGCTCTCGCCGAGTGGGGCCCCAGGCCTAGGGTTAAATGACTAGGTCACCCTCAGGTAAATTTACCCCATGTGCCCTCAGAAAAACAGCGGGATTCGGCTATTGGCAGACCAACTAGGGGCTTTTCAGTAATTTCAGGTCAGCACGATGCTATAAATAGACCTATAAGAGCTCCTCAGAAGGCAAGCGATCATTATCTCTCAAATTCCAGTGCTTTCTGAGGAGCTCCTAGCCCAGCTTTGGCTTTGGAGGGGAAGCTCTCAGAGATCTTCCGGGTGTGAGGTGGGACCTCCCTACTGAGGCTAATGGGTCAGTCTTAGGTCCTTTGAATCCAGTCGAGGGTTGAGACTTGAGAGAAGTAGGTTTTGGCTGCACCCCTTTTTCTTCGAACTACAGTTGAGGTCATATTTGGCTTCAACAGTTCTGGTGCGGTGAGCGTGGACGGCAGCTGATACAGGAAAGCCTTGAGTTTTGTCCCATGGCTAGAGGTGAAGGTGAAGGGTCAGGTTATGGAGGCTCCCCCACCTGGGGAGAGGAAGCGACGAAGAGGATGCTGGATGAATTCAGGCGAGAGGTTCTGCAGACGATCAGTTTGGCCTGCTCGGCCAGAGGCGAGTGGGCCACCCCTCAGGTCCCTATAGAAGAGGTCCCGCTCTTGGGCGAGAACGCCCAGGACAGCGCCCGGGAAAGGAGGTCCCGGGGGAGGCGGGAGAGAGAGATGTGGCGGTGCGGGAACTCTTCCCCAGCCAAAGCCAGCGCCCGGGCAAAGAGGCGCTGATGGATCTGAGCGAGAAGGAAGCGGCAGTGCTAGAGCTCTTCCCGGCGCACGGTCTCGCGGATCGGGCCAGTCAGCCGAGGCCGCGGGACGTGCCCTCTCGCCAGACAGGAGGCGAGAGCCCATTTAGTGAGCTCATCATCTCAGCTCCGGTACCGGAGGGGTTCCGGGAGCCCGACATGTCCTACTACTCGAGGAAGGATGACCCTGTACAGCACGTATAGTGGTTTGAGGACGTTGTATCGATAAGGCAGATGACGGATGCCTTCAAGTACCGGCTATTTGCCATCACGTTGAAGGAGAAGGCTCGGGACTAGTTCCACCAGTTGTCAGCAAGATCAATCTACTGTTTTGAGGATCTGCGGAGAAGTTTCCTGTTGAGGTTCTCAACCTCGAAGAAGCGGAAGAAGGAAGCAGAGTGTCTGTTTGCGGTGAGGCAGAAGCCGGATGAGACGCTGGGTCACTATGTCAACCGATTTCAGGAGGAGATCCTCCTCGTTCAGGAGGTCCCAGGGTACGCACTGATGTTGGCCTTCACCCCGGGGCTGAGACCGGAATTCTTTAGTATGGAGTTGAAGAGGGTGCCTCCCCTCTCCTTTGAGGAGCTCATGGAGAGGGCGGCAAAGGAAATTGACTTTCGAGAGAGCAAACCCAGCATTCACCAGGAAGTTGGCCAGGCTAGCGGAGGAAGACGTGAAGGAACCAGCAGCGGGAAGAGAGAAGGAGCCGAGGGAACAGAGGGAGCCGAGAGAAGAGCCCCGAAGGTTTGGGTAGTAGTAGGGATGGGGGGCCCGGGAGCCGAACAACCGGTTAGGTTGGAGGCCCCAGGAGGGTCGCCCCCAGGGCCCAGGAGAAGGCTACCAGGGGAGAGATAACCTGCGGGAACCCCGGAGGTTCGACCGACCCGCATGGAGGCAGGAGCCGAGGGGTAGTCCCCCACCACCGCAAGAGGCCATGGAAGTGGGAAGAGGAAGAGGAGCTGGGAGAGGAGCTCGAGGAGGAGGGAGAAGAGGGAGAGGAGAGGGAAGAAGGGGCGGGGAGGTGTTGCTTTTTTGTGACTTCCACCAGGAGGAAGGTCACGCAACGGCCACCTGCCCGGAATTCTTAGAGTTAAGAGAAGCAAGAGGAGCAGGGAGGCAGGATCCACCGGTAAGGATAGTAGAGGTGCAGCAGGGCGAGGTGGAAGATAGGTGCGAAGATCGGGTAGATGTAGGGACCCGGGGAGGAATCGGGGTGATTCACGGAGGAGTGGGGATTGAGGCAACCCGCAATGGGAGCCTGCAAACCATGTACCGAAGGGGGGTGGCCTCTACCTCCCAGGTTCCCCCACCAGAAGAAAAGATCACTTTCTCATCAGCAGACATGCCAGACTATGAGGATCCATTCTGTGACGCCCTGGTGATCCAGACGGCGGTGGAAAATTATACGGTCTCGAGGATACTGGTAGATAACGGGAGCTCGGTAAATGTCATCTTCAAGAAGGCCTTTGATGAGATGAGGGTTGAAGGGAAGAGGGTCTTGGCTTCGGATGGACCTCTGTTCGGGTTCTCTGGAGAGAGGAAAGAGGTAGAAGGAGGAGTAGGGTTGCACGTAAGGTTGGGGGCGTGTCACGAAACTGTAGGTTCGTGATCGTGGATGCCCCGAGCAGCTATAATACCATCTTTGGACGCCCCCTCATCAGCGCCTTTCGCTGCGTTCCCTCCTCGTTCCATCAATGCCTCAAGTTCAACAATGGGGGGTGCAGGTCAGAGTAAGAGGGGGACCGAAGGTGGCAAGATAATGTTACGTTACAGCAGTCAACACCGTGTCATGGATGGCAGAGGCCGAGGAGTTGGAGATTGAGATGGCGGCACTTGAGGAGGTCGTTGAGGAATAGGGATTGGGCCTAGAGGAGGCAAGAGAGGTAGTTGAAGGGGAAGTGGGAGGAGGGGAGACTGAGAAGCAGCAAGGAGATGTGCAACCGGTCTGGGGGGATGAGGAGCAGGAGAGCCCAGGAGGGGTGGTGGAAGTAGGAGAACAAGCGGCAGGAGGAGTTGAGGGAGAGGCCCCGAGGGGCGTGGGAGTCGTGCAGCAGCATGAGGGGCTGGTAGAAGCGATGGAGGTCGAGGAGGAGGTAGAAAGGGGAGAGCTGGAGCTGGAGGAAGAGGCGAGGGCCGGCTGGGAGCAGTCGCGGCTGGAGCCGGCCGAAGAAGTGGTGGAGATGTAGGTCTTCACCAGCGCAGGGAAAGTACAAAGGGTGCGGGTCAGCGGGGGATTGAGTCCCGAGGCCCGGGAGCAAGTGCGGGCTTGCATTCAAGGCAACGTCGACATCTTTGCCTGGAGCGCGGCGTACATGCCAGGCATCGACGCAGACGTGGCTTGCCATCGCCTGAACTTGGACCCCCGCACTCGCCCCATACGCCAGAAGATGAGGACCATCGCAACAAAGCTGGAGGAGCCAATACGCGAGGAGGTCAAGAAGCTCCTGGAGGCGGGCTTCATCTCAGAGATCCAGTATCCAGGCTGGATCTCCAATATGGTAATGGTAAAGAAGGGAGGTGGAAAATGGAGAATGTGTATTGACTTTTCTTTGTTAAATAAATCATTCCCTAAGGATTGCTACCCCCTGCCTCAGATCGACGCGCTGGTTGATTCAGCCGTCGGTTTTTCTGTCATGAGCTTTTTAGATGCTTTTTCAGGTTATCACCAGATCCGGATGCACCCTCCTGATACCAAGGATGTTTCTTTCATCACGAGGGAGGGATGCTTCAGTTACAAAATGATGCCCTTTGGGTTAAAGAACGCAGGGGCTACCTATCAGCGCATGATGGATCGAGTCTTCTGGGATCAGAGGGGGAGGAACTTGGCGGTCTACGTCGACGACCTAATGATCAAAAGCAAGTGCATGGTTTTGCACTTACAAGATCTGGAGGAAACATTCGCCACCTTAAGAAGGTTTAAGATGAGGCTGAACCCCTTGAAGTGTGTCTTCGGGGCCAGCCGCGGGAAGTTCCTCGGGCATCTTCTGACTCCGGCGGGGGTGAAGCCCAACCCGGACAAGGTAAAGGCCATCCTGGATTAGGAGTCACCTCGCGACTCCAAGGAGGTCCAGTGCTTGACAGGCAAGCTGGCTGGGCTAAGCAGGTTCCTCTCCAGGGTAGGAGACAAGTGTTCTTCATTCTTTAAGGTGCTGCGGGGGAATCAGAGGTTCGAATGGACAACCGAGTGTGAAGAGGCCTTCCAAGGGCTGAAAAGACAACTCTCTCAGGGTCCTCTGCTTCAGAGCCCAAAAGAAGGAGAGGACCTGACCTTGTACCTCGAAGTAGGAGCAGAGGCGGTGAGCTCCATCCTAGTGAGGGAAGATGGAAAGAAGCAGCTGCCCATCTACTACGTCAGCCGGATATTGAGGAAAGCAGAGCTTCGCTACCCCATCCTGGAAAAGCTCGCTTACGCCTTGGTCATCTCGGCAAGGAAACTCCGGCCGTACTTTCAAGCACATTCAATTAGGGTGGTGACCGACCACCCTCTTCGCAAGATCTTTGAAGGAGTGGAGCACTCGGGGAGACTGGCTAAGTGGTCCATTGAGCTAAGCGAGTTCGACATCTCCTTTGTCCCAAGGCTCTCCATCAAGGCACAGGCAGTGGCGGACTTCCTAGCAGACTACATCATTGAAGTCGAGGGGGGAGAGCAGCAACCTCGAGAAGCATGGAAGTTGATGGTTGATGGGGCCTAGGGAAGGCACTCCCTCGGGGCAGCGGTGGTATTGACAAGTCCTCAGGGGGTAACCATAGAGCAAGCGGTCATTTTACATTTCCCCGTGACCAACAATCAAGCGGAGTATGAGGCCGTGATTGCCGGCCTTCGCTTGGAAAAGGAGCTAGAGATTCGGGATGTGGAAGCTTTCACTGATTCAAAAGTAGTAGCGTCTCAGATCCGGGGAGAGTTTGAAGCTCGGAAGCCTACCCTCATCAAATACCTCTCCAAGGTAAGGTCGATCATCGGAGGGTTCCGGTCATTCTCAGTTCAACACGTTCCAAGGGAAGAAAGCGTAGCCGCCGATCGATTAGCCAAGTTCGGACCTCGGGGAGGAGGGGCCTTGACGGAGCTATTTCGACCGGCTATCGAAGAAGGAGAGTTGATGATGGTAGATCGGCAACCCTCGTGGGTGGATCCATTCGTGACCTTCCTAACCATCGGTGAGCTTCCGGAGGGTACCAAGGTCGGGAGGAGCTTCAAGCGCAAAGCAGCTCACTACCTAATGATGGAGGGGGGCTTGCATTGTAAGATGTTGTCAGGGCTCCTAGCTAGATGTACGATCGAAGAGGAGATCCCGAAGATCTTAGGGGAGGTGCACTCGGGCGAGTGTGGCAGTCACTCTAGAGGAAGGACGTTGGAAGCAAGGGTGGTCAGGTAGGGGTACTTCTGTCCCACCCTAAGGAAGGATGTCATGGAGTTTGCGAGGAGGTGTCAGAGGTGTCAGCTTTGCGCTCCCCTTCAGCTCTTGGCAGCCCGAAGGCTCCAAAGTATCACGGCACCGTGGTCGTTCGCCATCTGGGGAATGGATTTAGTTGGGTCATTTCCTCCGGCTAGTGGGCAGAGGAGATTCCTCTTGGTCATGGTCGATTATTTCTCGAAGTGACTGGAGGTTAAAGCGTTGGCCAAGGTCACCTCATAGGTCATAAGGAACTTCGTCTGGGGGGAGATCATTTGCATACATGGGTTTCCCCAAGCAATAGTGACTGATAACGGCCCCCAGTTTGCCAGCGAGGAGTTCATCAGCTTCTGCGCCCAACTAGGGATAGATCTCTGGTTTGCCTCCGTCCACCACCCCCGGAGTAACGGCCAGGTGGAAGCAGCAAACAAAATCATTGTAAACCAACTAAAGAAAAAGGTGGAGAACTTAAAGGGGAATTGGGTGGAACAGCTCCCCTCGGTCCTGTGGGCCCTGCGAACGACCCCGAACACGGCCACTGGTGAGACCCCCTTCAAGCTCTCTCATGGGTGTGAGGCCGTCCTACCAGTGGAGTTCGAGGTCCGGTCCCCGCGAGTCACAGCCGCGGGCGAAGGAGACGAGACTTGGAGGGTGGAGAATGAGGAGGGGCAGCGCCTCTCGTTAGATATGGTGGAGGAACTGCGAGACGTGGCGGCTATCAGGCAAGAAGAGATCAAGCGACAGATGGCCAAGCATTTTGATAAGCATGTCAGGGTCAAGCAGTTTACTGAAGGGAATCTGGTGCTGAGAAAGGTTGACGCAGCAGGAAGTTCGGCTCCCGTGGGTAAGCTCCACCCGAACTGGGAAGGTCCATACATAGTGAAGGAAGTCCTCGGAATAGGGGGATACTACATCCATGATGTGGAGGGGAGGGCCCTAAGCCACACTTGGAGCGGTGATGACCTAAAACGCTTCTACACCTGAGGGGGGAAGGATGAAACCATGTATTTCAAAAATAAACTTATTATACTACATCGATTGACTTTCTCTTAACTATTGCCAAATTTTTCATAGTATAACGTAATCATTTGTTTTGTAGTACCCCGAGCTCGGCTCGGCCCCAGGTAGACCCGCTACGCAGGCTCTCATCTAGCTGGCAGGTCCGTAGGCTCGCCTGTGGGGGATAGGTTTGGTTGGATTGAGATCTTCATCTGCACCCCAAGCTCGGCTCGGCCCCAGGTAGACCCGCTGTGCAGGCTCTAATCTAGCTGGCAGGTCCGAAGGCTCGCCTGTGGGGGATAGGTTTGGTTGGTTTGAGATCTTCATCGGCACCCCGAGCTCGGCTCGGCCCCAGGTAGACCCGCTGCGCAAGCTCTCATCTAGCTGGCAGGTCCAAAGGCTCGCCTGTGGTGGATAGGTTTGGTTGGTTTGAGATCTTCATCGGCACCCCGATCTCGGCTCGGCCCCAGGTAGACCCGCTGAGCAGGCTCTCATCTAGCTGGCAGGTCCGAAGGCTCTCCTGTGGGGGATAGGTTTTGTTGGTTTGAGATCTTCATCGGCACCCCGAGCTCGGCTCGGCCCTAGGTAGACCCGCTGCACAGGCTCTCATCTAGCTGGCAGGTCCGTAGGCTCGCTTGTGGGGGATAGGTTTGGTTGGTTTGAGATCTTCATCGGCACCCCGAGCTCGGCTCGGCCCCAGGTAGACCCGCTGCGCAGGCTCTCATCTAGCTGGCAGGTCCGAAGGCTCGCCTGTGGGGGATAGGTTTGGTTGGTTTGAGATCTTCATCGGCACCCCGAGCTCGGCTCGGCCCCAGGTAGACCCGCTGCGCGGGCTCTCATCTAGCTGGCAGGTCCGAAGGCTCGCCTGTGGGGGATAGGTTTGGTTGGTTCGAGATCTTCATCGGCACCCCGAGCTCGGCTCGGCCCCAGGTAGACCCGCTGCGCAGGCTCTCATCTAGCTGGCAGGTCCGAAGGCTCGCCTGTGGGGGATAGGTTTGGTTGGTTTGAGATCTTCATCAGCACCCTGAGCTCGGCTCGGCCCCAGGTAGACCTGCTGCGCAGGCTCGCATCTAGCTAGCAGGTCCGAAGGCTCGCCTGTAGGGGATAGGTTTGGTTGGATTGAGATCTTCATCGGCACCTCGAGCTTGGCTCGGCCCCAGGTAGACCCGCTGCGCAGGCTCTCATCTAGCTGGCAGGTCCGAAGGCTCGCCTGTGGGGGATAGGTTTGGTTTGGTTGGCTTGGTTTGGACAAGGCAGGAAGTGCCTCGGGAACACAAAATGGAAAAGGTAGGGAAGGTCTCGGCAGGGATAGATCTCGACAGGGAAGTCCCCGTCAAAGAGGTCTCGCAGAGGGGGGGCTTTCGCCGAGAAGGCTCCTCTTAATATTCTCGAACAAACAGGCGGAATCGTTATGCGACGGGCCTGAAGGGACTCGTGCAGGCTAAAGGGGACGGTTCCGTCCTAAGGGTTCGTGAGCCACGCTTCCGGCTGGTAGTTTGCAGTAGGTTCCCGCCGATCCATCGCTAAGGAAGACTATCCTAGGAAGGCCAAAGGCCTCGGCGAAAGCACACGCAGGAAACATTCGACCATAACAATTACATCGAGCACATTCACAATAACAGGACGAGATATTTACAATGAAAACGTTTGCATTAAATATATTATATATAAGTACAAACTGGTAGCGTCTCGCGCTTTACATTGAGGTGGAAAGAAAAGGAAGAGGGGCCCCCTCATGGAGACAAGCTGTACCCCTCCGAGCTCCTGCTTGAGCTCCCACTGGAGCTTTCGCCGGAGATCTCCCCGGAGGTCTCGCCACCCGCTGCAGGAGATTTCGGGACGTCCGAGGGTGGGGTATCCTGGGCGCCGGGGGGCTTTGGTATGGGCTCGAAAAGCCAGGGAACGAGCTGTTGAGCAGTGATGTCTTTGCCCCTCCCATCCCAGCAGTTGACGTCTCGCAGCGTCTCCAGCGTCAACCTTACTGTAGCCTGCGCGTTCGCCTGGAGCAGCTTGTCGATGTCATAAACCGAGTAGTACCAGCTCTTCAGTCTATCGTCCAGCGGGGGGGCCGCACTCGCCTCCAGACGCGCAATCTGCTCCCGCAGGAGAATGTTGTCGTATCGAGCTTGGGATATCTCCTCGCGAAGCGTGGCTTGGGAGGAATCCTGAGCAGCAAAAGGTTAGCATAAAAGAGGAGAGATAAAGTAGCGAGAGCAAGCACTGTGAAAGATCTCGCTTACCCCTTCCGCCTGGCGCGAGGATAGTAGTTGCTAGGCCTTGGCCAGCTCCTTGGCCAGAGTGGCCGCCTGAGCCACCGCATCATCCCTAGCCTTGAACATGTCCTGAAAATTACGGTCTATTGTGATGCTCCGGCGAGCACACATGTGCGCAAGCTCTAGCCCGCGCATCAGGGCGTGAGTGGAGTCGTAGGCCAGCAGCCGGGTCGACATCCTGTCGTAGACACTGGCATCCTCCCGGCTGTAGAGGCAGTAACCTAAGGCGAAAGCCTCGCTGGTAACCTCGTCTCGCTCTGCCCAGCTTGGCAAGAGGGATGAGATCGAGACCTTGTTGGCGTCAGGATCCCACTGAAGCAGCGGCTTGTTCTCCGCATCCAGGCACCTCATGCCGAGACCAAAATTGCGATGCCCCCGCGGCACCTCTCCAGACAGGGGCTGGCCGGAGGTCTCGGCGGCGACTCCCTCTCTCTCGGCAGCGCCAGGGGTCTGAGGGTTCTCGGCAGGGGCCTCACGGCCGCCCCTGGTGGCTGCGATCGCGCTGACAGCCTGCAAGACCTCCTCAAAGGAGCGGAGTGCGGGGAGAGGTTGGGCGGGCGACACCACGACGGCCTTGCCCTTCTCGGTATCGGTTGTCTTGGGTCTCTTGATTGGTTGGGGCGCAGGGGCACCGGGCTTTCGCTTCACGGCACCACTTGAAGGAGGAGGGGCCGACTCTTTCCGGCAAGCTTGCGCAGCGGCCTTCGCAAGAGCCAACGGGTCTTTTGGAGGTTGACTCCCTCCAGCGCGAGCCTCGTCAAAGGGCTGGCGTAAGGGGATCTCGCGCTCTCCTGTGAAAACGATGATACTAAGTTCCAACCTTGAAGAAGTCAAGGAAAAGCAAGAAAAAGGCGAGACTTTACCTTCTCTTGGAAGCACAGGGAGGAGAGAATCGACGTCTCGCCGAAGGTAGAGGACGTCGAAGTCCTTGGTTCCGAAGAACTCAAGGAGGGCGCTCTCGCGCAAGCCCAAGGAGGGGGGCTTGTAGGCAGCATCCTCGTATTGGATGGGGGCGAGAGGTACGTTCCCGAAGTCGCCGGAAACAAAGATGAACCTCTCGCCCCAGTGATGGTGCTTGTTGGCGAGACCGATTGTCTTGAGCAGTTATCCAGAGAAGAATACCACCCCTCCTTTCGTGCGGAAAGTAAACAGCTTGCGAAAGATCTGCAATCTGAACTCGATCCTCTCGGACCGCATGTAACATATGAAAGCCACGAGAATCACAACTGAATTTGGTTTCAGCTGCGCGGGAACCACCCCGTAATACCGGAGGGCCTGCCGCATCTCGGGCCACAGCGGGAGGCAGAAGCCCACCTCGAAGTGCTCGATGGGGATGGCGAGCTCCCCCTCCCCTGCGGTGTTTACCTTGTCATGATTGCCCGGGTTCCGCGCGGTGAAGCTGGCGGGAACGTGTTGAGTCTTGATTAGGTTGAACTCATCCACGGTGAGAGTGCAGGAAGGAAAAAGATGCTTCTGAAAAGCTTCCGTGCAGTTGGATCGTCCCTCACCTCCGCCCGGCATCGCGATGAAGGGTTTGAAGGCGAGAGCTTCAAGAAGAAGGCGAGAGCGAGAATGGTACGAGAATGGAAGGAGAAGGCGGAGACAGGCGAGAGCTTTGGAGAGACCGCGAAAGCAACAGAAGAGGAGAGAGTCTGGGATCGGAGAAATGAATGTGGTAGGTGAGCTTCCCTATTTATAGAAAACCGTGATAATGATGGCTGTTTTCAAAAAGGCGGCGGGGGTACAGCCGGCGCGTCCTAGGTCAGCGACGCTTCGTTTTTCCCGCCCGAGTTTGATAGTGACCGATTGACTAAATGACTAGCGCAAACGTTGGGAGATGACATGCGACATGCAAGATAGGCGGAAGAAAGGTAGCTCTCGCCAACCAAGAGCCCAGGAAAATAACATATATACGCATACAGTAATAAAAAGTAATAAGTACCGAGTTATTGCTCTCGCTGAGCGAGAACGGGATAAAAAAGTAAGCGATAAGTGTAGAATTATTAGTTACAGTTCTAAGCGAATAAATAAGGGTACATCTGAGAAGGGGAAGTCCTGGGAAAGAGAAGGGGAGGTCTCGCGGTTCAATAAGGCTCCCAGCGCCATTTCCCTTGCTCCCACCGCCATTTCCCTCGCTCCCGCAACTTGGTCCGGGGTGGCGCATGCGGGTTGAAGTAAGACGACAGAGCACTGCATCCCAGGTCAACTCGGTGAGACAGATTCCAGATTCGCTCGATGCACCTCTCGGGTGAGGATCCGGCGGTAGCTCCCCCCGGCCGGTCCATCTCGCCGATAAGATAATCCCGCTCCAGAGTCTCTAGCCTCTTTTCCACTGACTGGCAAAACTCTTTGGTCGCAAGGTCGCGGACCCTTTCTCGCCGGATGAGCTTCGATAGGACGGCGGCGACCTTCTTCCCCCGTCTTTTAGCGCTCCCGGCACCGGTCAAGATCTCCTCCATCTCATCAGACGAAGGGATGGGAGAGCTCTCGCCATCTTCCCCCTCTCTTTCTTCTTCTTCTTCTTCCTCTACCTCAGCTCCAAGCCGCGAGCCCATGTCCCCTGGCAAAAGAGTTCCTATTATAGCGAGAGCTAGAGGATTGCTGTGATAAAATTTCCATATACCTGCAGCATGACGAGGCCCCCCGGTCGACGGCAGGCGAGAAGGCCCACCCCCCCCCCCCCAGCTCCAAAGAGTAGGTGAATTGGCTTTCCTTTTCCGGGGGGGTGGGGGGGGGGGGGGGGGGGGGGTAAACTTTACGAATAGTGATCCCGGCTTGGTCGGGAGCGGGGGAGCGGGTCTCCTCTCCCGCAGGATGGCTGGCGTCTAGCGAAGGCGCGGAGGATTCGACGGTATTTCCTCACGCCGGTAGGGAGGAATCAACTGCGAGGGCAGGCTGATTCACAGCTCTTGCCCCGCTCTCCCGGGTGGCGAGATCCGGCGGTGCGAAAACTGGCGCTGCGAGAAAACAGTTCAGCATTCAAAGATTTGAGTTAAGGGCGAGAGGGGAACAGTTACCTGCGGTGTTCGGGCCAGGTGGACGAGCCACCTCCGGAACCCGCGGTTGATCCTCGAGATGGCTAGAGGATGGATCCAGGGGTTCTCGCGGGGACGCGACAGCATCAGGAACCATCTCCTGCGAGAGATATCGCGTCAACTACTGAGCAGCTGGTGTTTTCAATAATTGACAAATCGAGCATACCTTCCGCGGCGAGAGGCCGTCCGCGCGGCTAGGGGTTGGGGTAGGCGGGCTCCTGTTCTCGTGGAGCAGGTCCCGCTGAACCACCTTCGCCCTCTTCTTTTTCTTCTTGGGCAGAGAAGGCTCCGCGACCGACGACTGTCTCGCTAGCCATGGGGCAACCAGGGCGCTGTTAGCCCTGGCTCGCGCCTGTGCCGCGTTGATGCATTCTTGCAGATCCTGCGGAAGCGGTTTGTCGGTGCGCTTGGAAGGAATCGTGAGAGGAGGCAAGAGCTCAGGAGGAGAATGACGACTCGAGGGAAGTGTTATGGCAGTTTATCAGCACTCATATTTATAGACACCGTACGACCCACCAAAAGATTCCCTGATGTGGACACGTGCTCAGCGAATATTTTTGGGTTGGACGTGTCTTTTCGAGCGCAGAGCTATCTCCAAAAGAGCGGGGATTGTGTACAACCCCATATTTGCTGAGTCAGACTAGGAGGCACAATGGTCAACAGTTGAGCTAGCCAAAGGAGTTCCCGCCCAAAAAGAGATCTTGCCAAAGTTGGCGGGAGCGATCGCGCCAGATCGTCGATCTAAGATCGACGAGCGTAACCAAATCGTCGAATAGAGAACAGCAGTCCAAGATCGTCGAGCGCGGCCTGCGCGGGAACGCTTGCGCTTACGCCAGGCTCCAATCTCAAAGGGCTCTCGCCTATAGGCAGGCGAGAGCGTTCGCGCCAGGCTATGGACGGGAGGACCTCGGCATAGCTCTCGCCGAGTGGGGCCCCAGGCCTAGGGTTAAATGACCAGGTCACCCTCAGGTAAATTTACCCCATGTGCCCTCTGAAAAACAGCGGGATTCGGCTATTGGCAGACCAACTATGGGCTTTTCAGTAATTTCAGGTCAGCACGATGCTATAAATAGACCCATAAGGGCTCCTCAGAAGGCAAGCGATCATTATCTCTCAAATTCCAGTGCTTTCTGAGGAGCTCCTAGCCCAGCTTTGGCTTTGGAGGGGAAGCTCTCAGAGATCTTCCGGGTGTGAGGTGGGACCTCCCTGCTGAGGCTATTGGGTCAGTCTTAGGTCCTTTGAATCCAATCGATGATTGAGACTTGAGAGAAGTAGGTTTTGGTTACACCCCTTTTTCCTCGAACTACAGTTGAGGTCATATTTGGCTTCAACACAATGCCCTGTCTAAAGGTAATTGAAAGTTCACTTAGTGTCAACTACCTTCACCTATGGGGGGGGGGGGAATAGGTGTCTTGCAGCATTTTTGCGGAATTAAAATCGTACCTGCACACGAAAACAAAACAACACAGTACAGAAAGGACACAAGCAATTTATAGTGGTTCCCTGATTTGGGTACATCGACTTTCCCCCTTCGACCTATCTCCCAACCAGGGACGACTCGGTCACTTCACCAACAGGATTGAAATCCAATCCTTGCACTAACAGAAGGAACCCTTCCACACGTAGGAGTCACCACTCCCACAACACGGGTTGCACCCAACCCTTACAACTAGGGACCAATCGGTCCGTTACAAAGAAATTGAAAATAGATTGTATAAAAAATACAAACAACTTATGGAAACTAAGGCGTCTCTCTTCGTTCGACGGCGTGTTCTTGAAGTCAACGAAGTGTCCGCAACCCTAAACCTCACTTAGAGAGAATCTCTCCCGAAACCGGCGACGGCAAGAAGGGCGGTGGCTTGGTTCTCAGGATCGGCGGTGACAACGGCGTGCTGCGGCTGTTCTTTGGAGATTCAATCTTCGTAGCAAAGCTAGCAAGGTATTCGAACGGTCACACTAGGATCGATCGTCTCGATCGATTCGGAAGGGAAAGGTTTTCCCGATCAACGAATCAAGAGACAAAGGATCTCTGGTTAGACGCGTGAGATGCTTTGCTTGGCTGAGCTTCTGTCACCGGGAGATCTGGAAGAAACCACAATCAAAGCCGGCGAGCAACTGCACGAGCGACGATGGCGGCGGAGCAAGATTCGCGATCTAGGTCACGTCGGCGGCTCGGCTTTTGTTTTTCTGTTGTCTACTTACTATTCAAAAATACAGATGTATTTATACATTAGGTCTTCAAGATGACCGTTGTGGGCCCCACCAACAAGAAACCCCAAGCCCGGTTCAAAACAGCGCCAGCGGCTGAGTCCGATCCAGCGGGATCCAGAAAATCGCCTAAGGCAAAATCGGCGAGAATCGAAGGTGATTCTCGACGATTCGGCGAGAATCACTAGTGATTCTCGCGATTTTGACTTAGCGATAGATTTGCACGCTCTGATTTAGCCGGATAGAGTCGGAGAGAATCAGCCAGTGATTCTCGACGATTCAGCGAGAATCACTTGGTGATTCTCGTCGATTATTACTTAGATGATTTTTCGTCTTTCCACCCATGAGCTGCTCTTTGACCCATCCTGATGGCGAGGATGCCCCGCCATTTGCTCTTTCCGACATGGATCTCATTGTTCGCCGCCGCTACATGTTCGTGGACATTGATGGCCGTTGCCGCAACTGCCGTCGTCGCCGCCACCTCCGTCACCGCCGCCGCCGTCGCCGTCGCCGCCGCCGCCGCCGTCGCCGTCGCCGCCTACGCCGTCCTAATGAATATAATGTTATTTCCATTTTGAAATAATATTATATTCATAATGCTTTTTGAATTTATAAGTCCTAAGATTTATAAATTTCAAAATTATAAAATTTATATTTATGTTATTTTACAAGTGTATGTTTTTGTCATTTTAAACACTTGAGTGGTTAGGATTAGATTAGCTTTTGATGGAGGGTGGATGGAGAGGTGTGTGATCATATATATATGTGTTTGAGGAGTTGGAGAGATTATGTTGAAGAGAAAAAAAACCTAATTTGAGTTGTGTGAAGCAGCCCCCATTCGGCCTGGCCGAACCCGAACCCGCCCCCTGGAATTCGCAGAAAAGGGCTGCTACCGCCGCCCCTCTTGGTGGCTATTCCTGCAGCTCCGGCGACCCCTACCTCCTCCGGTGTGACTCCGAAGAAGGCGGCTCGGTTCTCTCCATCCGGTGCGACTCCGGTGGACCCGTGGAAGTGCGACTCTTCCATAGTTATCCTTCTTCCTCCTCTTCATTTTCAGATTTTGGGTAACGATTTCCTCTTCTCAAACTTGGGTAATGATTCATCTTAGATTGTGAGATATGTGGAAACTTGATATCATATTTTATCCTAAAGTTTGATCCTCATTTGCTTTACAAAAATCTGAAGTTATATTGCGTTATTTCCGAATTTTCGCGAAGATTTTTGCAAGGATAGGTCCCCTTGGACGTTTGCAAGCCGGGGTTGGTTTAGCCTTTGGTTTCGAATGGATCAAGAGGATTTGGTATATCCTCGTTTAACTTTGTTTTGAGGGCTGAATTTGGACTATTTTTCGAATCGAAGCTTTAGTCCGGATCACTCTCCATGTGGATGGAAACTGTTATGATGCGATGCTAGATGTATGGTTAGGTTATGAAGTTAGTGTATGTCGATGTTTCGTGCAGGTTTGGATGGGAGATTCTCCCTTGTGAGATCGCGATATTTTAAACGAAACTCTGCCGAAATTTTGAATTTTGCACGCACACCACATGTTCGTTGAAATTCCTCTTAGGAACCCCCTTGCCACTTCGTGCCTTAACCCCATTCCCGGGAGCGTGCTACATCAATTTGGTATCAGAGGCGGCGCAAAGCTTTCTTAATCTTTGTCGGTCCTCCCGCGTCACCCCTTTTTTGCACTTAGGCACGCTTGTTGGTCTTCTCTTTATTTTTTTTCTTCGTTATATATAAAAACAAATTGTGTTTCCTACAATATCTCAAAAACAAAAAAAAAATGTTTTTCGTGTTCCCTTAGTTTGAGTTTTCATTTAGACTTTATGACGCACATTGGGAGTTCCGCTCACTCCCCTTCACTCGTTGATCGAAACGTTCTGTTAGCCCCGTATTTGACACCACCACCACGCACCTGTAGGCCTGTTCGAGTTCCCGTTCGGACCTATGATGGGATAGGTGGACCGCGAGTATTTTTAGGTTGGGTGGAGGATATTGAACGTTATTTTGAGCAGTCTCATATTATGGACCCCCACAGGATTCCCGTTGCGAGACTACAATTATTAGGTCGAGCCCAAACCTTCTGGCTCAATGAGGAGCGACGTTTTGGTCCGTCCCTCGACGACTCACTTGTAGGTTGGAGGATTATGAAGAATCTATTAACGGACGAGTATTACCCTCCCTACTGTCGCCCCCACTTTTCTGATTATCTGAATGAGTCGCCGCCTACGACTTTGCCTACGTCGACCCAGTATGTCCCATCGTACTCCCATACTCGGATATCTCATGCTTTTGTTTCTCCCCGCCAGGGCACTAGACCCGTTTTTGATTATAGGAGCGACTATAAGCCTCACGCTAGATCCTTGCTCCACCCAGATCTACCTATTTCGAGCACACGTGCTCCAACCTTTAGGGAGAAAGAAAAGGTTAGGCCATCTGTCTCGCCACCAATCGTTGTCACTACTCCGAATGTTATAAAACCGCGGGTGAAGCCTAGGAAAGAAGTTAAGATTTGCAAGGAAGACGCTACATGTTATGCTTGTGGGTTGATTGGCCATTATGCTGTGGAGTGCCCCACTAAGTCTAGGGTTTTGACTCTTTTAGCTTCGACGTCTACGCCTGCCACTGAGGGCGATGTCAATTTTTCCGACGACTGTAGTGACGAAGAGGAGAGTGGATATCCTAGTGACTTGGATGATGATATCTCCCCTGAGATATCCCTCCCTGGGATTAACCCATTTCCCCTCGACCATATTTCAGGTCCGTCTCCTATGATAGTTGAGGAACCGTCTGATGGCCCTGAGTTGGCAGATGTACCTACTGTGTTGGAAGATTTATCTTGCGAGGGAAGATTATTTTTGGATGATGTTCGCGCTGAGGACCCGCAAGATGTTACTTTGATGTTATCTCCGTTGCCTGAAGCCCCATGTGGAATAAACAAATTGTCGGGTTCGATTTTACCTACTTTAGAGATCGTTACTGATTATGATTTGGATGAAATATCTAGTGAGTTGGTAGAGTCAACCTGTGATGAATGTTTATCTGAGAGTGAGTTAGGTGCTGACGATCCGGTTGAGTTTTCTATGAGGACGAATCCACTGTTTGATCTTCCCTTTGATTTTGATGGCTTGCAATCGGAGGACTTCTCTTTGACGTTAAATCCGTGTTTTGACTGTGAGTATGACTTAGCTCCTCCTCCGGATTTGATCGTGTCGACTATCCCTCCGGCTCACTTGACTCGATTAGATGATTTGTTAGGGCACGAGCTTGTCATTTCTAGTCCGCGATATTTGGAGACCCTTACTTATCTAGCTTCCCCGTTAGACTTGTCTAGCCAGATGTGGGTGGGCGAGTTGTTAGTTGTCACGTTCGGTCTTTTCACACTAATTCGCAGACCTGACTATGCTTTTTCTCGGATGGCCCGTTCGCCTGACCGTTTGGCGTTGGGTATGGCTTCGTGTTTGACTGCTAGTGCTCCCTTGGTGATGAGGCTTTTTGATGTGGTGTCCCCTGGACACACTTATTTACCAAGCCCGGTCGCACGCATTTATCCTCCGCCTTATGATGATACGTGCATGCCAACGTTAGTGAACCTAGTTAGGTATGTTGAGTTGAGTTGCACATCCATCCTTTCCGATCTGGGAGCGCCCAACCCTATAGTTGAAGATGAGCATTTTTCGCTGGCATTTATTTATGACATTTTAAAATCAAAATTTAAAACTATGACGTTGGACTTGACTTGTGAGCTATGTATTAGTGAGTGTTCGTATGCGTACATGTCTTCGTCTGCGACTGCGTGTGATCTCACGGCGACCGTGCCTTTTTATTTGGTGTCCTCACGACATTATTACCCATCAAATCAAATTGCACATATTTTTCATCCATCCTGGTACGAGCTGCACGTACACATGTCGTCGCCTTATGCCAGTGTCTGTGGGTTGCGTCACTTTCATTTCTGTTCACCTCCGAGAGCTTCTGACTGCAGAATTGTTGATTCTAATTTAGTCTGGTCAGCCAACGAGTGGATACCTTCGGGTTCCGTAACAAAATTATTACGTTGGAGCGCCGATCCTTTCATGATCTTCAACAATTTTGGAATTAACGCAATTTTTTTGGATTTTCATGATGCAATCGGTGTTTCGCCGTGGTTCAATTTTTCGGATTTAATTTTGCATATCTTGTTTCCACCCGAGTGGTTTCCTCCGCCGTTTCTCTCTTCCACTTCAGCTTCTCTTGGGTTGAGAGGTGAGATTCTTTTCGTGTCGCACTTCCATCTGGGTTTTCTGGTTCTCGCATTGGATGGTAAGATCTGTATTGCTTTTCTTTATGCTGACACATCTACGAGGTTTCCTGCTGTTTTTGCTCATCACAGGTTCTATTCTATTGTGGATGCCTGCACTGCTTGTCCTGCCCCGTGGATGTTCGCTCTTGCTATGCTACCTGTGGAAGCTGCTGTCTCCTGCTATTCTCTCCCTGGCCACTCATCGGGGATGAGTGATTTTGAGCGGGGGAGGATTGATGGCGAGGATGCCCCGCCATTTGCTCTTTCCGACATGGATCTCATTGTTCGCCGCCGCTACATGTTCGTGGACATTGATGGCCGTTGCCGCAACTGCCGTCGTCGCCGCCACCTCCGTCATCGCCGCCGCCGTCGCCGTCGCCGCCGCCGCCGCCGTCGCCGTCGCCGCCTACGCCGTCCTAATGAATATAATGTTATTTCCATTTTGAAATAATATTATATTCATAATGCTTTTTGAATTTATAAGTCCTAAGATTTATAAATTTCAAAATTATAAAATTTATATTTATGTTATTTTACAAGTGTATGTTTTTGTCATTTTAAACACTTGAGTGGTTAGGATTAGATTAGCTTTTGATGGAGGGTGGATGGAGAGGTGTGTGATAATATATATATATGTGTTTGAGGAGTTGGAGAGATTATGTTGAAGAGAAAAAAAAACCTAATTTGAGTTGTGTGAAGCAGCCCCCATTCGGCCTGGCCGAACCCGAACCCGCCCCCTGGAATTCGCAGAAAAGGGCTGCTACCGCCGCCCCTCTTGGTGGCTATTCCTGCAGCTCCGGCGACCCCTACCTCCTCCGGTGTGACTCCGAAGAAGGCGGCTCGGTTCTCTCCATCCGGTGCGACTCCGGTGGACCCGTGGAAGTGCGACTCTTCCATAGTTATCCTTCTTCCTCCTCTTCATTTTCAGATTTTGGGTAACGATTTCCTCTTCTCAAACTTGGGTAATGATTCATCTTAGATTGTGAGATATGTGGAAACTTGATATCATATTTTATCCTAAAGTTTGATCCTCATTTGCTTTACAAAAATCTGAAGTTATATTGCGTTATTTCCGAATTTTCGCGAAGATTTTTGCAAGGATAGGTCCCCTTGGACGTTTGCAAGCCGGGGTTGGTTTAGCCTTTGGTTTCGAATGGATCAAGAGGATTTGGTATATCCTCGTTTAACTTTGTTTTGAGGGCTGAATTTGGACTATTTTTCGAATCGAAGCTTTAGTCCGGATCACTCTCCATGTGGATGGAAACTGTTATGATGCGATGCTAGATGTATGGTTAGGTTATGAAGTTAGTGTATGTCGATGTTTCGTGCAGGTTTGGATGGGAGATTCTCCCTTGTGAGATCGCGATATTTTAAACGAAACTCTGCCGAAATTTTGAATTTTGCACGCACACCACATGTTCGTTGAAATTCCTCTTAGGAACCCCCTTGCCACTTCGTGCCTTAACCCCATTCCCGGGAGCGTGCTACATCACATCCTTGCCCCTTGTCTGCTCTTGCATTATCACAGCCCTGTACTTAAAAATAAGTACACTCCAATAGAGAGAGTACACGTAGGCCAACACACTGATCTGCTCAACGAGGGATTACGTCGCGCAGACCCGTGTATATTGACCTACTGCACCCTGACATTGGTGTGTACTTAGCGTGGAATAACTGCAAGCAAAACTTAAAAGATTTCATCAAATACATTATGAATTCATCTTAGCTTGACAGGTGGCTTCCTCAAATCCAGGTAATTGTGGATATAATACCCAACAATCTCCCCCTATTTGACGAAGCCAAAATCCTACTAGCTAAGATGAATACCACCACCCAAATAATATATACAACATATAGAATTTAAAGATACGGCACAAGGAAATAAAGGCAAACAGATCACAGCTTGAGTCAATCATAAATTCATATATATATATATATATATATATATATATATATATATATATCCCAAAAATTGTTCATATAACAATAAGAAAAGATAAATATGCTCTTGAGAAAATGACAAGCTACAAACTTATGTCTATTTCTCTTTGGCTAGGTCATCCTTGTGTTTTTGAGCCAGGAACTTCTTTCTTTGCCTCTCAACGTACTCCTTGGGCTTTGGATAGTATCTGGGAGGAGGAGCTTTGTCTGCCACAGTGTTGGTCCTGAAGAAGATGTTCCGTTTAGCTTCATATGTCTTCTGCAGCTCCCACTCATGCTGGCTGTATACGTCGTTCCGATTGATTTCCCCTTTTTCTTGTAGCCAGAACGTGTCCAAGATAATACTCTTTGATACCGGACACCACTTTTCGTTCCTCACTTCATCCTCCTTCAATCTGATTTTCTTTTCAGCTTGTGTTTCCTTAGATGTCCCTTCTTGAGTTTTTCTCTTGTCCCTAGCTTTTGCTAGGGCTTCTTGGTCAAACATGGCCATCAGTTTTGCTTTGGAGGTGGCCCTAGCAGCCCTTTGAGCATCAGCTTCACTTAAAGGAACTTCTTCAGCACTTGCTCCCTCATCAGCCGCAGTATTATTCTCAGGAGCAGGATTACCCTCAGGATTTTCAGAGATATTGGTGCCTAACACTTGTTTGAGCATCCACCAGCAACTGTCATATACATATAAGTTTGACTGGTCAAAATTTTTGATTATGATTTCCTGAAGCCCAGCCATCTTAGCTGTATATTCTTGCTCCCCCTTTTTGGCTTCGACGACAATGGAGTTTGCATAAGAATGTAGTGACTCATCAATGTGCTTTGTAGTCTTGGAGAACTCGGTAATCAAGGATTGTTGATTTCCGTTAAGAATCAGCATGTTGGCATCAAATTTTTGGATGTTATTTGCCACTACATAAGCATTTTGATTAACTACTGCGAGTGTATCTGTGTTCTTTTTCAATCCTTCCATAAGAAGAGTTACAGCTTGGCCGGCTGCTGTATACTTGTCTTCGAACTTCTTTTCCATCAAATCCAGTTTGTGATTAATTTCCACAACGTTCTTGAGCATTAGATTCTCAGATTTTTTAATTCTTTTTAACACTTTATTTTGAGCTTGCTCAAAAGACACTTTGAGCTCATCCACTATACCTTGAATAACATTCACTGTGAGATCAGCTAGATCAGCTCGTGGTGGATGACCCTGAGGCATTCCTTGGCCTTGCTCTTCAGCAGATTCACTTGCAGAGCTAGACACTTGCACAGTCTCAAAAGGGGGAATATTTGCAGCCTCAGTAGATTTCTCAGAAGTACTTAGCAGCCTCTACTGAGAGGACTCCCCCTCCACTGTTGCACTAGTTTTCTCAGGAACTATCTCAGGAGCTTGCTTTTCAGATGGAACTTCAGTGTCGTCCTTAGGCTCCATTACTTCCTGTCTCTCATTTAATTCTTCCTCATCCTCATCATCCATGATGTCATTCTCAACTGTATTATCTTCCAAACCTTCCTCATCATCTCCTCTACATCACCTCCGGCTCGTAGATCATTCACGTTCAGGGCCACCTCATTTTCCACCACATCTTCACTTTCTTCTTGCAGATCCGCAACTACATCTCTAGCTATCTGAGAGATGCTAGATATGACATTAGCAGAAGCGGGTAGAGGCTCCCCCTCAATTCCTGCAGTAAGTGCATCAGAAACTTCACTGGGAATAGCCACGGAATCTGCTACAGTTCTGTCCTCGGCAGGAGATTCTTCTTGTTCTACTACCACTGCAGCCTGTCCGATGCGTCGCTCCCATCTGTCAAATACGCTGGAGTCCATTTTCTTCAAATAATGCAATGGAACTCCTTTACTCATGTCGAACCTATCTCCGTTCAACTGATTAAGATATAGGCTGATGATTCTTCCAAAACTTGGGGATCTGAGAGTGTCCTTAATCTTCTCAAAAAGCATAGCCCCCCAATTGAATCTCTTTCTACAGACAATCGCCATAAGAATCTTGAACATGTCAGCTGAGATATGGTCATGTGAGCCGGGTTTGCATATCAGTACTTTCCCAATGATGTCGGACAAGAGTTTCCCCTCCTCATTCATTTCTTTTCTCTTTATCGATCTGGTTCCTCTAGATAGTCCACAGAATAATAATGTCTTGGCTTTATCATGTTCCTCCAGATAATCCTCGTGTACAGAACTGGTGAGCTGCAAGTATTGGGTTAGTTTGCTTGTAGACATCTTGATCCTTGCACCTGCAACCTTACTCTTGATGATAGAGTCTTCATTCCGAAGTTTGGCGGTTGCGAAGAACTCCATCACTTCCTTGTCCAAAATTTTGCATGGATGCTCCAGTATAAAAGAGAGTCCAGCCTCTTCAAGCATGATGATGATGTTTCTGAACTAATCCGAGGCATGTGAGAACCCGGTTCGAACCAACTCACATCCAGTGACCAGGCCGGCGGTGGTCCTTGGAGCCATTGCAAACCTAGGGAGGGAATCCCAAGTCTACGCCTAATCAGAAATCAAGAGGGAAGCTACACTAACAGTAAGTCACTATAAGGGTGAGGAGGTGGTTACCCAAAAGCGGAGGATGTGAGAGTCGACGCAGACGACGGAAAACCTGGAGGCGCTCGCGTCCTTTTTTGATCGAAACCGAGGAGAAATACCTGGACGCGAGAAGAGAGGTCTACGGAAGGAAGAGTCGGAGGGATTCCTGCGGGATATCGACGGAGGAGTCGCGGCATTCCTGCGGGATATCGACGGAAATGCGGAATATCGGCGGAAATGAGGAGGGAAGGAAGAGTCGGCGGGATTCCTGCGGGATATCGACGGAAATGTGGAATACGAAGAGTCGGCGGGAGTTTTTATAAATAGAAATCGATGGGATTCTTCAATAGAAATCTACGGGTTAAGGGGCATGCCGGATTCTCGAAATCTTCGGATATTAGAGGGTTTAGAAATCTTCTAAATATATATTTCTTAATACCAATCTATTTAGGGTTTGAAAGGGGGTTTCCACACATTTCTTGATGTCAATTATAAGTTTTAGTGACTTCTAGTGACGTATCTTCTTTAATTTTCAGTGGACTGATTTATGCCTGTAGAGGTTCATTCTCGAATCTACCAGTAAATTTACAGATAAATCTTTAATATTGTATCTAAGGGTTATTTTTACAGAGTTAACCTTTCCTTAGGTGTACACACATATATGTGTATATATGAATATATATATATATGTAAATGTCGACACAATATGACTCAAGTATTGGAGCTGATCAAAAATACCTGGGATTATAAGATATATCATTTAGCCCCTCTGGTTAAAGCATACCAGGCATTCAATTTGAGTATACCATTGTAGATAGTACTTCTGTTATTCCAGATACTTGTTCCAATGCATTCTTGAAACATCTTCTGTCTAGTTCCCATTATATTTACGGGAACCTAGACTACCCTGCAAAAAAGTGTTATCTTACCTTAGGAACCCAACATGTATTGGGTCCTAGGTTCTTGTTAGCATAAAAACTCGAATGTCTTCCCTCAGAAATCCTGTCAGGAAGACTACCTCTGCCCAGAAGAGGTGGATAAGCCCTTGCCCTTGACACAGAGGGGTTGTGCCAACAGTCTATGGCAAAGTGTCCCACCTTGCCACAGCACCAACACGTGTGAATGTTGTACCTCTGTTTCTGACCTGATCCAGTGACTGAGTTAGTCATGGTCCTAGGTCTAAACGGGATAGAGCCGGAGCTGCTCACAAAATTGCCACTTCCACCGTGACACTTGGAAGGGTGGAAGGAATGCATGTAGCGAGCATCATGAGGCCTGGGAGGTGGTGCCTTCCTTTCAGTCAGCACCCTTCCAGAGGCCCCATGAGAACTAATTGCATGACTTATAACCTCCCTTTCCTGTGTCCTATGGTGGTGAGAAGCGCAATGAGAGCTGATACCAGCAGATTCATGCCGAGTTGGGGCAGTGGCCGAGAATACAAAGGGTTCAGAATGAGCCTTAGCTATTCTCTCAAGGGTGGCCATGACAGCCCTTGCACTATGGGTGTCTCCACATGAGGGCAGATCACCCTTGCAGTGACCACGGTTGTTCCTGTGATCATACCTGAAGGAATGATGAGTACCCTTCCTGCCTGGAGTGGCGGGTCTGAATACTGTTTCCCCATTTCTCCATGAATTGATAATTCGGGAGATCCACCTATTTTCTTCCTTTCTCTTGATAGCATCAACCTTGGAAAAGTTGGATACTATCCTTTTCTCATTCTCTAGACTACTCTCTAGATCTGAGATTTTAGAGTCCTTAACCTTGTTGGATGCCAATTGGAGAACCAATAAGATCTTCAGCCGAGCAATCTCCTGAGCTTGCTCCTCAACAAGTAGGTTGCTTTTCTGAAGGGCTCTCTTCAGGGAATCAGGATTTTCTGAAGGGTAACAATTCCTGTCTTCAGGAACTTCAATAGAAAAGGGGCAAGATGAAGAAGTTACCTGCTCTTCAGAGTTACTATTACTATCGCCAGAGACCGTTGTGTCAGCTTCATCAGAACTGCTTTCCTCAATTTCTTCTTCAGTCTCTGACAAGGACACTGGAGCCCTGATGTTATCCGATTGATCCTTGCCTTCATCTTCAGAGGCGAGGACCCCCCACATAGGCTTCATCCTCTTGCTGGCAGCAGATCCCTGCTTCCTCTGATCCTTCCATGAGATCTGAGATGGTTACCCACATAGATTTGGCCGTCCCACACTTTTCCAATCTAGATCGAGAAGGTCCAGACCAGACATCCATGATGATCTGACGAATCATCTTGTCTAGATTAAATAATGAGAATTTAGTCTCCGACATCTTAGTAATACACTTGGGAATTTGGATATCCTTTCCAGAGCCGGAGGTCTTCATAGGAATAAATGGACCCTCTTCCAAGATGAGAGATGCTCGAGGATCGATAGCCTCCAAATGATAGGACACTCTCATCTTCCAGACGGGATAATACTCCTTTGTGCACGTGGGAAGTCTTAGTGGAGAGATCCCAGGATCCAGCTCCATGCTTTTGACACTGGTGGCAGGATTCTACTCAAGGTGTGAACCTTTTTGATGAGTAACCTCCCTTTGATACCACTTGAAAGTCCACTTAGTGTCAACTATCTTCACCTATGGGGGGGGAATGGGTGTCTTGCAGCGTTTTTGCGGAATTAAAATCGTACCTGCACACGAAAACAAAACAACACAGCACAGAAAGGACACAAGCAATTTATAGTGGTTCCTCGATTTGGGTACATCCACTTTCCCCCTTCAACCTATCTCCCAACCAGGGACGACTCGATCACTTCACCAACAGGATTGAAATCCAATCCTTGCACTAACGGAAGGAACCCTTCCACATGTAGGAGTCACCACTCCCACAATACGGGTTGCACCCAACCCTTACAACTAGGGACCAATCGGTCCGTTACAAAGAAATTGAAAATAGATTGTATAAGAAATACAAACAACTTATGGAGACTAAGGTGTCCCTCTTCGTTTGACGACGTGTTCTTGAAGTCAACGAAGAGTCCACAACCCTAAACCTCACTTAGAGAGAATCTCTCCCGAAACCGGCGGCGGCAAGAAGGGCGACGGCTTGGTTCTCGGGATCGGCGGCGACAACGGCGTGCTGCGGCTGTTCTTTGGAGATTTAATCTTCGTAGCAAAGCTAGCAAGGTCTTCGAACGGTCACACTAGGATCGATCGTCTCGATCGATTCGGAAGGGGAAGGTTTTCCCGATCAACGAATCAAGAGACAAAGGATCTCTAGTTAGACGCGTGAGACGCTCTGCTTGGCTGAGCTTCTGTCGCCAGGAGATCTGGAAGAAACCACGATCAAAGCCGGCGAGCAACTGCACGAGCGGCGACGGCGGCAGAGCAAGATTCGCGATCTAGGTCACGTCGGCGGCTCGGCTTTCGTTTTTCTGTTGTCTACTTACTGTTCAAAAATATAGATGTATTTATACATTAGGTCTTCAAGATGACCGTTGTGGGCCCCACCAACAAGAAACCCCAAGCCCGGTTCAAAACAGCGCCTGCGGCTGAGTCCGGTCCAGCGGGATCCAGAAAATCGCCTAAGGCAAAATCGGCGAGAATCGAAGGTGATTCTCGACGATTCGGCGAGAATCACTTGGTGATTCTCGCCGAATCACTTGGTGATTCTCGCCGAATCACTTGGTGATTCTCTTCAATTTTGACTTAGCGATAGATTTGCACGCTCTGATTTAGCCAGATAGAGTCGGCGAGAATCAGCTAGTGATTCTCGACGATTCGGCGAGAATCACTAGTGATTCTCGTCGATTATTACTTAGACGATTTTTCGTCTTTCCACCCATGAGCTGCTCTTTGACCCATCCTTGTTTCTTGTCTGCTCTTGCATTATCACAGCCCTCTACTTGAAAATAAGTACACTCCAATAGAGAGAGTACACATAGGCCAACACACTGATCTGCTCAACGAGGGATTACGTCGCGCAGACCCGTGTATATTGACCTACTGCACCCTGACATTGGTGTGTACTTAGCGTGGAATAACTGCAAGCACAACTTAAAAGATTTCATCAAATACATTGTGAATTCATCTTAGCTTGACATGTGGCTTCCTCAAATCCAGGTAATTGTGGATACAATACCCAACAATCTCCCCCTATTTGACGAAGCCAAAATCCTACTAGCTAAGATGAATACCACCACCCAGATAAAATATACAGCATATAGAATTTAAAGATACGGCATAAGGAAATAAAGGAAAACAGATCACAGCTTGAGTCAATCATAAACTCATATATATATATATATATATATATATATATATATATATATATATATATATATATATATATATATATATATATATATCCCAAAAAATATTCATATAACAATAAGAAAAGATAAATATGCTCTTGAGAAAATGACAAGCTACAAACTTATGTCTAGTTCTCTTTGGCTAGGTCATCCTTGTGTTTTTGAGCTAGGAACTTCTTTCTTTGCCTCTCAACGTACTCCTTGGGCTTTGGATAGTATCTGTGAGGAGGAGCTTTGTCTGCTACAGTGTTAGTCCTGAAGAAGATGTTCCATTTAGCTTCATATGTCTTCTGCAGCTCCCACTCATGCTGGTTGTATACGTCGTTCCGATTGATTTCCCCTTTTTCTTGTAGCCAGAACATGTCCAAGATAATACTCTTTGATACCGGACTCCACTTTTCGTTCCTCACTTCATCCTCCTTCAATCTGATTTTCTTTTCAGCTTGCGTTCCCTTAGATGTCCCTTCTTGAGTTTTAATCTTGTCCCTAGCTTTTGCTAGGGCTCCTTGGTCAAACATGGCCATCAGTTTTGCTTTGGAGGTTGCCCTAGTAGCCCTTTGAGCATCAGCTTCACTTAAAGGAACTTCTTCAGCACTTGCTCCCTCATCAGCCGCAGTATTATTCTCAGGAGCAGGAATACCCTCAGAATTTTCAGGGATATTGGTGCCTAACACTTGTTTGAGCATCCACCAGCAACTGTCATACACATATAAGTTTGACTGGTCAAAATTTTTGATTATGATTTCCTGAAGCCCATCCATCTTAGTTGTATATTCTTGCTCCCCCTTTTTGGCTTCGACGGCAATGGAGTTTGCATAAGAATGCAGTGACTCATCAATGTGTTTTGTAGTCTTGGAGAACTCGGTAATCAAGGCTTGTTGATTTCCGTTAAGAATCACCATGTTGGCATCAAAGTTTTGGATGTTATTTGCCACTACATGAGCATTATGATGAACTACTGCGAGTGTATCTGTGTTCTTTTTCAATCCTTCCATAAGAAGAGTTACAGCTTGGCCGGCTGCTGTATACTTGTCTTCGAACTTATTTTCCATCAAATCCAGTTTGTGATTAATTTCCACAACGTTCTTGAGCATTAGATTCTCAGATTTCTTAATTCTTTTTAACACTTTATTTTGAGCTTGCTCAAAAGACACTTTGAGCTCATCCACTATACCTTGAATAATATTCACCGTGAGATTAGCTAGATCAGCTCGTGGTGGATGACCCTGAGGCATTCCTTGGCCTTGCTCTTCAGCAGATTCACTTGCAGAGCTGGACACTTGCACAGTCTCAAAAGGGGGAATATTTGCAGCCTCAGTAGATTTCTCAGAAGTACTTAGCAGCCTCTGCTGAGAGGACTACCCCTCCACTGTTGCACTAGTTTTCTCAGGAACTATCTCAAGAGCTTGCTTTTCAGATGGAACTTCAATGTCATCCTGAGGCTCCATTACTTCTTATCTCTCATTTCTTTCTTCCTCATCCTCATCATCCATGATGTCATTCTCAACTGTATCATCTTCCAAACCTTCCTCATCATTCTCCTCTACATCACCTCCGGCTCCTAGATCATTCACGTTCAGGGCCGCCTCATTTTCCACCACATCTTCACTTTCTTCTTGCAGATCCGCAACTACATCTCTAGCTATCTGAGAGATGCCAGATATGACATTAGCAGAAGCAGGTAGAGCCTCCCCCTCAATTCCTGCAGTCAGTGCATCAGGAACTTCTCTGGGAATAGCCACGGAATCTGCTACAGTTCTGTCCTCGGCAGGAGATTCTTCTTGTTCTACTACCACTGCAGCCTGCCCGATGCGTCGCTCCCATCTGTCAAATACGCTGGAGTCCATTTTCTTCAAATAATGCAATGGAACTCCTTTACTCATGTCGAACCTATCTCCGTTCAATTGATTAAGATATAGGCTGATGATTCTTCCAAAACTTGGGGATCTGAGAGTGTCCTTAATCTTCTCAAAAAGCATAGCCCCCCAGTTGAATCTCTTTCTGCAGACAATCGCCACAAGAATCTTGAACATGTCAGCTGAGATATGGTCATGTGAGCCGAGTTTGCATATCAGTACTTTCCCAATGATGTCGGACAAGAGTTTCCCCTCCTCATTCATTTCTTTTCTCTTTATCGATCTGGTTCCTCTAGCTAGTCCACAGAATAATAATGTCCTGACTTTATCATGTTCCTCCAGATAATCCTCGTGCACAGAACTGGTGAGCTGCAAGTATTGGGTCAGTTTGCTTGCAGACATCTTGATCCTTGCACCTGCAACCTTACTCTTGATGATAAAGTCTTCATTCCGAATTTTGGCGATTGCGAAGAACTCCATCACTTCCTTGTCCAAAATTTTGCAGGGATGCTCCATTATAAAAGAGAGTCCAGCCTCTTCAAGCATGATGATGATGTTTCTGAACTCATCTGAGGCATGTGAGAACCCGGTTCGAACCAACTCACATCCAGTGACCCGGCCGGCGGTGGTCCTTGGAGCCATTGCAAACTTAGGGAGGGAATCCCAAGTCTACGCCTAATCAGAAATCAAGAGGGAAGCTACACAAACAGTAAGTCACTGTAAGGGTGAGGAGGTGGTTACCCAAAAGCGGAGGAGGTGAGAGTCGACGGAGACGACGGAAAACCTGGAGGCGCTCGCGTCCTTGTTTGATCGAAACCGCGGAGAAATACCTGGACGCGAGAAGAGAGGTCTACGGAAGGAAGAGTCGGCGGGATTCCTGCGGGATATCGACGGAGGAGTCGCGGGATTCCTGCGGGATATCGACGGAAATGCGGAATATCGACGGAAATGAGGAGGGAAGGAAGAGTCGACGGGATTCCTGCGGGATATCGACGAAAATGTGGAATACGAAGAGTCGGCGGGAGTTTTTCTAAATAGAAATTGATGGGATTCTTCAATAGAAATCTACGGGTTAAGAGGCATGCCGGATTCTCGAAATCTTCGGATATTGGAGGGTTTATAAATCTTCTAAATATATATTTCTTAATACCAATCTATTTAGGGTTTGAAAGGGGTTTTCCACACATTTCTTGATGTCAATTGTAAGTTTTAGTGACTTCCAGTGACGTATCTTCTTTAATTTTCAGTGGACTGATTTATGCCTGTAGAGGTTCATTCTCGAATCTACCAGTGAATTTACAGATAAATCTTTAATAATGTATCTAAGGGTTATTTTTACAGAGTTAACCTTTCCTTAGGTGTACACACATATATGTGTATATATGAATATATATATATGTAAATGTCGACACAATATGACTCAAGTTTTGGAGCTGATCAAAAATACCTGGGATTATAAGATATATCATTTAGCCCCTCTGGTTAAAGCATACCAGGCGTTCAATTTGAGTATACCATTATAGATAGTACTTCTGTTATTCCAGATACTTGTTCCAATGCATTCTTGAAACATCTTCTGTCTAGTTCCCATTATATTTACGGGAACCTAGACTACCCTGCAAAAGAGTGTTACCATACCTTAGGAACCCAACATGTATTGGGTCCTAGGTTCTTGTTAGCATAAAAACTCGAATGCCTTCCCTCAGAAATCCTGTCAGGAAGACTACCTCTGCCCAGAAGAGGTGGATAAGCCCTTGCCCTTGACACAGAGGGGTTGTGCCAACAGTCTATGGCAAAGTGTCCCACCTTGCCATAGCACCAACTCGTGTGAATGTTGTACCTCCGTTTCTGACCTGATCCAGTGACTGAGTTAGTCATGGTCCTAGGTCTAAACGGGATAGAGCCGGAGATGCTCACAAAATTGCCTCTTCCACCGTGACACTTGGAAGGGTGGAAGGAATGCATGTAGCGAGCGTCATGAGGTCTGGGAGGTGGTGCCTTCCTTTCAGTCAGCACCCTTCCAGAGGCCCCATGAGAACTAACTGCATGACTTCTAACCTCCCTTTCCTGTGTCCTAGGGTGGTGAGAAGCGCACTGAGAGCTGATACCAGCAGATTCATGTCGAGTTGGGGCAGTGGCCGAGAATACAAAGGCTTCAGAATGAGCCTTAGGTATTCTCTCAAGGGTGGCCCTGACAGCCCTTGCACTATGGGTGTCTCCACATGAGGGCAGATCACCCTTGCAGTGACCACGGTTGTTCCTGTGATCATACCTGAAGGCATGATGAGTACCCTTCCTGCCTGGAGTGGGGGGTCTGAATACCGTTTCCTCATTTCTCTATGAATTGATAATTTGGGAGATCCACCCATTTTCTTCCTTTCTCTTGATAGCATCAACCTTGGAAAAGTTGGATACTATCCTTTTCTCATTCTCTAGATCTGAGATTTTAGAGTCCTTAACCTTGTTGGATGTCAATTGGAGAATCAACAAGATCTTCAGCCGAGCAATCTCCTGAGCTTGCTCCTCAACAAGTAAGTTGCTTTTCTGAAGGGCTCTCTTCAGGGAATCAGGATTTTCTGAAGGGTAACAATTCCTGTCTTCAGGAAATTCAAGAGAAAAGGGGCAAGATGAAAAAGTTACCTGCTCTTCAGAGTTACTGTTACTATCTCCAGAGACCGTTGTGTCAGCTTTATCAGAACTGCTTTCCTCAATTTCTTCTTCAGTCTCTGACAAGGACACCGGAGCCCTGATGCTGTCCGATTGATCCTTGCCTTCATCTTCAGAGGCGAGGACCCCCACATAGGCTTCATCCTCTTGCTGGCAGCAGATCCCTGCTTCCTCTGATCCCTCCATGAGATCTGAGATGGTTACCCACATAGATTTGGCCGTCCCACACTTCTCCAACCTAGATCGAGAAGGTCCAGACCAGACATCCATAATGATCTGACGAATAATCATGTCCAGATTAAATAATGAGAATTCAGTCTTCGACATCTCAGTAATACACTTGGGAATTTGGATATCCTTTCCAGAGCCGGAGGTCTTCATAAGAATGAATGGACCCTCTTACAAGATGAGAGATGCTCGAGGATCGATAGCCTCCAAATGATAGGACACTCTCATCTTCCAGACGGGATAATACTCCTTTGTGCACGTGGGAAGTCTTAGTGGAGACATCCCATGATCCAGCTCCATGCTTTTGACACTGGTGGCAGGATTCTACTCAAGGTGTGAACCTTTTTGATGAGTAACCTCCCTCTGACACCACTTGAAATTCCACTTAGTGTCAACTACCTTCACCTATGGGGGGGAATAGGTGTCTTGCAGCGTTTTTGCGGAATTAAAATCGTACCTACACACGAAAACAAAACAACACAGCACAGAAAGGACACAAGCAATTTATAGTGGTTCCCCGATTTGGGTACATCCACTTTCCCCCTTCGACCTATCTCCCAACCAGGGACGACTCGGTCACTTCACCAACAGGATTGAAATCCAATCCTTGCACTAATGGAAGGAACCCTTCCACACGTAGGAGTCACCACTCCCACAACACGGGTTGCACCCAACCCTTACAACTAGGGACCAATCAGTCCGTTACCAAGAAATTGAAAATAGATTGTATAAGAAATACAAACAACTTATAGAGACTAAGGTGTCCCTCTTCGTTCGACGACGTGTTCTTGAAGTCAACGAAGAGTCCACAACCCTAAACCTCACTTAGAGAGAATCTCTCCCGAAACCGGCGGCGGCAAGAAGGGCGGCGGCTTGGTTCTCGGGATCGGCGGCGACAACGGCGTGCTGCGGCTGTTCTTTGGAGATTCAATCTTCGTAGCAAAGCTAGCAAGGTTTTTGAACGGTTACACTAGGATCGATCGTCTCGATCGATTCGGAAGGGGAAGGTTTTCCCGATCAACGAATCAAGAGACAAAGGATCTCTGGTTAGACGCATGAGACGCTCTGCTTGGCTGAGCTTCTATCGCTGGGAGATCTGGAAGAAACCACGATCAAAGCCGGCGAGCAACTGCACGAGCGGCGACGGCGGCGGAGCAAGATTCGCAATCTAGGTCACGTCGGCGGCTCGGCTTTCGTTTTTCTGTTGTCTACTTACTGTTCAAAAATACAGATGTATTTATACATTAGATCTTCAAGATGGCCATTGTGGGCCCCACCAACAAGAAACCCCAAGCCCGGTTCAAAACAGCGCCAGCGGCTGAGTCCGGTCCAGCGGGATCCAGAAAATCGCCTAAGGCAAAATCGGCAAGAATCGAAGGTGATTCTCGACGATTCGGCGAGAATCACTTGGTGATTCTCGCCGAATCACTTGGTGATTCTCGCCGAATCACTTGGTGATTCTCGCCGAATCACTTGGTGATTCTCGCCGAATCACTTGGTGATTCTCGCCGAATCACGTGGTGATTCTCGCCGAATCACGTGGTGATTCTCGCCGAATCACGTGGTGATTCTCGCCGAATCACGTGGTGATTCTCGCCGAATCACGTGGTGATTCTCGCCGAATCACGTGGTGATTCTCGCCGAATCACGTGGTGATTCTCGCCGAATCACGTGGTGATTCTCGCCGAATCACTTGGTGATTCTCGTCGATTTTGACTTAGAGACAGATTTACACGCTCTGATTTAGCCGGATAGAGTCGGAAATAATCAGCCAGTGATTCTCGACGATTCGGCGAGAATCACTAGTGATTCTCGTCGATTATTACTTAGACGATTTTTCGTCTTTCCACCCATGAGCTGCTCTTTGACCCATCCTTGCTCCTTGTCTTCTCTTGCATTATCACAGCCCTGTACTTGAAAATAAGTACACTCCAATAGAGAGAGTACACGTAGGCCAACACACTGATCTGCTCAACGAGGGATTACGTCGCGCAGACCCGTGTATATTGACCTACTGCACCCTGACATTGGTGTGTACTTAGCGTGGAATAACTGCAAGCACAACTTAAAAGATTTCATCAAATACATTGTGAATTCATCTTAGCTTGACAGGTGGCTTCCTCAAATCCAGGTAATTGTGGATACAATACCCAACAGTAATATTCAGAGAATATTTTAGCATTAATTACTCAGAAATTATTGCAATAGAATAAGGACAGATGGATGAAAATAACTAAGTCTCGAATCGTCGAACAGAGAACAGAATTCGTCGAGCTGAGTCCACAGTTCGTCGAGCTGAGAAGTTAAGTTCGTTGATATGATAATAGCTGTTCGTCGAGCTGAGATCCAAGATCGTCGACCTAAGAACAGACGACTGCTTTCTCCAGAACCTTGCCAATTCTGTGCATGAAGTTCGTCGAACTGATAATCTAAGTTCGTCGACTGGAGTTCAGCAAAGTGTTTCTGGACTTAGAATATTCTAGATGTCTCTGGAATGAAGTGTTGAAGTGGAGTTGCCAGAAATCGTTGACCTGAGAACTAGATTCGTCGACCTGAGAACTTCTAACTGCTAGATAAGTATTGACAGGAATGTGGTCTAAGTTCGTCGAGCTGAGAATGTGAATTCGTCAACTGGAGTATGATCCTGGACTTAGAATATTTACTTGTTTCTGGAATAAGATGTTGAAGTAGAATACTCATAGATCGTCGACCTGAATACCAAGTTCGTCGAGTGGAGTTCAGAGAAATTCTGGACTTGAAATATTGAAGTAGTATCCATAAATCGTCGACCTGAGTCCCAAATTCGTCAAGCTCAGCTTAGAGAATTGTCTCTGAGATCGTCGAGCTGAGCACGACTTTCGTAGACCTGAGTTCGACGAACGTCGAACTCATTTTCTGAGTCTTTGATATTTCTCTCAGTCTTGAGTCTTTATGCAGTCTGTTGATGGCTGGTCCATGTAGTGTTAACTCTAAGGACTTGGTCTATACTCTAAGACATAACCATGACCCTGACTATACATGTTGGGTCAGATGATCCTAACTTAATGAACCTAGCCCAAATCAAACTAGGGATCCAACAGAACTCCAGAGCAGACCCCGCAGTTCTGCGGTCTTCGCTTCCAGACCGTGCAACTGCAACCCACGACTAGGCAATAAATAGGACTTGTTATAACACAATGACCAAGTCCACATAGCCAGGGAACTTTGGCACAAACCGAGCAAATAGGCCCCAGCGAACTTATCGGTTAGTCTCTACAGACCGCGCCAACCGTCTGCCCCTTCGTGAGCCATATAACCTGACAAGCTCCAAGCGGACTATGCGGTCTCACAATCTAGACTGCACCAGCTACGGTTAGACAAGGCTAACCACCCGGTTACTTCTAAGGGTGCTTGCTGAACCAGGACACATGAGAGAAGAGAAGAAGCCGAATTTCGGGTAACCGCCACCTTCTACATGCCAGACAGCTAGCGGTCTGTGCGGTCTGCCATATCAGATCGCCCCACTCCACTTCACTTCCACTTCAACAAATTCAACAAATGAGAGCTCCGGAGCATAGAAAGAGAAATCGAGGAGGAGAAAAAGTAAGTATAAAGCAGAGCCTGGGGTCTTGTTTATAGGCCCTAGGGGTGGTTACAGTAGTTATGCGATTATCTGCAAATCGTAACAAACATATTTGATATTTGCTGCCCATTTTAGTATAGTTTGACACGCAAATTATTTTAATGATTTTACAATTTGCAGTCCGTTATAATTTTAGATGTTTGCATGTACCAATATTTGGTGGTTACACCGGTGGTTACACGAGTGGCTACTCATACATCGGACGTTAGAGATTGCCTGGAGACGATCAGGAGACGGGGAGACGGTCGACGGTGGATTGGGGTCCTACCGGAGGGAGACCCGGGCGGCGGAGGCCGACCAGACGACAAGCTAAGGAGGCCGACCGAAGCGGGCCGGCCTCGCGGAGGCTGCGCCGGGGCCGGCCTCGCGAATGCCAGCATACGAGGGCCGCACCGGGGCCGGCCTCCCACTTCCCCCATGGCTGCGCGTGTGGGGTGCGCGACTGTATGGCGGCTCGACGGAGCGGCGGCCGGACGAGGGCAGTTGGAGCTGCCAGGAGGATTGCACGCACAGTAATTGGATCGTGGATCGAGCGCGCGGATCGCACCCGATGCGTTTTCTCCATGACTCTCCACTTAAGTGGGGGGGGGGGGGGGGGGAATGTGAGAATTCGGATTATTCATAGCCTGAAATTTCTATAAATTGAGGGAAACCCCATCAAAAATAAAAGATTTTAGGTGTTTTTTGAACCAACAATGGCCTAACAATGTCTGCGTATACCACTATTATTTAATTATTTACAATATTGAAAGTGTAGCCGTAATCAGTCGTGTCTAAAAAGGCCGGGCACGGCGGCCCGACCGGGCCCGGTGCCGGGGCTCGCCTGGCCCGACACCCAGGCTAGCGGAAAATCACGCCTCCTGACGAGATTTCCATTTAGGCAGGATTAAATTTAATAGGCGGTTTTAAAATCCTGTCTAAATAGGAAAATTAGGCCGGCCCGAGGGAGTCTTAAGGCCCCCTCTTCGAGAGGGGCACAATTCCGATTCATGACGTCCCTGGGCCGATCCCGATTGGAAATAAGCCCGGACCCGATTGGACCTGGCCCAGCCCGGCGCGATCAGTTTTTGCGCAAGACAACACGCAATGGTAAATTATCACTCCAGTTTTACACGTAAGTTTAAACCCGTTTCTACGCGTCGGAGAACACAAGTCACTGTATATCCGCCGGCATCCTTTGATGGATCACGGAGCGGCGGACGATTGATTATTTATGGGCTTATTTATTTGCATCTCTCTCTCTCTCTCTCTCTCTCTCTCTGGATCCAATTCCTCTTCTTCGATTTCCTCTTGCAACTGGTTCGGATCCCTTCCCAGCATGCTAAGATCTACGATCGATCAATAGGTCCGATCGATTTCTTGTCGGCAAACATTCAGATCGACATACCTTACTGGAGATTTTGAGATTTGCTAGAGTACCCCCACCGATTTCCCCTACTCGGATTTGATTGCGTCTCGTGTTCGTGATTCCAAGGGATTGGGATCTCCAGGTGATAATTGCTTATTTAATTTCCCGAGTCTCGATTCATCCGCCTTCTATCCAATTTCATTCCCAGATTTTCAACAATTTCTTTGGGGATTCTGAAATTTTCCGACGCTGTCGATCAGCAATTCTGGCATTTTTGTGTGGCTGGCTCGAGCGATGGTGGATTGCCGGAGCCTGATCGAGTTCTGCCGGGCTTTCGAGCAGCATCGACAGACAGTGAACTTACAAGCTTCGGTAGAGAGTCGGTCCAGCCAACCTCATGGCCGGAGCAGCAAGGTTAGCCTCCTCTGTCACCCTTTCTGCGAGCAGTCACCGTTCGCTGCCATGGACGTCCTCATGCTCCTTCTCGTTCTCGGGTCGATCGGCGTTTTAACGGTGCCCTATTTCAAGATAATCTACGATGAGGCTTCGGAGCTGTTTCCGGTGGCGGTTGACCTTGTCGGCGAGGTCGTCTGCCCTAGCTTCGTAGCCTACGCCACTGGCTTTGTTTTGATGCTGGTCACGTGCATTGCAATTTGGGCTGTCATCAGTCACCAGTTCAGGAAATGCGGGAATCCTAGATGCAGAGGACTTCGGAAGGCAGTGGAGTTCGATATCCAGCTTGAATCTGAAGAGTGCGTGAAATTCATGCCCCCATTGCCCAAGGAAGCTTTTGGCTCCAGACAGTTGCAGTTGGGGCAGGATCACAAGGAACTGGAAGCTGAATTGAGGAAGATGGCACCCCTGAATGGCCGTACGGTTCTCATCTTTCGCTCTCCCTGTGGATGCCCCATTGGTAGAATGGAGGTGTGGGGGGCAAAGAAAATCCGGCGTTTTAAGAAGTAGTCACTCCAAAACAAAGCTTTTTTTTTATGTTTACAGTTTAGTTTTACATAGCAATAAGATATAGACACAACAAATAATGAAGATAGTTTACTAATCCATGTTCATCATTACTGAATAGGCTTTAAGTAAACATATGTAACTGGGAAGATTGAGGGGGGCCCTTTATTGCTGCACATGGATAAGAACAGACTATTTTATTTTCAAATGCTTTTTTACTGTGATGTCTTTTGTTTGTTTAATCTTAAGTTCAACGGTCTTCTTCTACTTCTTTGTGTTACTAACTCAAGATATGGTGTATGATTCTAATGATTTATTGGAATCTGTAAGTGTTGGAGAACATTGACATATTAGTAACGAGTATGTTAAAATCAAGGTTGTCAGGATCGAGATTCTAGATGAGATCGTTTTGAGTTAGGATATCGTAGGATTGGATCGAGGATCGCTTTACAAAATATTTACAAAATCTAGATCGTAAGATCTTATGATCTGGATCGCGATCCTGACAACTTTGATTAAATTGACTCACTGGATCTATTATCTTTTTTCTTTATTTTCTTCTATCTTCTTCCATGGTTCCACCATGCCTTTTCTTTCTCTTTTTTGAATTTCAGGTCCTATATGAAAACAAAGCTTGCAGATTCGACATTCATCTCTTTCTCAGGTATTGGACAGGAATTTGTGTGATGATTGTGTTAGTTGTCCTTGTTTACAAACTTTTGTACATGAATTCTGTTTAAATCTCCCAAAACATTAATCTATGTGGAGATTAAAAAAAATTATAGAATTCCCATGAATTCTATTTAAACATTTCTCCTAAAGATTTTCAAAAAAAAAATTCTGGGCATGTCGATGCATGCTCTAAGACAAATATATCCCATATATAATCCCAACTCTATTACAAACTTCTCTTTTATTTATCCACCCTTCAGAAATGGATGTGAAGGGCTCCACGTTGCATGGAAGTGCATGGTGTCTATAAACTTTGTCGTGCTTTCACATTTGCAAGGAAGATATTTTTTTGTCAGCTTTGTAATTAAACTTCTGTTACCTTACTTTTTTTTAGAGCAAAGATGTTTATTAAGTACCAAATTGTTATTTAAAACAAAAGATAACCCTATGTTCTACGAGAATATATAGTTTTAGATTCTTAGTAAGCTTAGGTCTCTGAACTTTGAATAATTAAGTTTTTTTTGTCAAATTATAGAAGGCTGTTGAACTGTTATTCAACATAAAATATTTTTTAGAGGAATGAATTTCAAGGCAAACTATTACTTGAATTATTTGCAAACTCTTTGTTTTATACCTAAAGGAAGAGGTCCCTTCTTCTCTTAATCAGGTAATGTTTCATGAATAAGCTGACGCGCATCATATTGCCTTTTATCTAAATTTTGATGCAAGGTAGCTGCTTTACTAGCTTGTGAGGTATGCTGCGTCACCCTTGGAGATCGAGTGCTCCATGTACATCTTGTGGCAGTCTGATCACAGAAGTTGATCATCAGGTAACAACAATCTTAGACTCAAGATTTTTTTTGCATTGCTTTCTATTTAGTTCTTGCAAAAATGCAGGGTAAGGTTTACCTACATTTCACCCTTGTGATGGGACCCTTCCTCTGACCCATGCTGCGTGGGGATGCTTTGCGCACCGGGTTGCCCTTTTTTTTGCTTTTTATTTAGATCTTATTTTGGGATTACATAACATATGATTACTATTAACACCTATACTTTACCTTTGATTATGATTTTTCTCTATATTTGTTGAGTTGGTACTGTGCCTTATCTTTTGCATTTGGAATATGAGTTTATTACAATCTACTAACCATATAGAAGAGTCTTAAGGTTGGGCAAAGTAATCTGACCAAATTGAAAACTTTCGCTCATCCATGATCCATCTCTGCTGTGCCTTTATCTGTCACACTTTATGTTTGTTTGATAGCATCATGATTGTCTTATATGCTCTGCACTAAGGCCAATCTATTTTCACTGGTGTTTGGAAGTGATTTGATCTTTCTTTCAAAGTAAGTTCAAATGTTTGTTTGGTTGAACCTTTGAAATCATGCATATCAAGTTTCGTTCTAAAGAGACTAGAGGTCACTTTCAAGTTTTTTCCTTTTAATAACAATATAATAATTCAAAAAAATTACTTGACTTGTTAGAATATTATTTTTATGTTTCATAATAATATAACAGTGACAATTAATGGGAGACTGGGTGAAATGAAATTTATTACATCATAAACAAATTTAAGAACTAAATGAATTTCTACTAATGGAAATTCACTTTAATGTGTTCACTTCTGTAACTTGGATTCAAACACTTCTAAATATTTGCAACGAAATGAAGTGGTCCAGAGATCACACAAATAAACCGAACACTTATTATGTGAATGCAAATGGATCATGAAGTGTGTTGACTTGCCACAAAGCAAATCTGAGGTTGCCATTGGTGCAAGTTACATGAAAGGAGTGCACTGGTAAAGCCACGACGACCAAGATTCATGAATATTTATGCATATGCAATGTTGCATACCAAGAACGTCTAAGGCTGAGCAAGTGTAATGGTAAATTGGTAATTGCATGGATGCAAGGGAGAGCTCGACAAAAATGCTGACAGCTCCATGACCATGTTGTGATTGTTGGACCAATACAGTTAACATATAAGAGGTGAACATTTTCATTGTAAACTAGCATGTGTATCATGGCAGAAAAGGTTCCTTGGGCTCCACTCTGTGTAGCCTTGGGATCCTACCTCCTATGTTAGACTTCCTACACACATCAAATTCACAAATAGAGGGATGGAAGGTAGCACTCATAAATCCTTTAAAATTCTGTACTTGAACACTGGCTTGGTTATTTCAAATGATAGGTGCCTTGCCCTTTATGCCTCTTAAGTCATTGCCCTTTCAAACAATAGAGCATTCTAAAAATTTCCACATATGACCCGCATATAATCTTCTGCACGCTTTTAAGTCTATTAAAAGACTCATGAAGCATCCCCTTTTTCATATAGTATATGCATTACAACATTCTAAAAAACACGCTAGACTCTACAATACTTGAGAGACGTCAGTGTCCTAAAATACTCTACACACCTAGAATTCTAAAAGGTTCCATATCCCTCCATGCACTAAACCCTTCTTTGGTACTCAAAGAAGTTTCTCAACATTAGAATTATCTACGTTGCTCTAGAAGTTTCTTCATAACTCCACCATTTATTGCTTCGGGGATCATCATTGAAAGTGAGGGTTAGACCTGATATACTCTAGAGGGGGGGGGGGGGGGGGAAATAGAGTATCTTTTAAATCTGTAAAACTTTTTCAGTTTATAAAATCTACAAAGTAGGACAGCTATTAGATACCAAAATTTGTTGTAAATAAAAGAGTAATCTAAGATTAACTAATCTATCACAGGCACAACAAGATTAAACTAACTAGCACAGGCACAGTAAGAACAAAAAGGAAAGAGGGCAAACAGACAACACAAGAATTTTTATAGTGGTTCCCCAACCTGGGTACATCAACTCTTCTACCACCCTGGTAGGAATCCACTCACAGGTTTTGATCAGGTGACTGCCACCAATGAGCTTTTGAATAGATGCTCAAAACAAACTCAAGTCTTTTGATCAGGTGACTTGCAACCAAGGAATAACTTTTGAAGGGAGTTAAAGAACACTTTGTACAGTAAGGGGGGTAGAGAGTTATGATGTCTTCTATTTCTCGAATACAACTGAGAAGACTAGTGGATCTTTGATGTTATCAAAGCTCCCCCTGAGTTATTGAGTTGTTCAGGAAGATTGGAGTTTTGCTTCAGGGTGAGTAGCTCTTCTATTTTAGCCTTGACCAGATGAGATCCAGGAACTTCTTGACTGATGAAGATTTGTTGTCCTTGAAGAATTCTGGAATGAAGAAAGAAGAAGACTTTTGATTTGGATGGATGTTCTTCTTCTTCAGCAGTGTCAAGATGAAAGCCAGATTCTTTTTCTGCATAGAGAAGTGTTTGAATATTGTTGCTGTATTGTTCTCTATCACTGTGTGTTGTGTCTTGCTCTTTTGTGTCTCTCTATCTCTGTCTATGGAGAAGAAGGAAGAAAATCACTTTTATATATTCTCAATGGAATTTCTCCTTTGATTTTTTGAATTTCTTCCAACATTGATTGTTGACGACCTAGAGAATGTAATACGGCTGGATAGAATGTCTGTATTAATTGATTTCCTCAACTGTCCTATTGAAAAGCGGCAAGTAATAATCCTGATGAATGCCATAATCAATGCTGTTTCTAACAGTAATATTCAGAGAATATTAAACATTGATTACTCGGGAATTACTGCAGTAAAATAAGGACAGAAGGAAGGAAAAATTCAAGTCTGGATCTGCACAGAAATCGTCGAGCAAAGAACAGATTTCGTCGATCTGAGTCCTGAGTTCGTCGAGCTGAGAAATCGTGTTCGTCGACCAGATAATTGTTGTTCGTCGACCTGAGATCCAAGATCGTCGACCTGAGAATAGCTAACTGCTTTCTGATAAACACTTGCTAATTATGTGCACTAAGATCGTCGAGTTGATAATCTAACTTCGTCGACTGGAGTTCTGAGATATGTTACTAGACTAAGAATGTTGAAGTAGAACATCCAGAAATCGTCGAGCTGAGAACCAAGTTCGTCGAGCTCAACTCAGAGAATTTTCTCTAAGTTCATCGAGCTGAGCACGACTTTCATCGAGCTGAGTTCGACGAACGTCGAGCTGAGTTTGACGAACGTCGAGCTGAGTTCAACGAACGTCGAGCTGAGTTCGACAAACGTCGAACTCACTTTCCTGAATCTTTGAAATTTCTCTAAGTCTGGAGTCTTCTGCATTCTGTTGTTGGCTGGTCCAAGCAATGTTGACTCTAAGGATATGACCTAAACTCTATGACACAGACTTGAACCTGGCTATACATGTTGGGTCAATAATCTTAGTTTAGTGAACCTAGCCCAAATCCAACTAGGGATCCAACAATCTCCCCCTATTTGGGTGAGGTCACTCAATACAGACATAAAATTTTCACAGAGCAAAAAATATATATCTGACAAGAAACTTTAAAATATGCAGCAGATATATATATATATATACAATGAGCTTTGTATCAGGAAATAAATAAACAGTTTTAAGATAACAAAAAGACTAAAAAGTTAAAATGCATTTCTATTGTTTTGCTCCTTTTGCTTAACCTCTTTAGCTTTATCACCAGGCGGAGTAAATTTAATTTCCCTGTTTGGATTGGTTGCTTGAGTCTTTGTCATGGTCATATCAGCAGCTTCAATAATGTTTAGGGAAGTAGCCCTTGACACCACATCTTCTGAATGTAATTTCATATAGTCATCTACCTTAAAGAATTTGTTAGCTTTTGCAAACCTGTTTAGTTCTTCCTTCCTATATTTGGACATTGTTGAGTATTAAGAGGCATCCTTTCCTTCAACTTTGGCTTTGTTGATCATAGATAGGCCAACCAATTCTTGGAACCTGCACATCCTTGCAGTAGTAGCTGTTTCTGGGTCCTCAAATGGAACAGGAGGGGATGCAGGTCTCTTTGGACTTTCAGCCTTTTGATGTTTAGTAGATTGTTGTAGATGTTTTTGCTGTTGATGTTGTTGCCTGCCTGAAAAGTAGTACCTGTGCTGGCTGCTTCCAGAAGAAGAAGATCTACCTTGCTGTCTTTGATAGGTTTGATATTGGGTAGTCCTCTGAGATGAAGAGCCTGAAGCACCAGCAGCAGGTGGAGGAGGAGGAGGAGGAGGGTCTATCCTGTATCTCTGTGGAGGAGGAGAATACTTCGTGCTTTTCTTTCTTTCTTTTTGCTGATTCTTGGACAGCTACATCTAAGCTGGCATGCCCTTGTATGGAGTGATATTCTGAAGAATGTAATAAGAAGTATCATGTGTTGGGTTTGGTTTTGGAGCAGGAGCTAGAGGGGCTTTCCTTTTCTTAGAAATTTTCTTTTTCTTAGTAGAGGGATTGTCATCTGAATCCTCTTCATCATCATCATCTGAGGAGTCTTGTGGATTATCATATAAAGCATTAATTTCTTTCAAAGCCTCTGCAGATATCAACAGTTTTTATGCCTGGGGAGGAGCTGGAGGAAGAGCTGGAGTTGGAGCTAGAGAATTATGTACATCAGTGCTTGCAACAACTGATTTATTCTCTTCTTCAATATCAGTCATGATCAACTCATCAAGATCAGGCATGGGGCTATCATCCATAATGAATGTTGGAGCAGAAATGACTCTGGGAGGGGATGAAACAATGAAGGAATCAGCTTTGGGTGGAGATGAAATGACGAGAGTCCTCTGTATTTGCAAAACTAGCCTTGAGTTGCATGACAACCTTGGGGCTTATTGGGGAGGTATAGGGAACTATAGCCATGGATGACTTTATGCTGTATTTTGGAAGAGAGTTCAAATGAACTGTATCAAAAATAGTTAACAAATTCAAAAGATCTACTGTGGGATTTATAATGTAATCACCAACAGTTTTTATTTCCTCTGTGACTGTCTCATCCAGATCCATATCAGATTCAATAAAATTAATTAAATCAAACAAATCAGCAACTGCTTCTGCTTCTGCTTCTGCTTCTGCTGCTGCTTCTTTTGCTGTTGTTGCTGCTGCTTCTGTTGCTGCTTCTACTGCTGCTGCTTCTTCACAGAGTATCTCCCCCTGCCTGGTTTCAGTGGGTACTGGAGCCAGACCCCTGAATGAAGAAGGAGGGATGGAGAGAGTAGAGATTTGAGCAGCAAGAGAAGAGATGGAAGAAGCAAGAGGTGAAATAGCCTCTGCTATGAGGGTTTTGAGGAGGGGATTGAGAAGTGCTAGAAGAGGTGGAATGATGGAGGGGTTCAGTTGCAGGAATGCAGGAGCTGTCTCAGTAGAGACAGAAGGGTGAATGGAAGATGATGGTGGAGTTGATGGTGAGTGACTGGGAATGTCATGGACTGGAGATGTATGTGTGGATGGTAAGGAGGTGAGCAGATTGAATGTAGGGGATGAGAAGAATGTTTCATTTGTGATGTCTAGAAGGTGGGATGGAAGAGGAGATTGAGGAGTTGGTGTACCATCTGGGGATTGAGTTGGTGTATGAGAGGGAATATGAGTTTGTGAAGGGGATGTATGAGAGTGAATATGAGTTTGTGATGGAGGTACTAGAGATGATGGAGGTGGTGGAGTTGGTGTACCATCTGGTGTTGGAGTATGGACTGGGGTATGAACTGGTGAGGGGAGTTGGTGTACCATCTGAGGATGACTCTGGATGGCTGGAGGTGGTGGAAGAGAAGATGGAGCATCTTCAGTAGGGTGGGGAGTGGCTAGAGCAGCCCTTGTACTCTCAGATAGCCTGGAGGAAGAGGAAGAAGCCTTGGATGGCTTGGTGATGTTCCTCTCCCACCTGCCAAAGAGGGCACAAGTGAGCCTCTTGGAGACATTAATGAATATGGTCGGTGTGACCAGGGATTCAGCAGCCTTTTCCTGAAGGAAGATTCCCAGAATCTTGCCAAAACACACCTCTTTCTTGGTGTTCTTTTTCCTGATCATCTCAAACATAATCTGTTGAAGTTGGTGACCGGGCGGTCTGGCGGTCTGTCTTGGCGGGTTGAAGACCGCGCGGTCTGGCGGTTTGTCTCAGCCGGCTTGGAGACCGGGCGGTCTGGTGGTCTACCCTGGCAATCTCTCTTTCTCTCTGGTAGTAGCCGTGCGGTTAGCCCTTCTGTCTAACCGCGCGGCTTGTGCGGCTTATTTTGTATAGTCCGCTTAGTCCTGTAAATTTTTAGTCTCACATCTCTTATTTGTATTCTCTCATCTCTCCTCCATTCTATATAAGGGAGGGCATACCTTTGTAATAGATATCTTTTTCGGAGAATAAAGTTTCAGTTAAAACCATTTCGGTTTGTTTTCTGTTCGATTTCTAACATGGTATCAGAGCACACGGTCTTTTCCTCCTGATTGTGTGCGCTCTCTGATTCTCGCGGCTTGTGTTCTTTTTTCGCGACATGTTTTCACGATCTCCTCTATTCGCCGTGCTCTACTTCTTGTTGCCTTCTACCCGCTCCTGCTTGCTAGTCGCCCCAGCCTCATCTTTCGCCATGCGACTTGTTCTCCTCTGTTCGCCCGACTTTTTCAAGCCGTGCGACTTCTTTCCCTCTGCTTTGCTCTGCTTCCTGGTAGATGCCTTCCTAGCCGTACGACCTGTTTTTCTGTTCGCCCGGCTTGGTGATCTTTTCTCTTCTTCGCTTCACCGTTCGGCTTCTTTCTCTTCTCGCGGCTTGTTCTTATCGTCGCGGTTTGCTCCTCTCTTGCTTCCATGGCTTTCCCCTCCTCCAGCCTGTCCGCCTCCGTGGTCACCTCTTCTGGTCGTGCTCACGTTGTTACTCGTGGAAGATGGCTAATCGACTCTGGTGCTACAAATTATATGACAGGCAATCCTCAATGTTTCTCTCTTCTTGACACACATGCTCAGTTGCCCCCGGTCATTGTTGCTGATGGATCTACCTCCCCGGTCCATGGGACGGGCATGGTTCAAGTCACTCCCTCTCTCTGCCTGGCTGATACCCTCTATGTGCCCAAGTTTCCGTGCAATTTATTATCGGTTACTTTTTTATGCAAGCAACTACGGTGTTCTGTCATATTCACCCCTACCTCTTGTGTTTTTCAGGATCCGGACTCCCAACGGACGCTTGCTACCGGGACTGAGAGTGGTGGCCTCTACTTCCTCGATAACGTTTCTGCTCTATCCGTCTTCTCATCCTCCTCTACAGATCTTCTCCAATGACATCTTCGCCTTGGACATGCTCCTCCCCGACTTCTACGTCAGCTCCTGCCGCACCTCCCTCCTCATCATCCTCCTCTAAACTGTGATGTCTGTCAACTTGGCAAACATCACTGCTCATCCTTCCCACCAACGCAAAGTCGGGGCTCTTCTCGTCCGTTCGACCTTGTTCACTCTGACATATGGGGTCCCGCTCCTAACCTCACCATTGGTCGGGGTAGTTCATATTTTGTCACCTTTATTGATGATTTCTCTCGATGTACATGGGTGTATCTTCTCAAAGATCGCTCCGAGCTATTCTCTGTTTGGACCTCCTTTTATTCTATGGTTAAAACTCAGTTTGCTACGTCTATTAAAATCCTTCGTTCTGACAATGCTAAGGAGTATCTTAGCCAAGACTTCTCCTCTTTTTGTATTCATCATGATGTTATTCGTCAAACAAGCTGTGTCTACACCTCCCAACAAAATGGGGTGGCGGAACGCAAAAACCATCACCTCCTTGATGTCGCTCGCACTATGATGGCTCAAATGCATGTTCCTCGCTCCTATTGGGGTTATGCTGTCCTCCTCTCCTGCTATCTCATCAATCGTCTTCCCTCCACAGTTCTCCACGGTGCTACCCCCTTCTCCATTCTTTATCCGGACAAGGATCCCTTTCCTCTTCCTCTGCACATCTTTGGGTGCACCGCCTTTGTGCACTCTCCCGCTGTCACCCGTGATAAACTCTCACCACGTGCCACTAAATGTGTCTTTCTGGGGTACTCTCCCACTCAGAAAGGTTATTGTTGCTTTGACCCCGTTACCCGCAAGCAATTTGTCTCTGCGGATGTCACCTTCTTTGCCAATGCATCTTACTTCTCTCCCGCTTCCTCCTCTCCTCCTCCTGATCCTCCTTCTCCTACCAACCCATCTATTCCCTTTGCTCCCACTGATGTTCCGCCATCTCCACCCACTCCACCATCTTCCCCATCCCCATCATCTCCACCCTCCACTCTGCTTTCTCCCTCCACTCCGCTGCCATCTCTCTCTACTCCCGGGCCAGCTCTCTCCACCACGGATACTCCGGATACTGAGGCACCTGCTGACCTGGATCTCCTGATTGCTCTTCGCAAAGGGGTTCGGGCATGTACCCAACACCCGCTTGATGCAGTTGTTTCCTACGATCGTCTTACCCCTTCTCGCAGAGCTTTTGCACTGACTATCTCGGCCACTGCCACCCCCCGTTCCTACCAGGAGGCCCTTACTATTCCTCATTGGAATGTTGTCATGGATGAGGAGATTGCTACTCTCACTGAACGGGGTACCTGGACCCTAGTTCCTCATCCTATCGGCACAGATGTTGTCGGTTGTCGCTGGGTCTTCGTGGTGAAGTTTCTTCCGGATGGCAGTGTGGATCGTTATAAGGCTCGCCTGGTTGCCAAGGGTTTTACCCAAACTTATGGCATTGATTACTTTGACACTTTCTCTCCAGTGGCTCATCTCAGCACTATTAGGGTTCTTCTCTCTGTGGCTGTCAACAGGGATTGGCCCATCTCGCAGCTAGATGTTAAGAATGTCTTCCTCTATGGTGATCTGCAGGAAGATGTTTACATGGAGCAACCTCCTGTGTATGTTGCTCAGGGGGAGACACAGGTATGCCGGCTAAAGAAGGCTATCTATGGCCTCAAGCAGAGTCCTCGTGCCTGGTTTGACAAGTTCAGTGGCATTGTTGCGGCCATTGGTTTTACAAGAAGCTCAGCAGATCACTCCTTGTTTGTTCAGAAAACCGCCTCTGGTCTTGTGGTTCTTGCGGTTTATGTTGATGACATTCTTCTTACTGGCGATGACCAGGATGGGGTATTGATGACCAAGAAACACCTTCGTCAACATCTGGTCACAAAGGATATGAGCTCCCCGAAATATTTTCTGGGGATTGAAATCTCTAGAAAGCCCAACGCCATGATCCTTTCCCAACGGAAATATGCTCTTGATCTTTTAAAGGAGGCAGGACTGACTGGTGCTAAACCTGCACGTTGTCCTATGGCTGCTGGAGAAGACAGAACTTAGACAGATGACTCGCCTCTTCTCTCCGATCTTACGAATACCGGCGTCTGGTGGGCAAGCTCATATATCTCACGGTAACCAGACCCGACATCTCTTATGCTGTTGGCAAGGTGAGCCAGTTCATGCAAGCTCCGAGGGAGTGTCATCTACAATCTGCTCTGAGGATATTAGAGTATATTAAAGCTGCTCCAGGGAAAGGACTCCTATTTCAGAAGAATGGTCACCTAAGGGTTGAAGCTTACTCTGGTTCAAGCTATGCGGATGACAAAGGGGACCGCAAATCGACATCAGGTTTCTGCACATTTGTTGGAGACAATCTTGTGAGTTGGAAGAGCAAGAAACAGTCTGTAGTTTCCAGGTCTTGTGCAGAGGCGGAATATCGCAGCATGACATCGACTACATGTGAGTTGAAGTGGTTGCGGGCTCTCATGCTTGACTTAGGAGAGGTTTACAACTATCTTCTTCCTATGTTCTGTGACAATAAGGCCGCGATATACATTTCCAAAAATCCGGTCTTTCATGAGAGAACAAAACACATAGAAGTCGACTGTCATTTTATTCGGGAAGAAATATTGAAGAAACAAATTTGCACTCCATTTGTCACTTCCGACAACGAGTTGGCAGATGTCTTCACCAAGCCGGTGTCCGCTTCCTTTTTCCACATCTGCGACAAGCTGGGCATGATCGATATATATGCTCCAGCTTGAGGGGGAGTGTTGAAGTTGGTGACCGGGCGGTCTGGCGGTCTGTCTTGGCGGGTTGAAGACCGCGCGGTCTGGAGGTTTGTCTCAGCCGGCTTGGAGACCGGGCGGTCTGGCGGTCTACCCTGGCAATCTCTCTTTCTCTCTAGTAGTAGCCGTGCGGTTAGCCCTTCTGTCTAACCGCGCGGCTTGTGCGGTTTATTTTGTATAGTCCGCTTAGTCCTGTAAATTTTTAGTCCCACATCTCTTATTTGTATTCTCTCATCTCTCCTCCATTCTATATAAGGGAGGGCATACCTTTGTAATAGATATCTTTTTCGGAGAATAAAGTTTCAGTTAAAATCATTTCGGTTTATTTTCTGTTCGATTTCTAACATAATCTTAGCCCAATTCACTATCTTCTTATTCACCACAACACACATCACCAGGAATTGATACCTAGTGATGTAGTCCTGGGCTGTGTGCTTTCCCAGCAGTACCTTGCCCACAACATCTGCTAGAAACTTATATTCAGCAGATAAGTGTTTCTTTAGCAGTTTGTTGGTTGTTGCTCCAAAATAACCCATTTTATTCAGCATTTCATCAAATTAATCACTGTCAATCTCCAATTCTTCTTCACCATTTACTAATCCAAAAATATCGGTCAGGACGACGCGGGTAAGAGATATTTCAGTACCCGATATTGTGCCTGTCATGATGTTCTCATCTAGGGAGGAGGAGGTGTAAACCCATTCTCTTATCTCTGCACCGGCTATCTTTATTCTGGTGGTCATCAAATTCTTCAACTGCTGATCTTCAAGCAGTTGCAGAATCTCCAAGAAGACGGGATCAAAGTGTTGAAACGATTCAAAATCTATATCAAAACCTGTATCAAACTTCATTGCTCCAAGACTGCCTGCGGGAATCGCCATGGGTTCTCCTGCAACAAATAAATGAGATCAAGTGCAATGGAACTGAAAGCGCGGGACGGAGTTCGAAGAAAACCCTAGATATACGGTTTTTCAGAATATGAATCGACAAACTCTGTTTAGCGAAACATAAAAGAATTTTTCGATCTGATGTCAATAAATTATTTTATTTGAAAATGAGTTCGTCGATCTCAGTTTGAAGAAGACGAATAAATCGCCGATCTCGGTTCAACGAAAAATTCACTGAAGCAGGGTCGTCGATCTCCGTTCGACGAAAACTGTTTCACTAAGAAGTGATCGTCGAACTCCGTTCGACGAACTCTTCACGATGGGTTCACAGATCGTCGATCTTCGTTTGACAAACTGTCAGCAAATCGTTGACCACATACAAAAATTTAATTAAAGCTTCTCCATTTATCATTCCAAGTTGGTTTATAAAGAACAAGTGATTTCTTTCTGAAAGTCCACCTAGTGTCAACGATGTGCACCTATGGGGGGGATAGGTGACGAGTAGTGCTTTTGCGGAATTTACGAGAGTACCTGCACAATAAAAATAAAGAGCACAGCGCACAGAAAACACAGGAAATTTATAGTGGTTCCCCGACTTGGGTACATCCACTTTCCCCCTTCGACCTATCTCCCCAACAAGGGACGACTCGGTCACTTCTCCAACGGGATTGAAATCCAATCCCTACACTAACGGAAGGAGCCCTTCCACACGTGAGTGTCAACACTCCCACAAACCGGGTTGCACTCAACCCTTACAACACGGAACAAAAGTTCCTTTACAACGAAATTAAATATAGAGTGTATGCTTTATACAAACTTCTTTTGGAGACTACGATGTTCCTCTTTGTTCGACGACATGTTCATGAAGTCGATGAAGAGTCTACGACCTTGGTCTCTCTTGGAGAGGATCTCCCGGAACCGGCGGCGGCAATCCGAGCGGCGGCTTGGTTCGGAATCGGCGGCAACGAAGATGCGCTGCTGCAGTACTTTGAGATCCAAACTTCTTTGCGAAGCAAACTAGGTCTACCAACGGTCACTCTAGGATCGGTCGTCTCGATCGATTCGGACGGGGGAGTTTTTCCCGGTCAACAAATCGAGAGACAAGAGATCTCTGGATAGACACGTGAGACTCAAGCTTTGCTAAGCTTCTGTCGCCGGAGATCACGAAGGAATCTCGAATGTTGACGGCGACCAACTATCCCGAGCGCGACGACGGCGGCGGAGAGGAGTCGCGGAATTAGGGTTACGAGGCGGCTCGGTTTCTTTTTCTTTCTCCGTAGTTTTACTGTTCAAAATACTGGAATATATATACTGTAGATAACTCCAGTATGACCGTTTGTGGGACCCACACTTGAAATCTCTAAGTCCGGTTCAAACTAGTCCTGAGGCAGAATCCGGTCCAGCAGAATCCTGAGAAAACGCTAAGTGAAAATCGGCGAGAATCGCAAGCGATTCTCGACCAATCGGCGAGAATCACCAAGTGATACACGACGATTCGTCGAGAATCGTTAGTGATTCTCGCCGAATCACTTATTTATTCTCAACGAATTTCACTTTGTATACATGAGCTGCTTGACCACTGGTTCGGCGAGAATTACTAGTGATTCTCGTCGAATCATACTTGGCACCGTTTTGAGGTAGCCAGAAGGAGTCGGCGAGAATCACTAATGATTCTCGTCGATTCGGCGAGAATCACTAGTGATTCTCGTCGATTCGGCGAGAATCACTTGGTGATTCTCGTCGAATTTTCCTTGGACGAATTTTCGTCTTCCACTCAGGAGCTGCTCCTTGATCCATCCATGCTCCTTGTCTTCTCTTCCATATGAACTGCCCTGTACTTGAAAGTAAGTGCACTCCAATAGAGAGAGTACACGTAGGCCAACACACTGATCTGCTCAACAAGGGATTACGTCGTGCAGACCCGTGTATATTGACCTACTGTACCCTGACATTGGTGTGCACTTAGCGTGGAGGAGCTGCAAGTACAACTTAAGATGTTTCATCAAATACATTGTGAATTCATCTTAGCTTGACAGGTGGCTTCCTCAAATCTAGGTAATCGTGGATACAATACCCAACAATCTCCCCCTATTTGACGAAGCCAAAACCCTACTAGCTAAGATGAATAACACCTATCAAATAATAAGCATAGCATTCAGAAATTAAACATGCAGCACAAGAGAATATATGCAATCAGATCAGGACTTGAGTCATTCACAAATTCAAATATATATACCAAGATAAATATATTCACATATAATCCAGAATTGTTTATATGACAATAATATTCATTAAATGTTCTTAAGACACAGTGACAAGCTATAAATTGTTGACTATTTGTCCTTAGCTACGTCACCCTTAAGATTTTGAGCCAAGTACTTCTTGCTTTGCCTCTCCATGTATTCTTTGGGCTTCGGGTAGTACCTAGGAGGAGCAACTTTATCTGCATCCTTGTTGTTTCTGAAAAAGATGTTGCGTTTCGCTTCAAACGTTTTGTGCGTTTCCCACTCATACTGGCTATATACTTCGTTTCGATTGATCTCTCCTCTTTCTTGCAGCCAGAAGGTGTCTAAGATTATGTTCCTTGAAACTGGACTCCACCTTTCGTTTCGTACATCCTCCTCACTCATTCGAGTTCTCTTTGCAGCCTGTGTCTCCTTGGGGTTCCCTTCTTGAGCTTTTCTCTTTCCCTTGGCTTTTGCTAAAGCCTCCTGGTCAAACATACTCCTCAGTTTAGATTTGGAGAGGGCCCTAGCATCAGCTTCATTTGTGAAAATATCTGCAGCACTTGCACTTACATCCTCAGCAATGCTTACTTCCTCAGCGGCCTTAGATGTCTCAGGAACCTGAATACCGGCAGGATGGTCAGGTAGGACGACGTCTAACGTACCCAGCGCCTGTTGGAGCATCCACCAGCAGCTCTCATAGACATATTTGCTTGATTGTGCGAAGTTTGTATCCATGCTTTCTTGGAGCTCGGCCAACTTAGCGATATACTCTTTCTCCCCCTTTTTGGCTTCGACAGCTATGCAGTTGGCATATGAGTGCAGGGAGTCATCAATATGCTTAGTTGTCTTGGTGAATTCAGTGATCAGGGCCTGCTGATTGGCATTTAAAGTGACCATATTACCATCAAACTTCTGAATGTTGTTGGCTACAACGTGTGCGTTCTGATTTACAACAGCCAGAGTATCTGTATTCTTTTTCAAGCCGGCCATTAAGAGTGTGACAGCTTCGCCGGCCGCGGTATACTTTTCTTCGAATTTCTTCTCCATCACGTCCAATTTATGGTTGATCTCCACCATATTCTTAAGCATGAGATTTTCAGAAGTCTTAATCCTTTTCAACAGTGTTTTCTGAGCTGTATCAAAAGAGACTTTAAGCTCATTCACGATGCCCTGAATGATATGTACAGTGTGAGTGGCGAGCTCATCACGTAACGGAATAGCCGGAGGCACTTGTGGGCCTTGCATTTCTGCAGACGCATCTGTAGAGCTGGATACCATCACAGTCTCTACAGGAGGAATGTTGGCGGCCTCTGTAGATTTATTTAACTCCCCCTCCACTGGTGCAGATTTGTCAGGTGGAGGTTCAACAGGATCCGGAGTCTCAAGTACTTCATGGCCCTCATTCTCATCTTCCTCTCCGTCCTCATCCAAGAAGTCATCTATATCAGCAGCTTCTTCCAATTCTCGGTCAGCAGTTTCCAGTGCTTCAGCTTCGGTTCCTTGAGTGTTTCTGTTCAGGACCTCCTCATCCTCCAGCTCAGATTCACTTACTTCATGAATTTCGGCCACCGCATCCCTGGCCACCTGGGCGATTTCAGATATTACATCCGTATGAGGGGGTAGAGTCTCCCCCTCGATTCCTGCAGTCACGACATCAGGAATTTCACCGGGGGTGACTGCTGGAGATACTTCTTGTTGCTCTTCCACAGCAGGCTGCCCGATACGCCTCTCCCATCTATCAAACACACTTGCATCCATCTTTTTCAAGTAGTGGAGAGGGACTCCTTTGCTCATGTCGAACTTGTCTCCGTTGAGCTGGTTGAGATAAAGACTTATGATGCGGCCGAAACTAGGAGTGCCCAGAGTGTCCTTGATCTTCTCGAATAGCAACTCCCCCCAGTTGAACCTCTTGCGACAGACAACAGCTATGAGGATCTTGAACATATCTCCTGAGATATGGTCATGCGAGCCCGGCTTGCAGATGAGCACTTTTCCAATAATGTCAGATAGGAGCTTTCCTTCTTCATTCATCTCCTTTCTCTTTATTGATCGAGTTCCTCGAGGAAGACCGCAGAACAGGAGAGTTCTGGTTTTGTCCTTGTCCTCCAGATAGTCCTCCTGCTCCGAACTAGAAAGATGCAGGTAGCGAGTCAGCTTGCTGGCAGACATCTTTACTTTTGTCCCAGCCACCTTGCTCTTGATTATGGAGTCTCTATCTCGGAGCCTGGCCGTAGAGAAGAATTCCAGCACCTCTTTGTCCAGAATTTTGCAAGGGTGCTCCAGGACGAAGGTTAGCCCAGCCTCTTCCAGCATTAGAATGATATTGCGGAATTCGTCCGAGGCATGAGGAAATCCAGTGCGAACCAGCTCGCAGCCAGAGACCAACCCTGCAGTCGTCCTTGGAGCCATTGTAGATCTAGAGAGAAGCCCTACTCAAAACGTTAATGAACTTTCAAAAAGAAAACTTCATTAGTGGATGCTTCGGGTGAGGGGATACCTAGAGGTGAAGTCGGTGAGGTGGTTCGAGCGGAGAAAAATCGAGACTTGGGGAGATCGACGGTGCGAGCTTCGGCGGTAGTCGTCGGGAGCCTTTCGACGAGAACTTTGCGAGACCCTTGCGGGAGCTTAGGGGGAGACGATGCGGGAGCCGACGAGATCTTTGCGCGATTTCTAAGTGATAAACCTTGCGGGAGCCGAAGGAAGAGGCTTTGCGAACTGGCGTGGTTTCTGCGAGAGTCGGCGGGACTAGTATCGCTTGCGCCTTCTGCGGGAAACTTGAGGAAGTTGAACGGTCGGCGAGTTCCTTCGGCGAGATTCGGCGGGATTCTGCGGCGGGATTCCTAGTATATAAAGTGAAATTGAGGTTTTTCTTTACCACTTGTAATTGAGGGGTTTTCTTTACTAGGAATTGAAAGGTTCCGAGGTTCCGAATTGAAGAGTTTTTCTACTGGGAATTTCCACGTTGGGAAGCATTGCAACATGTTCAGATTCTTTTGATGTCACGTTAATATAAGATTAATAAATACATGTTTATTGTAACGACAATCTATTTGGATTGGAGCGAGACTTCTCCAAACACTTCTTGATGTCAATTGTGATTTGTCGAGATTCACAATGACATATCTTTGTTAACCTTCTATTGATGTATAAAGGTTTGCATGTATCGAATTATCCTATGCTTAGATGCGCACACATACATGATAAGCATAAGTATAAATATACACATGGTTAGAAATATATATATATATGTATATATTTTGAATGAGTATGCAACATGACACAAGTCCTTGAACTGATCAGAATTACCTGGGATTTTGAGAGTCATCGTCTTAGTCCCGCAGGTAGAACACATTAGATGCTCAGTGTGATTATGCTCAAACATATAGCACATCTGTTATTGCAGATGCTTGTTCCAAGTTAGTCTCGAGCCACCTACTGTCTAGTTCCCATCATATTCACGGGGACCTAGACTACCCTGCAAGAAAGAATTACTTTACCTTAGGAACCCAAATCATTTTGGGTCCTAGGTTCCTGTTAGCATAAGCACGCAACTGCCTTCCTTCAGAAAACCTGTCTGGAGGACTACCTCTGTCCCGAGAATGTGGATAAGCCTTTGTTGTGGGCACAGAGGGGTTATGCCAACAGTCGATGGCAAAGTGCCCCACTTTGCCGCAGCACCAACAAGGGTGTATGTTGTATCGCCGTTTTCGACCTGATCTAGTGACTGATGTAGTCACGGTCCTAGGTCTAAACGGGATAGGGCATGTTCTTGTCACACAATTTCCTCTTCCATCGAGACACGTGGAAGGGTGGACAGAATACATGGTGTGAGCGTTATGAGGCCGGGAAGGTGGTGCCATTCTTTCAGGCATCTCCCTTACTGAGGCCCCATAGAGCCTGACATCATGAATTCTATCCTCTCTATCCCGTGTCCTCGAGTGGTGAGAAGTCTTCTGTGAGCTGGGACATGCTGATCCACACTGTGTTGAGGCAGTGGCAGTGAATACAAAGGGCTCAGTTTGAGCCTTAGGTATTCTCTCGTGGTTGGCCATGCCGGCCCTTGCACTCCGGGTGTCTCCACATGGGGACAGATCATCCTTGCAGTGACCACGACTATTCCTGAGGTCATACTTGAAGGCATGATGAGTTGCCTTCCTGCTTGGAGTGGGGGGTCGAAAAACCGTTTCCCCATTTCTCCATGAATTGATAATCCGGGAGATCCACCCGTTTTCTTGCTTTCTCTTAATAGCATCAACCTTGGAGAAGTTTGATACTATTCTTTTCTCATTCTCTAGACTACTCTCTAGAGCTGAGATCTTAGAGTCCTTGGCCTTGTTGGATGCCAATTGGAGAACCAACAAGATCTTCAGTCGAGCAATTTCTCGAGCTTGCTCCTCAGCAAGTAGGTTGCTTTCCTGAAGGGCTCTCTTCAGGGAGTCAGAATTTTCTGAAGGAGGGCAGTTCTTGTCTTCAAATATTTCAAGAGATACGGGGCAGGAGGAAGAAGTTACCTGCTCTTCAGCGCTATGGTCATCTGATCCAGTGAATATTCTTTCATCCACATCAGAGCTGCTTTCCTCACTATCTTCTTCAGTCTCTAACAAGGATACTGGAGCTCTGATGCAATCCGAGGGATCCTGGCCTTCATCTTCAGAAGTGAGGACCCCCACATACGCTTCATCCTCTGATTGGCAGCATATTCCAGCTTTTTCTGACCCCCCCCATCAGCTCTGAGATCATCATCCACAGAGATTTAGCTGTTCTGCATTTTTCCAATCTAGAGCGAGAGGCTCCAGACCAGATATCCAAGATAGTTTGACGAATCCTCTGGTCCAATTGAAAAAATGAGAGTTCCATCTCTGTCATCTCAGCAATGCACATGGGCACTTGGATCCCAGAGTCGGAGGTCTTCATGGGAATAAACGGACCCTCTTCCAGGATGAAGGATGCTCGAGGATCGATAGCATCAAGGTGACATGACACTCTCATTCGCCAGATGGGATAATAATCCTTTGTGCAGGCGGGGAGTTTGAGTGGCGGCATCTCATACTCTAGCTCCATGCTTCTGACACTGGTGGCAGGATTCTACTCAAGGTGTTAACCTTTTTGATGAGTAACCTCCCTCTGATACCACTTGAAAGTCCACCTAGTGTCAACGATGTGCACCTATGGGGGGGGGGATAGGTGACGAGTAGTGCTTTTGCGGAATTTACGAGAGTACCTGCACAATAAAAATAAAGAGCACAGCGCACAGAAAACACAGGAAATTTATAGTGATTCCCCGACTTGGGTACATCCACTTTCCCCCTTCGACCTATCTCCCCAACAAGGGACGACTCGGTCACTTCTCCAACGGGATTGAAATCCAATCCCTACACTAACGGAAGGAGCCCTTCCACACGTGAGAGTCAACACTCCCACAAACCGGGTTGCACTCAACCCTTACAACACGGAACAAAAGTTCCTTTACAACGAAATTAAATATAGAGTGTATGCTTTATACAAACTTCTTTTGGAGACTACGATGTTCCTCTTTGTTCGACGACGTGTTCTTGAAGTCGATGAAGAGTCTACGACCTTGGTCTCTCTTGGAGAGGATCTCCCGGAACCGGCGGCGGCAATCCGAGCGGCGGCTTGGTTCGGAATCGGCGGCAACGAAGATGCGCTGCTGCAGTACTTTGAGATCCAAACTTCTTTGCGAAGCAAACTAGGTCTACCAACGGTCACTCTAGGATCGGTCGTCTCGATCGATTCGAACGGGGGAGTTTTTCCCGGTCAACAAATCGAGAGACAAGAGATCTCTGGATAGACACGTGAGACTCAAGCTTTGCTAAGCTTCTGTCGCCGGAGATCACGAAGGAATCTCGAATGTTGACGGCGACCAACTATCCCGAGCGCGACGGCGGCGGCGGAGAGGAGCCGCGGAATTAGGGTTACGAGGCGGCTCGGTTTCTTTTTCTTTCTCCATAGTTTTACTGTTCAAAATACTGGAATATATATACTGTAGATAACTCCAATATGACCGTTTGTGGGACCCACACTTGAAATCTCTAAGTTCGGTTCAAACTAGTCCTGAGGCAGAATCCGGTCCAGTAGAATCCTGAGAAAATGCTAAGTGAAAATCGGCGCGATTCTCGACGAATCGGCGAGAATCACCAAGTGATTCTCGACGATTCGTCGAGAATCGTTAGTGATTCTCGCCGAATCACTTATTGATTCTTAACGAATTTCACTTTGTATACATGAGCTGCTTGGCCACTGGTTCGGCGAGAATTACTAGTGATTCTCGCCGAATCATACTTGGCACCGTTTTGAGGTAGTGATTCTCGCCGAATCGGCGAGAATCACTTGGTGATTCTCGTCGAATTTTCCTTGGACGAATTTTCGTCTTCCACCCAGGAGCTGCTACTTGATCCATCCATGCTCCTTGTCTTCTCTTCCATATGAACTGCCCTGTACTTGAAAGTAAGTGCACTCCAATAGAGAGAGTACACGTAGGCCAACACACTGATCTGCTCAACGAGGGATTACGTCGTGCAGACCCGTGTATATTGACCTACTGTACCCTGACATTGGTGTGCACTTAGCGTGGAGGAGCTGCAAGTACAACTTAAGATGTTTCATCAAATACATTGTGAATTCATCTTAGCTTGACAGGTGGCTTCCTCAAATCTAGGTAATCGTGGATACAATACCCAACACTTTCATCCAAGGATTTGATGAAAATATCTGCTCTTTGTAAATTAGTGTAGATATAGACAAGTTTAATTTTATTTTTGTCTACACACTCTCTAATGAAATGATGTCTAATGTCTATATGCTTAGTCCTACTGTAATGGACTGGATTTTGTGTTATGGATATAACACTTGTGTTATCACATAAGAGAGTTGATTTTTTTAAGTTGAACCCATAGTGCAAGAGTTGATTTTGAATCCATAGCATCTGGGAACAGCAACTGTCAGCTACAATATATTCTGCTTCAGCAGTTGATGTAGACACAAATGACTGTTTCTTGCAAAATCAAGACACTAATCTCATACCAAGGAACTGACATGTCCCTGAGGTACTTTTTCTGTCTACCCTACATCCAGCAAAGTCAGCATCTGAGTATTCAATTAACTCAATTCTGACTCAGTAGGATACCAGAGTCCTAGACTAGGACAACTCTTTATATATCTCAAAATTCTTTTTAGGAAAACTAGGTGAGATTCTTTGGGGTTGACTTGGAACCTAGCACAAAGGCATGTAGCAAATATTATGTCAGGTCTGCTAGCTATAAGGTATAGTAAGGACCCAACAATGCCCCTATATAATTTTTGATCAACATGTTTCCCATGTTCATCAGAATCTATTACAACATTAGTGGTCATGAGTGTTTTCTTTGCTGAGCCATCAGCCATCCCAAACTTCTTAATAAGCTCTTTAGCATACTTAGCCTGGGATATGAAGATGTTATCAGGTAGCCGCTTCACTTGGAGACCAAAGAAGTAGGAGAGCTCACCTATGCTACTCATTTCAAACTTTAAATGCATGAGATCAGAAAACCTCTTGCATAGTTCGGAATCTGTATAATATTTGATTCTTATGGTGCCTAGTGAATAATATATCTACAGTGCCTTTAGTGAATTTATGCTCTGTTGGATCCCTAGTTGATTTGGGCTAGGTTCACTGACTTTGGATGTGACCCATCATGTATAGTCTGGGTCAAGTTTGTGTCTTAGAGTCTAGGACAGTCCTCTATCTCAACTTCAGATGGACCAGCCTTCTTCAAGACCATCAGGAACTCCAGATCTATCAGTTTTTCAGACCAAGTGAAATGAGTTCGACGTTCGTCGAACTCAGCTCGACGAAGGAAGTTGTGCGCTCGACGATTGTGAGACAATTCGCAGTGCTGAGCTCGACGAACTTTGTTCTTTGCTTGACAAACACCAGATTCTATTTCAAGCATTCTCAGGACTACTTTAAATTTCTCTAAGTCCAGCTCCTTGCTTCGGTCGACGAATTATTTACTGAGCTCAACGAACTTGGACCTCAAGTTCATAACTTCTCAGGTCGACGAATTCTAATCTCTACTCGACGATTTTTGTGCTCAGAGAATCTGTGTCGACACTTAGGCCTTGTGTCGACACCAGACGATTTGTGTCGACACCCAGGATTTCAGTCGACACCAGCTTCTGTCGACACCAAAGGAGTTGTGTCGACACCTAGACCAATCTGTCGACACCAGAGGAGTTGTGTCGACACCTAGATCAATCTGTCGACACCAATTTGTGTCGACACAACATTTCAGTAGATGCAGAGTATTTCGTCCAAGTCCAGAACTTTTCTCAGGTCGACGAAGTTTATTCTCAGCTCGACGAATTTGGTTCTCTACTCAACGAATAATGTTTGTCTGATATTGAAGATTGTCTATTCAACGAATGAAGACTGTCAGCTCGACGAACTCAGCTCAGCTCGACGAACTCAGCTCAGCTCGACGAACCCAGCTCAGCTCGACGAGCTCACCTTAGCTCGACGAATTCAAGACTCAGCTCGACGAATTCTGTTCTTCGGTCGACGATTCCAGACTAGGTCTTCTTCCGTTCCCGTCTCATTCCATGGCGCTGATTCCTGGACAATTAATGGCAGTTCTTCACAGTATACTACCGTTAGGATGCGCAGTTAATTCTGGATTATTTCATGTCGTTTTCCCATGGAAACAGTTGGGGAAATAATTAATTGCTGCTTCCTTTCCAGGCCGTCTGTAATTACTGCTCGACATTCAAAATTCGAATGCTTTCCATAACAGACAGACATACAGAAACCAAAAACAATAGACAACAAGTACAGAACACCAGACAACGACAAGAAGAAGATAGACAGTGATTCAGACAACATAAGAAAAAGAATTCATTCTTGGCCCAGAGAGAAATTGATTTAGAAGAAGAAGAAGAACATTACATTAATATCAAGAGTCTTCTTCATCTGCTTTTACTCAGGAGAACTTCAAAACAATACATTCATATCAGTTGCAAGAAGTTCCTGAAAAATTTCTCTGGACCTAGAATTCTAAGTCTTTGAAGACCTATCACCCTGAAGCAGTGCTCCAGTATTCTTCCTGAACCATTCTACATCTCAGGGGGAGCAAAGCTGCTAAACAACATTCCACAAGTCTTCTCATTTGATTTGAGAAAGAGAAGATCTCATCACCCTCACACTCCACCTCTGTACAGAGTTTTAATTCCCTTTAAAATTATTCTGGTTGCAAGTCTCCCACCAAAAGACTTGAGGGTTTGGTTTTTGGGAACCTGATCAAAACCCCATTGGTGCCAGGACACGTGATCAACCCCTTCCTGCAGTGGATTCCTACCAGGGTGGTAGAAGAGTGTACTACCCAGATTTGGGGAACCACTATAAAATTCTTGTGTCGTCTGGTTGCTTTCTTTTCCTTTTTGTTTTCTGGCCTTGCTCTGTGATTGTGCTGTGATTAGTCATTTGCTGCTTTTTGGTTTATTGTATATGCTGCACACACACACACACATCTAAAATACAACAACAGTTGTAAAAGTTTCAAAATCACCATATACTCTATTCACCCCCCCCCCCTCTAGAGTATATCAGATCTAGCTTCACTTTCAATTGGTATCAGAGCGAGGTTGGTTAAAAATACCATACCTGATTGGTTGTACAGGCTAACACCTGAACCCAAAGATCCCTTAGTTAGATCTCTTTGTCTTTATTCTGTTATTAGATTTTATTCTCACAGATATGGCCCAAAACAAGGATTATACAAGCATCAGATCTGCAGTGTGCAATCTTAACAAGTTTGTCATTTGGAAGGCAAGAATCAGATTATATATGAACTCCATTGATGAGGATATTTTTTTTTGTCATTTCAACAGGTGTATCTCCAGCTCCTACAACTTTTGTCAGCACATCAACTAATCTGAGTGTAGTACCACCTCCAGACAATACTGAAGCCTACAAGAAAGCCAAGATGGCTGATGCAAAGGCTATGAATATTCTGGCCCAAACAATGTCAGATGACATATTTCAGAAGGTGGCTGAGTGCACCTCAGTCAAGGTCATTTGGGACTCTCTCAATCAAATGGTAGCAGGCTCAGCTGATGAAAGAAAGGATAGGAGATCCAGTCTCATTTCTCTCTATGAGAATTTCAAAAAGGATGAGACAGAATCAGTGGCTGAGATGTACAATAGATTAAGTTCAATCATTAGTGAACTCAAGACTCTTGACAAGGACATCACCTTAACTGAGGTGAATGACAAGATATTGATGTGTTTCCCCAGCTCGTGGGACTCCAGAATCTGGCCAATCAAAGAAGCCAGAAGCCTCAATGAGATCTCAACAGAATCTCTGCTAGGAAAGCTGAAGTCATATGAGCAGCTTGTCAAATCAAGAGAGGCAGCAGAACAGAAGGCAACTACCCTAGTTAGGAAGGAGCACAGCTTGGCCCTCAAAGCTTCTGAAGACAGTGAAACTTCTACCTCCAATGAAGAGTTAATGAGCCTCTTTGTCAAAAGATTCTACAAAATGACAAGAAAGGACTTTAGAAGAAAATCATCCAGGCATGATGATAAACCCAAATATGACAAGACACCAACTAAGGAGGTTGTGTGTTTTGGATGCAGAAAGCCAGGGCACTATATTTCAGAATGCCCAGAGAATCAGAAAAAGGACAAGGGAAGGGACAAGGACTCCAGAAGAAAACAAAGCAGCAGACCCTCCTCCAACAAGTATAAAAGGAAGGACAAAGGATTTGTTGCTGAGTCCTGGAGTGACATAGAAGAGGAAACATCCTCCTCCAGCTCCAGTGAAGAAGAGGAAGAAGCCAGATCCAAGAAGGTGTGCCTAATGGCAATAGATGCCTCCAGAAGCAACTGTGGATCAGAAGAGGATTCTGAAGATGAAGGTGCCTCACACTCAGAGGCTGATCAGGTGATTTCTAGTTTTGATTTCAATTCTGACTTGTTTAAAGTAGAATTTAAAACTATGTGCATGGATTTAATAAACTCAGAGAAAGAGATAAAAACCCTGAGGACTAGACTAAAAAACCTTGAATCTGTCAGCACAGAAAATAGAAAACTAACTGACCAATTGACTCTAGCTAATGAACAGATAATCAAGTTAAAATCTGAATTATGTGAGGCAAAACAACTTGAGCAATCTCTCAATGGGAGAAGCCTCAAGCTGATGGATATCACAAGCACAGTAAATGTCAGATTAAATGGCAGGCTGGGCTTGGGTGCTTCATCAGGTTTACCCCCCATAATAAAGAAGAATATACTTTCCACTCCCATAAAGTTTATCACTGCCAAAGGTAAAGAGAAACTAACTGAAAAATCCAGATCAGAAAACAAGTCAAATCCCCTAGACAATAGCAACAAAAAAGAGAAGAAAGCTGTTAAAAATCAAGTTCAGCAGAATTCGTCGAACTTAGATCGACGAAATCCTGCAAGATCGTCGAACCCCGATCGACGAACGTTGAACGCAAACTTCAGAAATAATTATTCATCTTACTGCGATCGACGAACTGTGTATGGTTCGTCGAGCAGAGGTCGACGAACGTGGGACGCAGAAAATGACCATGGTTATTCTCTGAGTGGAGGTCGACGATCTCATCCCCATTCGTCGAACTCTGGTCGACGAACTTACAATAATTCGTCGATCCCAGAACGACCAAATATAAATAATTTCTCCTATAGAAATTTTAAAACAGCTAACAAGACATTTAATCCAGTAGCTAATTGGATAATTCCACCTAGGAGATATCACCCTCTAGGGTATAAGTCTCAACCTGCACTATCAGTCATCTCTAGTTTTACTTTTCAACCAAACCAAGGACCCAAGGTAACCTGGGTCAAGAACAATTGAGCTTTATTTTTTGATGCAGGTACATGTGAAGAACTGTCCAAGGCTACGTCAGACATGGTACCTGGACAGTGGCTGCTCTAAGCACATGACTGGCAGCAAAGCAAATCTCACCAATTATAAGTCCAAGCTAGGACCAAAGGTGATATTTGGAGACTCAAAAAGTGGTCAGTCAGAAGGGTATGAAAGAGTAAGCATTGGAGCAGTGACCTTTAAAAAGGTGACATATGTAAGAGGACTTAAACATAACATTATATCCATAAGTCAATTATGTGATGAAGGTTATCAGGTACATTTCAACTCCACCTCTTGTTCTATTATAAATGATAAAAACCAAACTCTTTTAATTGGACTTAGACAAGGAAACATATATTTAGTAGATTTCATTTCTGCCACAACTGATATTTGTTTACTCAATATCACTAGTAACCAAAATGAGCTTTGGCACAAAAGGCTAGGATATGTAAACCTTAAGAACATATCTAGGTTATCTAAAGACAACCTTGTTAGAGGTTTACCTTCTGGTCCATACAAGAAGGAAAGCCTATGCAGGGCTTGTCAACTAGGCAAGCAAACAAAAACTAACTTCAAATTCATTAATAAAAGTGATTCACCTAGGATATTGTATCTGCTTCATGTGGATCTTTTTGGACCCATTGCAGTACAAAGCCTAGGAGAGAAGTCTTACACCTTAGTTATTGTTGATGATTTCTCCAGATTCAGTTGGGTAGCCTTCCTGAGAGCTAAGTCAGATACATTCAAAGTTCTTACAGATTTTCTCAGGACCATACAGATTGAGTTCTCTACTCATGTTGCATTGATCAGAAGTGATCATGGCACAGAGTTTGAGTCTCTTCTTATGCATGAGTTCTGTGAGAAGGAAGGTATCAGGCAGTGCTTCTCAGCTCCTAGAACTCCCCAACAAAATGGGGTAGCTGAAAGGAAAAATATGACACTCATTGAAGCTACAGGTACATTATTAGCAGATGCCTACATGCCTCTATCCTTTTGGGCAGAAGCTGTAAACACAGCTAAATATGTTCTGAACAGATGTCTTATACATAAACTAAAACACAAGACCCCCTATGAATTACTTAAATAAAAGAAATCTAAAATCACTTACTTTAAAGTTTTTGGTTGCATATGTTACATCCACACTAATAACAAAAGATACATCAGAAAATTTGAGGATAAGGCTGAAGAAGGGATTTTTCTAGGATATTCCCAAGTAAGCAAGGCCTATAGGATTTTCAACAAATCATCCCTTAAAATTGAAGAATCTATCCATGTGTCTTTTGATGAAGCTAACATGTCTTATAAGGAGAAAGACATTTCTACCAATAGTCCTTTGCAGGTTTCACCAATGTGTGAGTCTATGGATGGACTAAATCTTACCCAAGAGGTTCCAACTCATCCCACTCCACAGGCTACTGAAGATAGTGAAGAAGAAATCCAAGAGGAAGTAACTGAACTTCCATCAACAGCCAGTACCATTCCTCAAGAGGAATTATTTGCAGAAGCTGTTGCTCAACCAACTCCACCAACTGACCTTGTCACACTTAGAGATCACCCCAGATCTCAAGTGATTGGGGACATTTCAGTTGGTGTACAGATAAGAAATCAGCTCAATCAAGACTTGATGCATGCCTGTTTTCTCTCCCAAATTGAACCTCTCACCATCCATGAAGCTGAGCAAGATCCTCACTGGATTCTTGCAATGCAAGAGGAACTAAATCAATTTGAGAGATGTAGAGTTTGGGATTTGGTTCCAGGACCCCATAACTACCCAGTTATTGGAACCAAATGGGTCTATAGGAACAAATTAGTGATGTAGGCTTACTCTTTCAAGCATTATGGGTGGCCGACGGAACTAACACGACGTTCTCCGATAACTCTCACGTCACACTCAAGCATTTAACGCAGTAATGAAACAATTAATATTGTTACTAATTAAAGATTACATGGGGGGTTCGCAAGGCCCCTTAAGATAATACCAAGGCGATATGCCGAGGTCCTCTCAAGCGAAAAGAACCCACACGGTTCGATCGAGCGTTGTTGTACCAAAAGAGAATCCACCGAAAATAAAAGATTCGGACAAGGGTGGTTCTCTCCCAACAAAATAAAACAAGGGCCGCCACGCCTCACGAACTTAAACGAAAGAAATAAACACGACAATAACTAAAAGAAATTAGCCACGAAAATTCAAGCGTTACACAAGCCACGCAATTTGCCAATGCCACAAGATCTATCTAAAGAAGAGAAACACATAAAGGTGGAAATGTTCGTTACCCAACCGGATTTGATGAATCCGGTTCACTCTACTAGAATCGCTCTTCAACGGCTCCACCAGAGATACGACGGAGGGAGAGAAATTCGTCGCCTTCTTCGTATCACGCTTTATTTGGAAAGTCCCGGCGAAATCTTCTGAATATGGAAATAATATTTCCCAATAAGGCAGGAGAGAGAAAGGTGGCAGGATATCGGAAATAATTAAGGAATGATATAATTTCAAATATGGTAGGTAGAGAATTTAAGGACGGAGATATATTTTGAATATGGTAAATAAGGGATGAATATGGTAGATGATCTTTAAGGTTTTTAGGAAGGGGAATAGGGTGGTGGGTCGGATTTGGTGAGGAGGATGATGAGGCCTCGGGTGAGAGGTGGGGTGGCCGGATTTGTGAAGGGTGGTGGTGGAACTCGGGTTAAGGAGTTTTGGTGGTAGCCGGACTTGTGAGAGTGGAGGTGACGGCTTGGAGGTTGGGGAAAAGAGATGTCTCGTATAGTAAGGAGACAAGGTAGAGATGAGGAAGGAGAGGAAGGGAGGCCGAGAGAGAGAGAGGAGGGGAAGGGTGGCCGGTGGCCAAGGGAGAAGAGGAATAGAGGGGGCCGAAATTTGCCTTGGAGAAGGAGGAGGATTTCAATCTTGAAATTGGTTTTCTTTTCATTCATTCACTAAAGAAAAACAAAGGAGTACATGCCTTTATATAGGCTTTACAATCAAGGGAAAAGGACTACATGCAGCCCAACATGAAAATGAAATAAGACAACCATACACCATGGTTTTATAACATAACCATGTTACAAATAATACATGAAATTAAACATGAAATAAAAAATGATAATTTTGAAATAAAACAACTAATAAAATATAATATTACTCAATTATTATTTATTAATAAATAATAATTGGGCTTGCGCTCCGGACGGCTATTGTGGCGACGCCAATAATTGGGCTTGCGCTCCGGACGGCTATTGTGCCGACGCTTCCAAGGGTCATCCGTAAGCATGCTGTCGCCGTCATCAAAGTGTTGCGGGCCGACATCTCCATTCAAATCTACCGGGTCACCATCATCGTCAGAGGGAGGACGCTCCTTGGCCACATGTCGTGGGAAGTCGGCTCCATCAATCCTCCCCCTCTTAAAAATACTCATCACTGATGAGTATACCTGTGTGTACTCGCCTGGAAGGTCATCGGCGGGGAAGAACCTGCATGGCAAAAGGTGGTCTTGGAGGGACCTCAAATACGCGTTATCCAAAGAAGGAAAAAGAATTTCAACAACATCCACCAACATACCTCCGATGGAGACCGAGAAGGAGAACGATCCTAGGAAACTGTCACCACCCAACCCAATAGAAAGCATAGTGGAAAATATATACGGGGAGGTAGACATTTCAAGTGGCATAAAAGCATAAAGCGTAAAGTATGTAACGATGAAAATAGGAGCTATGCCCCAATCAGTGGAAACTTTTAAAAGAAATGTCATGTCACCAAACTTCCGTAAAATTCGTAAAGAATACACTAGCCGATTCGTTATTATTTCTAAGGTGCCCGGGAGCATCCGTTCAGGGGTGAGACAATCCAAAACCAAATCAATCACACAACGGTGTGAGACTTTTTGACACAAACTCGCAAGTAAATTAAAGGACGCATTTTGATGGGTTAAATGGATAAGAATGCGCCTAGTTAACTTAAAACCATGTGGGGTGAACCCATGTGCAACATGACTAGAATTAATAGTAGAAAATAACAGAACTATGTCAGGTGGCACGGGTGCTTTAAATTCAAAAATTATTTTGGTGGAGCCGAACGTTTTCGTTTTAAATTTGGAATTAAAATTTGATTTTAAAATGTCGCAATGAATAGCCAGCAGAAAACGTTCGTCACCAACTACGTTTACCCACATCCATCGTAGTAAGCCTAATGGGGAGGCAGTAATAATAAACTTTTCCAAATATAAAGGGCTACAAATGACTAGCTCATGTCCTAATAAATCAACTACTCGAGTTAAATGAACCGGAGGGAGAGTCGACATGGGTGATTCCGTAGGGGAAGTTAAGTCACACTCAACGTCAAAACACGGATTACTCGTCCAAGAACAAGCCTCCGGTTGTAGGCCGTTAAAATCATAAGAAAAATTAAATAGTGGATTCGTTCTCACTGAAAATTCAGCCGACAAGTCTTCCATCTCATTCGATACTTCCTTTATTTCAGAATTAGTGATCGTATCATAGGTAGGCAAAATCGTATCCGACAAAATTTCTAAACAGTTTTCGGCCCCAGGTAAAGGAGCTATCAATGAAATGTCTATCAGACCCTCAGGGCAACCGTCCTCCAAAGAAAAGTCTTCCGTGTAGGGTAAATCTACCAAAGCTTCACAACCTTCATTGACCAGCTCTTCCCATGAGGTGGGTACGTCGTCACAATCAAAATAAAGGGATGGGCAAATCGAATCCCTGGGAGTATCAAAATTAACTTGACTTTTAAGAGGCGTTGATACCGTAAATGAAATAACTCCCGGATGTATCACAATAAGATTATCCCAAATTGAACAACCATCCCAAGGTGACTCTTCCAATACCGTTGAAACATCTATTAATTCTGGGTCAACCATAATAATGGGTCCTATCAAGTCATCACCTAAATTAGTAACAGGTAAGCTTTCAACATTGGATGACTCTACCGACTCAGCCGGAACGTCTTCAGTCTCAGGGTCATCAGACGACTCCCTGACTAAAATAACGTCAAAGGGGGGTGGAGATGATTCCTCAAGGGAGAAATCCTCGTCCAGGTCACTAGGGTAACCAATCTCCTCATCGTCACTATAATCGTCAGGGACAGCAGCCTCATCCTCAGTGACGGGCACCATCCTAAGCCTTTCCTTTGACTCATCGGAGGATTCAATAACTGGAGCAGGCAACTCACGGGGAGACTCAAAAGGTTCTATGGGCATAATCATGGGATGACACACAATAGAACCAAGATCAGATACGCCACTAGACTCAAAGGTAATAATCTTCTGACGTGAGTGAACCTTTCTCCTAGGAGGTCGGCGCTTCTCAATCTCCAAAGCCGTACTAAAGGTGAGGTCTAGGTCGGTGTGACAATAATGTAGTAAGCCGTACTCACTTACAGGCTCGGTGTTGGTAGTACGGAGATAGGCGGGATCAAATTGATCTGAAAGGAGGCTACGCATCGCCTGCCAATTATGTTGATAACCACCAACACGCCGCTCTTCGTTCAGCCAAAATAACTGGGCCTGACCTATTAACCGTTCTCGGGCAAAGTGAATCTTTTGGGGGTCATCCCATCCATAACACTTAAAATGAAGTTCGATACCCTTAAGCCAATCCCTAAAAATTTTAGGACACCCTAAACCGTCATAAGTAGGACAAGTGTGGCATTGACTAGGGGAAAACTTAGTCATGGCTTTATCATACCAAAAGTTCAACCGGGAAACGTGAATGTCATAGGCCATAATTTTGGATTTTTTGAAATTGGAAATTTGAATTTTGAATTTTAAACTTTGAAATTTGAAATTGGAAATTTGAAATTTTGAAATTTGAAATTTGAAATTTAAATTTTGAAGTTTGAAATTTGAAATTTGAAATTTTGAAATTTGAAATTTGAAATTTAAATTTTGAATTTTAAAATTAGAAATTTGAAATTTGAAAATTAAATTTTAAATGTTGAAATTTGAAATTTGAAATTTTGAAATTTGAATATTTAAAATTCGAAATTTAGATTTTGGATTTTGAAATTTGAAATTTTGAATTTAAAATTTGAAATTTTGAATTTTGAAATTTTGAAATTTTGAAATTTTGAAATTTGAATTTTAAATTTTAAATTTTGAATTTTGAATTTTGAAATTTGAATTTTGAAATTTTGAAATTTGAGATGTGAAATTTAAATTTTGAAATTTGAAATTTGAAATTTGAAATTTGAAATTTTGAATTTTGAAATTTGAAATTTTGAAATTAGAAATTAGAAATTTAAATTTTGAATTTTGAAATTCGAAATTTGAAATTTGAAATTTGAAATTTTGAAATTTGAAGTTTGAAATTCGAAATTTGAAATCTGAAATTTGAAATTTAAAATTTGAAATTTATTTGTTTTAATTTGAAAAGGGGGAGGAGTGCCAATTAGGAAATTGACGAGAACCTCCCTCTGATACCAAATTGATGTAGGCTTACTCTTTCAAGCATTATGGGTGGCCGACGGAACTAACACGACGTTCTCCGATAACTCTCACGTCACACTCAAGCATTTAACGCAGTAATGAAACAATTAATATTGTTACTAATTAAAGATTACATGGGGGGTTCGCAAGGCCCCTTAAGATAATACCAAGGCGATATGCCGAGGTCCTCTCAAGCGAAAAGAACCCACACGGTTCGATCGAGCGTTGTTGTACCAAAAGAGAATCCACCGAAAATAAAAGATTCGGACAAGGGTGGTTCTCTCCCAACAAAATAAAACAAGGGCCGCCACGCCTCACGAACTTAAACGAAAGAAATAAACACGACAATAACTAAAAGAAATTAGCCACGAAAATTCAAGCGTTACACAAGCCACGCAATTTGCCAATGCCACAAGATCTATCTAAAGAAGAGAAACACATAAAGGTGGAAATGTTCGTTACCCAACCGGATTTGATGAATCCGGTTCACTCTACTAGAATCGCTCTTCAACGGCTCCACCAGAGATACGACGGAGGGAGAGAAATTCGTCGCCTTCTTCGTATCACGCTTTATTTGGAAAGTCCCGGCGAAATCTTCTGAATATGGAAATAATATTTCCCAATAAGGCAGGAGAGAGAAAGGTGGCAGGATATCGGAAATAATTAAGGAATGATATAATTTCAAATATGGTAGGTAGAGAATTTAAGGACGGAGATATATTTTGAATATGGTAAATAAGGGATGAATATGGTAGATGATCTTTAAGGTTTTTAGGAAGGGGAATAGGGTGGTGGGTCGGATTTGGTGAGGAGGATGATGAGGCCTCGGGTGAGAGGTGGGGTGGCCGGATTTGTGAAGGGTGGTGGTGGAACTCGGGTTAAGGAGTTTTGGTGGTAGCCGGACTTGTGAGAGTGGAGGTGACGGCTTGGAGGTTGGGGAAAAGAGATGTCTCGTATAGTAAGGAGACAAGGTAGAGATGAGGAAGGAGAGGAAGGGAGGCCGAGAGAGAGAGAGGAGGGGAAGGGTGGCCGGTGGCCAAGGGAGAAGAGGAATAGAGGGGGCCGAAATTTGCCTTGGAGAAGGAGGAGGATTTCAATCTTGAAATTGGTTTTCTTTTCATTCATTCACTAAAGAAAAACAAAGGAGTACATGCCTTTATATAGGCTTTACAATCAAGGGAAAAGGACTACATGCAGCCCAACATGAAAATGAAATAAGACAACCATACACCATGGTTTTATAACATAACCATGTTACAAATAATACATGAAATTAAACATGAAATAAAAAATGATAATTTTGAAATAAAACAACTAATAAAATATAATATTACTCAATTATTATTTATTAATAAATAATAATTGGGCTTGCGCTCCGGACGGCTATTGTGGCGACGCCAATAATTGGGCTTGCGCTCCGGACGGCTATTGTGCCGACGCTTCCAAGGGTCATCCGTAAGCATGCTGTCGCCGTCATCAAAGTGTTGCGGGCCGACATCTCCATTCAAATCTACCGGGTCACCATCATCGTCAGAGGGAGGACGCTCCTTGGCCACATGTCGTGGGAAGTCGGCTCCATCAATTAGATGCACAAGGGAATATAGTAAGGAACACAGCTAGACTGGTTGCCCAAGGATATAGACAAGAAGAATGAATAGAGTATGACCAAACCTTTGCCCCTGTTGCAAGGTTGGAGGCCATTAGAATATTTCTAGCCTATGCAGCATATAAAAAGTTCAAGGTATTTCAGATGGATGTCAAGAGTGCCTTTCTGAATGGTGTACTTCAAGAAGAGGTTTATGTAGAACAACCTGTTGGGTTTCTCTATGAGGATGGCACAACACTTGTGCACGCAGCGGAAGAATAAAACATCAAGAAAACCCAAAAGAAATGGGATCGGGCCATGGTAGTTGAATCAAGAAGTTAACAAACAACCAAGCAAAAAATTACCTCGGTGACGTTGAGTCACAACTCAACGGAGATGCTCCAAGCTTCGTATTCCTGCTGGTGGCGAGTTCTACGTGGAATGATGTCCACGTCTCTGCAGAGATCCACACGAGCGGGAGAACACCGATCTATCCGTCGCACGGATTATCGGGAAGGAGAAAGACCGCACCTTGCTTTTCCACGGACTGCTAGGTCCGTGCCAGGAAGAGCAACACTGGCGACGATCGCCGGAGAGGAGGAGGTCGACGGAGCGAGCACGGCGGCGGCGGAACACTTCCGTCGGCGGCGGGATTCGGGATCAGCGGAACGAGCGTAACGGTGGAACGCTTCCGTCGCGCGATTCGATCAGCTGCCAGAGAGATATCGAGATGTCACCCAAAAACCCTAAGTGTCCCTTTTATACCAAAGGTATAAATAGACCTAGGAATATCGCTATCCGCAGACCACCCAGAAAAATAGGGTTCCAGAATCGGCGAGAATCAGTCGGCGAGAATCGGCGAGAATCAGCTAGCAGAATCGGCGAGAATCAGTCGGCAGAATCGGCGAGAATCAGTCGGCAGAATCGGCGAGAATCAGTCGGCGAGTATCACCTAGGATCGGCGAGAATCAGAGTACAATACTCGACGATTCTCGCCGAACACGGGGTGGACCATACTCGTCGACCGTCGACCCGCGGTCGATGAAACTCGACGATTCTCGTCAATCGTCGAGACGCTGTGACGACTCTCGACGATTCTCGTCGATCGTCGAAACGCTGTCGACGACTCTCGACGATTCTCGTCGATCGTCGAGCCTTGGTCGACGATACTCGTCGATCCGCGATCGATGACTCTTACCAATCCTTCAAGGCAACATTTGCCCAACCCGACGATCCTTCAAGGCAACATTTGCCCAACCCGACGATCCTTTAAGGCAACCCTTTGCCCAAAACCCCATTCAGGTCGGTGATTGGTAACCTTTACCAACACAGTCAATCATCCAACTTCTTCACATCTCTTATGTGCGACCCTGCAGGCTCATATCGCGTTGGCAGTGAGATTACATGTTTGACCACTTCTAGATCACCATGGTAACTCCAACACAACCTTCAGGTTTTATCTCTCTAACTCAACCCTCTTATGTTTACAAGTTGCATAAAGCTCTCTATAGTTTAAAGCAAGCTCTAAGAGATTGGTATGAGATCCTAGCTAGCTTTCTTTTAGAGCATAAATTTATAAGAGAAACCTTAGATAAAACCCTTTTCACTAGACATCATAAAGACCAAATCTTATTGGTACAAATATATGTGGATGACATTATTTTTGGGTCTACTGATCCCAAATTGTGCAAGAGGTTTACTGACCTCATGCATTTCAAATTTGAGATGAGTAGCATGGGTGAACTTTTCTACTTCCTTGGTCTCCAAGTGAAGCAGCTCCCTGATGGCATCTTCCTCTCCCAATCTAAGTATGCTAAAGAGCTTATTTAAAAGTTTGGGATGGGTGATGCCTCAGGAATGAAAACACCTATTACTACAAATGCTGTTGTGGATTCTGATGCAGCAGGGAAACCTGCAGATCATAAACATTATAGGGCAATTGTTGGATCCCTATTATACTTAACAACTAGCAGGCCTGACATAATGTTTGCCACATGCCTTTGTGCTAGATTCCAAGTGAATCCTAAAGAATCTCATCTTATTTTTCTAAAAAGGATTTTGAGATATATAAAAAGTTGTCCTAGTTTAGGACTCTGGTATCCTGCAGAGTCGGAATTTGAGTTAACTGGATACTCAGATGCTGACTATGCTGGATGTAGAGTGGACAGGAAAAGTACCTCTGGAACTTGCCAGTTCCTGGGTATGAGACTTGTCTCCTGGTTTTGCAAAAAGCAGACATCTGTGTCTACATCAACTGCTGAGGCAGAGTATATGGTTGCTGGCAGCTGCTGTTCACAGATGCTATGAATACAGAACCAACTCTTAGATTATGGTATCAACTTAAATAATTCAACCTTATTTTGTGATAATACAAGTGCTATTGCTATAGCTCAGAATCCAGTTCATCATTCTAGGACTAAACATATTGAAATAAGACATCATTTCATTAGAGATAATGTGGACAAAAAGAAAATTAACTTGATCCACATTCCTACTGATCTATAGAGAGCAGATATCTTCACCAAACCCTTGGATGAGAAAACCCATCTGTTCTTTATAAATCAACTGGGAATGATTGATGGAGAAGAGTTAAATTAATTTATGTCTGCATTCGACGAATTTTCCAGAGTTCGTCGAACGGAGTTCGACGAATTAGGGAAAGTTCGAGAGATTCTCGTCGAACGGAGATCGACGAATTCTCTGTGTGGAAACAAGTTTCGTCGACCGGAGATCGACGAACCTTGTTTCAGAAACCATTTCGTCAAACGGAGTTCGACGAACTATTTTCAATTCTTCTGAATGGGTTCGACGAACTACTCTCCTATACCTTATTTTGTCGATCTCAGTTCGAAGACTTGTCTTCTTTTCGTGGAACGGAGCTTGTCGATTCATATTCTGAAAATCTTATATCTAGGTTTTCTTCGACCTCCGTCCCGCGCTTTCAGTTCCTTTGCTCTTGATCGCCGTTTTCTCTGTAATTTTCTTTGCAGGTCATTAATGGCGATTCCTCCAGGAGCACTTGCATCGATGAAGTTTGATGCAGCATTCTCCATGGACTTTGAGTCCTTCCAGCATTCCGATCCAATTTTTCTGTATATCCTTGAATTTCTGGAAGAACTGCATCTCAAGGACTTCATGACACGCAACATCAAGCTACACTCAACCGAGATAAGAGAATGGGTGTATACTGCCACAATTTCTGAAGATGGCAATCTGACAGGAACTATTGGCAACACTACCGTCTCCCTGTCCCCAGCAGTACTCTCTGAAATTTTGGACTGATCAATGGGGAAGACAATTTGGACATGGACGCTGAGGAATATGTTGATATGCTGAAAGTCATGGGTTTCTCCGGCAACAACCCTAATAAGCTTCTCAAGAAACAACTGTCCGCCGCTTATCAATTTTTGGCTGACATTGTCGGGAAAATTCTGTTGGGCAAGCACTCAGCACACGACTACATCACTCGCCATCAATTCCTGATCATGTGCGTCGTACTCAACAAGCGTCAGGTTGATTGGGGCATGGTCTTCTTTGACCTTATCAAGAAAAGAACTAGCAAGAAGGAAGTCTGCTACGGCAGAATCCTGTGGATTTTCCTCCAGGAAAAGGCCAGTGAATGTTTGGTCTCCCCGACCACATTCATCAATTCCAGCAAGCGCCTCACCTGCGCCTTGTTTGGCCGATGGGATAGGACAATCTCCAAACCCTCCAAGGGTTTCTCCTCCTCCATCAATGCTTCTGAGAGCACCAGGACCGTCAAGGTCACTCCCCACACTGACTCTGAAGAGGTCATTCCCCCTACCAAATCTCTTCCCACTCCTCCTGCACCTCAATTGACTCCACCTCAACATCAATTCTTACACATATGCCTACATCACCAGTTTCCCCCACTGAAACACATATTCCCTCACCTCCTCAATCCCCTCTTCCACCACACCTTTCCACTATTCCATCCTACACCATACCCACTGAACCACAACCTGTTCTACCTCCCTTATCCCCTCCACATATTCTTCCTTCCTCCTCTACTATTCTTTCTCCACCTATGGATTCTTCCACCATTTCCACCATCATCTCTCTTCTGACTCCTCTTATCAAATCACTCATCACAGAGGCTATTACACCTCTGGTGAATTCAATTGATTCTTTATCTGCCCAAATCTCAGCCCTCTCTGCTGCCCCCTCTTCATTCAGGGGCCTAGCTCCAGGTTCTCCTGAACCCTGGCAGGGGGAGATGCTCCATGATGAAGCTGGTGCAGCAGCTGCAGAAGTGAATACTGTTGATACAGATACTACAGATATAGTTGATTCAGTGCTTGATAATGCACTTGCAGTTACAGATACGACAATAGATTTTATTCAATTCATGGAGACTAACAGTAGCTTTGATGAGTCAGTAGATTCAATAACAACTGCTGGTGATTTTATTATAAATCTCACAGTTAATTTATCTGAGATACTTCAGATCTTTGATCCTGTATATATGAAGCTTCCTTTAGTAGAGATTGCTAAGCCATATTTGGCTATTGTTCAGTATACCTCTCCAGCAAATCCAGCAATTGTCAGGCAACTTTGTGCATCCTTTGCTGCTCCCTCTGCTGTTCCAACTTCTGTGTCTGTTCCAGAAATCTGCCCTATCCCAGATTTTGTCATGGATGATTCTCCCATGCCTGATCTGGATGAGCTCATTCTGGCAGACATTGAGGAAGAGAACAAGGCAGCAGCTGCAAGTTCTGTCTCTACTGCTGTTGAACCTTCATCCTCTGAAAAACCTCTTATCATTCCTGATGCCACTCTGAGGAAGCTGGATGCTTTGTATGATAACCCTCAGAGTTCAAATTCTGATGATGATGATGATGAATCAGATGAGGAGGCTGCCAAAAAGAGAAAGAAGTTGCTCTCTAAGAAAAGAAAGGCTCCTCCTCCTCCTGCTCCCAAGCCTAATCCCATTGCAGACAGTCCATATTATATTCTGCATAATGTTGCTCCTTACAAAGGGATTCCTGCATGGATGTGGTTATCTAAGAACCAGCAAAAAGAGAGGAAGAGGAGTAGGAGATACTCTCCTCCCCCAGTGCATAGATACAAAAAGGATCCTCCTCCCCCTCCTCCTCCAGCAGCAGGTGCATCTGGCTCAAGCTCTCAAAGATCTGCTCCTATTCAAACTTATCAGAGACAAACAGGGAGATCCTCTAGTAGTAGTCAGCCAAGGCCACCATCTTCAGGCAGTCAACACCATCAACAACAACAGCAGCAACCCCAGGAATCTAAGGAACAAGAAGCTGAAAGGCCCTATTCTCCTCCTGAAGATCCAGAAACAGCCAACACAGCCAGAATGGCAAGATTCCAAGAAATCATTGGCTTATCTCTAATCAATAAAGCTAAAGCTGAAGGCAAGGATACAACAGGCTTAACCACTATGTCTCAGTACAGGAGAGATGAAATAAAAAGATTTGGGAAAGCAAACAAGCTACTCAATGTTGATGAGTACATGAATCTTCACCCAGAAGCAGTTGTCCCCAGAGCTACTTCACTGAACATCATAGGGGCAGCTGACATGACTATGACCAAGGCTCAAGCTTCAGATCCCAAGAGGGAAATCATTTTCAAGAAGCCAAGACATAAAGCAGCAGAAGTCAAGCCAAAACAGAAGAAATCAGAGAAGTAATTTTGTGTTTTCTTTTCATTTCCGCTTCTGTTTCAGTCTATATTTTGCATTAAAACAAAGCCAGTATGTATATATATATCTGTTGCATGTGTTGTAAATTCTCTGCCAGATATATCTCTTAATTTTGCTTTGTTTTTCTGTTTGTTCTTTGCTTGGAGTTTCTGTTAGTTACCTCACCAAAATAGGGGGAGATTGTTGGATCCCTAGTTGATTTGGGCTAGGTTCACTGACTTAGGATGTGACCCATCATGTATAGTCTGGGTCAAGTTTGTGTCTTAGAGTCTAGGACAGTCCTCTATCTCAACTTCAGATAGACCAGCCTTCTTCAAGACCATCAGGAACTCCAGATCTATCAGTTTTTCAAACCAAGTGAAATGAGTTCGACGTTCGTCGAACTCAGCTCGACGAAGGAAGTTGTGCGCTCGACGATCGTGAGACAATTCACAGTGCTGAGCTCGACGAACTTTGTTCTTTGCTCGACGAACACCAGATTCTATTTCAAGCATTCTCAGGACCACTTCAAATTTCTCTAAGTCCAGCTCCTTGCTTCGGTCGATGAATTATTTAATGAGCTCGACGAACTTGGACCTCAAGTTCATATCGTCTCAGGTCGACGAATTCTAATCTCTACTCGACGATTTTTGTGCTCAGAGAATCTGTTTCGACACTTATGGCTTGTGTCGACACCCAGGATTTCAGTCGACACCAGCTTCTGTCGACACCAGAGGAGTTGTGTCGACACCTAGACCAATCTGTCGACACCAGAGGAGTTGTGTCGACACCTAGATCAATCTGTCGACACCAATTTGTGTCGACACAACATTTCAGTAGATGCAGAGTATTTCGTCCAAGTCCAGAACTTTTCTCAGGTAGACGAAGTTTATTCTCAGCTCGACGAATTTGGTTCTCTGCTCAACGAATAATGTTTGTCTGATATTGAAGATTGTCTATTCAACGAATGAAGACTGTCAGCTCGACGAACTCAGCTCAGATCGATGAACTCAGCTCAGCTTGACGAACTCAGCTCAGCTCGACGAACCCAGCTCAGCTCGACAAACTCAGCTTAGCTCGACGAATTCAAGACTCAGCTCGACGAATTCTGTTCTTCGGTCGACGATTCCAGACTAGGTCTTCTTCCGTTCCCGTCTCATTCCATGGCGCTGATTACTGGACAATTAATGACAGTTCTTCACAGAATACTACCGTTAGGATGCGCAGTTAATTCTGGATTATTTCATGCCGTTTTCCCATGAAAACAGTTGGGGAAATAATTAATTGCTGCTTTCTTTGCAGGCCGTCTGTAATTACTGCTCGACATTCAAAATTCGAATGCTCTCCATAACAGACAGATATACAGAAACCAAAAACAATAGACAACAAGTACAGAACACCAGACAACGACAAGAAGAAGATAGACAGTGATTCAGACAACACAAGAAAAAGAATTCATTCTTGGCCCAGAGAGAAATTGATTTAGAAGAAGAATAAGAACATTACATCAATATCAAGAGTCTTCTTCATCTGCTTTTACTCAGGAAAACATCAAAACAATACATTCATATCAGTTGCAAGAAGTTCCTGAAGAATTTCTCTGGACCTGGAATTCTAAGTCTTTGAAGATCTATCACCCTGAAGCAGTGCTCCAGTATTCTTCTTGAACCATTCTACATCTCAGGGGGAGCAAAGCTGCTAAACAACATTCCACAAGTCTTCTCATTTGATTTGAGAAAGAGAAGATCTCATCACCCTCACACTCCACCTCTGTACAGGGTTTTAATTCCCTTCAAAATTATTCTGGTTGCAAGTCTCCCACCAAAAGACTTGAGGGTTTGGTTTTTGGGAACCTGATCAAAACCCCATTGGTGCCAGGACACCTGATCAACCCCTTCCTGCAGTGGATTCCTACCAGGGTGGTAGAAGAGTGGACTACCCAAATTTGGGGAACCACTATAAAATTCTTGTGTCGTCTGGTTGCTTTCTTTTCCTTTTTGTTTTCTTGCCTTGCTCTGTGATTGTGCTGTGATTAGTCATTTGCTGCTTTCTGGTTTATTGTATATGTTGCACACACACACACACATCTAAAATACAACAGCAGTTGTAAAAGTTTCAAAATCACCATATACTCTATTCACCCCCCTCTAGAGTATATCAGATCTAGCTTCACTTCCATGCTCTATTAGGAAACTAGTTAAGGTCTCATAACAAGCTCTTGGAGCTTGCTTTAAAGCATAATGAGCTTTATGCAATCTAAAAACATATGAAGGATAAGTTGGAGAGATAAAACATGGAGGTTGTTCAACATAAATCTCTTTTTTAAGTACTTTATTCAGAAAGGAAATCTTGACATCCATTTGAAAGACTTCAAACTTCTTGTAGGCAGCATATGCAAGGAAGATCCTGATTACTTCTAATCTTGCAACTAGTGTAAAAGTCTGGTGATAGTCTATTCCTTCTTCTTGCCTATAACCTTGAGCAACAAGCATAGCCTTGTTTCTCACAATTACACCTTGGGCATCTAGCTTGTTTCTATATACCAATTTAGTTCCAATGACTGGGTAGTCTTTGGGTCTTGTAACTAAATCTCAAGCTCTGCATCTCTCAAATTGTTTGAGTTTCTCTTGCATTGCAATGATCCAGTGGGGATCTTGCTCAGCATCTTTTATGGATTGAGGCTCAACTTGAGAGAGGAAACATGCTTGCATCACAGCTTGGTTAAGTTGATGACTTGTCTGTACACCTACTGACATGTCTCAAATCACTTGAGATCTAGGGTGATCCCTTAGTGTGACAAGATCAGTGGGTGGAGTTGGTTCAACAACAACATTTGAGTTTAATTCCTCTCGTGGAATAATGTCTGCTGTTCGAGTAGGTTCAGCCACTTCCAAAAATTCATCTTCACTGTCTTCATCAGCTTGTGGATTGGGAGGTGATATAACCTCTTGTGGAAGGTTCAACTCACCCAATTTCTCACACAAGTGAGGTACCTGCAAAATATCTGAGGTAGAAGATTCCTTCTCTTTATAGAACATGTTAGCTTCATCAAAAGAAATATGTACAGATTCTTCTATTTTTAAGGATGATTTATTGAATACCCTATAAGCTTTGCTAACTTGGGAATGTCCCAGAAACATTCCCTCTGTAGCTTTAGCTTCAAATTTTCTAATGTGTTTCTTGTTATTGTTATGAAATGAAACACCTACACCCAAAAATTCTAAAGTAATCAATTTTAAGTTGCTTCCCTTTGAGTAATTCATAGGGGGTCTTGTCATTTAGTTTGTGTATCAAACTTCTATTCAGCACATAGTTTACTGTGCTCACAGCCTCTGCCCAAAAGGATAGGGGCATGTGTGCATCTGCAAACAATGTTCATGCAGATTCAATGAGTGTTCTGTTTTCCCTTTCTGCTACCCCATTTTGTTGAGGAGTTATAGGAGCAGAGAAACAATGTCTGATACCTTCCTCCTCACAAAATCTTTATATGGGAAGAGATTCAAACTCAGTACCATGATCAGTTCTGATCAATGTAACTGGAGTAGAATACTCAATCCTTATGCCATTAAGAAAATCTGTAAGGACTTTAAAGTTATCTGACTTGTTTCTCAAGAAGAAAACCTAAGAGAATCTAGAGAAGTCATCAACAATAACCAAGGTGTAAGACTTCCCTCCTAAGTTTTGTACAGCAATGGGTCCAAAAAGGTTCATATGTAGCAAGTACAAAATCTTAGGTGAATCACTCTTATTAATTAAGTTAAAGCTATTTTTAGTTTGATTGCCTTCTTGACAAGCCTTGCATAGACTTTCCTTCTTGTAGGGGCCAGAAGGCAGTCCTCTGATAAGGTTGTCCCTAGATAGCTTAGATATGTTCTTAAGGTTGACATGACCTAGTCTCTTATGTCAAAGGATATTGTTATTACTAACTTGGTTGAATAAACATATTTCTGAGTTAGCAGAATTAAAATTTACTAAGTATATATTTTCTTGTCTACACCCTGTTAAAACAGTTTGATTATTTGAAGAGATAATGCATTTAGAATTGGTAAAGCAAAATTGATAACCTGCACCACATAATTGACTTATGGATATTAGGTTGTGTTTGAGACCATTGGCATATGCCACTTTTCTGAAGGTGACAGTTCCACTGTTGAAGTCTCCATAGCCTTCAGTTTGTCCAAAGTTGGAATCTCCAAAGATCACCCTTGGACCCAACTTTGCCTTGAAGTTGATTAGGCTATCCTTGCTTCCAGTCATGTGCTTAGAGCACCCACTATCCAGATACCACATATTTTGAGTGATAAGATAGTTCTTCACCTGCAAGGAAATAAGTTAGATGTTCTTGACCCAGGTTACGTTGGGTGCTTGTTTCTTTTCATAAGAAAAGCTAGAGATATATGAACATTCCGGTTGACTTTTGTATCCTAAGGGGTGATATCTTCTGGGAGGAATTATCAAATCAGCAAGTGGATTAAAGGATTTTCTAGGTTGATTAGGGTTTCTGTCAAAATTATGATTTTTATTAAGTCTTAATGGGTTTGACGAAAGGTTGTAAGTTTGTCGACCAGAGTTCGATGAAGTGGGATGAGATCGTCGATCTCTGCTCAGAGAATGAACATATTCAATTTCTGTGCCCCAAGTTCGTCGATCTCTGCTCGACGAATCATACACAGTTCGTCGATCGCAGTAAGACGAATTATTATGGCTAATATTGGCATTCATAGATCGTCGATCGGAGTTCGACAAAATAGCCAAATTTCATCGACCTGAGTTCGACAAAATCTGTTGAACTTTGTTTTTACTTAAAGTTTTCTGGTTTCTGTTATTTTGAATTTTAGAGTTAGGTAATTCTTCTGTGGTTTGTTTGTTGTTCATTACCTTTTTACCCTTAGCTGAAACAAATCTAATGAGGGTTGATAATATGTTCTTCTTAAATATGAGGGGTAAACTTGATGATACACCCAAGCCCAGTTTGTCATTCAGTCTGACATTGACTATGCTTGTGATGTCCATCAGCTTAAGGCTTCTCCCATTGAGAGATTTCTCAAGTTGTTTAGCCTCACATAGTTTTGTTTTTAAAGAAATGATTTGTTCATTAGCTAAAGTTAGTTCATCTTTTAACTTCGTGTTTTCAGAAATCAGATTTTCTTGATTGGTGAGTCTTTCCCTAAGTATTTTAATTTTCTTTTCAGAGTTGATTAGGTCAATACACATGGTTTTAAATTCAGTTTTGAAACTATCAGAATTATAATCAAAAGATGAAAGTACCTGATCAGCTTCTGATTCTGAAGCTCCTTCATTATCAGATTCTTCATCATCTGATTGACTGCTGGAGGCATTGATGGCCATGAGGCAGACTTCCTTGGCATTTGTCTCTTCTTCCTCTTCACTAGAACTGGAAGATGTGGATTCATCTTCAGTGTCACTTCAGGTATCAGCTACAAAGCCCTTCTGCTTCTTTTTGTATTTGCTGGAGGAAGGCCTGTTGTGCTCTTATCTTCTGGAGTCTTTCTCTCTTCTTATTTCTTTCTTTCTTCCTTCTGATTCTCTGGACACTCTGAGATAAAGTGTCCAGGTTTCTTGCAGTCAAAACATACTACTTCTTTTGTAGGATTTTTATCATATCTTGGCTTATCATCCTGCTTGAATGATTTTCTCTTGAAATCTTTTCTTATCATTTTGTAAAATATTTTGGCATAGAGACTCATTAGTTTCTCATTGACTGTTGAAGCTTCTGTCTCTACAACAGCCTTGAATGTTATGTTGTGCTCCTTTCTTGCTGGTGGAGGAGTCCTTTGTCAAGCTGCTTCTCTGGACTTTATTAGTTGCTCATAAGGCTTGAGCTTTCCCAATAGATATTCTGTAGAAATCTCATTTAAGCTCCTGACCTCCTTGATTGGCCATATTCTGGAATCTCATGAGCTTGGGAAGCACATGAGGATTTTATCATTTACTTCAGTAAGGGTGATGTCCTTATCCACTATCTTCAGTTCATTGATTATTGAGCTCAGTCTGTTGTACATGTCAGCAACAGATTCTGACTCATCCTTCTTGAAGTTCTCATACAGTGATATGAGATTTGATCTTCTGTCTTTCGTCTCATCAGCAGAGCCAGACATCATTTTGTTGAGAGAGTCCCAAATAGCCTTGGCTGATGTGCATTTAGCCACCTTCTGGAAAATGTCATCAGACATAGTCTGAGCTAGAATATTCATGGCCTTTGCATTAGCATTCTTGTCCTTTTTCTGTGCATCTATCCACACAGGTGGTGAAACAGCATGTATGCTTGATGTTGAAGTAGATGTGGATGGTTGAGGGGGACCTGTCAAAATAGAATTGTAGATGTCTTCATCAATGGAATTCATATAAAGTTTTATTCTTGTATTTCAGATAACAAACTTATTTAAGTTGCACACTAGAGGTCTGATGCTTGCATAATCCTTGTTCTGTGTCATGCTGTGAATATAATCCTAAGAGAAATAAAATATCTGATCTAACACATGATATTTTGGTTCAAGGGTTAACTTGTACAACCAAAGAAACACTGCTCTGATACTAATGGAAAGAGAGGTTTAAACCTGATATACTCTAGAGGGGGGGGGGTGAATAGAGTATCTTTTAAATCTTTAAACTTTTTCAGTTTATAAAATTTACAGAGTAGGGTAGCTATTTGATACCAAAATTTGCTGTAAATAAAAAAGTAACCTAAGATTAACTAATCTACCACAGACACAGCAAAATTAAACTAACCAGCGCAGGCGCAGCAAGAACAAAAAGGAAAGAGGGCAACCAGACAACACAAGAATTTTTATAGTGGTTCCCCAACCTGAGTACATCCACTCTTCTACCACCCTGGTAGGAATCCACTCACAGGTTTTGATCAGGTGATTGCCACCAATGAGCTTTTGATCAGGTGCTCAAAAACCAACCCAAGTCTTTTGATCAGGTGACTTGCAACCAAGGAATAACTTTTGAAGAGAGTTAAAGAACCCTTTGTATAGTGAGGGGGTGAGAGAGTTATGGTGTTTTCTCTTTCTCAAATACAACTGAGAAGGCTAGTGGATCTTTGATGTTATCAAACCACCCCCTGAGTTATTGAGTTTTTCATGAAGATTGAAGCTTTGCTTCAGGGCGAGTAGGTCTTCTATTTTAGTCTTGACCAGATGAGATCCAGGAACTTCTTGACTGATGAAGATTTATTGTCCTTGAAGAATCCTGGAATGAAGAAAGAATAAGTCTCTTGATTTGAATGGATGTTCTTATTCTTCTTCAGCAGTGTCAAGATGAAAACCAGATTCTTTTTCTGCACAGAGAAGTGTTTGAATATTGTTGTTGTATTGTTATCTATCACTGTGTGCTGTGTCTTGCTCTTCTGTGTCTCTTTATCTCTGTCTATGGAGAAGAAGGAAGAAAATCACTTTTATATATTCCCAAGGGAATTTCTCCTTTGAGTTTTTGAATTTCTTCCAACATTGATTGCTGACGACCTAGAGAATGTAATACGACTGGATAGAATGTCTGCATTAATTGATTTCCCCAACTGTCCTATTGAAAAGCGACAAGTAATAATCCCGATGAATGCCATAATCAATGCTGCTTCTAATGGTAATATTCAGAGAATATTAAGCATTGATTACTCAGGAATTACTGTAGTAAAATAAGGACAGAAGAAAGGAAAAATCCAAGTCTCGATCTGCACAAAAATCATTGAGCAAAGAACATATTTCGTCCACCTGAGTCCAGAGTTCGTCGAGCTGAGAAATCGTGTTCGTCTAGCAGATAATTGTTGTTCGTCGACCTGAGATCCAAGATCGTCGACCTGAGAACATCTAACTGCTTTTTGATAAACACTTATCAATTTTGTGCACTACGATCGTCGAGCTGATAATCTAACTTCGTCGACTGGAGTTCAGAGATATGTTACTGGACTTAGAATGTTGAAGTAGAACACCCAGAAATCGTCGAGCTGAGAACCAAGTTCGTCGAGCTCAACTCAGAGAATTTTTTATGAGTTCATCGAGCTGAGCATGACTTTCGTCGAGCTGAGTTCGACGAACGTCGAACTCACTTTCCCGAATTTTTGAAATTACTCTAAGTTTGGAGTCTTCTGCAGTCTGTTATTGGCTGGTCAAAGCAATGTTGACTCTAAGGACATGACCTAAACTCTAGGACACAGACATGACCCTGGCTATACATGTTGGGTCAATAATCCTAGTTTAGTGAATCTAGCCCAAATCCAACTAGGGATCCAACAATCATCATGAATTTTCTCCTCCTTTATAGAGACCTCTTCACTTGAACAGCTACCAATATGTGACAAGTGAGCCATGAATTCACAGTCCTCTCCCCCAGGCCCCACTTAATCCCGTGATGCCCTCATCACAACCATGATGTGTATATTTATTCCTTCGCTTGATGGTCATGGGTAAATATAATTGTGCCAAGTTAGTTCTTAGTTCTCGGTTATGCCTGGTACCACCTTGCACATTCTCGGGCCAGAGGCTTGTGTTCCCACTCCATGTAGTCATTGTCCATGGGCTTGTGGGTTGACTTCCCTTATGCCTTGAAGTAGACCAATGACTTAGCTTTTGATACTGTCTTCAATAACTCATGTGACCTTATGCAATGTTTTAAATATCAGATGTCGGCGACATATCTCATTGAATTTTTAAAAGTCGGATGTCGGAAGTTGGAGATATATTGGAGATATTTTAAAATATCGCATTTTCATAACTTATAAATAATTTTTTTATTTTTATGTATACTAAGTATAATTATATGTTATGAAAATAGAAAAATAATATAAAAATACATAAAAATGAGTCATTTATATTATAAAATAAAATCAAATTGTATTTAAGATAAAATATCATTAACAAATACAAAATGATATATTGTAAAATATATTTAATATTATACAATAATTTCATTTTGATGACAAAAAGTTAATTGCAAATAAATAAGATTTAAAAGTCAAAAAATCCTTGATTGATCATAATTTTTTTTCAAACATGTAAATTTATATTTAAAACATGCAAATAATCAAATAAAAATGTATTAAATGTTTTCATATTTTTTGTAATATGAAATTAAAATATTGTGAAACAATTGTACAAAATTAATTGTAAAAATGAAACGTTAAAAAAATCGAAACAAAAAATTTAATCGATTTAAACATATAATATATATATATGTGTGTGTGATTCAAACATTTGATGTTAGTCTACTAATATAACATAAATAAAATAGTGGACGATATATTTAAATATCATGTCAGCCGATATATCGGAAAAAAACGGACATGTTGACTTATATTTTACAAAACACATAATTGTTTTTTAGAAAAACACCTAAAAAATGATATGTCGGGAGACATCGGACATGTCGGGGGACATTTAAAACACTGACCTTATATCATATGCCAATCTTTACCCAAGTTTTGTGCACATCCATGAATCGGAAGCCCCCTCACACACAATATATGCTCCCAAAGACGTTTTTTTCCCAGCTTCATCCTCTGCATGCTCATGGTGAAAATGATGTCTAAGCTCCTCCTAGAATTTTTCTCAAATGGTGGCGATGTTCTTACTTTGGTCATCAACTCACATATTCGCATAATAAAGTAGTATCAATTAAGTACATTGAGGCGATGCTTACCCATAGTGTGCCATCAATGATCCCCGTGGCTTGGAAATACTGCCTCCGTTCTCCACAAGTTGTCCTCACATTTGAACTCTTTGGCTTGGAGTGTGTCTCTTCGTGAGTCAACTTGTACAATGAACACACTACTCAATCTATATTGCCCTCACCGTAGTGAGTTTCATATTGCACTCCAATATCTTAGTTCATGACCCCCAATTTTGCTAGAAAAGCATTCTCATTCTTCAAGATTCCATATACCTCAACATTTAGAATGCTTTGCATCTTCCCTTGGAGCTCCTTCGACCTGGGTTATGTGTCCCTGATGCATCTCGACATGTCCTTGATTTTCTCTTCGACATAAACACTCCCTCTGTGAACCTGCCATCGTGCTTATCGACTCTCAAACTTGGCTTTGATTCTGCTTATCAAGGTATCAAAACTTCTTTGCGCTCCAACGTGAGAACTGTTAATATACCCATTCTTAAGTCAGCCTTTCAATACGCATGCAACAGAATACTCAAAGAAAGAGCTATGGAAAAGAGCGCTTGTAAAATTTTGCGAAAGCGGGAAGGTCGCATGAACACTCAACCAACCAAGTCAAATAAACCAGTAACAGATAGAAGAACAAGAGACGCAATTAAATTATCAATCTTCTTTATAATGCAAGACATACATTGCGAGACATGATTTCGCAATACACCCGATGAAGATCTCATAAAACAGACAAGTACAAAACTAGCGGATAGCACACTGTAACCTCCCAAGCCGCCTATCCGCCTATCCGCCAAGGCTAACCGCATATCCGCCTTTGCTAACCGCCAAGTACGCCAAGTACGCCAAGTTGCGTGAACGGCATAAACCTTCGAGCTGCTGAACCACCAGGCCGCACCCTTAGCCACGCGAACTGCAGTTTATTGACTGCTGAAGTGAACAACCCTGTCCGCAACTTCTGGTCACCTGACCGCGAGGTCGCCTGACCGCGAAGTCGCCTAACCATTGAAGTCGTTGCGAACAGATGAATTAAAACTGAGCTACCCGCTGTCTGCAACACCTGGTTGCCTAACCGCGAGTAGAGAGAACAACTTATTTGAACTGCAACTCAGTCCGTCAAAGGCAAACTGTGTTATCCAAGCTAGGAAACTGCCACAGGAAGAAGACTGCCTAGTCACTGAACTGCGACCTGCTATTAACCACCGTCGACTGCAACCAACTATCCACACTGCCTTCAGAACCAGTTTCTTGGCTGTCAAGTGCTAGCCGCACAATCTGCAAACACAGCAATAACCGGTCACTATTCCTTGCTACGCTGTTAGAAAAACTTAACCACCGAGTTTAACCCAAGCTACAGTTCTTACAGTTTCTTTTATTTATGATGAGGTCAGAACCCCTATTTATAGGCGGGCAGGTGGATGCCGTCTCAGCCCAGGGGGATAGAGTAACCGCCAGTGACGTGTCAGCTAGCAGCACCAGTCCGCCAACATGCGGACTGCCAACACCAGACCGCGCGCGGTTTACTCCACCAGTCCGCATAGCTATGCGGACAACAACCTCAGTCCGCATGTATTTAAGCAGCCAAGTTGATAGCCACGCAACTAGAAGTCTGACCGCATCAAGCGGCAGTCTGTCGGTCTCTGCGGTCTCCAAATCCAGACCACACAGTCCTTGGTTAGCTAAAGCTAACCACACGGTTAACACTCCAGGGATACAGCTAAGTCAGACCGCGAGAATAACAATAGGTAAGGACCGGACTATTCGCCAAGCCTATCCGCGCAAGCCGCGCGGTCTCGGCGTCCCGTGCGGTCTGCACCATCCTAACCGACCATTTCCAACTTCAACAATTTCAACAACACTCAATAAATCCTTTAACAAGAGAGTCCTTGTCTTTTAATAGGCCTTAAAAATATTTTCACTCCAGTAATTAGAATACTCTAGAATTCTCCAAGGAAATTATTGATACGAACTTGAACTGTAATATAATCAGAATACAGTTACAAACTTGTGAGACATACTCTCTCTAGAAGTTTGGTTCCTTTTGAGAGATCCTCTCCAAATGAGAGATTACAAGGGATCTCGAGATTCTTTAGTCTTCAACTACATTCTCTTATATAGGCAAAAAAAAACGATCACACCTAAAATTACTGAAATACGACTAAAGAAGAAAATTGCATAAAATACTGTTAAAATTTTCTCAACGTGGTCAGCAAGATAGCCCAAACGTCAAATTAATATCTTCGGAACTACCCAGTTCTCACGTTGAACCAGCGGAAAAACAAGGAACAAATGTTAATCCCAACAAACAATGGAAGCACAAGCAGATCTTTTATTCATTCACTTCTTTACAACACGAGGCATACATAGCGAGACATGATTTCGCTAGTATAACAGCTGTAAACAGAAAGCACCAAAAACCAAGCCGGGCGGACAGCACCGGAGTCCGTCGAGACCGCCGAGGTCGCCGAGGTCGCCGAATCCGCTGAGATCGCCCGAACTAAGCTGCAATCCGCCGAATAGCCACGAAGTCCGCCGAAGCCGCGAGGCCGCGCAGACACACCGTTATTTGTCTCCTGCTGAAGCTGAACTGAAGAACACCCCCTACCCGCCTGAAGCCGGCGGACAGGTTATTGAAGCTGGCAAAGATGAAACAACGCTGACAAGCCACAGAGTGACCTCCTGCTGAATCCGCAGAGACCGCACAACTTCCAAGTACTTGACCGAAGTCAAAGCCAAACTCCCGGCTCCTTGAAGCTACTCGCGCGACCTGCACACAGCAAACGTCAACCGTGAATCAATCCGCGCGGACAGACAAACTGAGACCGCAGCTCCTTGCCCAACCCAACTTACTGTTCACTCAAGTTACTGTAGACCTGCCAGGGGGGTACTATTTATAGGCGAGGTGAGGAGTGTGGTCACCGCCCTAGAGATAGAGACACCGCCCCAGCCCGCGCGATAACAAAACACCGTCCGCCGAGTCCGCAAGGACTTAGCCGGATACCAAGGAAAATCGCCAGGAGCAAGGCAACATTGACGAACCCTCTATAGTCCGCCCAAGCTATGCAGACAAGGCAACAACCCGCAAAGCTTCCGACCACTGCAGAACAACAACCCCCTTCAATGGATGTCCGCACAACCCAAGGCAGTCCGCAAGACTCAAGACTCAATCCGCCACAAGTCCACGACCAAAGGCAGATAGCAACAGTCCGTCCGGTCACAGCGGACTTGGCGGATACGGCGGACACTATGGTCTTGGCACAAAGTGTGACCAAGTCCAAAACCATCAAAGGCCAATGCGAGCATGGCGGAAATAAACTCCCGTCTGCCAAACACCGAAGCACAGACCGCCAGCAGTCCGCAAGCTACTCGCACTCCTGCCCAACGCAGCAACCATCTCCCGGACTCCAAAACAAGTTCGCCAATGACTTCCACAGCAAAGCACCTGTTGTACCACCAGAGCTCGACAAGGCCTCAGCCAAGCTCTAAGCCCAGTCCGCAATAGCCCACGCCGCGGACACGAGCCAAACCGCCTATCAGCACAAGCTTGCACCGCGGCCACTGAGCAAAGCACCAGTCCGCAAGCCTCTATCCGCTCAGGCCGCTCCTTGGCAAAACCAATCAGCAAACACCCTATCCGCAGATAACAGGCCGCATAGTCCGCGGACTTCATCCAAACAACCCGCTCAGAAGAAAGCCGACTTTTCACTAGACCTTCCACCAGGCCGCACATCACAGTCTGCCCAGTCCGCCTAGTCTGCCAAAGCTGTCCGCCCAGGCCGCCCGACCTGTCCCGTCAACCACTTCTACTTCACAAATTTCAACACTCCCCCTTGAAGTGGGAAGTGGTGACCAAGCCCAACAAGTTGTGCAATCGCTCAAAGGGCCCCTTCGACAGTGGCTTCGTGAAGATGTCAGCAAGATTATCTTCACTTCGAACATGCCCGACCAGCAGAGACCCCTCCAACACCTTCTCCCTGATGAAGTGGTGATCAATCTCTATATGCTTGGTCCTGGCGTGACACACTGGATTGTTAACCAGTTTGAGAGCACTCTCATTGTCACCCCGGAGTAAAGTAGGCTCTTGCACTTCTTCATGAACATCCTCTATAAGCCTCCTCAACCAAACGGCTTCCCGAGCAGCCAAGGCCAAAGCCTTATACTCCGCCTCCGTGGTTGAAACCGACACTGAGTCCTGCTGCTTGCTACACCACGAGATGCTAGCTGAACCGCAAGTGAACACATAACCTGAAGTAGACCTCTGATCATCCGAATCACCGCCATAGTCAGCATCCGTGTACCCGAGCAACGAAAACTCCGAGTCCCTTCTATATAGGAGTCCCATGTCAGAAGAAGCCTTGACGTACTTCAGAATACCCTTTGCCGCCACTAGATGAGAATGCCTTGGTTCAGCCATATACCGACTTACTCGGCCAACAACATAAGCAATGTCCGGCCTTGTAATCGTCAGGTAGATCAAGCTCCCAACAAGAGCCCTGAACACCAAGGGATCATGAAGAACCCTTCCCTCATCTCGTCTAAGCTTCAGCCCAGGTTCCAGTGGAGTAGAGCACTTCTTCCCTTCGCCTATGCCGAACCGCTTCACAATGCGATCAGCATACCCTTTCTGGCAAATTAGAACCCCGCACTCCTTCCTCTCCACTTCAAGACCGAGAAAGTGATGCAACTCTCCCAAGTCTTTCTTCTCGAAGCGTATAACAAGCTCTGCCCTGAGCCTCGCTACTTCCCCCTCCGAGTTCCATGTGATGATCATGTCATCCACATACAGCAGGACCAAGACTTGTAGCTCCCCCTTCTTCTTGAAGAACAAGCTTGAATCCGAGTTGGAAGCAAGGTATCCATAAAATTGCAAGTACTCTGCAATCTTCCCATACCACGCTCTAGGAGCTTGCTTCAACCCATAGAGAGCCTTCCTGAGTTTACAAACATAGTCCGGATGCTTTTTAGAGACAAAACCAAGCGGCTGATCCATGAAGATATCCTTGTCAATCTCTCCATAAAGAAAGGCATTCTTCACATCGAGTTGCCACAACCTCCATCCTTTGCTAGCAGCCAAGGCGATCACCACTCTTACTGAAGTCATCTTCGCAACTGGACTGAATGTCTCCTCATTGTATTCTCCATACTGCTGTGAGAATCCTCTAGAGAGAAGGCGAGCCTTGAACCGATCAATGCTCCCATCATCCTTCTTCTTCAACTTGTATACCCACTTGCAAGTAACCGGAGTAATGCCATCAACCTTGGGCATAAGGTCCCAGGTTTCATTCTTCTTCAGAGCATCAATCTCTTCTTTCATGGCACCTTCTCACTCCTTCACTCCAGTGGCCTCGTTGAAGTTTGCAGGCTCTCGCTCATCCAGAGGACCTGCAAAGAAGCAGGAGACAAAGCTCACTGCATTCACATCATAGTACCGAGCCGGTGGCTTAACCACCCTCTTCGATCTACGAAGGGTCGGCTCCTTGCTCACTGCTTCCGTTGCTTCTTCGGGCTCAACTCCTACCTGGGGCAAGCATTGAGCAGTGCTCCCCCTGCTTCCTGAGCCAAAAGGCTCAGCCTCGGAGTTAGAAGCAACATGAGCTGCTGGTGAAACAACAAGCTCCTCTTCCAAGCCTTCAACAGCCCCCACCGTTGCTTCATCAACCTTGCTACTTTCGGTTAGCTCAACCGAGCCACCTCCATATGACGTCAGCTCGTCAAAGACGTCTCTTGACACCACGAATGTCTTCGTCACAGGGTTCATGTATTTCCATCCCTTCTTCCGCTCATCGTAGCCAACAAAGACAAGCTTCCTTGCCTTCGCATCCAACTTAGTCCGTGAAGCATCCGGGACATGCACGTAGCAAGTTGAACCGAACACCCGAAGGTGTCCCACACTCGGCTTCTCCTTCAGCAACAGCTCAAAAGGAGTCTTCATGTTGATAGCTCTGAGTGGCATCCGGTTGATGACATACGCAGCACAAGACATCCCCTCCGCCCAAAAGGACCTTGGGATATCTTTCGCATGAAGCCAGCATTTGCAGGTATCCGTTAGATGACGGATCTTCCGCTCCGCTACCCCATTTTGTTGTGGAGTGTGAGCACAAGTAAGCTCCCATTGGATCCCGTATTTCCTGTAGAAGTTAGAAAACTCGGAGGAGACAAACTCACCCCCGTTATCCGTTCTAAGCTTCTTGATCCGCAAGCCAAGCCGGCCTTCTACCAACTCCTTAAACTCTACAAATAAACGGAAGGCTTTCGACTTCTCCTTTAATAAATACACCCAAGTATACCTTGAGTAGTCATCAACCAAGACAAGCATGTATCTGCTTCCACCAAGGCTGGCAGTAACCGTCGGTCCCATCAAGTCACCATGTATGCACTCCAATGGTTTCTTGCTCCCTATTTGTGATTTATCAAACGGAATGCGATGTGCCTTACCGTATTGACAGCCCGCGTAAACATGCCCGTCACCAAAGGAAGACAACTTAGGCAACCCCTTCACCAAACTTTTACTAGTCATCGCCTTCAGCTTGTCCATGTCAACATGCCCCAGCCTCTCATGCCAGATAGCAGCGCTATCATTGACCCTCATTCTATCAACATAAGAATTGGTGGAAAGAACAAACAAGTTCTTCACCCTCCTCCCAACATGAGCAACATCAGCCTTAACCGCTGATACGTTGCGAAGGAACCTCACGTCTGTTGGCCCAAACAGAACGTGATAACCAGCGTCCACCGCATTGGTCACCGAGAAGAGGTTTTTCTTCATGCCCGGCACGTGATACACACTACTTAACGTGAGTGGCCTCTGATCACTACCCAAAGACACGACCCCCTCTTTCTCTACTGCATACACAGTATTATCAGCAGTGATAATAGCTTCATTACCTGAGTAAGCCTGCATGGAGGTGAACTTCGATTTGTCTCCGGTGAGGTGATGACCACACCCGGAGTCCACGATCCACTCGCCGTTGAAGTCCTCAGCAGACAAGGCCCGGACACAAGTGCCCGTCATAAAAGCTCCGCCCCATTCTGCTTCTTCACTTCTCGAGCAAGCTTCCTCCTTTCCTGCAGCATGCCCAGGCTGTAGTTTGACCTTGCAGTCCTGCTTGAAGTGCCCTCGCTGATGACACCGGTAGCGATTCAAGTTCTTCTTCCAGTCCTTAGGAGCATTGCTCCTCTCCGGTGGATATGAAGTTGAAGTCTCCTTCTCACCAGCGACCTGCACCTTCTTCTTTTTCTTCCCTTCCCATCCTTTCTTCTTGCCTGAGAAGAGAGTTTCGCTGCCTTCCTGATTCAGGTTCACTCCAGCCATCTGCCTTACTAAGCTCTCCTGCGATGCAAGCAGATTCTCCAGCTCCAGCAAAGACGGTTGAGTAGCCCACCCTTTAACAGATGTTACAACGGCCACATATTCCTTCTGCAAGCCGCGGATAATGTGCCTTTTCATCTTCGTCTCAGAGATAGGCTCATTAGGATCCAGTGCCGACAGCTCAGCACACAAGCTCTTCATCTTTAAGAAGTACTTGGAGATGGAAAGGTCTCCCTGAGTTGCCCTGGCCAACTCATTTTCCAGGAACTGAAGCCGCGCCACATTCTTCCTATTGAACAACTCATCAATGGTTGTCCAAATATCAGCAGCCAACTCACATCCTACGATATGATCAAACAGTTCCGGAGACACGGCTCTCTTCAGAATGAACTCTGCCTTAGCATTTGTTCTTCTCCAGAGCCTAACCTGCTCAGCAGTACCGAAAGCAGCAGTGACTTCCTGCATGTCATCACCACCGACGACTTCCCACAGCTCCTCGCCAAGAAGATAACTCTTCATGCACGACTTCCACTTCTTGAAGTTAGTCGGCGTTAAGAGTTCAATGCCAAGACCCCTTGCAAAGCTCCCTTCCATTGCAACACCTGTTGGCAACCTTTCAGAAGCTCCGAGCAACAACACAGGTTGATCACCACTCAATCACTGATTAACAACACTGGCTGACTTCCGCTCACGCAACTGAAACTCCCTTTGATACCATGTTAAAATTTCCTCAACGTGGTCAGCAAGATAGCTCAAACGCCAAATTAATATCTTCGGAACTACCCAGTTCTCACGTTGAACCAGCAGAAAACCAAGGAACAAAGGTTAATCCCAACAAACAATGGAAGCACAAGCAGATCTTTTATTCATTCACTTCTTTACAACACGAGGCATACATAGCGAGACATGATTTCGCTAGTATAACAGCTGTAAACAAAAAGCACCAAAAATCAAGCCGGACGGACAGCATCGGAGTCCGCCGAGACCGCCGAGGTCGCCGAGTCCGCTGAGATCGCCCGAACTAAGCTGCAATCCGCCGAATAGCCACGGAGTCCGCCGAAGCCGCGAGGCCGCGCAGACCCACCGTTATTCGTCTCCTGCTGAAGCTGAACTGAGGAACACCCCCTACCCGCCTGAAGCCGGCGGACAGGTTATTGAAGCTGGCAAAGATGAAACAACGCTGACAAGCCGCAGAGCGACCTCCTGCTGAATCCGCAGAGACCGCACAACTTCCAAGTACTTGACCGAAGTCAAAGCCAAACTCCTGGCTCCTTGAAGCTACCCGCGCGACCTGCACACAGCAAACGTCAACCCTGAATCAATCCGCGCGGATAGACAAACTGAGACCGCAGCTCCTTGCCCAACCCAACTTACCGTTCACTCAAGTTACTGTAAACCTGCCAGGGGGTCCTATTTATAGGCGAGGTGAGGAGTGTGGTCACCACCCTAGAGATAGAGACACCGCCCCATCCCGCGCGATAGCAAAACACCGTCCGCCGAGTCCGCAAGAACTTAGCCGGATACCAAGGAAAACCGACAGGAGAAATGCAACATTGGCGAACCCTCTCCAGTCCGCCCAAGCTATGCGGACAAGACAACAGTCCGCAAAGCTTCCGACCACTGCAGGACAGCAACCCCCTTCAATGGCTGTCCGCAAAACCCGAGGCAGTCCGCAAGACTCAAGCCTCAATCCGCCACAAGTCCACGACCAAAGACAGATAGCAACAGTCCGCCCGGTCACAGCGGACTTGGCGGATACGGCGGACACTATGGTCTTGGCACAAAGTGTGACCAAGTCCAAAACCATCAAAGGCCAATGCGAGCATGGCGGACATAAACTCCCGTCCGCCAAACACCGAAGCACAGACCGCCAGCAGTCCTCAGGCTTCTCGCACTCCTGCCCAACGCAGCAACCATCTCCCGGACTCCAAAACCAATTCGCCAATGAGCTCCACAGCAAAGCACCTGCTGTACCTCCAGAGCTCGACAAGTTCTCAGCCAAGCTCTAATCCCAGCCCGCAATAGCCCACACCGCGGACACGAGCCAAACCGCCTATCAGCACAAGCTTGCACCGCGGCCACTGAGCAAAGCACCAGTCCGCTAGCCTCTATCCGCTCAGGCCGCTCCTGGGCAAAACCAATCAGCAAACACCCTATCCGCAGATAACAGGCCGCATAGTCCGCGGACTTCATGCAAACAACCCGCTCAGAAGACTGCCGGCTTTTCACTAGACCTTCCACCAGGCCGCACATCACAGTCCGCCCAGTCCGCCTAGTCCGCCAAAGCTGTCCGCCCAGGCCGCCCGGCCTGTCCCGTCAACCACTTCCACTTCACAAATTTCAACAAATACGGCATGCTAAATACAATGAACAATAAACTTGGAGAGATGACATTGGATTTTTTTTCTGGTTAAGAGGAGGATTGTCTAAAGATGCATATTTGTATCAATTCATCCCCTCCTACAAATTGACATTTTCTAGAAGGCTGAGTCCCCAAGGGGTAGTGAATGGAAACAAAAAAATTTGTTCTTATGCGCTTGACAATCTATCCGATAAGCAGTTGCATGCTGACGTCGGTGCTGGAGGACTGGATTGAAATAGACGAATGGCGTTTGGATCCGAAATAGACAAATTGACTGGATTGAAAACATCAATGAGAGGCCAGAATGGTGGTGGTAATGGATGTGTTAAAGGATAAAAAGTGACGACTTGGTACAAGGTAACAAGGCATATAAATAGGCTTGTTGCGGGATGGTTAATTATTTTTGTTTTAGAGTTCTTGGCATGGGGCTCAATGGAATTGAGGCAGCTGGTACCGGGGATGTAATGGAGGGTGGAGTGAGGAATCCTATGCCTAATTTAATGTGGCCGAGCTATGTATTGCATGCGATGTTAGGAGAGTGGTTGTTGGGTGTGCAGGGTGTGAGAAAAGTAAACACTATCACTTGTGTTTGGGGGTGGGAAAGAGGATGTCGTTCGGAGGTTGTGGAAGGCCGAACAGTTAGGGACGAATTTGAGCTGGCAGAGAGTGTTGAAGTGATGGAGGGGTTGTGGAAAGAGAGGAAGACAACGTGGTGGAAGAAGTCGGTGGTGCATCTCGCACGTCGGTTTGATGTCAACGAGCATGTCAATTCGTTGAAATTCAGTTCCTAGGAATGCAAACTGGCTAGGGTAGCGCGGTGTGGAGAGCTTTGAATTTTGGCGGAGGCCAACCCTTAGTGTCAGATCAATTGATATGAACTTGAAATTGGATTGCAATAAAATTGGAAAATGAATATAAATTCACAAGGCATGCTCGTGTCAATGCTGTTTCAAAGATGATTCCATCTAAGGCTCTATTCGGTTCGGCGGTGGCGGGGCGATCCGGCGGGTGGAAATAGTGTTTTCAAATTGGAGGGAGGAGGTGACTGCTCCAAACGGAACTTTTTGGGGCATTTATCAAGGCGGGCGGGTGAAAACAGAGCAAACGCCGCCGGAGATTCATTTGTTTAACCTCATTCCGTCGGCGTTTGCCCAAAACAGAGCAGCGAAACACCCAAACAAATAGAGACTAACATTTCCCATTGAAATGAGGGCTTTCAAGAGACTCTGAGATGACTGAACGCCGTAATTACTGTCCTTCATATTGGGATAGAGAACTCTCACACCTAAAATTATTAAAATGCCACCAAGGAAGAAAATGACATAAATATGACATTCTAATTAAAAATATAATAAACAATAAGCTTGGAGAGATGACACTAAGGCTCCGTTTGGGGGGACTTATTTTCACCGGTCAAGCAGTTACGAGAATATGAACCAGACCTTAATTTAAGGTACGACCGCATGAACCGGACCTTAATTTAAGGTCCGATTCATGCGGTCGCTTGACCGGTGAAAATAAGTCCCCCCAAACGGAGCCTAAATCTTCTCCCGTCCTGAGGAGGGTCGTCCGAAGCAGCGTATACGTATTATGTTCTTCCTATAATCTGTTAGAGCGCTCGAAACATCCGCGTGACCATCAAATTTGGAATGACCTCCCCGTTGCCCCCAGCAAGGGTATTTATAGCCGAAACCCTAAATCCCCGACTACGGGTTTGGATGCCTATCGGATCCTAACCGACCCGTTAAAGAGCTCATTAACACTTAAATGAATATACCTCAACAATCTCCTTTTATATTGTATATACGTGTTAGCATAAGAAAATGACTACTTATCCAATAATTAATAATGACCAAACAAAAGAGTTTTTCCAGAAATATAAATATGACTTTTAGATAACAAAATGCTAAACTCAAACCAAATGTTCCAAATATGAAATAAAGCAAGAAACTGGAAAGCTCAAACTAATAATTGATATAGACGAATAGCAGATCATCATCATCTGGGTCAAAATCAACTGTCTCTCCTCCAATCTCCATTTTGTCTGCAAACAGTTACAACAAGAATGTCATGAGACAAATCTTTATGAATTCAAATATTTGCAAAAATAAAGTGATTAGTTCTAACAGCGGGTGAAATTAATACTCTAACTGGCAGGAAAGAATCTCAACACAGCATCTCTATCTAATTTACACAAAATTAGATTAATTGATTTCATAGAATCAAACCATGCTCCTTCGATTATTAAGATTATTATTAACATTCCATAATTGTGCTATATCATCAAATTTGGAATGATACAACAAGTTATGACTATTATATCATCAAGTTTGGAATGATATAACTAATAATCATAATATCATGGCACATATCAGCAACCTCATTATTCCTTTTTGGAATGATACCCAATTCAGGCTTTGACAAAGAATAATTACGTAAGTCATCAAGTTTGGAATGACTGACAACTATCTCACATCTACCTTTTATCAGATAACATCTGAAATACTTTAGTGTGCTTAACATAGATGCTTGAATGTAAGCAAACAACTGTTCTTAAATTTAAAACATAAGCTGGGTATTAAGTCCTCCTAAATGGACGTTAATCTCATCTCTCCCGATGTTTTAGATGTGAGAACCTTACATAAGCCCTTAGTAAGGACATCTGCTATATTATCTTTATATCTCACGTCCAATAGAGAGATTATCCCCTGACTGGTGAGATAGGTCAACCAGGCATGTTTCATCCTTAGTTGCCTTCGCTTTCCATTGAACAACGTATTTGTAGCAATGATCTTTGTGGCTTAATTGACACAATAAATCGAAATAGAGTTTATTTTTAGACTCGTCATTGGAATGTCCAATATCAGATCTCTTATCCACTCTGCTTCTTCTCCAGCTGAAGCGAGAATATAGAGTTCCGATTCCATAGAGGATAATGCAATGCACGTTTGCCTCTTAGAATTCCAAGCTACTGCAGCTCCTCCTAGTGTAAACACAAAACCACTAGTGGATCGACAATCAGCTATTTCCGAGCACCAAGATGCATCGGAATACCCTTCAAGCACTGGAGGATGCCCACTGTAACATAAAGCATACTTCTCAGTATACTTTAAGTATCTCATTAGCCTGTCTAAGGCGTCCCAGTGGTCCTTCCCAGGGTTACTGGTGAATCTACTCAACATGCCGACCATAAAGACTATGTCAGGTCTAGTGCAGGTAGTAGCGTACATGAGACTTCCTATGAGTTTGGAATAATCCAACTGTCTAATAACTGAACCTTCATTCGATTTCAGTCTAATGTTATAATCGTATGGAGTCTCAGCCTTTTTGCTCTTATCGTAACCCTACTTTTCCAGTAGATTCCTAATGTAGTGACTCTGACTCAGGGTAATACCCTTTTTTGTGAAGTTCACTTCCATTCCTAAGATGGTTTTCACCTCACCTAGGTCTTTCATGCTAAATTGTGTCGTCAAGGCAACTTTCACATCTTTCACCTCAGACTGATCAGTGCCTAGAATTAGCATGTCATCAACGTACAAGCATATGATGGCTACTTTATTTGCACTTGTTCTTACGTACAGACATTTATCTGATAGACTGGATTTGAAACCCAAGCCTTTTACACAAATGTCAAATTTTTCATGCCACATTTTAGGTGCTTGTTTCAATCCGTATAGTGACTTAATCAACTTATAGACCTTATTTTCGAGACCTTCTACGACGAACCCTTCAGGCTGGTGCATGTAGATCTCCTCAGTTTGATCTTCATTCAGAAATGCAGTCTTGACATCTATCTGATGAACAATGTAGTGTTCAATAGATGCTAGTGCGAGGAAAATCCTAAATGTCGCATAGTGATATACAGGTGAGTATATATCAAAGTAGTCTACACTACTCACTTGAGTGAAGCCTTTGACAACTAGACGTGCTTTGTATTTTGCGATACTCCCATCAGGATTTAGCTTCTTCCTCAGAACCCACTTATTGCCAATGGTTTTAGCCCCTTTGGGCAAATCGACCAAAGTCCATGTGTTGTTCTGCATGAGAGAGTGCATCTCTTCGTCTATGGCTTCTTTTCATAATAGAGTCTCTAGATCGCATTGTTTCCTTATAAGTGGATGGATCATCTTCAACTTGGTAAGTCACGAAGTCTGTACCGAAGCTTTTAGGCATTTTATCTCTACTAGATAGCCTTCTGGTATCTAAACCACTCGTGTCTACAGGCTCAGTGTCAGAGTTACGTTGTCCCGGCTCAACTAAAGGCTCGGTACTAGTGGCTGACAGACCTGAGAGTGTCAGGTTCTTATCCTTAAGGAACTTATCCTCAAAGAAGACATCGTCTCTTGATTCTATTACAGTATTAGTGGAGAGATCCAGAAACCGGTCTGCAGCACTATCATCTGCACATCCTAGGTAGACGCAGGTATTAGTCATGAGTCCAATCTTAGATCTTATAGAGTCTGGTATCCTAACATAAGCGATACAACCCCTGGTCTTAAGATTGTCAAATCTAAGAGGCCTCTTAAACCAAAGCTCGTAGGGTGTCTTAGTCAACTTTGCATGAGAAACGTTATTAAGAATGTGATTTGATGTGAGGACGACTTCACCCCAATAGGCCGCAAGCATGCCAGCAGTCAGCAACATAGAATTCAACATTTCTGTTAAAGTTCTGTTTTTCCTTTCAGCGATGCCGTTGGATTGTGGGAAATATGGAGCGGTGGTTTCAGGGATTATGCCATTGCTGGCAAGGAAGTCTCTGAACTCCCCCGAGACGTATTCGCCTCCTCTATCACTTCTTAGCCTTTTTTATTTTCATGTCAAGTTAATTTTCAACCCTATTTTTGAAAATACGGAATTTTTCAAATGCTTCATCTTTGGTTTTAAGAAGGTAAATGTGACTGAATTTAGAGTAGTCGTCGATAAATATTATCAGATACTTCCGACCGCCTCGAGTGACAAAACTTTTGTAGTCATAAATATCGGAATGTATTAACTCTAGCAATTGTGTGCTCATAGAAATCTGACTAAAAGGTGTTCTAGTTATCTTAGTTTGAGCACAAATTTCACATTTTTCAAATTTTGTTTTTGTCTCGAGGGGTATGTTGTGAGTTCTAGCTAGCAGGAGAAGTTTTCTATAATTGACGTGTCCTAGTCTTGCATGTAAAGTCTTAAGATCTATCATATTTGAGCTAACCTGATTTACTACTTTGTGTGCTAGACTCAGCCTATACATCCTGTTAACAACATATGTGCAGCCAAAGTAATGTGAGTGAACCATTAGGGTTATCCGACCACCACTAATGTTAAAAGACATACCCGCATCGCACAACAGACTAATCAAAATTAAATTAGCAGCTAATATCGGTATAAATTTAACATTTTTCAAAGTTAGAGTCTTACCAGAGGAGAGAGTCAGGGTAGCGTTGCCGACCTTCAGCACGTCAGCTATGACTCCATTCTCAACAGTGACAGTCTCTTTCACCTCTTTTGCATCCTCCAGAAGCTTTGGATTATGACAGACGTGGCAAGTAGCACCTGAGTCGAGCCACCACTCTGAACTGGTCGTCCCGTTACCGACCATGACAACAAAGTCGGTAGGCGCAGTCTGATAAACCATGTTGGCTTGATTATCAGTCCTTGGTGTGCTGGATACGCCCCGTTTGGGTTGTCGGCACTCGGAAGCGCAGTGACCCCACTTATTGCAGTTGTAACACTTGACTTTGAATTTCTTCTTTATCTGTTTGCTGGTGGCAGCAACTGCGGGTGCACTGGGTGGTGGGCGAGTCTTTCCAGGCTTAGGCTTCCGCTTAGGATGCGTGATCATGTTAGCAGTAGAAGACTGCTTGCTGATTGTCTCTATAGTGTGCCTAGTCCGGTTCTCATCCTCAATGCAGATGAAGCGCTTGAGGTCTTTAAGACTCACCTACGTCTTCTTCCGATACATCTCAGTCTTGAAGGAATACCAGGCCGTGGACAATTTAAAAATGATCGCCCCTGCAACAAATCCATCTGGCAGAGGGATGTTCTCACTTTTGAGCTTGTCCACCAGATTTTCGAACTCAGCAACCTGTGGCAGGATTTCCCTTTCCTCAGTGAAGGTGAATGCCATAAACTTGTGCACCAGGTGCGTCTTGGACATATTCTCCTCCTCCTTGAACTGCTCCTCTAAGGCTTCCCAAATCTCCTTGACCCTTTGTATCTTGTCGTACGTCTCTACAAGCCTGTTGGAGAGGCAATTCAGGATGTAGTCTCTGCAGAAGTCTTCTTCGTTGACCCATTGATCTTCATCTTCGCTTCCTTTGAATTCTTCAAAAACAGTCTGCACTGTGTAGAAGATGTTCAGGTATTTCATGCCGAACTGTGCGTTGCGCTTCCAGGCACTGAACTCGGCGTTGGAGAATTTCTCCAGCTTGATCATCGGCACGGGAGAGGAGTGATTGATCGCCTTTGACATTTTGTGTTTTTTTCCACTACGTGTAATTCTACTTGCAGACAAAATTGCGAGCAGAAAAGAAAAACTAGAAAGAAATCACTTGAGCGAGCCAGAGATGGTGAATTATTCAGATCCAATCCAGGAAATTGTTTGCTTCTCCTCTTCGGCTGACAGAAATCGCCAAATACTATATCTTTTTTGAAGAGCATTAAGAAGATGAGTAGGATCCTCCCACAGTTGCTTCTTAGTGAGAAAATTTCCTCCACTCCAGAGCAATAGCAACAAGAGAAATTCGGGAATCTGTTAAGAATTTTTTTTCCTTTCACTGCTTGATCACTCCTTCTAGCAAACCTGATTCTGATCCGAACAAGGGAAACACTCCTTTGGATTGGCTTCCCTGTCCAGATCTAGAAGGCAACGAGGGCCAATCTGGACAATGGAGCCTGCAGAGGAAAATGAAGAGGATGATGCTCACAGGAACGACGTGAGCAGAGAACTCCTTTCGATGGCCTAAATCGCGAGCGGGCGACCGGTGGCTGCTGCGCAGAGATCACGGCTGAAATCCCTCAACCTACTCGATCAAAGTGGTACGACGCTGTTCGCACCGGAGAAGATGGGATCTGCGATCCTTCTTCCTGTACTTAGCGGCAACAGAGCAGCGACGGATTGAATCCACGATCGTCCCTCGATCGGTCGGAAGCACACCTCGCGATCTGGAGCTTTCTTCTTCGATCTTCTCCACAGGAACAGCGGCGACCACGATCCAGCAAAAAACGTGAACGAGCGCGGCGACGTGACAGAGCACGGGAGAGACGCTCGTTTCGTTTTTTCCGATCGACGAAAGAAGCGGCGCAGGATCCGGGAATCGGGAAGACCGAGAGCTTCTACTTCCCGATGGATGAAAAAACCCGCAAGATCAGCGCGATGGCGATGGAGGAAAAATCGCGAAACAGGGAATGTCGGCTGCGGGAGCGGGGGTCTGTCACGGGTGCGGGACTGGGGCTAGGGCAAACGAAACTTCGAGAATGTTAGAGCGCTCGAAGCATCCGCGTGACCATCAAGTTTGGAATGGCCTCCCCGTTGCCCCCAGCAGGGGTATTTATAGTTGAAACCCTAAATCCCCGACTACGGGTTTGGATGCCTATCGGATCCTAACCGACCCGTTAAGAAGCCCATTAACACTTAAATAAATATACCTCAACATAATCTTCCACACTAAATCTAATACACTCGTGAATTGACCACTTGTTCTATAGTATTCTACACATGGGAACAACATAGAGCTCTATAGGCATAACAATACTCTAACGACATTCATATTCTGGGATACTGTACACACCTAGAGTTCTCTAGACTGCTTTGGATTCCTTCATGCATTGGACTCTTTTTCAGCACTCCGGGAGATTCTTGATAGTCGAGTTATTTACACTACACTAAAAGCTTCTACGTGGCTTCACACCATCCCTCTTTAGGATCTTGCATCAAGAATTATCTTTTTTTTTGTTGAAAATTTCATTTCTTTCGTGTCTAAAAATGTGTCACTGTCGCTTCTTGACCTCACAATATGAAATGCTTGCATGCATGCAAATTGACTAGGAACCGGCGTCGCAAATACGGAGAAAATTTGATATTGAGTGCGCCGCGTGGAATGGGCGGTGATGTCCGAGCGTGTGTCGCGATTCGTTAAAAGGGATTTAGTCTTACACCGCCTAGCGTGCTCCTTGATCCTGGGTGTATAAGTGGTGTGATCACTCCTCCCCTAATCGCTTGATTTTGAGGAGTGACGCCACAATGCTTTACATTGGAAACCTCTAGGGCAACATCTGTCCATAGGTGGTTCGCTAACAAATCTTTATCCTATTTCGCTTAGATTAATTCTCTTGAACTCTGTTTCTGCAAAATCTGTTCAGAGCAAATCTGTTGTTCATCATTTTTCCATCAGATTCACCTAGTTTATCCAATTCACTAAACTCTGCTTCTACATCGAAGGTCACTTTTCAGCAACTCCATGCCATTCCACCCCCTAATGAGGTGATAAGCAGAAGGCGAAAGTAACAGAAGAAGAAAAAAGGAGATATGCTATAAGGCCCTTGATTCTCGCTATTCACACCCCCGTAGCTATTGGGGGTTCAAAAAAATTTATTCACAGCCCAATATTTTATCTGTACCCCAATTTTTGGTCTTTGATAGAGATTAACTCAGCGGCATTTGGTTAAACTGATAGAGATTTATCAAATTGAGTTGGTTGAGAGAATGGACCAATCTATATTATACGTAGACAAGTATTTAGAGAAATGTTGCAATCAAACTCGACGCCCTGGTCTGATCGGATTAACTTAGATTGTCTTAGCCCACAGAGCGGTCTAGTGCGCACAGTCAATGAAAGAGAGATTATGCACACGATGTTTTTTATGTGGAAAAAATCTTCAACTGGGTAAAAAATCACGCGACCGGATTTGTGCCGGTCAAACTCTACTATTTGTTTGCGGTTACAACTTTCTTGAACAATAGAGATCGACAGGCCGCTTCTAGTTACACTTTACAGGTGAGAGAGAGAGAGAGAGAGAGAGAGAGAGAGAGAGAGAGAGAGTTGCTGGCTCGTGGCGGGCAACAGGCTGCTCTGCGCGAGCCTTGTTTGGAGGGAGGATGTGGAAGAACGGAGTACTTGCTGCAGCGGGAATCTCCTTCTCGATGCTTGTCGCGGACTTAGGCATGTTTTGGCGAGGCGGTAGTGGCTTGCTAGTGGCTGGTGGGCTGCTTGGAGAAGGCTTGAAGATGGCTTGATGTTGGCTTAATGCTGGCTTGAATGTGACTTGAAGATGACTTGAAAACGGCCCGTAGGAGGAATTTGGCAGAGCTCTGGCCTGAGGAGGAAGAAAGCGGATGAGCCAAAAGGTTAGAAATGAGGAGGTCTGAGGGTCTTTTTATAACCTCTAGGAGGTGGTTACGGTGGTAATGTGGTTATCCGCACATAGTAACCACCCAAATTAATATTTTTTATCATAGCTTTGTTGCGTATAATTCTCGCTATATGCAGGCTCCATCATGACCATGATTCCTCCCACTATCAGAGGAAGTTACGCAGGTGGTTTTTCCGAGGAACGAACGGTCGTGATTACAGAGAACCAATCAGACGACAGAGGAGGGTGGCGGGGCCTCGGCCGACAGGAGAAGTGCCGCTCCCGACGAGGGAGGCGGCTGGCCCCGGCGCCGTCCACCTCCCGTCGGCAAGGTGTCGAACGACCATAGGAGTGGCCGGCCTGAGCCGGCGGAGCTGGGCGCACCAGGCATGACCGAGCAATGCGTCCGCTCGGAGGGCCGGACGCGACCGAGAGTCCAAGCATGGCCGACGGGTTGGTCTCGCAGTGCAGTCGCAAAGGTGCGGCCGTGCGGCGTGGTCTCCTCGTCGGTCGAAGGTCACACACGACCGGGCACGGCCAGGGCACGACCGACGGGGTGGCTGCTCTGTGCAGCCGCAAGGGAGCGGCCGGGAGACGTGACCTCGTCGGCCGGAGGCTGGGCAAGGCAGGGTGCGATCGGCGGGGGACCGTGCCGCGATGCCGCAAAAGCATGGCCGCGAGGCGCGACACCCTCCTTGGCCGGAGGTCGGGCCCGCTCAGGCCGGCCGGCCGGCGGGAAGAAGAGGGAGAGGGAACGACGGCTTGTCCAGCCCCGGTCGGCCACCAGGAGCGGGATCCCGCGCTCGGGGATCGCGCGCGATCGCATGTATGGATTGCACGCAGCTGTCAAGCCCATGATCCCATTAATGTGGTGGGGATCATGGGGGGGGGGGGGTAAGCTAAGTGCACACCCATTCTTCAATTGATGGGGTTCATCCCCATCAATTGCCCCCGAAATCCTCGGTATTGAAAATCTGCACGGGAGAAAAGCGAGGATTTCTTCCTTCGAGAGCTTTTGGCAACGGTGTCGATGATGGCGAACAAAGAAAAATTGACGGAGGACGGAGGCACCCTGCAAGCCCAGGTATGACATTAGAATGGGCGGAAAATGGTAGGGGAAAACGCAGGAGTGCGCACCCGGAGACGGGCGCGATAAATCCCGCGAGCACGACCACAAGTGCTCGTGACTGTGTTCACGCACGAACCTGGTCGTGCGCGTGCGCGCACTCGGATGCGCGCCCACTTGGGCGCACATGTGTGGAGTTTTACTTGATAGCACATCAAATGTGCGCATCAGACTAAAGTTTAAGAAAACCCTAAAAAGAACTTTGGATCTTGCGAAAAACATTGATCAAGAAGTTTGCATAACATAAAATAAGAGAATACCTGAGTGGGATTGAGTCGACACTCAATCAAGATGCTCCAGAACAGTTCTTGGCCGGCGGGTGAGGTTACGCAAGATGGATTGGCAGCTCTACCGGAATCCGCACGAACGGGTATAACAGCGACACCTTGTCAAACAAGATCCAGAATGGAGAATGAAAATCCCTTTGCGTCTCTACAGACTGCTAGGTCTGCACCAGGATAGGCGGCGACGGCGGGCGCCAGAATCGAGGCTTACTGGAGCGATAGGATCAACACTTCGGGAAACACTTTCCATTAGTTTTGGATTCGCCCTAACTCATGCATCTCCAAGCCCTAAGGCAACATATATATATATATATATATATATATATATATATATATATATATATATATATATATATATATATATATATATAGACACACACACACACACCCAGGAGCATAAATAGGCTTGAACCATCGCTATCTGCAGACCCAAAATATGAATGAGATGACTCAACGAATCGACGATATATCTCGATGCACTCAATGCCTTAGCTGAGAGGTCTCGACGCACTCAACGCCTTGGTTGTGTGGTCTCAACGCACTCAATGCTTTGACTGTGTAATCTTGACGCACTCGACATCTTCAAGTGTTTGGTCTTTCACTCATCACATATGAGTAAAACCAACACTATCCATTCCTCAAAATTCTCCAAACGCTTTTATGTGCGACCCTATAGGCTCATATCGTGTTGGCAGTGAGACTACCTGTTTGACCACTTCTAGATCATCATGGTAACACGACAACACGCACGTAGATGTTCGCATGTGTGCACTTGGACGTGTGCATGCCGGAATCGGGACGTTCGCATGTGTGCACCTGGATGTGTGCATGCACCAACTTGGGGCACCTGGACGTGTGCATGCCGGGACGCGCACACACACCTTGCTCGTGGTCTTGTGGGTGCACGCTCGTGTGAACTTGGGCGCGTGCGCGCACTAGGTTGTGTGTGTGTGTTCCTGGCTGTGCGCACACGCGCGCGTGCGTTCCTGAACGCGTGTGATCACGCGAGCGCGCACCTGAAGGTGGGTGCGACCACGTTTGCGTGCACACTGGATGCTGCGCACGGTCATGCGCGCCTATGCGTGTGCTTATGCTTTTAATGTGTGAGGCATTTGCGCACGTGTTCGTGACCGCATGAAATCTCCATGATTGAGTAGACTTTGCTTTTATCATCAAACTCCAACTTTTGATTTTCTTTTATTTCTGCCTCAATTCGTTCCGTGAGACCGTTGCGTCTGGGTTCATCGCTCAACGATGATCAAATTGCGATCTAGAGGAAGTGATACAGTTTACCTGCCAACCTTGAGGTGAACATGTCGCGTACCGAGGAGAGGGTCCAAAATCCTCCAAGAGTTTCGTTGACGATTTGCGTGATCACTCTGAGATCGTGCTTCCGACTTCCACCGTGTGAGGAGGTTATCAACATTCTGAAGTTTTGCGACATTCCGATGTCCTAGTTTACTCCGCTTGGGATGATGCGCCGATGAGACTGGTTGCATTCTTCAGGGAGCACGGCTCGAGATTCTCCTTGGTCCTCTTTAGAGATTGGTGCGATGTCCGCGTTGATGGTGGTGGTCGTGTTGAAATTTTCATCTATAAAACTGGCTTGATTTCGAGACCCGGACAGACCATCGTCACAGGAATTCTTTGTTTAGTTATGTTAATAACTCCCGGGGCTTGCCGAAACTGTGGAATGCGCTGCTGGACCATTGTTTTTGCCAGAAGGGGAAACAGCGGGAGTTTCCCCGATGCTTGAATTCATGGAGCCCCGTGAGTCAGTCAATCGTCTTTTTTGTATCTCGTCATTTGTAGTGGAAAAATGTTTGCTGCGGTGCGGGATATCCTCTAATCCAGTGTGGACAGCCAAGAAATCTCCAGCTCGTGATCAAAAGAGGAAGTCTATCACATCCATTTGCTGTGACGAGGGTATAGAGCTTTGCATTGCTTCTCAGGATGAGGTGGTTCCTCCTGAGGCGAGACCGCTTTTGTGGATGTTGATGTGTAAGTGCTGGGATGCTCTGCCCCTCGGCCTCCTCTTCCAGAGGCCTCTATTCCAAGGATGGCTTCTTCTCTAAAGGCGATGAATGATGTAGTAAGTGAGCTTGCGAGTTTTGGGTTTTCCCTTTTTTCTTTTGCTACTTTATGTGTCGTATTGACTTTTCTCTTACTCCTTGTAGAATGAGGCCCAATCTCATATTGCTGTCACTTGGAACAACAATTACGTGAGCTTGAAAGATGGATATTTGGCTCTGCAGGAAAAGGTTCGATCATCAGCGAGCTCGCTTGCCTAAGTGCGGGATTATTATGATTGGGATATTTCCCGATTTCACCGGATTAGGTCAGAGCTGAAGGAAGAATTGGAGAAGGATCGAGCATCACTATAGGTGGAAAAGTCTCTGTTAGAGAGAACCACGCAGATGCTGAAGAACGCCCAAGGGTAGATTTCCCATTTGGAGACAGAGCTTGGGGCGTCAGAGGCCCAAGTGAAGACGCTTTCTTCTGAAACCGCGTGTCAGAATTGAAGGTTGTCGGTCTTGCTGAATACATAGATTCATTGGATTACATGTCTAATCGTTGCTTGATTGGCGAGCAGGTTCGTGAAGAGATTTGGACTAGAGAGGTGGAGCCTCAGATGGAAGAAGCTCGCGAGCTCGTACTTAGGCGCGGAGTGTCCAAGACTCTTCGCCTGGTTGCCAGGAGTTCGAAGTGTGATGTGTCTAGCCTTAGCTTTGATAATATTTCAAATGACGAGAGCTCGAGTCCCGATTCTGATGTAGATGTGGCCGATGTATAGTGGTGTGATTTCTTTATGCTCGTATGCTGTATTTCTTTTGGTTGAGTTTGTTCTGTGTGTTGGCATTATTTTTGACAGTCATTGACAACGCATTTTTGCACAAATGCTGGTAATTGGCAAAATGTGGGATTAGTGTAATGGAAGATGGTGTAATCATTTCATCCGAGTGCCAACAAATGAGATGATTTGCTCTGGGCGCATGACCTTGTCTGCTTCGCGGGAGTCAGGCTCATGGTTTTGTTTGGGGTCGATCGGGGGGGAGGGGGTAGGCCCGTGGATGACCTTGTTTGCTTTGCGCGAGTCAGGCTCACAACTTTGTTTCGGATCGATCGCGAGGGGGCAGGGCCGGGAGATGACGAGGCAAAGAAAGGCAGGGTCGGTGAAGAGCTTGCTCATTCAAACGGCATGCACAGTCTTACCTATTTTGCGCGAGTCGGGCTAGCGGCTTTGTTCGAAATTGATCGCGAGGGGGGGGGGGGGGGCCCGGGTGATGATGAAGCGTAGAGAGGCAGGGTCGGTGAAGAACTTGCTCATTCAAAATGCTTGTGCATTCTTACCTATTTTACATGAGTCGGGCTTACAGCTTTGTTCGAAATCGATCGCGGGGGGGGGGGGGGGGGGGGGGGGGGGGGCAGGCCTGGGTGATGACGGGGCATAGAGAGGCAGGGTCGGTGAAGAGCTTGCTCATTCAAACCGCATGCCCAGTCTTACCTAATTGAGTTTTGAGTAGTCATTACTTGAAGGAAACAAAATGCACTATTCAAATGAAAGATAATTTGCGCGAGTCTGTGCTCGCGGCTTTTACAACACTGAATCATAAAATTAAAACAAGAAATAAGAAGTTACTGATAAATTTTAAAATACACAATAACGGAAGAAACAAGAAATTTTTGGTAAAATCAACGCAGGTTCTGTGTGTTGCATGTACGAGGAAGAGTCTTCCCTTCTGCCGTTCTCAGCTTGAAGGTTACTAGCTTGAAGAATGCAGTGACAACGAACGGTCCTTCCCAAGAAGATGAGAGCTTGTCTCCCTGCGATCCTTTGTCAAACTGTTGGGTACATTGGTATTAATATACCTGATTTGAAGAAGCCTCATCCTACTCAATGATATACATCAAAATGTATTTGATGTATTTTTGAGTTTACTTGTGTAGGTTAAGTATTTGCAGGAAAGATGAAAAAGTTTCTAAGTCCATGTGTCGACACCCAGGAGGAAAGTGTCGACACTTAAGAAGACTTGTGTCGACACCCAGACAAGCAGTGTCGACACTTGGAGTGATTGTGTCGACACTAGTGATGCTGAGTCGACACCAGACAGAAAGTGTAGACACAAGGAGCTGTGTCGACACTCAATGAAGAAAAGTCCAGTGAAGCAGTGTCGACACTTAGCAGTTGTGTCGACACCCAGTGAAACTGTGTCTACATAAGAAAGTGTCGACACTTGGAAGATGTGTCGACACTCAGCAAAAGTCAGCAGAGTCTAAGTATAAGTGTCGACACCCAGAGCAATGTGTCGACACACAGCAAAAGAGTCAACACTTGAAGAAAGTGTCGACACAAGAAAGAATGTGTCGACACTCAGCTGAAGACTCAACACTTGAAGAGAGTGTCGACACAAGGAGCTGTGTCGACACTTAGCAAAGATCAACAAAATTCTAAGTACAAGTGTCGATACTAAGGGAAAGTGTCGACACTCAGCCAAAGTCTCAACAGAAGAAGAATGTGTTGACACAAGGATCAGTGTCAACACTCAGCAAGTATCAACACAGAAGGCATGTGTCGACACCAAGAAGATGTGTCGACACTGAATAAGTTCAAGACATGAAGATGTGTCGACACAAAGGTGTTGTGTCGACACTTACAAGAATTCAACAAAGTGCTGAAGAACAAAGTGTTGTGTCGACACTCAATATCAGTGTCGACACATGAAGAAGAAGCTGTGTCGAGAAGTGCATTCTACAACACAAGGAGTTGTGTCGACACCTTGAAGGCTAGTGTCGACACTTTGTCAACTTGTGTCGATACTTGGTCTATAAGTGTCAACATTTAAAGACAGACAGTCTCGACACTTTCAGACAGTTACAGATTGTTTCAAGAACTGACTGGATGACTTGACAGCTGCCATTCCAGCCGGTCTACTGCACCTGTCAGAGTTGTCAGAAATCAGTTATGAACCGAACCAGCTGGTTACCATGAAGAAGGCCTATAAATAGGCTTATACTGTCTACAGTGTATTGTTGTTGTTCAAGTGATCATTCACAAGAGAGACACATAAGAAGATCTAGCTATCAAGTGAAGATCTAAGTAGTTGGAGAGAGAGAGCTCCATCCAAGAAGACAGCCGTTGGAACCAGGCTGAGAAGTAGGGTTCAGATTTTGTTCTGAATCTTAAGTTGCAGAGATCAAAGATCAACTGTAGAGGAGATCAATCTTATTGTGTTCTACATTCAAGAAGCTTTGAAGAAAGCCAAGTCAGGTTGATCTCAGCAGAGTTCATTCAAGAACTCATCAAGAAACTCTCAACTCTTCTCTCTTTTCTCTGAGTTGTAGAGTTTACAATTTTGTATTCATATTATCTTGTAGGATCCTTAGGGATCTGAGTTTGTAAGCTTGTAATTATAAAGGCTAAGTGTAGGGCCTGTGTGCATGAGTGTAGGAGAGTTGTATCTCTGAGTGTAGGCCTGTTGTGGCTGAGTGTAGGCCTTGGTGGCTGAGTGTAGGCTTTGTGAAGAAGCTGAGTTGTAGGGCCTTGGGCCTGAGCTGTAGGAACCTATTTTGGGGTTCTGAGTGTAAGATCTAAGGATCTGAGATAGTGGAGGAGTTTGGCCGAATCTAGTACACTGCTAGATAGGCGAAGGGGGAAAGTGGATGTACCCAAATCTTGGGGAACCACTATAAATTTGTGTGTTCACTGTGTGCTGGATTGATTGCTGTAATTGCTGTGTTATAATTCCGTGATAAAACTCTGAATTCTGCCTAAAAAGTGAAAAAGATTTAAGTCACCTATTCACCCCCCCCCTCTAGGTGAGTAGGTACAATATCTTTCAAGTGGTATCAGAGCCAGGTTACTCTAAAAGGGACATAACTGTCTGAGTAGATCCTGTTGGTAGATTCAGTCTAAGTCATTTGCTGAATCAAGAAAATCAAGAACCATGGGTTCCACTGAGAATCATAAGGAATTGGGATCCATGAAGCTACCCATTTGCAGAAAAGAAATATTTGGCATCTGGAAGGAAAGGGTGAGACTGTTTATGGAAGCCTCAGACCCTAGAATATATATCACAGTGAAAGAAGGGCCATATGTGCCCATGAAGGTTTCAGTCTTAGATGCAAATCAGAGAACTCCTAAGGATTTCTCTGAAATGACAAAGGATGAGATAGTTCTAGCCACAATGGACAAGAGGGCTCAGAACATCATTGTGAGTGCTATAGATGATGCTACCTTTCAAAATTTGATACACTGTAAGACATCTAAGGAGATGTGGGATACTCTTATTGTGTACATGGAGGGTTCTGAATAAGTGAGGCAGGACAGAAAGTGCTTATTAAACCAAGAATATGAAAGCTTTAGGCAAGGTAGATCTGATAGCATAACTGAATGCTATAAGAAGTTCTATAGGATTGTGAATGAGCTAATGTCCTATGACAGAGAGTTCAGTAATTATGAGCTTAATGATATGTTTCTAAGGTCCCTAACAAAGGATTGAGACACTAAGATCTGTGCCATTAGGGAAATGGCAAAGTTAGCAGATATCCCTCCACCTACACTGTTTGGAAAACTGCTGTCCTATGAGATGCAGTTGATGGTGAGAAAAGAAGAGGAGAAATCTATAAGAAGTGAACATAAAGAAAGGACTGTAGCATTCAAGACAGAAGCCACCAGAAAATACAGAAGTAAGTCTCCTTCACCACCTCCAAAGGCAGCTGAAACTGAGTCAGATGAGTCAGCAAGCAAAAAGTCTGAAAGCAGTGAAAGTGATGAGGACTTTGCTGCCTTCACAAGACATTTTCAGATGTTCTTAAAGAAGAAACAGTGGAGGACAAAGACATCTACTTCACAGGGTAAAGATGACTTTTATCAGAACAAAAAGTCATCAAAGAAAGACAGGAAAAAGACCAAGTCTAGCAAAGCAACTCTATCAAAAATTGTATGCAATTACTGTAATAGACAAGGGCATGTTATTGCAGACTGTCCAGAGAAAAGGAAGGAGTCTAATGATAAGAAAAAGACTCAATTCAAGGGCAAGAAGGAAAGATCTTTTGTTGCCAAAAAGGATAAGAGCCTGTCAGACATTTTTCATCAGAAACTGAGTCAGATGCTGAAGCATACATAGAACTGTTTGCTGAGGAAGAAGAAGAAGAGTTCATCCAGATCATAAACTCTATATATGAACAAGAGGACAGTCAGTGCCAAGGACTGATGGCATTGACAGAAAGTGACAAAATCCAGGAGCAGCCTGAACCTATTAAGGTACAAAATTGTTCTTTTAGTTCAATTTCATGTGCTAGTTCAGAATCAGATTCATCATCATCAAGTGATGAGAGTGCATCTGAGTCTGAAGAGGATATTCATCAATTGTTAAATGAATATAAAGTTCTGTTGCAAGCTTATAAGAAGAGCAAGTCCCTAGCCAAGAGTCAGGCAAAGGAAATTGCTAATCTCAAAGTTGCTGCAACTGATTTTGAGAAGATGCTTGATCAAAAGCTAAATGAAATAGCCAGACTGAAGCACATAACTGTGATTTAGATGGGGACTATATCATTTAAGAATGATCAAATCAAAAGTCTGGAGATTAGTCTTCAGAAGGAGAGAGATTTAGTTGCTAGGTTTTCTAAACTAAAGTCAGTTCTACCCTTAATTGATGAATTTGTTCATCAAAAAGGGAAAGCTGGACTGGGGTTTACTAAACCAGCTAGGACTGTTCAGTCCAAGTCCAAGGGCAAAGCCCCAGCTCTCAATAAGCCAGCTGTAGATAAAACAGCTAAGAATGTACCTAAGCAAAGGTACAATAAGTTTGAGTGTTGGTGCTGTGGCAAGGTATGCCACTTTGCCATGGACTGTTGGCACAATGCAAGTACCAGAGTGAGTAGCAAACTGCTGTTGGAAAACCTACAGGTAGCTTTGTTAGGAAGCAAACTAACCAGTACAAAGGACCCAAGAATTCTTTGGGTTCTAAGGTTCACTAATCTATTTTGCAGGAGAGTCCAAGTGACCATGCCCCAATATGGTACTTGGACAGTAGATGTTCCAGACATATGACTGGAACAAGGGGATTGCTAAAGGACTTCACTCCAATCAAAGATGGTCCAAAAGTCACCTTTGGTGGTTCTGAAAAAGGGATCATCAAGGGTTTTGGTAACATTTCTAGCTCCCATATTACTATTACTCAAGTGGCTTATGTCAAAAGTTTGAAACATAACCTTATTAATATAAGTCAATTGAGTGATGTAGGATATGACATCTCATTTGTCAAAAATGGTTGTCATATCAAGAGATCAAATGATCAAGAGATCATTTTGACTGGTTATAGGAAAAGAAATGTCTATTTCCTAGACATTATGTGTGAGAACAATAGTTCTCCAGTGTGTCTTGTAGCTGATGAGACAGTCTCTCATTGTGTCAAATGGCACAAGAGGCTAGCCCATTTAAATTACAAGACAATTAGCCAACTCTTTAGCAGAGAGTTAGTGAGGAATGGTCCTCAAGTTAAGTGTATTAAAGAGGGAATATGCTCAGCTTGTCAAAAGGGCAAGCAGACTATATCCACCTTTAGTAGCATTGAAAACAAAGATGCTGTGAGGTGTTTATACCTCTTGCATATGGATCTCTTTGATCCTATGCCAGTTCACAGCCTAGGTAGGAAGGTCTACACATTTGTGGTTGTAGATGACTACTCAAGGTTTTCCTGGGTGTTCTTCCTTAGACAGAAATCTGAAACACCTAGTATCTTCTATAGCTTTGTCAAACAAATTCAGAATGAACTAGACTGTAAGACATGTAATTAATACTGCATGCCATGTAATTAATACTGCATGCCATGTAATTAATTCCTTGCTGCCCAAATGAACTAGACTGTAGATGTTCCAGCCTAGTTAATACTGCATGCCATGTAATTAATAGGGCTACCATTACTAAAAGCCACAACAAGACCCCCTGTGAAGTTGTGAAAGGCAGAAAACCAAACCTATCCTACTTCAGGATCTTTGGTTGTAAGTGCTTTATACTTAACAATGGAAAGTCTTACTTGACTAAGTTTGCTGCCAAGTCCCAAGAGGGGATCTTTGTTGGGTACAACAACAATAGTAAGGCTTATAGAGTCTAAAACTTGTCTACTCAAGTTGTAGAAGTGTCTGTACATGTAGTATTTGATGAAACTAGAATTATTAACAATGAGTTGTCTAGTAGTATATACTGCTCCACAGGTATAACAAAGAAGATGGACAAGCTCACTATAGAAGAAGAACCTACTGCAAGACAGCAAGTATAAGATAGTGGCTGCTGTCCAGGGGGAGTACAACATGTACCTAATGAAGAAGAAGTCCAGGAGTGCAGCAAGATGAAGAAACTGAAGAAGTTCAACCTGAAGCCAGGATGCCTCCAGCTAATAGGCATCTTAGAGATCATCCAGCAGATCAAATCATTGGTGATCTAAGATAAGGGGTACAAACAAGGAGCAGAAATCTAAATGCAGTGCTCTTCTCCAGTTTTCTATCCCAAGTTGAGCCAAAGAAGTTTGAAGAAGCCATCCTAGACCCTCATTGGATTGAGGCAATGCAAGAAGAGATGAATCAGTTCAAGAGGTGCAAGGTCTGGGAGCTTGTTCCTAAACCAAACGACCACAACATAATTGGAACCAAGTGGATCTTTAGAAACAAGATGGATGAACATGGAGTCATCATTAAGAACAAATCAAGATTGGTTGCTAAAGGATATAGGTAGGAAGAAGGTATTGACTTTGATCAAATCTTTGCTCCAGTAGCCAGACTGGATGCCATAAGGATGTTCCTGGCCTATGCAACCTTTCAAGGATTTAAAGTTTACCAAATGGATGTAAAGTCAGCCTTTCTGAATGGTAATCTAAAAGAGGAAGTCTATGTGGAATAGCCATCAGGTTTTGTTGATTCAACTCAACCTAATCATGTCTATAGACTTAGGAAAGCATTGTATGGGTTAAAGCAAGCCCCTAGGGCTTGGTATGAAACCTTGTCTAGTTTCCTCATTGAGAATAAGTTCACAATGGGGAAAATAGACAAGACTCTATTCCTTAGGGAATACAGAGGCAAAGTAATACTACTCCAAATATATGTATATGACATAATATTTGGGTCTACTGAAAGTAGTCTTTGCAAAAAGTTTGCAAAACTAATGCAAGGACAATTTGAGATGAGTAGTATGGGAGAACTTAAGTTCTTCTTGGGTCTCCAAGTTAGACAGACTGAGAATGGTTTATCCATATGCCAGTCTAAGTTCACCCTAGAACTCATAAGGAAGTATGGTATGGATTCATCCAGTACCATGAAGACTCCTATGGGGTCAAGTATGTCACTTAGCAAGGATGATGCAGGGAAACGTGTATATGAGTCTTTGTATAGAGGGATAGTTGGCTCCCTATTATATTTGACTGCAAGTAGACCAGATATCATGCATGCTATATGTGTCTGTGCAAGGTATCAAGCATGCCCTAAAGAGTCTCATTTGACAGCAGTCAAAAGGATACTGAGATATCTAAAGGGCACTCCTTATCTAGGCCTTTGGTACCCTAGGAATGGAGATTTTGAACTAACAGGTTATTCAGATATAGACTTTGCAGGATGCAAAGAAGACAGAAAAAGTACAACTGGAACCTGTCAATTCCTAGGTGGAAGACTGATTTCATGGAGTAGCAAGAAGCAAACAAGTGTGGCTATCTGCACTACAGAATCAGAATATGTGGCAGCTGGAAGTTGCTGTGCTCAACTTCTATGGATACAACATCAGCTTGAGGACTATGGAATTCAGGTAAGTAGAACTCCACTATTTTGTGATTCTACTAGTGCTATATCAATTGTAAACAATCATGTTTCCCATAGTAGAACCAAACATATTGAAATAAAATATTATTTTCTTAGAGAACATGTAGAAAAAGAAGATATTTTACTGGAATATGTTAGAATAGATAATCAACTAGCTGATATGTATACTAAGCTCTTAGAAGAAACTAAGTTCAATAGGTTTAAAATTGAACTAGGTATGATAAACTTAGAATAAGTTTATAAAAATGGCTAAGTAAAATGGTGTCGACACACAGAGATATCTGTGTCGACATAGAAAAGTGGTGTCGACACTTCAGGGAAAGGTGTCGACACATCTAGGATGTTGGTGTCGACACTTCAGAAAATTAGTATCGACACATGATAAGTAGGTGTCGACACATCCACGGTGGTATCGACACTTAGAGTTTACTCAGAATAATCTAAGTAAAGTCTCGACTAAATGTCGAGTTGAGTGGTGTCGACACATAAACAAGTGTCGACACATATAATCTGTCGACTAAACTTGTGTCGACACAGTGTATCGAGACATTATAAGTCATTGTCGACACTTTCCAACAGTATCAACACAATTTAAGTTAGTTATCCCGCCTTTTCATCTTCAAACCTAGAAAGGTATAAATAGGCTTTCGCCATTGTCTGTCGACACGCTCACAAAAGTTTCGAGACCAAACTTGTGTGTCGACACCTCTCTTATCTCCAGTAAAATTTCTCAAAACCCTAATGGCGCCAAAGCTCGAAGAGAACGTCAATGAAGGTTATGAACTGGTGCGAGACGCGTTTGCTGACGCAGAATCCGAGATCAAGAATGTGATAACCCTAGTCGCCAACTCAGGGTTAGAATTTCTTGTTTCAGAGCCCACAAAGATCTGGAAGAAAGAAGTTCTGGAATTCCTAAATGGAGCTAAAGTTGATGAATCCAGACTCAAAATCAAATCTAGGGTTCATGGTGAAAAGGTGAAGGTATCACCTAAAAGTTTGAGAAAGGTCCTAAACCTCCCAAGGACAAAGGAAGAAGATGAAGTTACTGTTTCAAAGACCAGAGAAGCTTTAACATGGTCTGGACTGGATGCAAAGATGAAAATTGGATCTGTATTCAATAGGAAGGGGATGAATAGCCAGGGGAAATTTCTTTCTGAAATTGTTGGCAAGGTAATCTTAAGTAAGCCTGGAGGGCATGATAGGGTATCAGCCCATATGTTCAACATTATGACAAGGATAATCTTCACATTGAAAATAGATTGGTCTGTTATTGTCTTTGATAAGATTAAAGAAAGTCTGAAGAAACCCAATTTGGGTAGGATCTTAAGTCTATACTTGGCTGGTAGTATACCAGAAGTTATGAGTCAAGCTGCTGGCAGTAAAATCAATCACATGAGGAAAATGGACATGAGAATATTCTCCAGATGGGATAGGGTTTTATCCAAGGAAATGCCCACACCAGAGAAAATTACTCCCCAAAAGAAGAAAAAGAAGACTGCCCCAGTGGCTCAGGTTTCATCCAGCAGCTCTGGTAGTGAAGAACAAGTTGTCTTTACACCTGATGAGGATGTAGAAAGAAATGTTGAGAAGTCTCCAGCTCCCCAAGATGCTGTAGTGAGGCAGGGGGAGTTACCTCAAGCTAGACCCACACACCAGGATTCAGTCCAGGGGGAGCATCTAGTAGTGGAAGAGCCAACTCCACTGGAAAGTGAACAAGCTATAGCCACTATTCTTGAGGTAATCACTGAGATTAATGCATTAGATTTTCCTATAGAGGATGCTGATTTGTCTGATTCCTTAAATAATGTTAATCAGCAACCACAGATTGATAGTCTACCCCCAGATGTTGTCATGGAGGACACATCTGTTACAGCTCATGTTGAATCTGATCACGTTGTTGATGAGCCAAAAGAATCTCCATCTCTTCCTCAACAAGAATTTACAATGGAAGATCTATTTCTTAATCTGGATCAAGAAGACCTTGAGAAGGAAAGTAATGCTCCAGTTGAGGGGGAGCAAGTGCAAATTCTGGAAGAACCTGCAAGGCAAGATACTGAGCTGCCCAAAGAAGTTGAGGAGCTCCCTAAGGAGAGGGTAGACATAGCCAGCACCTCAGCATCTGAAGATGAGGAGGCTGCAAGGGCAAAGAAAAGAAAATTCCAAGTATTTAAAAGAAGAAGTCAAAATTACAAAAAGGCCTTGCAAACCATTGCTCCACAGCCTATATCTCAACCAGCACCATCTGTAGATTATAGTTCTCTCATGGTTGCTATGCAAATAAAACTTGATGAGCACAGAAAAGCTATAGAAACATATGTGGATGAGGGGCATAAATCTCTCCAGTTTGATCTAGCCCAAGATATTAAGTCTATTAGATTTGAGATGAATCTAAATAAGAAATAGATGACTGACTGCTTCCACAAGGGAGGGAATGCAGTAGTCTACTTAGCTACTCATCAAGAGAAAATAAAGGCACAAGTAGATGACATTGCACTAAAGCAAGGTTATGTTCTAGAGAACCAACTCAGAATAAATGACAATTTAACTGCCTCCCACAATGCCATAGTAACAGAGATGAAGAATATAGCTGCAGGACAGACTACTTCTACTGCTACTACTAAATCAGAGTTTGATAAAGCTTTGAAAGAAGGTATCACTGCTGTTACTACTGCTATTAAAAATTCTCAGAAATTGATAACTGAAAAACTCCAAAGGTTGAAACCTTTCTTTAAAGATGGAGTCAACTTTTTGGATAACCAAGTTAGATTTCAAAAAGATGATGTCAGAGATCACATAGAAAGAGAAGTCATAAAGGGGGAGAGGGTGTTAGTCAAAGCTAGCTCTGATCATGCTAAGTGGATTTCTAATTCTATCAGAGCTACTCTTGGTTATCCTCCTTTATGTGATGATGACAATATTGCAGAATCTGGGATACATCCTGCATATCTAGGAGGGGAGCAACCAGAAGTGGCTCAAGTAATCTACCCTCCTCCTGATTTTGATATGGTTCAAGCAGATATACAATCAATGTATAGCCCACCTGGGGGACAACAAAATGTCATCATAGAGAAGGTGGTTCAGCCAGTATCTGAGGCTATGCAAGAAGCTCTGCAGAAAGAAGAAGAAGCCAGACTGTCTAAGAAGAGGTTCAAGGAGCAAGCTGAACAAAGACCTAACTTTGAGCAGTGGAGCCCCACTTCTAGGAACATTATCTTAACTGCATGGAAAGCTGCAAAAGATAATATACAAGACAGAAACAAGTGGTTTTCTGAATTGGAATGGAGAAAGCATGAGACAAGGCAAGAAACCATAGTCCAATATAGAAGAAAGGTCAAGATGGGAAAGCTACCTCCTACTGCTCAGGAGCCTAGCAAGTACTTTCCCAAGCCATATCATTATTTTGAAAGACAAAAGATTAAAGCTGAAGAGCTAAAGAAGAAGGAGCTGAAAGGGAAAAAGCCTGCTGATACTGAAGCTGCTGAAGCCCCTGTACAAGCCAAGATAAAGTCTGGGAAGGGCATAGTAATTAAGGAGGCTGAGTAGAAATAGAATTGCATTATCTTAAGTTTACTATGTAATCCCTTGTATTAAAATATTTTGTAAACTTTTGTATAATGTATATGACAAAGTTGATTAGAACAATGTGCTGTGTGATATATTTATTTCATAATTGTTCTAAGATGCTGTCTGTGTATACATGTCTTGTTTAATACATGTCTTGTTTAATACATGTTTTGTTTGATACATGTTTATGTTTGCCCTGTTGTATAATCCTGCTGTACATCATGCTATGATTTTATTCTGTATGGTGTATATCATTGACTAAGGGTTATGACTTCTCCAAATAGGGGGAGATTGTTGGGTACATTGGTTTTAATGTACCTGATTTGAAGAAGCCTCAACCTACTCAATGATATACATCAAAATATATTTGATGTATTTTTGAGTTGACTTGTGCAGGTTAAGTATTTGCAGGAAAGATGAAAAAGTTTCTAAGTCCATGTGTCGACACCCAGGAGGAAAGTGTCGACACTTAAGAAGACTTGTGTCGACACCCAGACAAGCAGTGTCGACACTTAGAGTGATTGTGTCGACACCAGTGATGCTGAGTCGACACCAGGCAGAAAGTGTCGACACAAGGAGCTGTGTCGACACTCAATGAAGAAAAGTCCAGTGAAGCAGTGTCGACACTTAGCAGTTGTGTCGACACCCAGTGAAACTGTGTCTACATAAGAAAGTGTCGACACTTGGAAGATGTGTCGACACTCAGCAAAAGTCAGCAGAGTCTAAGTATAAGTGTCGACACCCAGAGCAATGTGTCGACACACAGCAAAAGAGTCAACACTTGAAGAAAGTGTCGACACAAGAAAGAATGTGTCGACACTTAGCTGTAGACTCAACACTTGAAGAGAGTGTCGACACAAGGAGTTGTGTCGACACTTAGCAAAGATCAGCAAAATTCTAAGTACAAGTGTCGACACTAAGGGAAAGTGTCGACACTAAGCCAAAGTCTCAATAGAAGAAGAATGTGTCGACACAAGGATTAGTGTCGGCACTCAGCAAGTATCAACACAGAAGGCATGTGTCGACACCAAGAAGATGTGTCGACACTGAACAAGTTCAACACATGAAGATGCGTCAACACAAAGGTGTTGTGTCGACACTTACAAGAATTCAACAAAGTGCTGAAGAACAAAGTGTTGTGTCGACACTCAATATCAGTGTCGACACATGAAGAAGAAGCTGTGTCGAGAAGTGCATTCTACAACACAAGGAGTTGTGTCGACACCTTGAAGGCTAGTGTTGATACTTTGTCAACTTGTGTCGACACTTGGTCTATAAGTGTCGACACTTAAAGACAGACAGTCTCGACACTTTCAGACAGTTACAGATTGTTTCAGGAACTGATTGGATGACTTGACAGCTGCCATTCCAGTCGGTCTACTGCACCTATCAGAGTTGTCAGAAATCAGTTATGAATCGGACTAGCCGGTTACCATGAAGAAGGCCTATAAATAGGCTTATACTGTCTACAATGTGTTGTTGTTGTTCAAGTGATCATTCACAAGAGAGAAACATAAGAAGATCTAGCTATAAAGTGAAGATCTAAGTAGTTGGAGAGAGAGAGCTCCATCCAAGAAGACAGCCGTTGGAACCAGGCTGAGAAGTAGGGTTCAGATTTTGTTCTGAATCTTAAGTTGCAGAGATCAAGGATCAACTGCAGAGGAGATCAATCTTATTGTGGTCTACATTCAAGAAGCTTTGAAGAAAGCCAAGTCAGGTTGATCTCAGCAGAGTTCATTCAAGAACTCATTAAGAAACTCTCAACTCTTCTCTCTTTTCTCTGAGTTGTAGAGTTTACAATTTTGTATTCATATTATCTTGTAGGATCCTTAGGGATCTGAGTTTGTAAGCCTGTAATTATAAAGGCTGAGTGTAGGGCCTATGTGCCTAAGTGTAGGAGAGTTGTATCTCTGAGTGTAGGCCTGTTGTGGCTGAGTGTAGGCTTTGGTGGCTGAGTGTAGGCTTTGTGAAGAAGTTGAGTTGTAGGGCCTTGGGCCTGAGCTGTAGGAACCTGTTTTGGGGTTCTGAGTGTAAGATCTGAGGATCTGAGATAGTGGAGGTGTTTGGCCGAATCTAGTACACTGCTAGATAGGCGAAGGGGGAAAGTGGATGTACCCAAATCTTGGGGAACCACTATAAATTTGTGTGTTCACTGTGTGCTGGATTGATTGCTGTAATTGCTGATTAATTGCTGTGTTATAATTCTGTGATAAAACTCTGAATTCTGCCTAAAAAGTGGAAAAGATTTAAGTTACCTATTCACCCCCCCTCTAGGTGAGTAGGTACAATATCTTTCACAAACGCTTCTATGCTTTGTAAGACTAGGTCCCCAATGTTGATAGGTCTAGGCTTTACTCTCCGATTATAAAGACGTGTCACACGTCCCTGATAGGTGGCGACACGAAGGGCCGCTGCGTCTCTAACTTCTAGGATTAGGTTAAGATTTTCACGAATCGCTTCATCGTTCTCTTCTAGGCTGAAGTACAAGACTCTAGCACTCGGGACACCAATATCAACAGGGATAATAACCTCAGTTCCATAGCAGAGATTATATGGAGTTTCTCCGGTAGGGTTCCTCTACGTGGTTCTGTAAGCCTACAATACATTAGGGAGTGCATCAACCCCATGCCCCCAGCCTCTTGTAATCGCATCTTTAGGCCCTTAAGGATGGTACGATTTGTCACTTCTATATGTCCATTAGTTTGGGGATGTGATACAACAGTATGTTACAGATTGATTTTCAGATCTTCACACATCTTTGTAAAGGATTTTCCTGTGAATTGTGTTTCGTTGTCAGTGATGATGACTGCGGGGATGCCAAAGCGACATATAATGCTCTTCCAAACAAACTGTTTAGCATTTTCATCCGTAATTTTGGTCAAGGGCTCTGCCTCAACCACTTGGTGAAGTAATCAATGACCATTATGATGAATTTCCTTTACCCTGAAGCTTGGGGAAGGGGACCGAGAAGGTCGCTTCCCTATTATGTGAATGGCCATGCTCCCTACAATGTTGTTAAAGTGACTGGAGGCTACCGGGTAATGTTGGAGTGCATTTGCCAACTCTAGCATTTTTAAATGAATTCGATCACATCTTTCTTCATGGTTGGCCAGTAGAAGCCTGGGCGTAAAATCTTCCGAGCCAATGCCTTGCTGCCCAAATGCTCTCCACAAACACCTCTGTGGACTTCTCGTAATGTGTATTCAGCATTTGATTTTGATAAACATTTCAAGTAGGGCATGAAGAAGGACCGCTTATACAAGTCTCCATTGATGATGGTAAAGGTTGATGCTCGTGTCCTCAGACATCGCGCTTCCCATGGGTCTTCTGGCAGTTGTTGATGTTTCAAGTAGGTTTGCAGTGGACTGATCCATGATGACTCTGGTTCCATAATTTCTGTGATTTCCCAAGGTCCTTGAATACTGGGGATTACGATCTCTTCCCCTTGTCACCTCCTTGATTGATATTGGGAGGGAGACGTGTCCAATTTGGAGAGTGTGTCTGTAACGCCCCGAAACTCAAAGGAGCGACGAGGGACGTTTTGGGCCAATTTTGGGTTCTGACTGCAGGTACACGGCCTGGGACACGGGCGTGTCCCAGGGAGTGTCGACCCGTGTCAACACTTAGCCGTGAAGTCGACACTCTACGTTCGACGAAATGTCGAGACATGGCACACGGACTGCGACACGGGCGTATCATAGGGCGTGTCAACCCGTGTCGACACTCGTCCCGGGAAGTCGACACTTTGGTCTCGACATTGTGTCGAGATAAGGCACACAGCCTAGGACACGGGCGTGTCCAAGGCCGTGTCAGCATGTCGACGATCTTCGCTCGACGAAGTGTCGAGTGTCGAGACCGTGTACACGGCCTGGAGCCCAGGCGTGTTGAGGTGACACGGGCAAGGACACGGGCGTGTCCTAGAACCCGTGTAGTGCTCGGGTTGTTTTCGGGGAAAAGTGATGGGGGTACACGGCCGGCCACACGGCCGTGTTAGGTGGAACACGGGCGTGTCAGGTCGAACACGGGCGTGTTCGATACCCGTATGTTGTTCCAAGCGATTCGATTTTGATGGCAAATGAGGCACACGGCCCTGGACACGGGCGTGTGCCAGGCCGTGTTCGGTCCAGATTGGGCATTTCAGTCCCGAATCAAAGCCGTTCATTTCTTTAATTGATGATCCAACGGCTGGGGGTTGTTCCTGAAGGGATATACCAGGGATTGGACTTAGAAACCCTCACTTTTCATAAGTTATCATCTTTCTAAAAGCTTAGAGAGAGAGGAGAGCCAAGGAAGGAAGAAGGAGCTAGATCTGGCCTTTGGAGGAGCTTCGAAGCTCCGAATCGCGAGCCGATTCCGGATCCACGGAGGCAAAGCTAGTGCGGTGCTTTTCATCCGCTTACTTTTCAATGGCGCCAAAGAGGAGCGCTAGGGTAACGATTCTCTTCTTGAGCATGAGTAGCTCTCCTTCTTTGCATAGGAAGCCCGCTCTCGCGAGGTTGCGAAGAGTTGGAGGCGTTCCTTCGGGTAGATATGTGAAGTCCCCGTTGTTTAGAGTCCGTAAGCGAGAACGGACATAGGCATGATGTGTGAAGCCTACCCGGACATATTGGTCTGGATCGGTGATGTTGCATTGCATAAATGCCGGAGAAGACTCCGTGCTATTGGTTGTTTTTCGGGTTTTCTACGCGGTAGATTGCAGCAGGGAGCCTTGGGGATTAACCCAAAGGTGCACCCGAAAAACTGGGTGGATGTGAGATCTTGCCAACTTGGTGGCCTGAGGGCCAACTTGAACATAACCGGGTTATGTGAATTGTGATGGAAATGGGACTCGGTGGAAGTTTGACCCGCGCAAATGGCTTAAATTGTCGTTGCGATGTGAGCACAGGTTAGATGGAACCGTACCCATTCTATGTCGTTCGGTTAAAGAGACCTAAGGGTACGTGGCACTTGCCGTTGGCATAGATTAGGATCTTCGACGGTCAATGGCTTAAATTGTCGTGACCCAGGCCAGGAAGACAAATGCTCATAGGTTTGGCCGTCAAAGTGGCGGTGGTGAGTCCGGAATGTCTATGGCTTTAATTGACGTGACATCGACCGGTTCACCGAGAATGTGCCCTGAGAGCTAGGGGCGTGTGGCCGTGCGAGCCAACGTCTGTGATGAAATGGCTTTATATTTATATTGCTCGCTTATGCTAATGAAATGCAGGGAAGGAGCATCGCCGCCCCGAGTTGGGGGCGGGATCGTTATAATTTGGTCAGCATTGATGACCGTTGCCTTGCTTTGCCACCGTGCGGTGGTTTGTTGCTTGCAGGTGCTGCTGGACCAAGCGGTCAATAGCGGGCTAAAGCCCAAATGCGAAGCCGGCCCTCGAAGGTCTAAGTGGAAGTGTTTACTGTTTTATTCATGTATGACCGGCCTTCGTGCCGTGGTTTGTAAATCATGTAATCTCAAGTGAAACATTTTGTAAGGCCTTAAGGCTAATGGTGGTATTTGTATAACATTCCTATTTTGGATTAGTGGACATTCATGCTTTAATGTTGTGTTCTTATTTGTAACTTTTATAAACTGCTTCCGCTAGAATGCTCTGTGTAGGACATTGATTGGTTGGATGGTTTCCATGAGTAACCACCCGGTCTGTCCGTAGTATATGGCGTCGGGCCCCGGCCGGACCTACTGCTATATGCTATGCGACGGATAGGGGGTGTTACAATTTGGTATCAGACTACTGGTTTTGGTCGGGCTTAAACTGAATTCATGGGCGAATTCTTTTTAAGGGGTGGTGAGCACATTGTGTACGTCATCGTTATAATGGTAAAAGAACCCATGAATGTCCACTTAGGAATGAAAATACTCGTGTTTGAGGAACCTGCGTTTTCCTATAATTGCTGTTTGCAATTTTATTTGGTCACTTAACGGTGTTTTGTACCACTATAGGTGACCAGAAGTGGTGTTGGGCCGTCAGAACACCGAGTTTCTGAGGCTAGTAGTGCACCGGATGTTGTTCCCGCAACACCTCTATCGGCTGAGAACATACGATTGGTGGCTGAAGCGGTGTTGGCCGTGATAAATGAGCAGCCTGCAAGGCAGACGCAGCAGCCCGCTCCTGCGATGGAGCAAGAACCTCTTCAAGAGGCTGAGCCGAGGAGAGTGGAGCAAGTGGTTGTGGAACCGGTAGTGCCAAGGAGGGCACTTGAGAGGCAGCTTAAGCATGTAATGAGCTCTAAACCTCCGTTATTCTCGGGGTTGGGAACCCCATCTCAGGCTGAAGACTGGCTTTCCAGGGTGAAGAGAGTCATGACAGCAACAGAGACAGAGGAGTGGCAAATGACCACCATCGCTACGTTCCTTCTGGACGGTGAAGCAAGGATGTGGTGGGAAGGTTTGGAGCTGCATCATTTGAGAGGTAGACAACTTATAGACGTTCCGATGGAAGAGTTCTCGGGATTGTTCTTAGCAAGATACCTCCCTTCTACTCAGAGGATTTCGATGGAGAACGAATTTCTGAAGTTGGTTCAGGGTGAGAAGAGCGTGGATGAATATCTCCATGAGTTCACTCGATTGAGTCGATATGCTAGCTCCACCATCGTGGATGAAGAGCGCAAGACTAATCGCTTCTATGAAGGCTTGAGAGATGAGTTGAGATTACTACTTTCGGGGCCGATGATGCAGGGTTTCTTAACCTTGGTCAATACTGCCCGGTCCTTGGAGAAGGACATGAAGAATGTACAAGCAAAGAAAAGCTTGAGTGATAGGAAATCTGAATTTAAAGTGCCGACTACTTCAAAGTCCGGCTATCAGAGGTCTTTCAAGAAGCATATGACTTCGGGTCCAGCTCCTTCTGGTACTTCTGGGGCGACTACGAGTCGGACCCCGGGCGCGTGTTTTACTTGTGGAAAGACGGGGCATTTTGCCCGTGACTGTTGGAGCGGACGTCCTAAGTCCGAGAGAAGGCCAGGAGCTACTTATGAAGAGAAGGGAAAGGCGGTGAAGTCGAACGCATCCCATTATGCTCCGACCCAACCAAGGGTCTATAGTCTTGGCCAACAGGAGGCCATCAAACAGGCTGATGTGGTGACATGTACGATTTAATTTATAGCAAGTCAATTTCTTTAAATACTTATTATGCACATGTTACCTTACCACTGCTTGTTTAGGATTTGTATTGATTTGTGAAAATCCGGCAGGAGCACTCTTCGATACGGGAGCTTCACACTCCTTCCTGTCTGAAGGATTTATATCACGCATCGGAGTCCCTTCTTCGATGGCGAAGGATAAGTTGGATGTGTTGTTGCCCAATGGGTGTTCAATGCACGCGGATAGGATCTACGATGTTAAGATTCGTATTGGGAATCAGGAGTTCGATCTGCATGCGTCTTTACTTCCGTTAGTGGAGTTCGACGTCATATTTGGCATGGACTGGCTCTCGGAGCAGCAGGCCCATATAGATTGCGGTAGCAAGGAAGTCAAGATGGGAGCAAGTCGTGAAATGACTTTTACGGGCTTAAAGGGGTCGAGCAAGACGTTGATGTCTGCCCTTCAGGTGGTGAAGGCGGTTCATGCCAGTGCAGAACTGTTCTTTACACTAGTGGAGGTTGCAAAGCTGAAGCCTGCATTGGATTGTATTTCAGTGGTATCGGAATACCCTGATGTGTTCCCCGCAGATCTTCCTGGAGCCCCGCCTCAGCGGGAGATAGATTTCACGATCGAGCTAGTGCCGGGTGCAAAGCCTGTGTCACGATCTCCTTATCGGCTAGCGCCTAAGGAAATGACGGAGCTGAAAGTTCAACTACAAGATTTGTTGGAGCAAGGGTATGTGCGCCCGAGTTCTTCACCTTGGAGCGCACCGGTCCTCTTTGTTAAGAAGAAGGATGGAAGCTTGAGGCTGTGTATTGATTATCGGGATCTCAACAAGCTGACGGAGAAGAACAAGTACCCGATCCCCCGGATTGATGATCTTTTTGATCAGTTAGTCGGGTCGACGGTGTACTCGAAGTTGGATCTCAAGGCTGGGTACTATCAGCTGCGAATAAGGGAGAGTGATATCCCGAAGACAGCGTTTAGTACGAGATACAGGCATTATGAGTTTACGGTCATGCCGTTTGGGCTGACTAATGCGTCATCAGTGTTCATGGATTTGATGAACAGGACGTTCAGGGAGTACTTGGACCATTTCGTGATCGTCTTCATCGACGATATTTTGGTGTACTCGCAAAGTGAGGAAGATCACTTCAAGCATCTTCATTTGGTGTTGGAGAAGCTAAGGAGAAATCAGTTGTATGCCAAGTTCTCGAAGTGCGAGTTTTGGCTATCCTCAGTGGCATTCCTCGGGCATATAGTGAGTGGAGAGGGTATTACTGTGGATCCGGCGAAGATCGTTGCGATACGGGAGTGGCCTGAGCTTGCTACGGTAGCGGAAGTCCGGAGTTTTCTGGGGCTTGCCGGCTATTATAGGCGCTTCGTAGAGAACTTCTCGTGGATAGCTTTGCCTCTCACTACTTTGACGAGGAAGGAGCATAAGTTCGTTTGGACGCCGGAGTGCGCGCGAGCTTTCGAGGAGTTGAAGTGTCGGTTGACCACGGCGCCTGTGCTGAGTTCGCCATGTGGGACCGAAGGCTATGAGATTTATTGTGATGCTTCGTGCAGCGGTTTGGGTTGCATGCTACTGCAACACGGAAGTGTAATAGCTTATGGCTCGAGACAGCTAAAAGTGCATGAAAGGAATTATCCGGTCCATGACTTGGAGTTAGCGGCCGTGATTTTTGCCTTGAAGCTGTGGAGACACTATTTGTACGGTGTGAAGATCGATATCTACACCGATCACAAGAGTCTGAAGTATCTTATTGATCAGAAGGATCTGAATATGCGGCAGCGTAGATGGATGGAGTTCCTGGGGGACTATACATTCAAGATCCACTACGTGCCTGGTAAGGGTAATGCGGTTGCGGACGCGTTGAGTCGCCGAGCCCCAGCTCAAGCCAATTGGCTATCAGTGCATGATGAGCGGTTGGTGCGGGAGTTGGAGGTGTTGGAGATTGTTTGTGTGGACAGACAATCAAGTGCTGAAGCAGTTCTGAATTGGACTGAAGTCCAATATGACCTGGCTGATCGTATTCGGCAGGCTTTGGATATGGATGCTCATATGAAGCAGTTCATGGTAGAGGCTCTGGATGGGTCAAATTCCCAATTCGTCGTGAAGGATGGATTGCTTTGGAAAGACGGTCGTCTATGCGTCCCAAATGTGGGCAATTTGCGGGTGGAGTTATTGTACGAGGCACACCATACCAAGTACTCGATTCACCCGGGGAGCACGAAGATGTACCGTGATGTGAAGAAACTATTTTGGTGGCCGGGTTTGAAGAAGGATGTGGCGCTATACGTAGCAAAGTGTCAAACTTGCGCCTTGGTAAAGGCGGAGTGCCAAAAACCGGGAGGATTTCTTAAGTCCTTGCCTATTCCGGAGTGGAAATTTGACGACATCTCTATGAACTTTGTGCACTATTTGCCAAGGTCGCAAAAGGGGAACGACGCCATTTGGGTGGTTGTTGATCGGTTAACGAAGGTGTCGTATTTTATTCTGCATAGGAAGGATGATCCGGTGGAGAAGTTGGCAAAGCTTTATGTGGATAACATAGTACAACTTCATGGTGTGCCCCGCAGCATCGTGAGTGACCGAGATGGGTGGTTCACATCCAATGATTGGAGGCTAGTGCAACAAATGTTGGGAACAAAATTGAAATTCAGCACAGCCTTCCATCCGCAAACAGATGGGCAGACCGAGAGGGTCAATAGAACCATGGAAGACATGCTCCGCATGTGTGTCTTAGATTTCGGAAAGCAATGGGAAGACCACCTTTATTTGGTGGAGTTCGCATAAAACAATAGCTACCAAGCGACTATGCAGATGACGCCTTTCGAGGCCAGATATGGTAGAAAATGTCGCACGCCGTTGTCTTTGTTAGAAACGGGTGAGTCAAAGTTGTATAAGCAATCAGAAGTGGAGGATGCTACTTTTTTGGTGAGAACCAATCGGGAGAGGTTGCTTATCGCTCAGGACCGGCAAGCAAAGTACTATAATGCCAAACACAGGAACGTGGAGTTCACTGTGGGCGATTATGTATACTTAAAGATCAAGCCGTTCAAGGGTGTCTCGCAGGTGCGGCGATTGAAAAAGCTAAGCCCAAGTTATCTTGGACCGTTTGAGGTTTTGGAGCGAGTTGGAGAAGCAGCCTATCGGTTGAAGATTTCAATGGAGCTTAGTTGTTTACATGATGTATTCCATATTTCGGTACTTCGGAAGGCGGTGCAAGATCCTACGCAAGTGATCGCGGTTGATCAAGTGCCGGTGGATAGTGGGCTAACGACAAAGGTCAAGCCCGTGCTGATTGAGGACTCGGAGGTCAAGCGGCTATGCAATAAAGAGATCAGGATGATCAAGGTCCGGTGGGACAATTGCGGTCGTAAGGAGCTCTCTTGGGAGCGAGAGCAGACTATGCTTGACGAGTATCCGTAGTTGTTCCGCTCAGGTACAAATTTTGGTGTTGTACATGTCTTTCCTTTACATATAATTTCATAGGCGAAATTCTTTTAAGAGGGGGAGAGTTATAATGCCCCGAAACTCAAAAGAGCGACGGGGGACGTTTTGGGCCAGTTTTGGGTTCTGCCTGCAGGCACACGGCCTGGGACACAGGCGTGTCGACCCGTGTCGACACTTAGCCGCGAAGTCGACACTCTGCGTTCGATGGAGTGTCGAGACATGGCACACGGCCTGCGACACGGGCGTGTCGCAGGGCGTGTCAACCCGTGTTGACACTCATCCCGGGAAGTCGACACTTTGGTCTCGACATTGTGTCGAGATAAGGCACACGGCCTAGGACACGGGCGTGTCCAAGGCCGTGTCAGCAGGTCGACGATCTTCGCTCGACGAAGTGTCGAGTGTCGAGACCGTGTACACGGCCTGGAGCCCAGGCGTGTTGAGGTGACACGGGCAAGGATACGGGCGTGTCCTAGAACCCGTGCAGTGCTCGGGTTATTTTCGGGGAAAAATGATGGGGGTACACGGCCGGCCACACGGCCGTGTTAGGTGGAACACGGGCATGTCAGGTCGAATACGGGCGTGTTCGATACCCGTGTGTTGTTCCAGGCGATTCGATTTTGACAGCGAATGAGGCACACGACCCTAGACACGGGCGTGTGCCAGGCCATGTTCGGTCCAGATTGGGCATTTCAGTCCTGAATCAAAGCCATTCATTTCTTTAATTGATGATCCAACGGCTGGGGGTTGTTCCTGAAGGGATATACCCGGGATTGGACTTAGAAACCCTCACTTTTCATAAGTTATCATCTTTCTAAAAGCTTAGAGAGAGAGGAGAGCCAAGGAAGGAAGAAGGAGCTAGATCCGGCCATTGGAGGAGCTTCGAAGCTCTGAATCGCGAGCCGACTCCGGATCCACGGAGGCAAAGCTAGTGCGGTGCTTTTCATCCGCTTACTTTTCAATGGAGCCAAAGAGGAATGCTAGGGTAACGATTCTCTTCTTGAGCATGAGTAGCTCTCCTTCTTTACATAGGAAGCCCGCTCTCGCGAGGTTGCGAAGAGTTGGAGGTGTTCCTTCGGGTAGATATGTGAAGTCCCCGTTGTTTAGAGTCCGTAAGCGAGAACGGACATAGGCATGATGTGTGAAGCCTACCCGGACATGTTGGTCTGGATCGGTGATGTTGCATTGCATAAATGCCGGATAAGACTCCGTGCTATTGGTTGTTTTTCGGGTTTTCTACGTGGTAGATTGCAGCAGGGAGCCTTGGGGATTAACCCAAAGGTGCACCCGGAAAACTGGGTGGATGCGAGATCTTGCCAACTTGGTGGCCTGAGAGCCAACTTGAACATAACCGGGTTATGTGAATTGTGATGGAAATGGGACTCGGTGGAAGTTTGACCCGCGTAAATGGCTTAAAGTTTCGTTGCGATGTGAGCACGGGTTAGATGGAACCATACCCATTCTATGTCGTTCGGTTAAAGAGACATAAGGGTACGTGACACTTGTCGTTGGCATAGATTAGGGTCTTCGGCGGTCAATGGCTTAAATTGTCGTGACCCAGGCCAGGAAGACAAATGCTCATAGGTTTGGCCGTCAAAGTGGCGGTGGTTAGTCCGTAATGTCTATGGCTTTAATTGACGTGACATCGACCGGTTCACCGAGAATGTGCCCTGAGAGCACGGGGCGTGTGGCCGTGCGAGCCAACGTCTGTGATGAAATGGCTTTATATTTATATTGCTCGCTTATGCTAATGAAATGCAGGGAAGGAGCATCGCCGCCCCGAGTTGGGGGCGGGATCGTTATAATTTGGTCAGCATTGCTGACCGTTGCCTTGTTTTGCCACCGTGCGGTGGTTTGTTGCTTGCATGTGCTGCTGGACCAAGCGGTCAATAGCGGGCTAAATCCCAAATGCGAAGCAGGCCCTCGAAGGCCTAATTGGAAGTGTTTATTGTTTTATTCATGTATGACCTGCCTGCGTGCCATGGTTTGTAAATCATGTAATCTCAAGTGAAACATTTTGTAAGGCCTTAAGGCTAATGGTGGTATTTGTATAACATTCCTATTTTGGATTAGTGGACATTCATGCTTTAATGTTGGGTTCTTATTTGTAACTTTTATAAACTGCTTCCGCTAGAATGCTCTGTGTAGGACGTTGATTGGTTGGATGGTTTCCATGAGTAACCACCCGGTCTGTCCGTAGTTTATGGCGTCGGGCCCCGGCCGGACCTACTGTTATATGCTATGCGACGGATAGGGAGTGTTACAGTGTCAGCCCAAGAATTCTGTTATCTGGGAATATGAACAATCTGGTATTGGGTCACCTTCGTCAGAAGAGATTTCACAATTACGAGGTACTGAGCTAGATGGTCATTTTTTGCCGCGTAATCACCCTTGATCTGTGAGACTACAAGCTGAGAATCTGAATAAATTGTCAAATTTTTTACTCGGCAATCGATGGAGAGTGTGAGTCCCGCTATTCGGGCTTCACATTCAGCAACATTATTGGTAGAGTACTGACATCAACAGGCTATATCTACTTAAGAAGCTTGGAGAGATTAAGTATAGAGATGACTCGCCTATCTTGGATCATGTGAATGAGTTCCAAGGTATTATTGATCAACTTACTGCTATAAAGGTGGCCTTTGAGGATGAGGTCAATGCTCTGTGGCTACTGAAGTCTCTTCCAAACTTTTGGGAGATGGTTAGAGTTTCTCTAATCAAATTTTCTCCTAGAGACATCATTACTATGGAGATTTGTACAAGTAACATCCTGACTGAAGAGGTTAGTAGGAAGTCTCAAGGAATATCAGGCTCTTCTTCACGAGCTGATATCCTCTTTACTGAGCCCAGAGGGAGAGGCAGGAGCAAGAGCAGGGGAAGGAATAATGAGAGGAGCTAAAGGAGAGGGAAGTCAAGGTCCTGCTACCGAAATGTGGGAGTGTCACTACTGCCACAAGAAGGATCATATTCAAAAGTTTTGTTATACTCTAAAGAATGAACAAAAGAAAAAGAGAGACATCAAATGAGAAGACAAATACACATACAGTTGCCACTGTCTCTATAGAGGAGGATGATGTAATCATTGTTGGAGATGACGTCACAGCTGCACTCTCGTGTGATGATAAAAGTTGGATTTTGGACTCAGGTGCTTTTGCACATGTCTCCCATAACAAAGAGTTGTTTGCCACTTACACGACTCACGACTGTGGAGTGCTTTGAATGGGCAATAGTGGCACATCTAAAGTCATCAGGAGGGGAGACATGCGCCTGAAGACGAGCACGAGAGGTTTGCTGATTCTGAAGGATGTGTGACATGTGCCACACATTCGCTTCAACTTAGTTTCATTTAGAAAGCTAGGTGAGGAGGGACACTTAAGTGTCTTTGGTGTAGATTTTTGGAAGCTTATAAAGGCTTCGTTAGTAGTAGTCAGAGGTTATAGAGATACTGGTCTATACTATATGGAGGGGAGCCTGAAGCTGCACATGCCAACAATATCAGAGATGGTGTATCCACATCTCTATGGAATAGGAGACTGAGTCACATTAGCCAAAAGAGCCTAGGATGTCTCGTCAAGAAGAAGATTATATCTTATCTATCTATGGATCAGTTAGAGAGATACAACCACTACATGAATAGAAAGCAGAATAGAGTATCTTTCCATAGCCACACTTCCACTAGGAGATTCGAGCCACTAGAGCTCGTATACACTGATGTTTGCGGACCACTAGAGGTCCGGACAAGAGGAGGAACATCTTAATTCATGACGCTCATTGATGATTTTTCAAGAAAACTTTAGTTCTACGTTATTAAGACCAAAGATGAGGTCCTCAACATCTTTCGGAGATTCCACGATGAAGTGGAAAGACAATCTAGGAGGAAACTGAAGTGCATTAGGTCCGATAACGGGAGAGAGTATGTTGGTCCCATTGATGAATACTATAGAGAGCAAGATATCAGACACGAAAAGACTCCACCCAAGATGCCGCAGCTGAATGATGAGCTGAAAGAATGAATTGGACATTAATGGAGAGGATGAGGTGCTTGCTGTCCGAGTTAAACTACCAGTCATGTTTTGGGGTCAGGCTTTATACACAACTACACACGTCATCAACCTATCTCTCAATTATGCATTACGAGAGTATATTCCCGATAATGTTTGGTATGGTAAGGACCCTTTATATAATCACCTGAGGGTCTTTGGTTGTATAACCTTTGTGCACGTCCCTCAGGATGAAAGATCGAAGTTGGATTTCAAGACCAGACAATGCATTTTTCTAGAATATGAACATAGTTGTGAGTTTGGTTATAGGTTCTTTGATCCAGTTGAGAAGAAACTTGTACGCAGTTGTGATGTTGTATTTTGTGAGGATCAAACTATTGTGGATACTAAGAAGACGGAGAAGGCTAACTCTCACACTAAAATAGAGCCTCCTATGATTGGAAGTGATGATACTGAGGAGGCTGCAAAGCCTGAGCCGATACAGGGAACTGAGCCACTTCTAGATCATGAGGACGCTATTGATGACAAGCTTACAAAGGACATCACTGATTATGTGCCTATACCAAAAGCTGAGCTCGGTCCACGGAGGTCTGATAGAGTCAGACACCCATCTTTGGGATACACCACTAATGAGTATATTTTGTTGACTGATACGGGGGAGCCCGAGTACTTTGAAGAGGCGATGCAGAGCTCGAAGAAGAAAGAACAGATGGTTGATATGCAAGAGGAGATGCAGTCTCTGTATGAAAACCAAACTTATGATTTGGTGAAATTGACTAAGGGCAAGTAGGCTCTAAAGAATCGGTGGATTTTCAGAGTAAAATAGGGAGACCCCTCAACACCACTCAGATACAAGGCCAGATTAGTGGTGAAGGGTTTCAGTAAAAAACAAGGAGTTGATTTCGATGACATCTTCTCTCTTGTTATGAAGATGTCGTCTATTGAAGTTGTTCTTGGCCGTGCTACGAGGCTAGACCTGAAGATCGAACAGATGGATGTCAAGACCGCCTTTCTGCATGGTGATCTTGAGGAGGAGCTTTATATGAAGCAGCCTAAAGGTTTTAGGGTGAAAGGGAAGGAAAGCCTAGTTTGTCGCCTAAAAAAGAGTTTATATGGACTGAAGCAGGCCCCGCGATAGTGGTATAAGAAGTTCGATGCATTTATGGGGGAGATCAACTTCAGGAGGACCACCTTTGATCACTGCATGTTTATAAAGCAGTATGCTCCAAAATATTTCATCATATTACTCTATTATGTTGACGACATACTGATAGTTGGGAGCAGCACTGCGCGCATTACCGAGCTGAAGTGATAGTTAAGCACCATGTTTGCGATGAAGGACTTGGGAGCTGCAAAGACCATCATAGGGATGCATATTCGGAGAGATAGAGGCTCCAAGTTACTTTTTTTATCGCAAGAGAGATATATCTGGAATGTGCTACAGAGACTCATTATGGATCAAGCGAAGAAGGTGATCACACCGCTTGCACCTCACTTCGTACTTACTGCTGACCAATGCCCAAGCACGCCTGAGGAGAAAGAGGAGATGTAGAATGTCCCATATTCTTCTGCGGTTGGAAGTCTTATGTATGCGATGGTGTGCACCCGCCCTGATGTAGCGCACGCACTTGGAACTGTTAGTAAGTTTCTCTCAAACCCCAGGAGAGAGCATTGGAATGCTATGAAGTGGATTCTAAGGTGCCTACATGGGGCGTCAGACTTGATGTTAAGGTTCAGAAATAGTAAGCCGGAGCTACTGGGCTATACTGATGCTGATATGGCTGGAGATTTGGACTCCAAAAGATCTACTTCTGGGTACCTGATCCTGTTTACAGGGGGAGCTGTATCATGGCAGTCTAGACTGTAAAAGTGCCTCATACTGACTACTACGGAGGCAGATTTTATTGCAGTCACTGAGGTAAGGAAAGAGCTTTTTTGGATGAAGCGTTTCATCAAAGAGTTAGGTTTTACTCAGGAGCGCTACATATTCCTATGCGATAGTCAGAGTGTAGTTCAGTTAGGCAAGAACCCCATCTTCCACTCGAGTTCCTAACATACTGATATGCGATATCATTTGATACGCGATACTCTAGAGTAGAAAGAGCTGGATTTGCAGAAGGTGCACACAGATGACAATGGAGCATATATGCTTACAAAGACCATGCCAAAATGGAAGATCGAGCAAACCATGAGGATCACTGGAATGATGGTTCCCTCCATATAAAATAAAGGGGAGATTAAGTTGTTGGGTAAAGTTCTCGTACTTTGTGGAGAAAACAGTTGAGTTCGAGTCTCATTAACTCGAATTTGGTGTTGTTGATCGAATGTTGAGACATTGATGGAGGACCTGGCGGGAGGCAGATTGAAGACTTTGGGGAAGATTGTCAGAATGATGAGTGCGCAACATGGAATGGACGGTGGTGTCTGAGCATGTGTGACGACTCGTTAAAAGGGGTGTTTTTGTCCCACACTGCCCAACATTGTGGCATCACTTCCCAAAACCACGTAGTTAGGGGAGGAGTGGCCACCCTGCTTATACAACCAAGACCAAGGAGCATGCTGGGTAGTGTGAAACTAAACCACCCCTTTTAACGAGTCGCGACACGTGCTCGGACACTACTATCTATTCCATGTGGCGCACTCAACACCCTCCCTTGCTACGTGCCCCACTACTCTGATACCATGTAAAGTATTCTGCCGCCACTCCCCAAAATGACGTGGTTAGTGGAAGAGTGGCCACCCCTCTTATACACCCAGGACCAAGGAGCACGCTAGGCAGTGTGGGACTAAACCACCCCCTTATAATGAGTCGCGACACACGCTCAGACACCACCATTCATTCCACGTGGCGCACTCAACACCCTCCCTCGCCATGTGCCCCTCTGCTATAATACAATGTAAAGCATTGTGGAATCACTCCCCAAAACCATGCGGTTAGGGGAGGAGTGGCCACCCCGCTTATATACCCAGGACCAAGGAGTACGCTGGGAAGTGCGGGACTACACCACCCCTTTTTAACGAGTCGTGACACACGCTTATACACCACCGTCCATTTTACGCGGCGCACTCAACACACATTTGTAGTCATTTTTCTTTTAATAACGTGCAAAGAATTCCTAAATGACTGCTAAGTTGTCTATGTATCTTCAATGTTATGTGTTTACAATACACATTTCCATGTGATTTTTAATTTATTCACTTGTTCTTCTTTATCAAAGCACAACTTGTACACCTCATTATCTATTATAAAATTTCTTCTCATGAGAATTGGACTGAAAATGATTTATACATTTCTATCTATACTTCCATACTTTACTTTGATATTTTTTGCTTGAATGTCACAATGTTTATGTTTACTATATGGAATCTATATTTTTCACATTGTTCATGTTGAGATTATATTAGCCAGCAGGACACGTGTGTGTGGGACCGCATGTTTGGGCTTTCCCCATCGCATTCAAGGTCTGGGTGTTGACCCCGGTGGGCCCCCCTTGTGTGGCGGAATATCCCCGCGGTCCTGTGGTTGGGGTTAGTCCCACATCGCCTGCAGTAGGCGATCCTTTGTGTTCATATACCCCCGTCCCCCCTTACCATCACCTCGGGGTTTTGGGAAAGATGTGTGGTGACGGGTGGTTCCCACATGGTATCAGAGCGAGGTTGTCCTGCTGCGGGGGTGTGTTGAGATTATATTAGCCAGCAGGACACGTGTGTGTGGGACTGCATGTTTGGGCTTTCCCCATCGCGTTCCAGGTATGGGTGTTGACCCCGGTGGGCCCCCCTTGTGTGGCGGAATATCCCCGCGGTCCTGTGGTTGGGGTTAGTCCCACATCGCCTGCAGTAGGCGATCCTTTGTGTATATGTACCCCCGTCCCCCCTTACCATTACCTGGCTCTGATACCATTTTGGGAAAGATGTGTGGTGATGGGTGGTTCCCACATGGTATCAAAGCGAGGTTGTCCTGTTGCGGGGGTGTGTTGAGATTATATTAGCCAGCAGGACACGTGTGTGTGGGACCGCATGTTTGGGCTTTCCCCATCGCGTTCCAGGTCTGGGTGTTGACCCCGGTGGGCCCCCCTTGTGTGGCGGAATATCCCCGCGGTCCTGTGGTTGGGGTTAGTCCCACATCGCCTGTAGTAGGCGACCCTTTGTGTTCATGTACCCCCGTCCCCCCTTACCATCACCTCGGGGTTTTGGGAAAGATGTGTGGTGACGGGTGGTTCCCACATGGTATCAGAGCGAGGTTGTCCTGCTGCGGGGGTGTGTTGAGATTATATTAGCCAGCAAGACACGTGTGTGTGGGACCGCATGTTTGGCCTTTCCCCATCGCGTTCCAGGTCTGGGTGTTGACCCCGGTGGGCCCCCCTTGTGTGGCGGAATATCCCCGCGGTCCTGTGGTTGGGGTTAGTCCCACATCGCCTGCAGTAGGCGATCCTTTGTGTTCATGTACCCCCATCCCCCCTTACCATTACCTCGGGGTTTTGGGAAGATGTGTGGTGACGGGTGGTTCCCACAGTTCACTTTTCTTTTCCGAATCAATCAACATTATCTTATCTATTTCTGTTCGGTACATTGGTCAAATGTACCTGATTTGAAGAAGCCTCACCCATCTTAATGATATACATCATAATGTATTTGATGTATGTTTGAGTTACTTGTGCAGGCTAAGGAAACACTGGACTGTAAAAAGTTTCTAAGTCCATGTGTCGACACCCAAAGGGAAAGTGTCGACACTTGAGAAAGCTTGTGTCGACACCCAAACAAGCAGTGTCGACACTTGGAGTCATTGTGTCGACACCTGGGATGCAGAGTCGACACCAGACAGAAAGTGTCGACACTTGGAGCTGTGTCGACACTCAGTGAAGAAAAGTGCAGACAGAAAGTGTCGACACAAGGAGCTGTGTCGACACCCAGTGAAGCAGTGTCTACACCAGAAAGTGTCGACACTTGGAGCTGTGTCGACACTCAGCAAAAGTCTGCAGAGTCTAAGTACAAGTGTCGACACTCAACACAATGTGTCGACACTATGCAGAAGAGTCAACATTTAAAGTAAGTGTCGACACCCAGCACAATGTGTCGACACTCATCAAAAGGAGTCAGCATTTGAAGAATGTGTCGACATTCAGCACAATGTGTCGACACGCTATCAGAAGAGTCAACACTTGAAGTAAGTGTCGACACCTAGCACAATGTGTCGACACTTAGCTAAAGACTCAACACTTGAACAAAGTGTCGACACAAGGAGCTGTGTCGACACTTAGTAAAGAACAAAATTATTTCCAAAATATTCTAAGTATAAGTGTCGACACTAAAGGAATGTGTCGACACTCAGCTGAAGTCTCAACGACAAGAAGGTGTGTCGACACAAGGAGCTGTGTCGACACTCAGCAAGATTCAACATAGAAGACTATGTGTCGACACCAAGAAGCAGTGTCGACACTTGACAGATTCAACACAAGAAGATGTGTCGACACAAAGGAGATGTGTCGACACATAGAAGAATTCAGCAAAAACTTGAAGAACAAGTACTTGTGTCGACACTCAATTTCAGTGTCGACACAGGCAGAAGAATCTGTGTCGAGACATACAAGGAATTTTGTCGACACCTTGTAGTCTTGTGTCGACACTTACATAACGTGTGTCGACACTTAGTCTATAAGTGTCGACACTCAAAGACAGAAAGTCTCGACACTATCAGACAGATAGAGATTTTCAAGAAGTGACTGGTTGACATGACAGCTGCCGATCCAGCCGGTCTACAGCAAATGTCAGAGAAGTCAGAAGTCAGTTATGAACCGGACCAGCCGGTTACCATGAAGAAGGCCTATAAATAGGCACCTATAGTTTACAGAAACTGTTGTTGAGGTTGTTGATAAAATTGTTAACAGAGTTCAGATTATTGTTGAAGTAATCATTAAAGTGGTATACTGAGTATCAACACAAGAAGATCTTGCAGTCCAACTGCAGATCTAAGAAGTTGGAGAGAGAGGGCTCCTTCCAAGAAATCAGCCTCTGGAACTAGGCTGAGAAGAAGGATTCAGAGTCAATTCTGGATCTTAAGTGGCAGAGGTCAAGGAACAACTACAGAGGATTCAACCTTATTCAGTTCTACTCAAGAAGCTTTGAAGAAAGCTAAGTCAGGGAGAATCCAGCTGAGTTCTTCCAAGAACTCATCAAGAATCTCTCAACTCCCCTCCTTTAATTCTGAGTTGTAGAGTTATAATTTGTATTACATTTGAAACTTGTAGGATCCATTGGATCTGAGTGATTGTAAGCCTATATCTATAAAGGCTGAGGGTAGGGCTTGTTAGCCTGAGTGTAGGAGATTGTAATCTCTGAGTGTAGGCCTTGGATTGGCTGAGTGTAGGCCTTGATTGGCTGAGTGTAGGCTTTGGGATAAAGCTGAGTTGTAAGGCTTTGGGCCTGAGGTAGGAACCAATTTGGGTTCTGAGACAGTGCAGGAGTTTGACCGAATCTAGTACACTGCTAGATAGGCGAAGGGGGAAGTGGATGTACCCATATCTTGGGGAACCACTATAAATCACTGTGTGCTGTGCTGTGAATGTGCTGTGTATGTTTGATTATTGCTGATTGCTGTAATAGACTAGTTAGAAATCTGTGATATAAATGTTTGGCTGCCAACAAAGTTAGAAAAGGATTAGGTCACCTATTCACCCCCCCTCTAGGTGTTTAGGTACCATATCTTACAAGTGGTATCAGAGCGAGGTTCCTCAAAACAAGGACTAACAGTCCGAGGAGATCCTCTTTGGCAGATTCAGTGAAAGGAAATTCACAGATTCAAGAAATTCAAGAACATCAAGAAACATGGGTTCTTATGAGAATCACAAGGAATTGGGTTCCATGAAGTTACCCATATGCAGGAAGGAGATCTTTGGGATCTGGAAAGAGAGGGTAAGGCTATTTATGGAAGCCTCTGACCCTAGAATATACATCACAGTAAAGGAAGGGCCTTATGTGTCAATGAAGATCTCAGTATTGGATGCAAATCAGAGGACTCCAAAGGATTTCTCTGAGATGACTAAGGATGAGATTGTCCTAGCTACCATGGACAAAAGGGCATAGAACATAATAGTAAGTGACATTGATGATGCCACTTTTCAGAACTTAATACACTATAAGACAGCAAAAGAGATGTGGGATACTCTCATTGTCTATATGGAAGGTTCTGAAGAAGTTAGGCAAGATAGGAAGTCCTTGCTTAATCAGGAGTATGAAAGCTTTAGACAAGGAAAGGGTGATAGCATCACTGAGTGCTATAAGAAATTTTACAGAATAGTTAATGAACTCATGTCTTATGGAAGAGAGTTCACTAACTATGAACTAAATGATAAGTTCTTAAGGTCCCTAACCAAAGATTGGGACACCAAGATCTGTGCCATAAGAGAAATGGCTAAGTTGGGGGAAATTCCTCCTCCCACACTGTTTGGCAAGCTATTATCTTATGAAATGCAGTTAACAGTGAGAAAAGAGGGGGAGAAGTCAACAAGGACTGAGCACAAAGAAAGGACTGTTGCTTTCAAGACAGAAGTTCCCAGAAAGAGCAGGAATAGGTCTTCAACTCCACCTCCAGAGGTAGTTGAATCTGAGTCTGATGAGTCTGTTAGCACAAAGTCTAAGAGCAGTGAAAGTGATGAAGACTTTGCTGCTTTCACCAGACACTTTCAGAAGTTTTTGAAAAAGAAACAGTGGAGGTCAAGACCTTCTACATCACAAGGTAAGGAAGACTCTTATCAGAAAAAGAGATCTTCAAAGAATGACAAGAAAAGGACAAAATCAAGCAGGGCAACTAGTTCAAATATTGTTTGCTATTGCTGCAATAGACAGGGACATGTTATTGCAGATTGTCCAGAGAAGAGAAAGGAATCAGGTGACAAGAAAAAGACTCACTTCAAAGGGAAGAAAGAAAAGTCTTTTGTTGCTAAGAAGGAGAAGACTCTATCAGACATCTCTTCTTCTGAAACTGAGTCTGAGGCTGAAGCCTATATAGGACTATTTGCAGAAGAAGAAGAGGAAGACTTCATGCAGATCTTGGAGTCAATTTATGAACAAGAAGACAGTCATTGCCAAGGACTAATGGCTTTGACAAAGAGTGCCAAAATCCTGGAGCAGCCAGGACCCAGTCAGGTACAAGGTTCAAGTTCAAGTTCAGTTCCTTGTTCTAGTTCAGATTCAGATTCTTCTTCATCAAGAGATGAGGATATATCTGAGTCTGAGGAAGATATTCATCAGCTTATAGATGAATATAAGGTACTGTTGCAAGCCTATAAGAGAAGCAAGACCCTAGCCAAAAGTCAGACAAAGGAGATTGCTGATCTCAAGGCTGTTGCAATAGATTTTGAGAAACAATTTGATCAAAAACTGAATGAGGTAGCCAGGCTGAAACACATTACAGTGATTCAGATGGGAACTATCACCTATAAGAATGATCAAATTAAGAAACTGGAGATCAATCTTCAGAAAGAAAGAGAGCTAGTTGCTAGGTTTTCAAAACCTAAATCAGTGCTACCTTTGATTGATGAATTTGTTCATCATAAAGGCAAGACTGGACTGGGTTTTGTTAGACCTGCAGGGACTGAGCAGTTCAAGTTTAAGTCCAAGGGCAAAGCCCCAACATTCAACAAGCCTGCTATAGTCAAGACAGCCAAGGCAGTACCAAAGCAAAGGTACAATAAATTTGAATGTTGGTGCTGTGGCAAAGTTGGTCATCTTGCTGTGGACTGTTGGCATAATGTAAATGCCAAAGTGAGTTCCAAACTACCTATTGGTATGCCAGTAGGTAGGTTTGTCAAATTGCAAACTAACAATCACCAAGGACCCAAGAATACTTTGGGTTCTAAGGTTCATTAATTTGTTTTGCAGGTGAATCCAAGTGGCCACACCCCTACATGGTACTTGGATAGTGGATGTTCCAGACATATGACTGGAACAAGGGGACTACTGAAGGACTACATACCAATCAAAAATGGTCCTAAAGTGACCTTTGGTGGTTCTGAAAAAGGAATCATCAAAGGGTTTGATAACATTTCTTCAAACCTTGTTACCATTACTCAAGTGGCTTATGTTAAAGGGTTGAAACACAACCTAATAAGTATAAGTCAGTTGAGTGATGTAGGGTATGACATCTCATTTGTTAAAAATGGTTGTCATATCAAGAGGACAAGTGATCAAGAGATCATTTTGATAGGATATAGAAAGAAGAATGTCTACTGTCTAGACATTATGATTGAGAACAATGGTTCTCCAGTTTGTCTTGTAGCTGATGAGACAGTCTCTCATTGTGTCAAATGGCACAAGAGGCTAGCCCATCTTAACTACAAGACTATTAGCAAACTCTTTAGTAAAGAGTTAGTGAGGAATGGTCCTCAAGTCAAGTGTGTCAAAGATGGTATTTGCTCAGCTTGTCAAAAGGGCAAGCAGACTAAATCCACCTTTAGAAGCATAGATAACAAAGATGCTGTGAGATGTTTATACCTCTTGCATATGGATCTATTTGGTCCAATGCCAGTTCACAGCTTAGGTAGGAAGGTCTATACCTTTGTAGTTGTTGATGACTACTCAAGGTTTTCCTGGGTGTTCTTCTTAAGACAGAAATCTGAAACACCTAGTGTCTTCCTTAGCTTTGTCAAGCAAATTCAGAATGAACTAAATAGTACTGTGGTCAAATTAGAAGTGACCATGGTACTGAGTTTCAATCTGAAAGCATGACAAAACTATGTGAAGACTTTGGGATATTTCAAGAATTCTCTTCACCTAGAACACCTCAGCAAAATGACATTGCTGAGAGGAAGAATAGAACCTTGATAGAGGCTGGTAGAACCCTATTAAGTGACACATCACTACCAGAATATTTCTGGGCTGAAGCAGTTAACACTGCATGCCATGTTATAAATAGGGCTACTATCACTAAAAGGCTAAACAAGACCCCCTATAAAGTTGTGAAAGGCAGGAAACCAAACCTATCCTATTTAGGATCTTTGGTTGTAAATGCTTCATACTTAACAATGGGAAGTCTTACTTAACCAAGTTTGCTGCCAAGTCCCAATAGGGAATCTTTGTTGGGTACAGCAATAATAGTAAGGCTTATAGAGTCTACAACTTGACTATACAAGTTGTAGAAGAATCAGTGCATGTAGTTTTTGATGAGACAAAACTTATTAACAATGAGTTGTCTAGCAATGTATGCAGCCCCACAGGTTTGACAAAGAAATTGGACAAGCTTACTATAGAAGAGGTGCCTACTGCAAGACAGCAAGGAGAGGAGAGTAGCTGCTGTCAAGGGGGAGAACTACATGTGCCAATTGCTGAAGAAATCCAAGGATTACAGCATGATGCAGATGTTGAAGTGGTTCAACCTGAAGTGAGGATGCCTCCAGCTCACAGGCATCTTAGAGATCATCCAGTAGAATTGATTATTGGGGATCCAAGACAAGGAGTTCAAACTAGGAGCAGAAATCAGGATGCTGCAATCTATTCCAGCTTTTTGTCTCAAGTTGAACCTAAAAGATTTGAAGAAGCAATAATGGATCCACAATGGACTGAAGCTATGCAAGAAGAACTTAATCAGTTCAAGAGGTGCAAGGTTTGGGAACTGGTTCCTAAACCTAAAGACCACAATGTAATAGGAGTTAAGTGGATCTACAGAAATAAGATGGATGAACAAGGGGTCATCATAAAGAACAAAGCAAGACTGGTTGCAAAAGGATATAGGCAAGAAGAAGGTATTGATTTTGATCAAACCTTTGCTCCAGTAGCCAGACTGGAAGCCATAAGGATGTTCTTGGCCTATGCAACCTATCAAGGATTTAAGGTTTACCAGATGGATGTCAAGTCAGCATTCTTAAATGGTAATTTGAAAGAAGAAGTCTATGTGGAGCAGCCTTCAGGTTTTGTTGATCCAACTCAACCTCATTATGTCTATAGACTTAGGAAAGCATTATATGGGTTAAAGCAAGCCCCTAGAGCTTGGTATGAAACCCTATCTAGTTTCCTCATTGAGAACAAGTTCTCAAGGGGGAAAATAGATAAGACTCTATTCCTTAGGGAATCTAGAGGCAAAGTCATACTTGTCCAAATATATGTAGATGACATTATATTTGGGTCTACTGAAGGTAGCCTTTGCAGAAAGTTTGCAAAGCTTATGCAAAGTCAGTTTGAGATGAGTAGTATGGGAGAGCCGAAGTTTTTCTTGGGTCTCCAAGTTAAACAGACTGAAAATGGTTTATCCATATGTCAGTCCAAGTTCACCCTAGAACTCATAAGAAAGTATGGTATGGATTCGTCCAGTACCATGAAGACTCCTATGGGGTCAAGTATGTCTCTTAGCAAGGATGATGCAGGGAAACCTGTAGATGAAACCTTGTATAGAGGGATAGTTGGCTCCCTACTATACTTGACTGCTAGTAGACCTGACATCATGTATGCTACATGTGTTTGTGCCAGGTATCAAGCCTGCCCTAAAGAGTCTCACTTGACTGCAGTCAAGAGAATTTTGAGATATCTAAAGGGCACTCCCTATCTAGGCCTCTAGTACCCTAGGAATGGGGATTTTGATCTAACAGGTTATTCAGATGCAGACTTTGCAGGATACAAAGAGGATAGAAAGAGTACTACTGGAACCTGTCAATTCCTAGGAGGAAGACTAATTTCATGGAGCAGCAAGAAGCAAACCAGTGTGGCTATCTCCACAGCTGAGTCAGAGTATGTGGCTGTAGGAAGTTGCTGTGCTCAACTTCTGTGGATTCAACATCAGCTAGAGGACTATGGATTTCAGGTAAGTAGAATTCCACTTTTCTGTGATTCTACTAGTGCTATTTCAATAGCTAATAACCCTGTATCTCATAGTAGGACAAAACATATTGAAATTAAATATCACTTTCTTAGGGAACATGTAGAAAGAAATGATATTGTACTTGAATATGTTAAAACAGATGAACAAATAGCTGATATGTTTACTAAGCCACTAGATGAAGCTAAGTTCAATAGATTCAAAATTGAACTAGGAATGATAAACTTAGACTAAGTTTACAGAATTGAAAATTGGCTAAGTAAAAAGGTGTCGACACATAGACAAGTCTATGTCGACACAGAATAGTAAGTGTCGACACTTCAGGAAAAAGGTGTCGACACATCTAGGATGTTGGTGTCGACACTTCAGAATGTTAGTGTCGACACATGACAAGTAGGTGTCGACACATCCAATATGGTGTCGACACTTAAGTTTTACTCAGAATTTTTCTAAGTAAAGTCTCGACAATGTGTCGAGTTATGTTGTGTCGACACATAACCATGTGTCGACACATAAAATCTGTTGACTAAACTTGTGTCGACACATATGTGTCGAGACATTATAAGTCAGTGTCGACACTTATTGCCAGTGTCGACACATGTTTAGCTTGCTGTCCCGCCTGTTCATCTTCAAAATTAGACAGGTATAAATAGGGTTCTGTCTCTGATTGTCGACACGCTTTCAAAGTTTCGAGACCAAAACTATTGTGTCGACATTTCTCTTTTCTCAAGACTAATTGTCCAAACCCTAATGGCTCCCAAGCTCGAGGAGAACGTTAACGAAGGCTATGAACTTTTGCGCGGCGCGTTCGATGATGGAGATCAAGAAATCCAATCGGTGGTAACCCTAGTCAGCGATTCTGGTCTAGAATACTTGGTTTCAGAACCAACCAAGATTTGGAAGAAGGAAGTTCTTGAATTTCTTACTGGAGCTGCAGTTGATGACTCTGGATATAGAATCAAATCCAGAGTGCATGGATCCAAAGTCAAGGTCTCACCAAAAAGTCTGAGGAAGGTACTCCAGCTACCTAAGACTCAAAATGAAGAAGAAGTTTCAACATCCAAGACCAGAGCAGCTCTTACCTGGTGTGGACTTGATCCAAAGCTGAAGATAGGTTCTGTCTTTAACAGGAAAGGCATGAACAGTCAAGGAAAATTCCTGTCTGAAATTGTGGGCAAGGTCATTCTCAGTAAGCCTGGAGGGCATGACAGGGTGTCAGCTTCAATGTTCAATATCATGACAAGAATTATCTTCACCCTAAGAACAGATTGGTCAATGGTAATCTATGAGAAGATCAAGGAAAGTCTGAAGAAGCCCAATCTAGGCAGAATTATAAGTCTCTACCTGGCTGGTACAATACCAGAGGTAATGAGCACTGCTGCTGGCAGCAAGATCAATCATATGAGAAAGATGGATATGAGGATCTTGTCTAGGTGGGAAAGGGTGTTGTCAAAGGATATGCCTACCCCTGAGAAGCAAGTTTGAGAAAGTCACTCCTCCCAGGAAGAAGAGAAAAACTGCTGCTGTGGCACAAGAGTCCTCCAGCAGTTCTGAAAGTGAAGAACAGGTGGTGTTCACACCTGATGATCAGGAGGAAGAGACAGTAGTAAAGACTCCTGCTCCTCAAGATGTAGCTGAGATCCAGGGGGAGCTGCCTCATGCTAGCCCCATCCATAGGGATCACAGCCAGGGGGAGCCTCCTGCTGTAGCTCAACCCTCTACACTGGACAGTGAGCAGGCCACCATCATTATCCAAGAGGTACTCACTGACTTAAAAACTTTAGACTATATTATAGAAGATGCTAATTTGTCTGATGTCCATCACCAAACTCAGCTAGACAGTCAAGTTCCAGATGTTATTTTAGAAGACAAATCTGCTGAACAAGAAGTGGTACCTGAGTCAGTGGTTGAAGAGCATAGACTATCTCCAGCTCCATCCCCTCATGAATATACAATGGAAGATTTGTTTCTGAATCTAGATCAAGATGATTTTGATATGGACAAGGATGCTGCTGCTGAAGATAAGAGGGCTGCTGCTGAGGGGGAGCACATGGAAGTTCTGGAAGAGCCTATTAGGCTGGAAACTGAGCAAGCACCTGCTGTGCAAACTGAGAAGCCTCAAATCCCTAAGGACAGGGTTGATATTGCCAGCACTTCTGCCTCTGAGGATGAGGAGAGTGCAAGGGCCAAGAAGAAGAAACTCTTTGTCTTCAAGAGGAGAAGCAAGAGTTATAAGAAAGCCTTGCAATCCATTGCCCCACAGCCTATAGTCCAACAAGCTCCAACTGTTGACTATAGTGCTTTACTGATTGCACTACAGATAAAAATGGATGAACAAAGGAAGGCTATAGAGACTTATGTTGATGAAGGGCAGAAGACCCTACAATTTGATCTGGCACAGGATATAAAGTCAATAAGGTTTGAGATGAACCTTAATAAAAAGGAGATGAATGAATGTTTTTCAAAGGGTGGTAATGTAGTGGTCTATTTGGCAACTCACCAGGAGAAGATCAAGGCTCAGGTAGATGATATAGTATTAAAGCAAGGGTATATGCTGGAGAATCAGTTAAGAATGAATGATAATTTGACTGCCTCCCATAATGCTATAGTCACTGAATTAAAGAATAAGTCTGCTGAACCTTCTACCTCTGCTGCTGCTGCAAAGGCTGACTTTGATAAAATATTTCAAGCTGAGCTTATTGCTGTTAAGTCTGCTATTCAAGATTCCCAAAAAGTCATCTCTAAATAACTTACCAAGCTAAAACCATTCTTTAAAGATGGAGTCAGATATTTGGATAGTCAGATAAGGTTCCAAAAAGATGATGTGAGAGATCATGTGGCTAAAGAAGTCATAAAGGGGGAGAGAGTGTTAGTCAAGGCCAGTTCTGAACATGCTAAGTGGATATCCAATTCCATCAGGGCTACACTTGGATATCCTCCCCTGTGTGATGACAATGAAGTTGCTGAATCTGGACTGAACCCTGCATATTTTGGAGGTGAGCCACAAGAAGTAGCTCAAGTCATTTATCCACCTCCAAATTTTGAAATGATTCAAGCAGAGGTGAGCACAATGTATAGCCCATCTGAGGGCAAGGACAATGTCCATTTAGAAAAGGTTGTTCAACCTATATCAGCAGCTTTGCAAGAGGCTTTAGACAAAGAAGAAGAGGCCAGATTGTCAAAGAAGAGGTTTAGGGAACAAGCAGAACAAAGGCCAGACTTTGAACAATGGAGCCCTAACTCTAGAAATATCATTCTAACTGCCTGGAAAGCTGCTAAAGACAACACTACTGATAGAAACAAGTGGTTCTCTGAAGCAGAATGGAGGAAGCATGAGATCAGGCAAGAAGCCATTGTTCAGCACAGAAGGAAGGCTAAGATGGGAAAGCTACCTCCTACAGCTGTGGAGCCTAGCAAGTACTTTCCTAAGCCCTATCATTATTTTGAGAGACAAAAGATCAAGGCAGACAAGAAAGATCTAAAAGGCAAGAAGCCTGCTGATGAGGAGCCTACTGCTGCTGCTGCTGTCAAGGCTAAAGTCCTAGCTGGCAAAGGAATTGTTATCAAAGAACCTGATCAGAAATAGATTAGGAATTAATTTGAAGATTGTTGTAATCTTTTGTATGAGAAACATTTTTGTAAATCATTAAAGATGTATTAGAAAAATGTTAGAACAATTTATGATTAATATAGTATAATTGTTCTGAAATGTGTCTATTTTTGTTTATTCTGGAATGATGAATGTGTATACATGTGTGAAATTATTACATGTTTATGTTTACCCTGTTTATATAATCTGCTGTACATCATTTTATAATTCTTAATTATGAATGGTGTATATCATTGACTAAGGGTTATGACTTCTCCAAATAGGGGGAGATTGTTGGGTACATTGGTCAAATATACCTGATTTGAAGAAGCCTCATCCATCTCAATGATATACATCATAATGTATTTGATGTATGTTTGAGTTACTTGTGCAGGCTAAGGAAACACTGGACTGAAGCAAAAAGTTTCTAAGTCCATGTGTCGACACCTAGAGGGAAAGTGTCGACACTTGAGAAAGCTTATGTCGACACCCAGACAAGCAGTGTCGACACTTAGAGTCATTGTGTCGACACCTGGGATGCAGAGTCGACACCAGACAGAAAGTGTCGACACTTGGAGCTGTGTCGACACTCAGTGAAGAAAAGTGCAGACAGAAAGTGTCGACACAAGGAGCTGTGTCGACACCCAGTGAAGCAGTGTCTACACCAGAAAGTGTCGACACTTGGAGCTGTGTCGACACTCAGCAAAAGTCTGCAGAGTCTAAGTACAAGTGTCGACACTCAACACAATGTGTCGACACTATGCAGAAGAGTCAACATTTAAAGTAAGTGTCGACACCCAGCACAATGTGTCGAAACTCATCAAAAGGAGTCAGCATTTGAAGAATGTGTCGACATTCAGCACAATGTGTCGACACGCTATCAGAAGAGTCAACACTTGAAGTAAGTGTCGACACCCAGCACAATGTGTCGATACTTAGCTAAAGACTCAACACTTGAACAAAGTGTCGACACAAGGAGCTGTGTCGACACTTAGTAAAGAACAGAATTATTTCCAAAATATTCTATGTATAAGTGTCGACACTAAAGGAATGTGTCGACACTCAGCTAAAGTCTCAACAACAAGAAGGTGTGTCGACACAAGGAGCTGTGTCGACACTCAGCAAGATTCAACATAGAAGACTATGTGTCGACACCAAGAAGCAGTGTCGACACTTGACAGATTCAACACAAGAAGATGTGTCGACACAAAGGAGATGTGTCGACACATAGAAGAATTCAGCAAAAACTTGAAGAACAAGTACTTGTGTCGATACTCAATTTCAGTGTCGACACAGGCAGAAGAATCTGTGTCGAGACATACAAGAAATTGTGTCGACACCTTATAGTCTTGTGTCGACACTTACATAACGTGTGTCGACACTTAGTCTATAAGTGTCGACACTCAAAGACAGAAAGTCTCGACACTATCAGACAGATAGAGATTTTCAAGAATTGACTGGTTGACATGACAGCTGCCGATCCAGCCGGTCTACAGCAACTGTCAGAGAAGTCAGAAGTCAGTTATGAACCGGACCAGCCGGTTACCATGAAGAAGGCCTATAAATAGGCACCTACAGTTTACAGAAACTGTTGTTGAGGTTGTTGATAAAATTGTTAACAGAGTTCAGATTATTTTTGAAGTAATCATTAAAGTGGTATACTGAGTATCAACACAAGAAGATCTTGCAGTCCAACTGCAGATCTAAGAAGTTGGAGAGAGAGGGCTCCTTCCAAGAAATCAGCCTCTGGAACTAGGCTGAGAAGAAGGATTCAGAGTCAATTCTGGATCTTAAGTGGCAGAGGTCAAGGAACAACTGCAGAGGATTCAACCTTATTCAGTTCTACTCAAGAAGCTTTGAAGAAAGCTAAGTCAGGGAGAATCCAGCTGAGTTCTTCCAAGAACTCATCAAGAATCTCTCAACTCCCATCCTTTAATTCTGAGTTGTAGAGTTATAATTTGTATTACATTTGAAACTTGTAGGATCCATTGGATCTGAGTGATTGTAAGCCTATATCTATAAAGGCTGAGGGTAGGGCTTGTTAGCCTGAGTGTAGGAGATTGTAATCTCTGAGTGTAGGCCTTGGATTGGCTGAGTGTAGGCCTTGATTGGCTGAGTGTAGGCTTTGGGATAAAGCTGAGTTGTAAGACTTTGGGCCTGAGGTAGGAACTTATTTGGGTTCTGAGACAGTGCAGGAGTTTGGCCGAATCTAGTACACTGCTAGATAGGCGAAGGGGGAAAGTGGATGTACCCATATCTTGGGGAACCACTATAAATCACTGTGTGCTGTGCTGTGAATGTGCTGTGTATGTTTGATTATTGCTGATTGCTGTAATAGACTAGTTAGAAATCTATGATATAAATGTTTGGATGCCAACAAAGTTAGAAAAGGATTAGGTCACCTATTCACCCCCCCTCTAGGTGTTTAGGTACCATATCTTACAATTTCTCTAAAGCATATTTCATCCTAACCTTCACTCTACATTTATTTTCAAATTCTTCCTATTTTATTATACTATGTTTCTGCTTCCCCTTCTTAAACTATATTTCTTGTGATTACCTACCTACACCTTCTTTTGCTAATACCAAAATGAGGAGAATATCGAAAGAAATCTATAATCTATTGTATAAACTAAGAAATCTATAATCTGTTATATAAACTTTTATGGGGGAGTTCAAATTAACATGGAGTTTAATTAAAGTTCAAAGTCCACATTTACACGGAGTTCATTTAAAGTTCAAAGTCCACATTCACACGACATTAAAAGAAATTAAAGACCATCCATTCATGGGAGTATGTGCACTTTCATGTTCTTATGTTGCTTATCATATTTTATAAACATTACTATAGATCATAGATGATTTCTTTCTAAGTGGATTTGTTATTATCAAAAGGGGGAGATTGTTGGAGCATGTGTTCCACACTCCTTGGTTTGAAAATAACAAATCCCGATTATATTTGATCATAGTGTGTTTATGGTGTGCAGATATCACATGTACAACACTTTGATATTTTTGGATTTGCGACGCACAACAAAAATTACAAAGCAGAGATATTGTCGGCGATATCCACCTATCTCCTGGCGATAGCTTGATGACGTTAACCATGTTCTTAATGGTGTCGACATGTAGCGCATAACTCAACGATATCGTCAGGCAATATCTAGCTATCATGGCATAATATGCCCACTATTGTACACGTTCTCCATCTTCCTGGTGTGGTTATTGCAGAGTTGGACACGTAACATCAAACAGGATATTGCAAGCAAGTTCAAGAGCAAAGAAGGGACCGTTCGTGCTTTTCATCTCCTATGATTTTTGCATGGATTTATCGTCTTCTTCAATGCTCAAGACCAGAGAGAGTTTTCATTTCAGATTTCTTATTCTTTTCATCCATTATGTAAACAGTAAAGAATTCATTACCTTTTGAGTGACGACTAGTCCCTTGTGTGGTTTGGGGGGGGGGGGGGGGAATCGCCGCTTGATGTACAGTGACTAGGTCGTGGAGAGATCTAGTGGGAGGCTAATAGTTGTATCTAGGGAGAGATAGAATTTAGTCGGCCGGTCCTTGAGATAAGGACCGGTGAATTATAAAAAAAAGATGTTTCATCATAGCTTTTGATTTCAAGCTTTATTGGAATCTATTGTTCATGTTATTTCGTCACTTATGAAATAAAAGTTCATTTCAATTCTCATGTAAATTTCTAAGTGATTGTTTGTGTTTCTGATTGTGTAAAAAGTTTGCCTGATTTTCATTCAATTTTTTCTAAGTAAAAAAGTTAAGTAAAAATTATTATTTGCCCTTATTCACCCCCTCCCCCCTCTAAGGGCGCCTCAAGATCCGCCACTTTGTATCAGAGCCAGGTTACTCCAAAATGGTTTTATCACCGGGAGTAATGATGCATACCGAGCACATATTTTCTGAGGGGCAAGGGAATATCAGATCTCCCTTATTCATTGACATGAATTACAATTATTTGAAAACTCATATGCGATATTTTCTAATTGTGTTAGATAATGACATATGAGGTATGGTAGAACAATGTTACACTCCACCTACAATGATGGTTGGAAGTGTCTCTATGGAAAAATCAAAGGACAAATATGACGATACTAGTAAACATAGATGTAAAAATAATGCTAAGACAATGAATGCTTTATTTTATGCGTTAGATAGAACTGAATTTAATAGGGTTTGTGCTTGTGAAACTGCTTATAATATTTGGAATTTACTTGAAGTTACTCATGAAGGTACATCGCAGGTAAATGACTCGGAGTTGTTCCAACTGGAGCTAAAATTTGAAAATTTCAGAAAGAAAGTTGACGAAGACGTGGATTCTATGTACATAAGATTTACTAAGATTGTCAATGATTCCAAAGTACTTGAAAAGAATTTCTCCAATGGTGATTTGGTGAGAAAGATCCTTTGATCACTTCCCCCGAAGTTTAATTTGAAGGTGTCCACCATCTCAGAATCATATGATCTTAAGACTCTTCAAATTGAGTGCCTCATCCGAAATCTCAAAATGCATGAAGTATAATTGAAAATTCAACAACAAGAGTACAGCTTGGAGCCAAAAAAGAAGGCATTGGAATTGAAGTCCAAGAGGGAGGTAGAGAGTGAAACTGATGAAGATGATGAAGATGATGAAGAAGATGAAGAGAGCTTGTTTGCAAAGAAATTCAAGAGATTTATGAGGAACCGGAAGAGGAGAAATTCATTCAAAAAGTATTTTAAAAAGAATTCTGGTTTTGGGAAAGGGAAAGGAAAAGTTGATATTGATGATGACATGGAGGGGGAGAAGGCAAAAACTCGGGGACTGTTGAGTATTTGTACTCACAAGGACGAACTATTATTTTATCGATCGGAAAATTGGTTTTTGCGAAAACGAAAACAAACGTTAAATTAAGAGGAGAAATTCGATGAATAAAAGGCTAGCACTTGATCTGGAATCCCTTTGGGCTAGAATAAAATCCACGAAATTAAAGAGGACAAACATCTAAATTATTAACTTTGACCGCAGATGTTCCAAAGCTACGAAGCGCCTCTCTCGAGAATACGCACTCGACTAACCTTAGGTAGATCGATTAAGACCTCTCGGCCAGTCGAAAGACCTAAGCTTGCTTTAGGCGGTGAACCTCACTAATGGAGTTGACTCCAAGGCGGAAGAATTTTGCGTTCCTCTCTCGAGGGGTGCAAGAAACTCTCTTTATCCTTAAGTGATCTACTCGTATCCACAACCTCTCGGTAAATCTAGGATACGGATCTAGGCTCGAATAAACATAATTTGCAACTTATGAATTCGAAGAAGATTTAAATCAAAGATAAATCGAAGTTAGAAAATAGAATGCTTGCTAATTTGAGACAAAAATAAGAATTTTATTCCATTCCAAAGTTCATCATGATCAAGTGCTAATTGAAAATTAGTTACTCATCATGATGGGAGAATTACAAGAAAGATTGAGGAGAGACATGATTATAAAAATTACTTGGAAATAAAGACTACACTATGAATTGAAAATGCAGAGAATAACAGTAAAGAAAATAGAATTAAGCTCCCAAAAATCTCCCCCTGAGCATCTGAAGCTGTCTGGAATTTATAGAAAAAGTTGCTGGGTGGTCACGCCCCTAGGTCACGCCCGTCACCTAGGGCGTGTCGGTCTCGGAACCGTCGTCTTCAAGTCCTCTGAACGTTGGCGTGAAACCGTAAAAGTCATTAATTGGCGGGTCACGCCCCTAGGTCACGCCCGTGACCTAGGGCGTGTCTTGACGGTTGTAGAAAAACGGCAGGAAGCAGAAACGGCGGGAATAACTCCGGCCGTTGTTGGAGGGGCCACGCCTGTGGTCACGCCCGTGACCTTGGGCGTGTCTTGAGAAAACTCCCAGTGCCTGAAACTGCAGCATTAAGTCGGCACGCCGGGCTGTCACGGGGTTCGTCACGCCCGTGACCTTATGTGTCACGCCCGTGACGTGTTGCAAATAGAAACTGCCATTGACTGGAAGTCAGGTCAAAGCAATGGATGTCACGCCTGGAGTACACGCCCGTGTGATGATGGTCACGCTCGTGACCTTATGACGTGTACTTTTAATTGACGTGGCATATAGCTCCTTCCACGCGCCGGGTTCTCGTCAGGATGTCACGCCCGTGACCATGTCGGTCACGCCCGTGACGTTGGCGTGTACATTTGAAATTTCCCTTCTTTTGTCCAGTTTTGTCTCCTGGTCAACCCTATAGACTCCAAATTGAAATTTGCAGCCCAGATTGCCCTGAAATAAGAAATTAGAAAAATTCAATAATAAAATTACAAAATATAATTATAAACTAATTAATTATTGAATAAAAATAATATAAAAATATGGACAAAATTAGAGTTATTAAATACCCCCATACTTACTCGTTTGCTCGTCCCGAGCAAACAACTTCACATGGAGAGTAGAAAAATTTTAACGCTAAAAACGAAAATTGAATATAAGAAGTAGAATGCGAAGTCTTATGCCTATGCTTGTAGTAATTATTGTAGAAGAACCTACTCAACATACAAATTAGTTTTTAAATTTTCTAAAATGTGTTTCCACTTATTATTTTTACTTCAAAGATGGAAACACGATAAATCTTCGAATCATGTTTAGGGAGAAAGTAGCGTGTTTGCTAAGATAACATTGCACAAATCGAAGATCAGGATACCCTCCAAAGAAATCCATCAATGTCGATGGCCATAGGCTTGCCCTTTCACACTCTCGCCACGGCACTAGGTTAACTTATAAGCACAAATCAGCAGGACTTAAGTAGGTTGGAATGTAGGCTTAGGTTTTTGGTTTGAAAAAACAAAGATAAATGCGATGGGTAGACACACCAAAACCTAAAGAGAGCTTGCACAAAAGAAATAAATTGAAAAACTCCGCCAATTCCTTTGTTTTTTTTAATATGTTGAATATTTTTTCAACTTCCTCCTTTTTTTTGTTTTTTTTGTTTTTTGTTTTTTTTTTCTTTTTTTTAAAGGAGAAGTGAAAAATAGAACAACTCTTGTATATTTTCAAAAGCCACCAAAATAAAATGGCTCCTAATCACACATAAACTGGTTTTATGTATAATTTTAAGCTCGGTTTTAGGTGTGTACTTAGGATGCTTTTTAGGCTTTAGTAAAGTGTTTGTGGAGCAATAACAAAAGGAATGGTATAGGCTCAAATTGGTTTAACAAGGGTAAAACGTTAGGTACGGGTGCAAAGGCTCAAACTAGCCCAAAAGAAATGCCTAAATCCTTTTCATGCTAATGAGTTTAACCTATACAAAGTCTTGAGAATAGCTAAAGGGCAAGTTCTAGACATCGAGAAAGAATACCTCTTTCTTGATCCGCGAAATATCTCTCTAGTAAACTTCTACACACTCTCCTAAACTATTTTTAGATTTTACCGGTTTCCAAGTAGAAGTAAAATAAACTATTTCTACGCATTCAGAAAAAGAAAAATCTAATTGTATGCTGAATATTTAATTCTACTCAAATTCTACTAACATGTGCACTTAACTAGAAACACAGCATGGCCAACAGTTCTACTACAAAATTCAAAATTCAATTAAAGCATCAAAAAGTTTCTAAACTTATGTAAAAGTTGAATACCTAGAATTTTGCATGTGAGTAAATAGAGAAATAAAGATCTCCCTAATATTGAAAGTAATCCTATTTTTTTTTGTATATTATTATTATTTTTTTGTATTTTTATAAAGTAAGCAAAAACAAAATTGCACAAAAGAAATAAAATCCTTTTTTTTGTATATTTTGCTAGAGAAATATCCCCCCATACTTAAACAAGACATTGTCCCCAATGAAAATAAATAAAGAGAAAAGATAGGAGACTTCCCTGAAGCGGGTCATGCAGCACCAAAAAGTACCTGGAAGAGAAAGCTGAAGCAAAACATATTTTTTTATTTTACGAAAAAGAAAAGATACATGACAAAGGAAAAGAAAATGATAAAAAGAAAAGATACAATAGGGAGGTCTACAATCCCAAAGAAAAAGAAAGCAGGCTAATCCTCATCACTATGCTGCCGCGGCTCCTGATAGTGCGTCCGGAGGTCTGAAAACTCACGCTCGATACGTGCCATGGAGGAGGCTTGATTTGTTGCTAGCGTGGTAAATCGACTGTCAAAACTCACAAATCAAGCGTCAAAATCGGCCTGCATCGTATCTAAGCGTGTGTGAAGAGACACAAACTGACGATCCCAATAGCTCTGAGGGCCGGGCTCGGAAGAAGGGTCCTGCGGTGGTGGAGGAATCTGGGGAAAGTGAATAGTGCTGCTGGGACCGACACCGTAATCAAGGCCAAGATCTCCACCACCGACTGCAGGGGGAATAGCCTCAAACTCTCCATCACGTCGCCGCGCTAGGCCGAGGGCCTGAAGGGTCTGGAACTGGATGACTTGTGGCGTCTGGACGCAGCTGAGGCGTGGAAGAGCATCCCAAATGCCGAGCTGCTTCGCGAGGAAAGTGATGAAGTTCCCGCCGTGCACTGCTCCCAACCTCGCATTTTCGGCCTGGTGCCGAAAGAAAATTGCGAGTAGATAACCAAGGTTGATGGGGACCCGGTAAAACATACTATATAAATATAGTAAGTCTGCCCGAGTCACCACCCCGTGGCTATCGCCTCGACCAGAAATAGTGAAGGTAAGGAGGTTGTGGAGAATACGTAAGGCGGGAGAAATGAGTTGGCTGCCTTTGGATTTCTTTGGGGAGTAGGGGGCGGTGTCACTACTGATTTCCGCCCAAAAGGAGAGAAGGTTGAAATCGGTCGGGAAATCAGTAATTAAATCGAGATAGGCGGGAGATTGGGAAAAAGAATCCGAGCAGAAGCCCATGACGACATTGAGCTGGCGGATGGTGAGCTGATGCACCATCCCACCTAGGCGAAAGATGATGAAGTCGTCATTGGCCGCCCAGCGGAACTCGAATGAAGCCAAGAACTCAACGGTGAGTTCAAGAAAGGCATGCTCGGAAATAGAGAAGAGGGAACTCCATCCAGGGGTGGACAGAAATCCCCGCACCAAATCCGCAGCTCCAAATGTGGTGAGGATCGCCCAATCTAAAATGCAGAACACGCCAAGGGGTTTGGCGCGTAGGCGCTCGCTGCGCTCCTGCTGGGTTTGGTTTTGAAAAAGGAGCATGGCTTCCGCTGCGGCGGGATCCGCGGGGTGCTCGGAGGAGGAAGCGGTGGAGCGAGGGTGGTGGCGAGGCATTTTGGAAGAAGGGAGAAGAAAGAAGGAGTCGGGTTAGCAAAGGGAGAAGAGAAGGGTGGATGGTGTGGAGGAAGAAGAGGGGGAAAATCCCTATTTATAGGGTTTTCGGGTTGGTCACGCCCCCCCTGTCACGCCCGTGACAGGGGGCGTGACAAGCACGGGACAAAAAAGAAAAGGAATCTGAGGCTGCCAGCCTCGGATTCGCTGGTCACGCCCCAGAGTCACGCCCGTGACTCTGGGCGTGACAGGCGTGCTCGGCGCAGGAATCCAATGCGTTGGCATTGGATTCCAAGGCCACGCCCCTGGTCACGCCCGTGACCAGGGGCGTGTCTCATAAAAAAATTAACTTAAAGGACTCCGAGGCGTTGACCCGGGGTCACGCCTCGGATTCGACGACACGGCCCAGGGTCACGCCCGTGACCATGGGGCGTGTATCTGAAACGAGAATTATTTTTTTGTTTTTTTTTCGTTTTTTTTTGTTCGGGCTAGTCACGACCGTGACTAGTTAGTGTCACGGGCGTGACACTAACTGTCACGGCCATGACTGGGAAGGAAGAGAAGTTTTCTAGCTTCACTTCGTCGAACAAAATTTCGGGCTAGCCACGCCCGTGACCAATGATGGTCACGCCCGTGATAGGACCGAAAGATGAACAGAATGCTGCGCTCGACGAAACCACTCTCGGGTTTCGCCCGACGAACTCAACACGGCTCGGTCACGCCCGTGACCCGTAGGTCACGCCCGTGACAGAGGCGTGTACGAGCAGAAAAAAAAAATTTCTTTTTTCTTTTGATTTTTGTTTATATATATATATAAAAGATATGGTACCTAAACACCTAGAGGGGGGGGGGGGTGAATAGGTGACCTAATCCTTTTCTAACTTTGTTGGCAGCCACTTAGTTAAATCACAGAGTTCTAACTACTTTTGCACAGCAAACAGCAATAACAAAACATACACAGCACAATCACAGCACTGCACACAGTGTTTTATAGTGGTTCCCCAAGATATGGGTACATTCACTTTCCCCCTTCGCCTATCTAGCAGTGTACTAGATTCGGCCAAACTTCTCCACTGTCTCAGAACCCAAATTGGTTCCTACCTCAGGCCCAAAGCCTTACAACTCAGCTTTATCCCAAAGCCTACACTCAGCCAATCAAGGCCTACACTCAGCCAACCAAGGCCTACACTCAGCCAACAAGGCCTACACTCAGAGATCTCTATCTCCTACACTCAGGCTAACAAGCCCTACCCTCAGCCTTTATAAATATAGGCTTACAATCACTCAGATCCAATGGATCCTACAAGTTAAAAATGTAATACAGATAATAACTCTACAACTCAGAAATAAAGGAGGGGAGTTGAGAGATTCTTGATGAGTTCTTGGAAGAACTCAGCTGGATTCACCCTGACTTAGCTTTCTTCAAAGCTTCTTGAGTAGAACTGAATAAGGCTGAATCCTCTGCAGTTGTTCCTTGACCTCTGCTACTTAAGATCCAGAATTGATTCTGAATCCTTCTTCTCAGCCTAGTTCCAGAGGCTGATTTCTTGGAAGGAGCCCTCTCTCTCCAACTTCTTAGATCTGCAGTTGGACTGCAAGATCTTCTTGTGTTGATACCCTTTGTACCACTTCAATAATTTGATCAACCTTGACAACAATCTGATCAATTACTTCAATTACTCTAACCACTTTTTTACAACAGTTTCTGTAAACTGTGGGTGCCTATTTATAGGCATTCTTCATGGTAACCGGATGGTCCGGTCCATAACTGACTTCTGATATCTCTGACAGGTGTTGTAAACCCGCTGGAACGACATCTATCAAATCATCCAGTCACTTCTTGAAATTCTCTAACTGTTTGTAAGTGTCGAGACTTTCTGTCTTTAAGTGTCGACACTTATAGTCCAAGTGTCGACACATGTTGTGTAAGTGTCGACACAAGTCTACAAGGTGTCGACACAACTCCTTGTATGTCTCGACGCAGATTCTTCTGCATGTGTCGACACTGAAATTGAGTGTCGACACAAGTACTTGTTCTTCTAGCTTTTGCTGAATTCTTCTATGTGTCGACACGTCTCCTTTGTGTCGACACATCTTCTTGTGTTGTATCAGTTAAGTGTCGACACTGCTTCTTGGTGTCGACACATAGTCTCCAATGTCAATACTTGCTGAGTGTCGACACAGCTCCTTGTGTCGACACATCTTCTTGTTGTTGAGACTTCAGTTGAGTGTCGACACATTCCCTTAGTGTCGACACTTGTACTTAGAATAAATTGTTGTTCTTTCTGTTCTTTGCTAAGTGTCGACACAGCTCCTTGTGTCGAAACTTTCTTCAAGTGTTGAGCCTTTAGCTAAGTGTCGACACATTGTGCTGGGTGTCGACACTTACTTCAAGTGTTGACTCTCCTGGTAGTGTGTCGACACATTGTGCTGAGTGTCGACACATTCTTCAAATGCTGACTCTTCTGCATAGTGTCGACACATTGTGTTGAGTGTCGACACTTGTACTTAGACTCTGCAGACTTTTGCTGAGTATCGACACAGCTCCAAGTGTCAACACTTTCTGGTGTAGACACTGCTTCACTGGGTGTCGACACAGCTCCTTGTGTCGACACTTTCTGTCTGCACTTTTCTTCACTGAGTGTCGACACAGCTCCAAGTGTCGACACTTTCTGACTGGTGTCGACTCTGCTTCCCAGGTGTCGACACAATGACTCCAAGTGTCGACAATGCTTGTCTGGGTGTCGACACAAGCTTTCTCAAGTGTCGACACTTTCCCTCTGGGTGTCGACACATGGACTTAGAAACTTTTTGCTTCAGTCCAGTGCTTTCTTTACGTGCACAAATAACTCAAACATACATCAAATACATTATGATGTATATCATTGAGTTGGGTGAGGCTTCTTCAAATCAGGTATATTTGACCAATGTACCCAACAATCTCCCCCTATTTGGAGAAGTCATAACCCTTAGTCAATGATATACACCATCCATAATTAAAATTACAAAATGATGTACAGCAGATTATATTCAGCAGGGTAAACATAAACATGTAATAATTCACACATGTATACATATTCAACATTGCAGAACAAACAAGAAATAGACATATTCTCAGAACAATCATGAAATATATTTATCATAAATTGTTCTAACATTGTTCCTTATACATTTTCAATGGTTTACAAAAATATTTTACATTCAACAGATTACAACAATCTTCAAGTTAATTCCTAGTCTATTTCTGATCAGGTTCTTTGATAACTATTCCCTTTCCAGCTTGAACTTGAGCTTTGATAGGGGCTTCAGCAGGTTCAGCAACAGCAGGCTTCTTTCCTTTTAAGTCCTTCTTCTTCAGCTCTTCTGCTTTGATTTTCTGCCTCTCAAAGTAGTGATATGGCTTGGGGAAGTACTTGCTAGGCTCCACAGCAGTAGGAGGTAGCTTTCCCATCTTAGCCTTCCTTCTGAATTGTACTATTGCCTCCTGCCTTATTTCATGTTTCCTCCATTCTGCCTCAGAGAACCATTTGTTCCTGTCATTCATGTTGTCTTTGGCAGCTTTCCAGGCAGTTAGAATTATATTTCTAGAGGTAGGGCTCCATTGTTCAAAATCTGGCTTTTGTTCTGCTTGTTCCCTAAACCTCTTCTTTGACAACCTTGTCTCTTCTTCTTTGTTCATGGCCTCTTGCAGAGCTTCAGAAATAGGTTGAACAACCTTCTCAATATGAACTTTGGCATTGCCCTCAGTTGGGCTATACATAGTGCTGACATCTGCTTGAACCATATCAAAATCTGGAGGTGGATATATTACTTGAGCTACTTCTGCTTGCTCACCTCCAAGATAGGTAGTTTGAATCCCTGATTCAGCAACATTATCATCATCACAAAGTGGAGGATAGCCCAATGTAGCTCTGATGGAGTTGGATATCCATTTGGCATGGTCAGAGCTAGCTTTGACTAATACTCTCTCCCCCTTTATGACTTCTCTGGCCATATGGTCTCTGACATCATCCTTTTGAAACCTTATCTGACTGTCCAAATATCTGATTCCCTCTTTGAAAAATGGTTTAAGCTTTTGTAGTTGGTCAGAGATAGCTTTCTGAGAATCTTGAATTGCAGTCTTGACAGCAGTTAGCTCAGCTTGGAATACTTTATCAAAATCAGCCTTAACTGCAGCAGCAGATGTAGAAGGTTCATCTGCCTTATTCTTCAATGCAGTGAGTATAGTATTATGTGACTCAGCCAGATTGTCATTTAGTCTGATTTGGTTTTCCAGCACATATCCTTGCTTTAAGGCTATATCATCTACCTGTGCCTTTATCTTCTCTTGGTGTGTTGCCAGATACACCACAGCATTACCACCCTTGTGGAAGCATTCATTCATCTCCTTCTTATTAAGGTTCATCTCAAACCTTATAGACTTTATTTCTTGGGCCAGGTCAAACTATAAAGTATTCTGCCCTTCATCAACATAAGTCTCTATGGCTTTCCTTTGTTCATCAATTTTTAACTGCAGGGCAATCAGTAAAGCACTATAGTCAACAGTTGGAGCTTGTTGGACTATAGGCTGTGGGGCAATGGATTGCAAGGCTTTCTTATAACTCTGGCTTCTCCTCTTAAAGACATAGAGTTTCTTCTTCTTGTCCCTAGCACTCTCCTCATCCTCAGAGGCAGAAGTGCTGGCAATATCAACCCTGTCCTTAGGGCTTTGAGGCTTGTCAGCTGGCACAGCAGTTGCCTTTTCAGTTTCCAGCCTAATTGACTCTTTCAGAACTTCCATGTGCTCCCCCTCAGCAGCAGTACTCTTATCTTCAGCAACATCAATTTCTTTGTCAAAATCTGCCTGATCCAGATTTAGGAACAGGTCTTCCATTGTGAATTCTTGTGATGAAGGAGCTTTAGAAGTGCTTGGTTCTTCAACTACTTGATCTGGAACTACTTCCAGTACAGCAGATGTGTCTTGGATAACAACATCTGGTACTTGACTGGGCAGTTGAGTTTGTTGAGGAACATCAGACAAATCAGCATCTTCTATAAGATATTCTAAAGTTTTTAGGTCAGTGAGTACCTCTTGGATGATGACTGTGGCTTGCTCACTGTCCAGAGTAGATGGTTCTTCTACTACTGGAAGCTCCCCCTGGCTGTGATCCCTATGAATGGGGCTAGCTTGAGGCAGCTCCCCTGGATCTCAGCTACATCTTCAGCAGCAGGGATCTTCTCTGCTGCCACTCCCTCATGATCATCTGGAGTGAAGACAACTTGTTCTTCACTATCAGAATCACTAGAGGACTCTTGTACCACTTGTACAGTCTTTCTCTTCTTCTTTGGAGGAATTTCTTTTTCAGATACTGGCTTCTCAGGGGTTGCCACTTCCTTGGACAACACCCTGTCCCATCTGGAAAATATCCTTTGGTCCATCTTCCTCATGTGGTTGATCTTGCTTCCAGCAGCATTGCTCATTACCTCTGGTATTGTACCAGCTAGGTAGAGACTTATAATTCTGCCCAGGTTGGGCTTCTTCAAGCTCTCCTTAATCTTCTCATACACCACTTGAGACCAATCTGTTTTCAGGGTGAATATGATTCTAGTCATAATTTCAAACATGTAGGCAGACACTCTGTCATGTCCTCCAGGCTTGCTGAGTATAACCTTGCCTACAATCTCAGACAGGAATTTTCCTTGACTATTCATGCCTTTCCTGTTAAAGACTGATCCTATCTTCATCTTTGAATCTAGTCCACACCAGGTAAGAGCCTCCCTGGTCTTGATTGCAGTTACTTCTTCTTCATCTTGAGTTTTAGGTAGCTGGAGTACCTTCCTCAGACTCTTTGGTGAAACCTTGACTTTAGATCCATGAACTCTGGAATTAATTCTGTATCCAGATTCATCAACAGCAGCTCCATTAAGGAATTCAAGAACTTCCTTCTTCCAAATCTTTGTTGGTTCTGAAACCAAGTATTCCAATCCAGAATTGGCGACTAGGGTTACTATCGCCTTGAGTTCTGGATCAGCTTCATCGAACGCGCCTCGCACTAGCTCATAGCCCTCGTTGACGTTCTCCTCAAGTTTAGGAGCCATTAGGGTTTGGAGAATTTGTCTTTAGAAAAGAGAGATGTCGACACTGTAGTTTTGATCTCGAAACTTTGAAAGCATGTCGACAAACAAAGACAGAACCCTATTTATACCTGTCTAATTTTGAAGATGAACAGGCGGGACAGCTAGCTTAACATGTGTCGACACTGGCAATAAGTGTCGACACTGACTTATAATGTCTCGACACATATGTGTCGACACAAGTTTAGTCAACAGATTTTATGTGTCGACACTTGGTTATGTGTCAACACAACATAACTCGACACATTGTCGAGACTTTACTTAGAAAAATTCTGAGTAAAACATAAGTGTCGACACCACATTGGATGTGTCGACACCTACTTGACATGTGTCGACACTAACATTCTGAAGTGTCGACACCACATTCCTAGATGTGTCGACACCTTTTTCCTGAAGTGTCGACACCACTATTCTGTGTCGACATAGACTTGTCTATGTGTCGACACCTTTTTACTTAGTCAATTTTCTATTCTGTAAACTTAGTTTAAGTTTATCATTCCTAGTTCAATTTTGAATCTATTGAACTTAGCTTCTTCTAGTGGCTTAGTAAACATATCAGCTATTTGTTCATCTGTTTTAACATATTCAAGTACAATATCATTTCTTTCTACATGCTCCCTAAGAAAGTGATATTTAATTTCAATATGTTTTGTCCTACTATGAGATACAGGGTTATTAGCTATTGAAATAGCACTTGTAGAATCACAGTAAAGTGGAGTTCTACTTACCTGAATCCATAGTCCTCTAGCTGATGTTGAATCCACAGAAGTTGAGCACAGCAACTTCCTGCAGCCACATACTCTGACTCAGCTGTGGAGATAGCCACACTGGGTTGCTTCTTGCTGCTCCATGAAATTAGTCTTCCTCCTAGGAATTGACAGGTTCCAGTAGTACTCTTTCTATCCTCTTTGCATCCTGCAAAGTCTGCATCTGAATAACCTGTTAGATCAAAGTCTCCATTCCTAGGGTACCAGAGGCCTAGATAGGGAGTGCCCTTTAGATATCTCAAAATTCTCTTGACTGCAGTCAAGTGAGACGCTTTAGGGCAGGCTTGATACCTGGCACAAACACATGTAGCATACATGATGTCTGGTCTACTAGCAGTCAAGTATAATAGGGAGCCAACTATCCCTCTATACAAGGTTTCATCTACAGGTTTCCCTGCATCATCCTTGCTAAGAGACATACTTGACCCCATAGGAGTCTTCATGGTACTGGATGAATCCATACCATACTTCCTTATGAGTTCTAGGGTGAACTTGGACTGACATATGGATAAACCATTTTCAGTCTGTTTAACTTGGAGACCCAAGAAAAACTTCAGCTCTCCCATACTACTCATCTCAAACTGACTTTGCATAAGTTTTGCAAACTTTTTGCAAATGCTGCTTTCAGTAGACCCAAATATAATGTCATCTACATATATCTGGACTAGTATGACTTTGCCTCTAAATTCCCTAAGGAATAGAGTCTTATCTATTTTCCCCCTTGAGAACTTGTTCTCAATGAGGAAACTAGATAGGGTTTCATACCAAGCTCTAGGGGCTTGCTTTAACCCATATAAAGCTTTCCTAAATCTATAGACATGATGAGGTAGTATTGGATTAACAAAACCTAAAGGCTGCTCCACATAGACTTCTTCTTTCAAATTACCATTTAAGAATGCTGACTTGACATCCTTCTGGTAAACCTTGAATCCTTGATAGGTTGCATAGGCCAAGAACATCCTTATAGCTTCCAGTCTGGCTACTGGAGCAAAGGTTTGATCAAAGTCAGTACCTTCTTCTTGGCTATATCCTTTTGCAACCAGTCTAGCTTTATTCTTTATGATGACCCCTTGTTCATCCATCTTATTTCTGTAGATCCACTTAGTTCCTATTACATTGTGGTCTTTAGGTTTTGGAACCAGTTCCCAAACCTTGCACCTCTTGAACTGATTAAGCTCTTCTTGCATTGCTTCAGTCCATTGTGGATCTTGTATTGCTTCTTCAAATTTCTTAGGTTCAACTTGAGACAAAAAGCTGGAGTAGATTGCTGCATTGTATCTGCTCCTGGTTTGAACTCCTTGTCTTGGATCTCCAATATTCTGCTCTACTGGATGATCTCTAAGATGCCTATTGGCTGGAGGCATCCTAACTTCAGGTTGAACCTCTTCAGCATCTGCATCATGCTGTACTCCTTGTATTTCTTCAGCTATTGGCACATGTAGTTCTCCCCCTGGACAACAGCTACTCTCCTGTCCTTGCTGTCTTGCAGCAGGCACCTCTTCTATAGTAAGCTTGTCCATTGTCTTTGTCAAACCTGTAGGGCTGCATACATTGCTAGACAACTCATTATTAATAAGTTTTGTCTCATCAAAAACTACATGCACTGATTCTTCTAAAACTTGTGTAGTCAAGTTGTAGACTCTATAAGCCTTACTATTATTGCTGTACCCAACAAAGATTCCCTCTTGGGACTTGGCAGCAAACTTAGTCAAGTAGGACTTCCCATTGTTAAGTATGAAGCATTTGCAACCAAAGATCCTGAAATAGGATAGGTTTGGTTTCCTGCCTTTCACAACTTCATAGGGGGTCTTGTTAAGCCTTTTAGTGATGGTAGCCCTATTTATAACATGGCATGCAGTATTAACTGCTTCAGCCCAGAAATATTCTGGTAGTGATGTATCACTTAATAGGGTCCTACCAGCCTCTATCAAGTTTCTATTCTTCCTCTCAGCAATGCCATTCTGCTGAGGTGTTCTTGGTGAAGAGAATTCTTGAAATATCCCAAAGTCTTCACATAGTTTTGTCATGCTTTCAGACTGAAACTCAGTACCATGGTCACTTCTAATTTTGACCACAGTACTATTTAGTTCATTCTGAATTTGCTTGACAAAGCTGTAGAAGACACTAGGTGTTTCAGATTTCTGTCTTAAGAAGAACACCCAGGAAAACCTTGAGTAGTCATCAACAACTACAAAGGTATAGACTTTCCTACCTAAGCTGTGAACTGGCATTGGACCAAATAGATCCATATGCAAGAGGTATAAACACCTCACAGCATCTTTGTTATCTATGCTTCTAAAGGTGGATTTAGTCTGCTTGCCCTTTTGACAAGCTGAGCAAATACCATCTTTAACACACTTAACTTGAGTACCATTCCTCACTAACTCTTTACTAAAGAGTTTGCTAATAGTCTTGTAGTTAAGATGGGCTAGCCTCTTGTGCCATTTGACACAATGAGAGACTGTCTCATCAGCTACAAGACAAACTGGAGAACCATTGTTCTCAATCATAATGTCTAGACAGTAGACATTCCTCTTCCTATATCCTGTCAAAATGATCTCTTGATCACTTGACCTCTTGATATGACAACCATTTTTAACAAATGAGATGTTATACCCTACATCACTTAATTGACTTATACTTATTAGGTTGTGTTTCAACCCTTTAACATAAGCCACTTGAGTAATGGTAACCAAGTTTGAAGAAATGTTACCAAACCCTTTGATGATTCCTTTTTCAGAACCACCAAAGGTCACTTTAGGACTATTTTTGATTGGAATATAGTCCTTCAGTAGTCCCCTAGTTCCAGTCATATGTCTGGAACATCCACTATCCAAGTACCATGTTGGGGTATGGCCACTTGGACTCACCTGCAAAACAAATTAATGAACCTTAGAACCCAAAGTATTCTTGGGTCCTTGGTGATTGTTAGTTTGCAATTTGACAAACCTACCTACTGGCATTCCAACAGGTAGTTTGGAACTCACTTTGGCATTCACATTATGCCAACAGTCCACTGCAAAATGGCCAACTTTGCCACAGCACCAGCATTCAAATTTATTGTACCTTTGCTTAGGTACAGCCTTGGCTGTCTTGACTACAGCAGGCTTGTTGAATGTTGGGGATTTGCCCTTGGACTTAAACTTGGACTGCTCAGTCCCTGCAGGTCTAACAAAACCCAGTCCAGCCTTCCCTTTATGATGAACAAATTCATCAATTAAAGGTAGCACTGATTTAGGTTTTGAAAACCTAGCAACAAGTTATCTCTCTTTCTGAAGATTGATCTCCAGATTCTTAATTTGATCATTCTTATAGGTGATAGTTCCCATCTGAATCACTGTAATGTGTTTCAGCCTGGCTACCTCATTCAGTTTTTGATCAAATTGTTTCTCAAAATCTGTTGCAACAGCCTTGAGATCAGCAATCTCCTTTGCCTGACTTTTGGCTAGGGTCTTGCTTTTCTTATAGGCTTGCAACAGTACCTTATATTCATCTATAAGCTGATGAATATCTTTCTCAGACTCAGATATATTCTCATCACTTGATGAAGAAGAATCTGATTCTGAACTAGAAGAAGAAACTGAATTTAAACTTGAACTTTGTACCTGACTGGGTCCTGGCTGCTCCAGGATTTTGGCACTATCTGTCAAAGCCATTAGCCCTTGGCAATGACTGTCTTCTTGTTCATAAATTGACTCCAAGATCTCCATGAATTCTTCCTCTTCTTCTTCAGCAAACAGCCCTATGTAGGCTTCAGCCTCAGACTCAGTTTCTGAAGAAGATATATCTGATAGAGTCTTCTCCTTCTTAGCAACAAAAGACTTTTCTTTCTTCCCTTTGAAGTGAGTCTTTTTCCTGTCACCAGATTCCTTTCTCTTCTCTGGACAATCTGCAATAACATGACCCTGTCTATTGCAGCAATAACAAACAATCTTTGAACCAGTTGCCTTGCTTGATTTTGTCCTTCTCTTGTCATCCTTTGAAGATCTCTTTTTCTGATAAGAGTCTTCCTTTCCTTGTGATGTAGAAGGCCTTGACCTCCACTGTTTCTTTTTCAAAAACTTCTGAAAGTGTCTGGTGAAAGCAGTAAAGTCTTCATCACTTTCACTGCTCTTAGACTTTGTGCTGACAAACTCATCAGACTTTGATTCAACTACCTCTAGAGGTGGAGTTGAAGACTTATTCCTGCACTTTCTGGGAACTTCTGTCTTGAAAGCAACAGTTCTTTCTTTGTGCTCAGTCCTTATTAATTTCTCCTCCTCTTTTCTCACTGTTAACTGCATTTCATAAGACAATAGCTTGCCAAACAGTGTGGGAGGAGGAATTTCCCCCAACTTAGCCATTTCTCTTATGGCACAGATCTTGGTGTCCCAATCTTTGGTTAGGGACCTTAAGAACTTGTCATTTAGTTCATAGTTAGTGAACTCTCTTCCATAAGACATGAGTTCATTAACTATTCTGTAAAATTTCTTATAGCACTCAGTGATGCTATCACCCTTTCCTTGCCTAAAGCTTTCATACTCCTGATTTAGCAAGGACTTCCTATCTTGCCTAACTTCTTCAGAACCTTCCATATAGACAATGAGAGTATCCCACATCTCTTTTGCTGTCTTACAGTGAATTAAGTTCTGAAAAGTGGCATCATCAATTGCACTCACTATTATGTTCTGTGCCCTCTTGTCCATGGTAGCTAGGACAATCTCATCCTTAGTCATCTCAGAGAAATCCTTTGGAGTCCTCTAATTTGCATCCAATACTGAAATCTTCATTGGCACATAAGGCCCTTCCTTTACTGTGATGTAGATTCTAGGGTCAGAGGCTTCCATAAATAGCCTTACCCTCTCTTTCCAGATCCCAAAGATCTCCTTTCTGCATATGGGTAATTTCATGGAACCCAATTCCTTGTGATTCTCATAAGAACCCATGTTTCTTGATGTTCTTGATTTTCTTGAAACTGTGTAATACCTTACTCTGAATCTGCCAAACAGGATTTCCTCAGGCTGTTAGTCCTTGTTTTGAGGAACCTGGCTTTGATACCACTTGAAAGATATGGTACCTAAACACCTAGAGGGGGGGGGGGGGTGAATAGGTGACCTAATCCTTTTCTAACTTTGTTGGCAGCCACTTAGTTAAATCACAGAGTTCTAACTACTTTTTCACAGCAGACAACAATAACAAAACATACGCAGCACAATCACAGCACAGCACACAGTGTTTTATAGTGGTTCCCCAAGATATGGGTACATCCACTTTCCCCCTTCGCCTATCTAGCAGTGTACTAGATTCGGCCAAACTTCTCCACTGTCTCAGAACCCAAATTGGTTCCTACCTCAGGCCCAAAGCCTTACAACTCAGCTTTATCCCAAAGCCTACACTCAGCCAATCAAGGCCTACACTCAGCCAACCAAGGCCTACACTCAGCCAACAAGGCCTACACTCAGAGATCTCTATCTCCTACACTCAGGCTAACAAGCCCTACCCTCAGCCTTTATAAATATAGGCTTACAATCACTCAGATCCAATGGATCCTACAAGTTAAAAATGTAATATAGATAATAACTTTACAACTCAGAAATAAAGGAGGAGAGTTGAGAGATTCTTGATGAGTTCTTGGAAGAACTCAGCTGGATTCACCCTGACTTAGCTTTCTTCAAAGCTTCTTGAGTAGAACTGAATAAGGCTGAATCCTCTGTAGTTGTTCCTTGACCTCTGCTACTTAAGATCCAGAATTGATTCTGAATCCTTCTTCTCAGCCTAGTTCCAGAGGCTGATTTCTTGGAAGGAGCCCTCTCTCTCCAACTTCTTAGATCTGCAGTTGGACTACAAGATCTTCTTGTGTTGATACCCTTTGTACCACTTCAATAATTTGATCAACCTTGACAACAATCTGATCAATTACTTCAATTACTCTAACCACTTTTTTACAATAGTTTCTGTAAACTGTGGGTGCCTATTTATAGGCATTCTTCATGGTAACCGTCTGGTCCGGTCCATAACTGACTTCTGATATCTCTGACAGGTGCTGTAAACCGGCTGGAACGGCATCTGTCAAATCATCCAGTCACTTCTTGAAATTCTCTAACTGTTTATAAGTGTCGAGACTTTCTGTCTTTAAGTGTCGACACTTATAGTCCAAGTGTCGACACATGTTGTGTAAGTGTCGACACAAGTCTACAAGGTGTCGACACAACTCCTTGTATGTCTCGATACAGATTCTTCTACATGTGTCGACACTAAAATTGAGTGTCGACACAAGTACTTGTTCTTCTAGCTTTTGCTGAATTCTTCTATGTGTCGACACATCTCCTTTGTGTCGACAAATCTTCTTATGTTGTATCTGTTAAGTGTCGACACTGCTTCTTGGTGTCGACACATAGTCTCCAATGTCAATACTTGCTGAGTGTCGACACAGCTCCTTGTGTCGACACATCTTCTTGTTGTTGAGACTTCAGCTGAGTGTCGACACATTCCATTAGTGTCGACACTTGTACTTAGAATAAATTGTTGTTCTTTCTGTTCTTTGCTAAGTGTCGACACAACTCCTTGTGTCGACACTTTCTTCAAGTGTTGAGCCTTTAGCTAAGTGTTGACATATTGTGCTGGGTGTCGACACTTACTTCAAGTGTTGACTCTTCTGGTAGTGTGTCGACACATTGTGCTGAGTGTCGACACATTCTTCAAATGCTGACTCTTCTGCATAGTGTCGACACATTGTGTTGAGTGTCAACACTTGTACTTAGACTCTGCAGACTTTTGCTGAGTGTCGACACAGCTCCAAGTGTCAACACTTTCTGGTGTAGACACTGCTTCACTGGGTGTCGACACAGCTCCTTGTGTCGACACTTTCTGTCTGCACTTTTCTTCACTGAGTGTCGACACAGCTCCAAGTGTCGACACTTTCTGACTGGTGTCGACTCTGCATCCCAGGTGTCGACACAATGACTCCAAGTGTCGACACTGCTTGTCTGGGTGTCGACACAAGCTTTCTCAAGTGCCGACACTTTCCCTCTGGGTGTCGACACATGGACTTAGAAACTTTTTGCTTCAGTCCAGTGCTTTCTTAACCTGCACAAATAACTCAAACATACATCAAATACATTATGATGTATATCATTGAGTTGAGTGAGGCTTCTTCAAATCAGGTACATTTGAGCAATGTACCCAACAATATATATATATATATATATATATATATATATATATATATATATATATATATTTAAGATTCAACTAAACGATAATAAAACAAAAGTTACCGACTTGAAGAAACACGTAGACTTGACGCTCAACTCCGTCGATCTTCACGCCGAAAAAGATGTCCTTCAAACCTACAAAAATTTAAATAAAATTAAATAAGAAAAAAAAAACGATAAGCATGGGGTGCCTCCCACAAGCGCTTTGTTTATTGTCATTGAGCTCGACCAAAGCGGGGCACTCGTTTATGGGTTCGGGAGGTTAATTTCCTCCTGGTACTCATTAGTAGTATCGCCGGCGAGGAATATCTTCAACCGGTGCCCATTCACTTTAAATTCTCCTTGTTCCGGGTGCGAGATAAGCACTGTCCCATATGGCCATACCTCTTTTACAATAAAAGGGCCGGACCATCGGGACTTGAGTTTGCCCGGAAAAAGTCGGAGGCGCGAATTATAGAGAAGAACTTGGAATCCCGGTTTGAAATCTTTAGGGTGCTTAATTTTTTTATCATGATAAAATTTTGTGCGCTCCTTATAAAGTTTATTACTTTCATAGGCTAAGGAGCGCCACTCATCGAGCTCGTTAATTTGGAATTTCCGAAGCTCGGAGGACAAAGTTTCATCTAGATTTAAAAATTTAAGCGCCCAAAAGGCGCGGTGCTCAAGCTCAACTGGTAAGTGACATGCTTTCCCATAGACCAATCGGTACGGCGTACAACCGATAACGGTCTTGTACGCGGTCCGATAAGCCCAAAGAGCATCATCAAGCTTGACCGACCAATCCTTTCTATTAGTAGAAACCATTTTCTCCAAAATTCGTTTGATTTCACGGTTAACTACTTCTACCTGACCACTTGTTTGAGGGTGATAGGGGGTGGCTAACCTATGTGTAACGCCGTATTTAGACAAAACCTTGGCGAATTGTGCGTTACAAAAGTGGGTGCCCTTATCACTAACTATTGCCCGCGGTGCTCCAAATCGTGAAAATAGTTTTTTGAGAAATTGGGTCACGACTCGGGCGTCATTAGTGGGAAGGGCTTGCGCTTCCGCCCACCGTGACACATAGTCGACCGCTACCAAAATATATTTATTTTCATGCGATGTTGGTAGCGGTCCAACAAAGTCGATCCCCCATAAATCAAAAACTTCTATTTCTAAAAATGTATTTAATGGCATTTCATCGCGGCGGGAAATATTACCTGAGCGTTGGCATTGTTCACAACGACTTACATGGGCGTGAGCATCCTTGAAGATGCTTGGCCAATAGAAGCCTGCTTCAAGTATCTTCCGAGCCGTCCGAGTAGCTTTATAGTGCCCACCGGTGGGTCCCTCATGACAATGCTTTAAAATTTGTGCGCCTTCCTCATGAGAAACACACCTCCGCACTACTTGGTCCGCACAAACACGAAAAAGGAAGGGATCCTCCCAAAAATAATTTTTCAAATCAGAAAAGAATTTCTTCTTTTCTTGATAAGAAAAACCATTCGGGAGGAATCTCGCAACAAGATAATTTGCGAAATCGGCGAACCAAGGAGTGGGGATGGTGATTACCTTATGAATGGCGAGAAGGCGCTCCTCGGGGAAAGTGTCGTCAATGTCCTCCTCCATGAGCTCCCCCGAATTTGGGTTCTCTAACCGCGAAAGATGGTCTGCCGCCAAGTTCTCCGCTCCTCTCTTGTCGCGAATCTCCAAATCAAATTCTTGGAGTAGTAAGATCCACCTAATCAATCGCGGCTTTGCCTCTGTTTTTGCTAGTAAATATCTCAAAGCCGAATGATCAGTAAAAACAATAATTTTAGACAAAGTGAGATATGAGCGGAATTTATCAAATGCGAAAATTACGGCTAATAATTCTTTTTCGGTGGTCGTGTAATTTTCCTGTGCGGCGGTTAATGTTTTGCTTGCATAATAGATAGGATGAAAGTTTTTATTTATGCGTTGTCCTAACACCGCACCAACGGCAAAACTACTAGCGTCACACATTATCTCAAAAGGAAGCTCCCAATTGGGAGCGATCATGATAGGAGCGTTAATCAATTTTTCTTTAATAAGAGAAAAAGCACGCAAACAATTTTCGTCAAAAATGAACGGCGCGTCTTTTTCTAACAAGTGGGTTAGGGGCTTAGTTATTTTAGAAAAATCTTTAATAAACCGGTGATAGAAACCGGCATGCTCCAAAAAACTACGAACGGCCTTAACATTTGAAGGGGGAGGTAGCTTTTCTATAGTTTCAATTTTTGCTTTATCTACCTCTATGCCCTTACTAGAAATTTTATGGCCTAAGACCAAACGCTCTCGTACCATAAAATGACACTTCTCCCAGTTTAAAACTAGGTTCGTGTCCTCACATCTTTGGAGTACACAGGAAAAGTTTGCCAAACATAAATCAAACGAATCTCCAAAAACGGAGAAATCGTCCATGAAAACCTCCATGATATCCTCCACTAATTCGTCAAAGATTGCTAGCATACACCTTTGGAAGGTTGCCGGCGCGTTGCACAAACCAAAAGGCATCCTTCGATAAGCGAAGGTGTCAAACGGACAAGTGAAGGTTGTTTTCTCTTGGTCCTAGGGCGCGATTGGGATTTGAAAATATCCCGAGAGACCATCAAGAAAACAATAAAATGAGTGTCCGGATAGCCGTTCAAGTATTTGGTCAATAAATGGCAAAGGAAAATGATCCTTACGGGTTGCATCATTTAATTTACGGTAATCGATGCACACCCGCCATCCGGTAACGGTTCCAGTGGGAACTAACTCATTTTTATCATTAGGCACTACCGTTAACCCTCCTTTCTTGGGCACCACTAGGACCGGGCTCACCCAAGAGCTATCCGAAATTGGATAGATGATACCCGCATCTAATAATTTTATGACCTCGGCCTTGACTACCTCCTTCATGTTAGGATTTAGCCGGCGTTGAGGTTGAATAGTTTTGTGAGCGTGTTCTTCTAAAAAAATTTTATGGGTGCAAAAGGAGGGATTAATCCCTCTCAAATCCGTGATCTTCCACGCAATTGCGCGACGATGAAGTTTTAAAATATGAGATAATTTAATTTTTTCTTCATCGGTCAAGTAGGCCGACACAATAACCGGAAGTTTTGAATCCTTCGCTAAAAATAAATACTCTAAATGATCAGGCAATTGTTTTAGTTCTAATGCGGGAGGTTCATCATAAGAAGTTTTCAAACGATCACTACCAATTTCTAAAAGTTCAAAAATAGGTGCGTGCATGATCGAGAGATTATCACTATTTTCATGAGCAATTAAATCTAAATGTTCTAAATCGGCATCATGATCAATAGAAGATAAAGATTTTTCAGAAAAAAGAAAAGAGTCTTCTTCAAGAGAAGCCTCCAAATAATAATATGAGTCGTCATTTGAGAGCGAGTTTTTCATAGATGTGTCAATAGTAAAGGTAACTTCTTCATCTCCGACTCTAATGAGAAGTTTCCCATTACTAACGTCTATAATTGCGCGCGAGGTGGCAAGAAAAGGGAGACCGAGAATGAGTGGGACCTCGGTGTCCTCTTCGATGTCAAAGATGACGAAATCTACCGGAAAGATAAATTTGTCAACTTTGACAAGCACATCCTCTATGATCCCCATAGGGAGCTTGACAGACCGATCCGCCAATTGAATGCACATTCTTGTGGGTTTAGGTTCTCCTAATCCCAACTTCTTAACTAAAGAATAAGGCATTAAATTGATTGAGGCACCTAGATCGGCTAACGCACGTTTTACTAATAAATCACCAAACAAACAGGGAATGGAGAAACTACCCGGATCGGGTAATTTCTTAGGTAATTTATTAAGTAAAACTGCCGAACACTCCGCATTCAATTGAACCGTGGAGATATCCTCAAGTTTCTTTTTATTGGATAAAAGATCTTTGAGGTACTTGGCGTATTTCGGCATTTGTGCGATTATTTCACAAAACGGTAGATTAATTTGGATTTGTTTAAACATGTCCAAAAATTTACCGTGATGTTCATCCACCCGGTCTTTTTGCATTCTAGATGGATAGGGAAGAGGTGGTTGATAAGCTTTTGGTTTATTAGAAGTAGAAGGTTTAGACGAAGGAGAAGATGGAGAAATTATTACCTCTGTATCAACCGGAATTGGAGAAGTATCAACCGGATTTGGAGAAGTGTTTACCTCCTTCCCACTCCGTAGGGTGATGGCTTTTGCATGCTCCTTGGGGTTGGGTTCTGTATTGCCCGGTAGCGCTCCTTGTTGACGATCGGAGAGCATTTTAGCGATTTGCCCGATTTGTGTCTCCAAACTTCGAAGAGATCCGGTGAGATTCCGGATGTTGGCGTCATTTGTAGTCGTATATTTAGTGAACAATTCCTCGAGATTGGGAGCTTTGGGAGCTTACGGTGGAAAATAGCCGGGTGGAATCGTGTTTGGCGGGCGCGCCGCGTTCCCCGGATTACTCCAAGAGAAGTTGGGGTGATTCCTTATACCTGGGTGATAGGTATTGCCAAAATTGTTACCCGGATTATAAGGTGGCCGATTCGGATTACCCATATAATCCACATGCTCGGCAATAGTAGAAGGCTCCCAATATTGGGGCTCACAGGTAGATTTGGACGAGGAAGCAGACATCTCATTCATCTGTTTTTGCAGTTGCTCAACCTGGAGAGACAAACTTGAAACCGTATCGATTTCAGACATCCCGGCCGGTTTAGGTGGTTTAGACCGAGGTGTACTCCATTGATAGGTATTCAAAGCCATACCTTCTATAAGCTCTTGTGCGGCCTCCAGTGTTTTGTTATTAAGCGTTCCACCGGCGGCGGCATCAATATGTTACCTAGTTTGAGAATTTAGGCCGTTATAGAAGGTTTGGATTTGTAACCAATCCGGAATTGCATGATGAGGACATCGACGAAGCAATTCCTTGAAACGCTCCCAAGTATCATATAACGTTTCCGAATCAATTTGGGAGAAATAAGTGATATCATTGCGCAATTTAGCCGTTTTAGCTGGCGGAAAGTATTTCGTAAGAAATCTTTCCGTCATTTGAGCCCATGTTGTGATGGATCCTCTCGGTAGAGAACCCAACCACTGTTTGGCTTTAGTGCGCAATGTAAATGGAAATAAACTTAGCCGGATGGCATCACCAGATACACCATTAATTTTAAAAGTATCGCATGTTTCTAAGAAATTTGAAATATGCGCGTTTGGATCTTCATCTTGAAGCCCATCAAATTGTACATATTGTTGTACCATTTGGATGATGCTTGGCTTCAACTCAAAATTATTGGGGGCAATAGCGGGGCGAATAATACTAGATTGAGTCTCGTCCAAGTTTGAATGGGCATAATAGGACATAGTCCTTTGTTCAACCGCATTTGGCTCACCCATATTGGAAGAAGCAGAAGATGGAGATCTAGGAGAATGGGAAGAAGAACTAAATGAAGAAGGAGAAGAAGAAGGCGGTGACGGAGAGAGGATTAATGAAGGATTAGGAGTGTCTCCTAAGGATTCCGTATCTTGAAAATTCGGAACTTGAAATTGTAAGCGGTGCCGAAGGGTTCGCTCGATTTCCGGATCCAAATCAAAAAGAGGCGACGGATTCCCTCGGGTCATACACCAAAATAAAACAAAATAAATATTTTTTTTTATTTTGATATTTCTAAAACAAAAAGAAAATGATAAAATTAATAGAGCCTTGCTTTCAAAATATCAACAAAAAAATGTTCCCCGGCAACGGCGCCAAAAACTTGATGTCGATTTTATAAGTTTTGAAAAATATCCAAACTAAACTTTCAACTAGGCAAGTGCACCTATTGAAATTTAGTATAGGAAATATCGTATTTAAACTCGGGGACTGTTGAGTATTTGTACTCACAAGAACGAACTATTATTTTATCGATCGGAAAATTGGTTTTTGCGAAAACGAAAACAAACGTTAAATTAAGAGGAGAAATTCGATGAATAAAAGGCTAGCACTTGATCTGGAATCCCTTTGGGCTAGAATAAAATCCACGAAATTAAAGAGGACAAACATCTAAATTATTAACTTTGACCGCAGAGGTTCCAAAGCTACGAAGCGCCTCTCTCGAGAATACGCACTCGACTAACCTTAGGTAGATCGATTAAGACCTCTCGGCCAGTCGAAAGACCTAAGCTTGCTTTAGGCGGTGAACCTCACTAATGGAGTTGACTCCAATGCGGAAGAATTTTGCGTTCCTCTCTCGAGGGGTGCAAGAAACTCTCTTTATCCTTGAGTGATCTACTCGTATCCACAACCTCTCGGTAAATCTAGGATACGGATCTAGTCTCGAATAAACATAATTTGCAACTTATGAATTCGAAGAAGATTTAAATCAAAGATAAATCAAAGTTAGAAAATAGAATGCTTGCTAATTTGAGACAAAAATAAGAATTTTATTCCATTCCAAAGTTCATCATGATCAAGTGCTAATTGAAAATTAGCTACTCATCATGATGGGAGAATTACAAGAAAGATTGATGAGAGACATGATTATAAAAATTACTTGGAAATAAAGACTACACTATGAATTGAAAATGCAGAGAATAACAGTAAAGAAAATAGAATTAAGCTCCCAAAAATCTCCCCTTGAGCATCTGAAGCTGTCTGGAATTTATAGAAAATGTTGCTGGGTGGTCACGCCCCTAGGTCACGCCCGTGACCTAGGGCGTGTCGGTCTCGGAACCGTCATCTTCAAGTCCTCTGAACGTTGGCGTGAAACCGTAAAAGTCGTTAATTGGCGGGTTACGCCCCTAGGTCACGCCCGTGACCTAGGGCGTGTCTTGACGGTTGTAGAAAAATGGCGGGAAGCAGAAACAGTGGGAATAACTCCGGCCATTGTTGGAGGGGTCACGCCCGTGGTCACGCCCGTGACCTTGGGCGTGTCTTGAGAAAACTCCCAGCGCCTGAAACTGCAGCATTAAGTCGGCACGCCGGGCTGTCACGGGGTTCGTCACGCCCGTGACCATATGTGTCACGCCCGTGACGTGTTGCAAATAGAAACTGCCGTTGACTGGAAGTCAGGGCAAAGCAATGGATGTCACGCCTGGAGTACATGCCCGTGTGATGATGGTCACGCCCGTGACCTTATGGCGTGTACTTTTAATTGACGTGGCAGATAGCTCCTTCCACGTGCCCGGTTCTCGTTAGGATGTAACGCTCGTGACCATGTCAGTCACGCCCGTGACGTTGGCGTGTACATTTGAAATTTCCCTTCTTTTGTCCAGTTTTGTCTCCTGGTCAACCCTATAGACTCCAAATTGAAATTTGCAGCCCAGATTGCCCTGAAATAAGAAATTAGAAAAATTCAATAATAAAATTACAAAATATAATTATAAACTAATTAATTATTGAATAAAAATAATATAAAAACATGGACAAAATTAGAGTTATCAATACATTAATAAAGATTTACCTGTAATTCCACTGGTAGATTCGAGAACTAACATCTACAGGCTTAAATCAGTTCACTGAAAACTAACGAAGATGCGTCATTGGAAATCACTACAACTTACAATTGACATCAAGAAATGTATGGAAAACCCCGTTCAAACCCTAAATAGACTGGCATTTAGATATATATACATATTTAGAAGATTTCTTAAATTGTCTTGATATCAGAAGACTTCAAGAATCCGGCATGCCTCTTAACCTGTAGATTCCTATTAAAGAATCCCTTCGATTTTGACTTAGACAAACTGAAAACCCGCTAAAACCCGCTTAACCCAAAGACTTCCGCCGAACCTTAGCGTTTCGCTCTTCACACGGAAACCCGTTAAAACACTTTTAAACCCGTCGATATCGCACAGTATCCCGCCGACCCTTCATATTCCGCAGGAAGCTCACCGAAGGAAACTCGCCGATTCTTCCCCTTCCGTCGACAACCGCAGGAATCCCGCCTTTTCCTCCGTTGATATCCACCGCAGGAATCCCGCCTTTTCCGTCGACAACCACAGGAATCCCGCCTCTTCCCCTTCTGTCGACAACCGGAGGCAACTCGCCGATTCTTCCCTCAGTAGATCACTCCTCTCGCGTCCAGGGCGCTCATCCAAGTCTCGGCGGGTTCGTTCGACCAAAGTCGCGATCTTCTTCCGGTTTCCCTCCGTTTCCGTCGATTCTCACCTTCTACGCTCTTGGATAACCACTTTCTCACCCTTATAGTGACTTACTGTTAGTGTAGCTTCCCTCTTGATTCCTGATCAGGCGTAGTCTTGGGATTTCAGTCTTGCAATGGCTCCAAGGACAACCGCCGGCCTGGTCACTGGTTGTGAGTTGGTTCGAACAGGGTTCTCACATGCTTCTGATGAATTCAGAAACATCATTATCATGCTTGAAGAGGCTGGACTCTTATTCATACTGGAGCACCCCTGTAAAATCTTGGACAAGGAAGTAATGGAGTTCTTCGCAACCGCCAAACTCCGGAATGAAGACTCTCTCATCAAGAGAAAGGTTGCAGGGGCAAAGATCAAGATGTCTGCAAGCAAGCTGACCCAATACTTGCAGCTCACTAGCTCTGCGCACGAGGATTATCTGGAGGAACAAGATAAAAACAGGATATTATTATTCTGTGGACTCGCTCGAGGAACTAGATCGATAAAGCGAAAGTATATGAATGAGGAGGGGAAACTTCTGTCAGACATCATTGGAAAAGTACTCATATGCAAGCCGGGCTCTCATGACCACATCTCTGTGGACATGTTCAAGATCCTTGTGGCAATTGTCTGCAGAAAAAGATTCAACTGGGGGGCATTGCTTTTTGAGAAGATAAAGGACACTCTTAGATCTCCTAGCTTTGGCCGAATCATCATTCTATATCTCAATCAGTTAAACAGAGATAAGTATGACATGAGTAAAGGCGTTCCACTATATTACTTGAAGAAAATGGACTCGAATGTCTTTGACAGATGGGAGAGATGCATTGGGCAGGCTGCCGTGGTAGAACAACAAGAAGTATCTCCAGCCGAGGATGGAACTGTGGCTGATTCCTTAGTAATCCCCAGTGAAATTCCTGATGCACTGACTGCAGGAATTGAGGGGGAGCCTCTACCCGCTTCTGCTAACATCATATCTAACATCTCGCAGATAGCTAGAGATGCAGTTGCAGATCTACAAGAAGAAAGTGAAGCTGTGATGGAAACTGAGGCGGCCCTGAACCTGAACGATCTAGGAGCTGGAGGTGATGTAGAGGAGACTGCTGACGGAGGTTTGGAAGACGATGCAGCTGAGAATGATTTCATGGACGATGAAGACGAGGAAGAAGGAACTATGGGACAGGAAGCATTGGAGCCTCAGGACATCACTGAAGTTCCATCTGACAAGCACGCTCTTGAGATCGTTCCTGAGACAATTGGTGCAACAGTGGAGGGGGAGTCCTCTCAGCAGAGACTGCTTAGTACTTCCGTGAAATCTACAGAGGCAGCAAGTATTCCCCCCTTAGAGACTGTGCTCGTGTCCAGCTCTACAGGTGCATCTGCTGAAGAGCAAGGCCAAGGAATGCCTCAGGATCATCCACTACGAGCTGATCTAGCCAATCACACCGTGAATGTTATTCAGGGTATCGTGGATGAGCTCAAAGCATCTTTTGAGAAAGCTCAAAATAAAATGTTAAAAAGAATTAAGAAGTCTGAGAATCTTATGCTCAAGAACATGGTGGAGATCAATCACAAACTGGACGTGATGGAAAAGAAGTTTGAGGATAAGTATACAGCGGCCGGCCAAGCTGTCACTCTTCTTTTGGATGGATTAAAAAGGAACACCGATACTCTCGCAATAGTAAATCAGAATGCTCATGTCGTAGCAAATAACATTCAAAAGTTTGATGGCAATTTGGTGACTCTTAACACCAATCAACAAGACTTGGTTACTGAGTTCTCCAGAACTATAAAGCACATTGATGAGTCACTGCATTCTTATGCAAACTCCATTGCAGTCGAAGCCAAAAAGGGGGAGAAAGACTATACAGCTAAGATGGCCGAGCTTCAAGAAATCATAATCAAAAACTTTGAGCAGTCAAACACATATGTTTATGACAGTTGTTGGTGGATGCTACAACAAGCGTTAGGCGCTAACATCCCTGAAAACCCTGAGGGTACCCCTGCTCCTGAAATTAATACTGCAGCTGATGATGGAGCCAGTGCTGAAGAAGCTCATTTAAGTGAAGCTGATGCTCATAGGGCTGCTAGGGCCACCTCCAAGGCAAAACTGATGGCAATGTTTGACCAAGGAGCCCTAGCAAAAGCCAGGGACAAGAGAAAATCTCAAGAAGGGACATCTAAGGAAACACAAGCTGAAACGAGAATCAGATTGAAGGAGGAGGAAGTAAGAAACGAAAAGTGGAGTCCGGTATCAAAGAGTATCATCTTGGACACATTCTGGCTACAAGAAAAAGGGGAAATCAATCGGAACGACGTATACAGCCAGCATGAGTGGGAGCTGCACAAGACGTATGAAGCTAAACGGAACATCTTCTTCAGGACCAACACTGCGGCAGATAAAGCTCCTCCTCCCAGATACTATCCAAAGCCCAAGGAGTATGTTGAGAGGCAAAGAAAGAAGTTTTTGGCTCAGAAACATAAGGATGACCTAGCCAAAAATCTATAGACAAAAATTTATAGCTTGTCATTGTCTCATGAACACTTTTATCTTTTCTTATTGTTATATGAACTATCTTGGGAATATATATATATATATATATATATATATATATATATATATATATATGTATATGAATTTAGGATTGACTCAAGCTTTGATCTGTTTGCCTCTATTTCCTTGTGCCGCATTTTTTAAATTCTATATGATGTATATATTATCTGGATGGTGGCATTCATCTTAGCTAGTAGGATTTTGGCTTCGTCAAATAGGGGGAGATTGTTGGGTAATGTATCCACAATTACCCGGATTTGAGGAAGCCTCCTGTCAAGCTAAGATGAATTCACAATGTATTTGATAAAACATTTCAAGTTGTGCTTGCAGTTATTCCATGCTAAGTGCACTCCATGCTAAGTGCACGACGTAATCCCTCGTTGAGCAGATCAGTTTGTTGGCCTACGTGCACTCTCTCTATTGGAGTGTACTTATTTTCAAGTACAGGTCTGTGGTATTGCAAGAGCAGACAAGGAGCAAGGATGGGTCAAAGAGCAGCTCATGGGTGGAAAGACGAAAAATCGTCTAAGTGAGAATCGACGAGAATCACAAAGTGATTCTCGCAGATTCGGGGAGAATCACTAGTGATTCCCGCCGATTCGTCGAGAATCACTGGCTGATTCTCGCCGTCTCTATCTGGCTACATCAAAGCGTGCGACTCTGGCGCTAAGTCATAATCGACGAGAATCACTAGTGATTCTCGCCGAATCGTCGAGAATCTCTGGCTGATTCTTGCCGTCTCTATCTGGCTAAATAAGAGCGTGCAAACAAGTCAACATCGACGAGAATCACCTTTGATTCTCGCCGAATCGACGAGAATCACCTTTGATGATCGCCGATTCGACGAGAATCACCATCGATTCTCGCCAATTTTGACTTGGGCGATTTTCTGGAAACCGCTGGACCGGACTTTGCCGTTGGCACTGTTTTGAACCGGGCTTAAGGTTTCTTCAGGTGGGACCCATAACGGTCATAATGGAGTATTCTACCATATAAATACACCTGTATTACTGAACAGTAAATCAACAGACAGAAATTCAAAAAGGAGCCGAGCCGCGACGTGACCTAGATCGCAAATTCCGCTCCGCCGCCGCCGTCTCCGCTCGTGCAAGTTGTTCGCCGGTCTTGATCGTGGTTTCTTCCAGATCTCCCGTCGATAGAAGCTTAGCCAAGCATAGCGTCTCACGATTCTAACAGGAGATCCTTTGTCTCTTGATTTGTTGATCGGGAAAACCTTCCCCGTCCGAATCGATCGAGACGATCGATCCTAGTGTGACCATTGGAAGACCTAGCTAGCTTTGCTACGAAGAGTGCATCTCCAAAGTACAGTAGCCGCACACCGTTGTCGCCGCCGATCCCGAGAACCAAGCCGCCGCCCCTCTTGCCGCTGCCGGTTTCGGGGAGATTCTCTCCAAGTGAGATCTAGGGTTGTGGACTCTTCGATTACTTCAAGAACACGTCATCAAACGAAGAGGGACACCTTAGTCTCCAAAAGTAGTTTGTATTTCTTGTACATTCTAGTTTATTTTTGTAGTAAAGGAACGTTGGTTCCTAGTGTAAGGGTTGGGTGCAACCCGTGTTGTGGGAGTGTTGTCTCCTACGTGTGGAAGGGTTCCTTCCGATAGTGCAAGGATTGGATTTCAATCCTGTTGGTGAAGAGACCGAGTCGTCCCTTGTTGGGAGATAGGTCGAAGGGGGAAAGTGGATGTACCCAAATCGGGGAACCACTATAAATTGCTTGTGTACTCTATTTGCTGTGTTGTTTTATTTTCGTGTGCAGGTACAATTTTAATTCCGCAAAAACGCTGCACGTCACCTATCCCCCCCATAGGTGAAGCTAGTTGACACTAGGTGGACTTTCATTGGTTATAGGAGAACTATCAAGAGGGGTAAGTACTTATTATTCTTTACATGATTTATTTTCAAACCTATGTGTTGTTTCTAATATAGAACAAAAAGATGTTTCAATCACTTTGAATGATAAATCTTAGTTTTTTTAACTATGAATGATAAACTTAACCAATTTGAACGTAATAAGATTTGGAAACTTGTAGAGAGTCCTTCTGATCATCCTGTTATAGGAGTTAAATGGATTTTAAAAACAAACTAGATAGTGAATCTAGAATCACTAGGAATAAATCTAGACTTGTAGCAAAAGGATATGATCAAAATGAGGGGATAAGTTTTGATGAAACTTTTGCACTCGTAGCATGTCTTGAAACAGTTAAAATTCTTCTTGCTTTTGCTAGTTTCAAAAGGTTTAAATTATTTCAAAAGGATGTGAAAAATTATATTTTTAAATGGTTATATTAAGGAAGAAGTTTATGTAGAACAACTCCCTGGTTTTGTGAATGAAATTTTTTTTATCATGTTTATAAGTTAGGAAAAATGCTTTATGCTTTGAAACAAGTGCCTCGTGCATGGTATGAAAGATTAACTTTATATTTGTTAAATAATGATAATAAAATGGGTAGTACAGATAGTACACTCTTCATTAAGCATGTTAATAATGATTTGATAGTTTTATAAATTTATGTTGATGATATTATATTTGGAGCCACTAATGAAGAGTTATGTAATGATGTTGTATTGACTATGAAAAATTAATTTGACATGAGCAAGGTAGGAGAACTCACATATTTTCTAGGTTTTTAAATTGCTCAAAAACATGATGGTATTTTTATTTGCCATTTAAAATATATTCATGATGTTCTTAAAAGATTTAGATTTAAAAACCTTAAGCAAGCTAGTACTCATATGAGTGTTTCATTAAAATTAGGAAAAAATGGAAGTGGAATATCTATTGATCAAACCTTGTATATAGGGATGATATGATCTTTGTTATATTTAACAGCATCTAGACCTAATATTATATTTGTAGTTTGTTTATGTACTAGATTTTAGGTTAATCCTAAAGAATCATATTTAAAAGTCATTAAACGAATCTTTAGATATCTTATTGGTACTTCTAAATTAGGTTTGTGGTATCCTCATAATGATGATTTTATCTTGCATAGTTATTCTAATTTGAATTATGCTGGTTGTTCTTTAAATCATAAAAGCACAAGTGACACTTGTCACTTTTTAGGCCCTGTACTTATTTCATGATCGAGTATGAAACAGAATTTTGTTGCCCTCCCCACCACCAAGATTGAATATATTGCACTAGATAGTTGTTGTACACAAGACTTATGACTGAAACAAACTTTAGAAGATTTTGGGGTACTTCAACATATCATAAAATTAAGATGCGATAATAAAAGTGCAATTGGTCTAACTTACAATCCAGTACATCATTCATGGTCAAAACATATAGACGTTCAACTTCATTTTATTAGATACCATATTAAAAAGGATAATATAAAAATCAACTTTATAAGAACCGATTCGCAAATTGCCGATATTTTCACTAAACCTCTTCCCGATTCCCGTTTTCAACACTAAGCCAAGAGTTAGAGATTTTAGATGTTTCAAACCGAACTTTTAACTCATTCAATCAGGTTAATTATTTTAAAAAAATGAAAGAAAAATTAGGATTAAGACTTAAGTTAAAGCTATTTTAAACTTAACATAAAGTACTAATCAATTAACACAAGGCTAAACATTAATTAAATGTGTAGTTAAATCACAAAATATAATTGTCTAGACATAATTAAACATCCAAATTATCTCAGCACATATTGATCAGCAAACTTAAAATTCTCACTATCGTCGGGCGACAGTGACTATCGCTAGGCGATAGCTCCAAAAAGACTACCAGCATAAAATCATAAACTCAAAAATCCCAATCTTCACTGCTAGGTGGTTGCTCTTCACTTGAACTCTGGTCTCGGTCCCATGGTCATCTCACACGACGAATTGAATTACATGGAGGCTCCACCACTGGACTCTCCCATTCTTTCTCTTCCCTCGAGGTAGATTTGAGTTTCAATCCTCGAGCAATGAAGTTCACAATCTTCTTCATCCCAGTCAGCCTCACCGTCATCTCAGTGTTGTGCTCCTCCACCAAGTCATATAAATCATCCACCTTTTCTCGAAGAGATCCTCATCGAGGAAGTGGTGGTCTAGTAGAAGTTGATGCTTCACTACGAGTTGGTCTCGCTGAAGAGAAATCTTCACCTAGACCCGATGAAAATCTTGTCGACTCGGTGTTATAGATTGGGTGAATGCAGTCATCCACATAGAGATTCTGGTGAATTCACCTATACTTCTGATATAATACTCGTTGAATAACACTTCCAAATGGAAGTGTGTTGAACTTCTTCCTCATAGGGTTTTTCATTTTTTATGTGTATCGTATAACTGACAAAACCAAATCCGCTGCATCGAACTGCACTTTCTCCAAAATGATATATGTTGCTAAACTGAGCTGTGCGATGATCTTCCTTTTTTCACCTTCCTTCAAAAAAATAGTATTTCTAAGGATATCATACACTATATACACATCAGGAGTAAGGGTAGTCGTCGACTGGATAAGTGTTTTTATAGTCGTTCCATGAAGCACCAGATTAGGGTATGTCCAGTCCATATCTTTTTGGTAGTTCTCTACTATATTCAGCACATTATTACTGTCTATCAGTCCAAATTCATTTCGCAAGTCATCATGCATTATCTCTACCGATCCTTTTTGAACTTGTGACCTTACTCCCTTATTTAAACTTGTGTAAGTCGAATCTTACAATTGGTTATAAAATTCTCTAACTAACACTGAGCTAAACATGTTAGGATAATGATGAACATTATACATGCCTGGGCAAGTAAGTCATAAATGTGTGCATCTCGTGACAAGTCGATTTCTACTATCTTGGATACACCAATAGCTGCTTTCTCTATTCTCGAATATGACTGATATGACGAGTGCGGGTCGCTGGATGAACTTTTACGGGCTCCACAACTATAAGACATTTCCTGCCATTATATCAAAAAATTATTAAAATGCAAAATATCACTATCGTCGGGCGACGTGACTGTTGCCGAGCGATAGCCGAAACTTTACTACAACCCAAAAACTCCATCTCCAAGCTCCAGATCTACAATTTAGATAATATTATAACACGTACAAAATTCACACAACTCTATGTATGTGATGACCCAATCCCGACTCCAATTGGGACTACATCCACCGAGGGAGACCTAGCGGGACGCAACTGGCATCGTTCGGGCTGCAGCTGAAGCACCCCAACCCCTCTCCAGCCTACTAGTGTTGTTGGTGGCCACAAACTCCCTTTGATGAGCGAAACTCTTCGGTTAAGCGTGCAGCATGAGGACTTCCCAGGAGGTCACCCATCCCAGTACTACTCCAACCCGAGCACACTTAAGTTGAAGTTTTTCCACTTCTCAACACAAATTGCTTTGCAACCGCCCAAGTGCCTTGGTCAGCATTCTTGAAGCTGGGTGGTTGCTCAACATACACCTCTTCCTTAATATATCCATTTAAAAATACACTTTTAACACCCATTTGATATAACTTAATTTGTTTATAACTTGCAAACGCCAAAAACATATGAATGGATTCAAGATATGCAACTGGTGCAAATGACTCTTCAAAGTCCACACACTCTATTTGTGAATATCATTGTGCAACCAACCGTGCATTATTCCTAGTTATCCTAGATTCACCATCAAGCGTATTTTTATATACCTATTTCAAACCGATAATTGGATGGTTATCTGGATGCTTTACTAATACGCAGACTTTACTTCTCTCGAATTGATTTAATTCTTCATTCATAGCCAAGAACCATGATTCATCATTTAAAGCTTCTGAAATATTCTTGGGTTTAATTTCAAATATAAAATATAGGTTCGAGAAGGATTCATGCAGGGTTGACCGTTTTCTAACCCCATGTGAGGGCTCTCATATCACTAGTTCTCGTGGATGTTGTTTTGAAAAATTTAGTGTGCTTGGAGGCTCATATCCTTCCATATGAGTTGGAACCTCGAATTCCTCTTCTCTCTCCTCACCTTTGTCTCCCTACGACACATCATCATCAAATTCCTCTTCATTCAGCCTAGATTCTTCAGTTGGTGTGTTTTCATTAAGGTGCACGTGAGCCGATTCTTCAACAACCAAGGTTCTTTTATTATAGACCCTATAAGCACAACTCGTAGTAGGGTATCCTAAGAGGATGCCATGGTCTGATTTTTCATCAAATATTTCTAAGAGATCCTTAGTGTTTAGAATAAAACACAGGCAACCAAAGACTTTAAAATATAATAATGAGGGCTTCTTATCGAAGTATAGCTCACACAGAGTTCGCTTAAGAATAGGGCGAAGCATGATCCAGTTCATCACACAGCTTGTTGTGTTGACCACTTTAGCCCAAAAATATTGACGCAGGTCGAACTCGACGAGCTTAATTCCTAGATTATTACAGAAGTTTGTGAAGTTTTCATTCTCAAACTCTCCCCCATGATCCGACCGTATGCATTTTATCTTTAGTTCCTTTTCATTCTATAGTCTAGTGCATAGATTTGTGAATTCAATGAATGTGTCAGACTTATTAGCGAGAAAGATTGTCCAGCAGAAACGAGAGTAGTTATCTACAATAACAAACGTGTATCATTTTCCACCTAGACTACATGTACTAAGAGGACCAAATAGATCATGAGTATGAAATCTAGTGGTCTAAACGTGGAAATATCAATTTTTTCTTTCGAATGGGGTTTTGATAAATTTTCCTTTTTGACACGGAACGCATAAAAAAGTCAAACTACCGCTTAATTTTGGAAGTCCACGAATTAGTTTATGTTTTGATTGTTTGACTATCAGTTTACTCCTGAATGACCTAGTCTTCTATGCTAAAGATCTAATTCCTCATTTTTGGTAACTAAGCATTTCAAATCGAAAGTAGATATATCTTTAAAACTAACAGTGTAAACATTATGAGTCCTATATGCAATAAGCAAAGCACTATTCATTTTAACATCTATAATATTACAGGTGTTCGTAGATAATTCAAATAATACGTTCAAGCCTGTCGCAGAGTTGACTAATTGAAATTAAATTATGCATAAGGTCATCTACAAACAATACATTTGAAATTGAAAATGCTTTTTTACCTATAGTGTCGATTCCAAGAATATGTCCTTTGTTGTTATACCCAAATATATCCATGCTCCCTTTCTTCTTCTCTAGGCTGAGAAACTTGTCTTTATCTCTTGTCTTGTGCTTGGAACATTTAGATTCCAAGTATCACACGTTCTCCTTGTCCTTAGCCTGCCAATATACCAAAAAGGAAGGTGAGGGGAAAGACCTGGTACGGTTACCCTAGTTGTCACACCCATACGATAGGTAGGAGACGTTGGTAGCCAGATTTACATTATTTTCTTGACACCTTTTCTCAGACACGAGCTGGATGTGTGACCAAATATGTGACATTTTGCACATAGGGTATAAGAAGTGGATGCTGCCTTTTTCGTGTTTCTAGAGCTCGTGCTAGAGGATGGGGATAGCCTTCCAGAATTATTGATTTCATTTTATGATTTTTTATTTAAAGCATTAGACTTAGATGGAAATCGGTTACCGCTCGACGATAGCGTTGGGCTTATGTACCCCAGTCCAAATTCTCTAGATACATGACACTATACTCCCAGCATCATATTCAAATATTTTTGCCCGATTCAAAATTTTTGAATAGTATAGTTTAGATCATGGATCCTCGACTTTAGGGCAGTGTTTTCCATGACTAGCATTACACACTAATTTGCGAATTTCTTTTTACCTTCTTCTATTTTTGCAAGAGATATTTGAAGCTTTTTTTCCAAAACATTCTTTTCATTAATTAGATTGTTCATTTTCAAGGATGTCTTGGAGAGACTTTCTTTTAACTCTTCGATCGTTGACACCGAGTGAGAGCATTCTTAGCACTCAATATTCTCTTTGCCGTATTTAATTAATTCATTATTTAAATTTTATAAGTCCTTTTTTATTTTCTTGTTTTCAGTTCTAAAGGACTTTTTCTCAAGAATTACACTATCTAGCTTATCACAAAGGTGTTCATAGATTTCAAAGAGATCATTATAAGAAGGTGGGGTTACCTCAGTATCGATGTGTGAAAGATGCGGGTTAGATCTGATTACTCTAGAGGGGGGGGGGGGGGTGAATAGAGTATATTAAAAAAACTATTTGGCTGTTTTTGAAATTATCAGAGTAAAAATGATACTAGTAGTAGTAATAGATAAAAAGAAAATGATCTAAACTAAACTACCACAGCACAACAATCTAAACTACCACAGCATAAAGAAAAGAGGCAACCAGACAACACAAGAATTTTATAATGATTCCCCAACCTGGGTATTTCCACTCTTCTACCACCCTGGTAGGAATCCACTAGCAGTTTTTTGATCAGGTGACTACCACCATTGAGTTTTTGATCAGGTGCCCCAAAACCAAAATAAAATTTTGAAGAGAGTTAATAAACCCTTTATACAGGAGGGGGATAGATATTGATGGTGTCTTCTCTTTCTCAAACAACTGAGAAGACAAGTGGATTGTTGTTGTCAAGGTTTCTCTAGAAATCACTTGAAGCCTTGCACATGGTGTAGTAGGTCTTCAGCCTTGACTTGTAGTAACCAGGAACTTCTGTCTGATAGTGATTGTTGTCCTTGAAAGCTCCTAGAGTTGAAGATTAAAGAAGACTCTTGATTTTGTGTTTGTTGTTCTTCTTCTTCTTTTGTAAGATCATGGAGAAAACAAAGTATTTTCTGCACATGGAAGAAAGCAGATGATGTTGTGTAGTACTTCTCTATGTACTGTTCTATGTTTTGTTCTGTCGTTACAAAAGAAAATCTCTTATATATGTCTCTATCGAATTCTCCTTTGAATTTTGAATTCCATTGCATTGAATGGTGATTTCATGGAGAATAAAAATTGGGTGGAGAATATTTGCATTGATGAGTTTCCCCAACTATCCTAATTAAATGAGCAAGTAATTATTCTGATGAAGACCATAATCAATGCCGCCAATAACGACTATATTCAGAGAATATAAACATCAATTACTCACGAAATTATTGCTAAATAATGTAAGGAATATGGACAGAAAATAAGGAAAACTCTTAGTCAGGATCTGCACAGAAATCGTCGACCATAGAATAGATTTTGTCGACCTGAGATCAAAGTTCGTCGAGCTGAGAAATCATGTTCGTCGACCAGAGAAAACTTGTTCGTCAACCTGAGATCCAAGTTCGTCAACCAGAGCTCAGCTAACTGCATTCTTTGAAGAACTTGCCAATTCTGTGGTCCAAGTTTGTCGAGCACAGATTCTGTCTTCGTTGAGCTGAGTTTAGAGAAAAGTTTCCTGGAAAGAATGTGTTGAAGTTGAAATCCAGACTTTGTCGAGCTCAACTCAAAGAATTAACTCTGAGTTCGTCAAGCGGAGCATGACTATCGTCGAACTGAGTTCAACGAATGTTGAACTCATTTTTTGAACTTGATTTTCTTCTAAGTCTTGAGTCTTCTGCTGGCTTGTCCATGTATGGTTGAACCTAAAGACTTAGCCTAGACTCTAGGACTCAAAACACATGACCCTGGCTATACATTATGGGTTAGACATCCTAGTTAGTGAACCTAACCCAAATCCAACCAGCGATCCAACAATCTCCCCCTATTTAGGTGAGGTCACTAATAATATAAAAAGAAAAACATTCACAGAGTAGGAAAAATATATCTGGCAGAAAATTGAAACATTAAGCAGGTATGTATAATTAGTAGCTTTGTGACATTTAATAAATAAAGTTCAGACAATCAAAATTAAACAGAGTATATCATTTCTTCTTCTTCTTTTGCTTGTCATCTTTGTCTTTCTCAGAGGGCTATGCAAATTTGATTTCTCTATTTGGATTAGCTGCTTCTCTCTTGGACATGGTCATATCAGCATCTTCAATAATATTGAGAGAAGTGGCTCTAAGAACAATAGACTCTAGATGCAGATTCATGTAAGCATCAACATTAAAGAATTTGTTAGCCTCATCATACCTTTTTAATTCTTCCTTTCTGTAGGTTGACATTGTTGAGTATTGAGATGGATCTCTCCCTTCAGCTCTAGCTTTATTAATCATTGATAATCCAACAAGCTCCTGGAATCTGGCCATTCTTGAAGTGTTTTCAGTTTCAGGATCCACAAATGGGATTGGTGGAGACTCTGGCCTTTTGGTATTTCAGTCTTTTTAACTTTAGATGCTTATTGTTTATGCTGTTGTTATTGCTGTTGCTACTGTCTACTACTTTTGGAATACCTATGCTGACTGCGTTCTTGATATCTTGAGGATCTATCTTGATGTCTTTGATAAGTTTGATCATAGGAGGTAGACCTCTGAGAATTGCTTCCTGATGCACCAGCAGCAGGTGGAGGAGGAGGACCTCTCCAGTTCCTTTGAGGAGGAAGAGGAGGAGAGTACCTTCTGCTTTTCTTTCTGGCTTTCTACTCATTCTTTGAAAGCCACATCCATGCTGGCATCCCAGGATATGGAGTGATCTTCTGTAAGATATAGTATGGTGTATCATGAGTAGGGTTTGGTTTGGGAGCAGCAATGAGAATAGCTTTTATCTTCTTAGAGACTTTCTTCTTGGCAGTAGAGTTATCATCAGCATCAGAATTATCATCCTCATATTCATAAGAAGATCCCTGAGGATTTTCATATAGATCATCCAGTGCCTTTAGAAGATCTTTTGAATTTGCTTTTCATCCTAGGGCTGCACTGGAGGTTCTATAAGAGCTGGAACAACTATTTCAGCAGCATTTTCAGAAATTAACAAGTTTTCTTCTTCAATGTCAGCCATGATGACTTCATCTAAATCTGGAAGAGGACTATTATTCACTTTATATATGGGAGCCTTTGGAGAGATAACTTTTGGAGAAGAACTGGCCTTGGGAGGGGATGATACTTTTGGAATCTCTGTAACTGCAAAACTTGCATTTAGTTGCTTGGTAACTGTGGGGCTTATTAGTGAAGTATATGGAACTATAGTCATAGAAGGCATTGAGCAGACTACTGGAAGGAAATTCAAATGAATTGTATCAAAAGAATTTAATAAGCTGAATAACTCAACTATGGCATTGATAACGCAATCACCAATAGTTATTATTTCTGGCATAACTGAATAATCCATATCTATATCAGAATCAACTAGATCAATTATTTCAGCTGGAATAGATGCTTCTTCTGAGTCATCAGACATCACAGAATCTTATGCTGCTTTTGTTGCTACTGTCACAACTGGAGCTTCTTCATCACAAAGCATCTCCCCCTGACTAGCTTCAGGGGGTCCTGAATCCAGTCCTCTAGAAGAAGGAATAGATGATAAAGCAGCAATTCTGGATGAAAGGGTAGTGATGGAAGCAGAAAGGGGAGCTATATCATCAGTTATGAGCTTGGTAGGGGTGGGAGAAATGAATGCTAGAAGGTCTTTAGCAATATTAGAGAAGTTGAGATAAAGAGATTCTGGAGCAGTGGAGGAGTAAGGAGTGTGATGTCCACAATTGGAGCATACAGAGAATAGACTGGAAGGATCTGTATGTGTGGAGTCTGGAGCAGTATGTGGTATGTCAGTATGGGTGAGTGGAGGGATGGGAATAGAGGGAGTTGCAGCAGTAGAGGGTTGGACTGTGGTTGTGGGGGAAGAGATGGGTTCCTTATGTGGAGATGGTGGAGGAAACAGTAGATTGAAGGTGTGGGATGACATAAATGCGTCACGGTGTATGTCATTTAAATGAGGTGGAAGTGAATATTACAGTGGAGTGATGTGCTCAGGAGATTGAATTGGTGAGGATTGATGTTGTTGTTGAGGTTGAGGAGTATGTGTTGGAGAAGAAGATGGTTGTTGTTGTTATTGATGTTAAGGTTGAGGAGGAGAAGGAATGTTGGTGGAGGAAGGGACTTCTTCTAGAGGTGGAGGAGCGGCTGTTACGGCCCTAGTGCTCTCAGAAGTCCTTGAAGAGGATGAAGCCTTGGATTTCTTGGTTATTTTCCTCTCCCATCTGCCAAAAAGGGCAGAGGTAAGCCTTTTGGAGGCATTTATGAACACTGTCGTGGAGACCAGTAGTTTAGGTGCCTTTTCTTGAAGAAATATTCCCAATATCCTTCCAAAACAGACCTCTTTCTTATTATTATTCTTATTAATCAAGTCAAACAATAACTTTCCACAGTTTACTCTTTTCTTTTCAACTAGAGCACGCATCACCAAGAACTAGTGTCTAGTGATGTAGTCGTGGGCAGTGTGTTTTCCCAGCAGAACTTTGCTGACAACATCAGCCAAAAATTTGTGTTCAGCAGACAAATTTTTCTTCAGCAGTTTGTTCGGGTTTTCACCAGAGTGACCCATCTTAATCAACATATTATCATATTCTCACTATCCATCTCTATATCATCATTTCCATTCAGCAGATCAAAAATCTCAGTTAAAACGGTGGGGGTAAGAGAGACTGTGTTACCGGATATCTTCCTTGTCATTGTATCTTCCTTTGGTGTTGTAGAGGTGAACACTCATTCCTTAATCTCAGTCATTGCTATCTTGATGCGGCAAGTCATGAATTTCTTTAGGTTTTGATCCTCAAGCTGTTTCATAATGTCCACAAATATCTAGTCAGAGTGCTGAAAGGAATCAAAATCAATATCAAAGCCCATGTCAAATTTCATTGCAACAAGAGAGGACGCCGGAATCACCATTATTTTTCCCTGCACAAGAAAAACAGAGATCAAGTGCAAAGGAACAGAAAGCGCGGGACGGAGCTCGAAGAAAACCTAGATATATGGTTTTCAAAATATGAAGCGACAGTCTCCGTCCGACGAAATAAATAAAATTCTTCGATCTCAGTTCGACGAAATATTTTATAGACAAAAGAGTTCGTCGATCTCAGTCATAAGAAATGAAAACATTTCGTCAAGCTCAGTTCAACGAAAGTTTTTGGAAGCAATATCGTCGATCTCTGTTCGGCGAATAGAACTTCACTCACAGAGAGTTCGTCGATCTCCGTTCGACGAATATCTCTGAGACTTTTCACAGTTCGTCGATCTCTATTCGACGAACTTTGAAAAATTCATCGACCACAAACAGAAATTAATTTAAGGCCTCTCCATTAATCATAGCAAGTTGATTTATAAAGAACAGATGGTTTCTTTCATCCAAGAGCTTGGTGAAGATATCTGCTCTTTGCAAATCAGTGTAGATGTAGACAAGCTTAATTTTATTTTTGTCTACACACTCTCTAATGAAATGATGCCTAATGTATATATGCTTAGTTCTACTATGATGGACTGGATTTTGTGCAATGAAAATTGCACTTGTGTTGTCACATAGTAGAGTTGAATTATTTAAGTTGAACGCATAATCTAAGAGTTGGTTCTGAATCCACAACATCTGGGAACAACTGTAACACCCCGTATCCGTCGCATAACATATAGTAGTAGGTCCGGCCGGGGCCCGACGCCATATACCATAGATAGACCGAGTGGTTACTTATGGAAACCATCCAACCAATCTCAACGTCCTACACAGAGCATTCTAGCGGAAGCAGTTTAAAAGAGTTGTAAACAAGAACCCAGCATAGGAGCATGAATGTCCACTAATACCAAAAGGAATGTTATACCAAAATACCCAGAACCGGCCTTAAGGCCTTACAAAATGTTTCACTTGACTGTTACATGATTTACAAACCACAGCACGCAGGCCGGTCATACATGAATAAAGCAATAAACATTTCCATTCGGGCCTTCGAGGGCTAGCTTCGCAAAAAGGGCTTTAGCCCGCTATTAACCGCTGGGTCCAGCTGCACCTGCAAGCAACAAACCACCGCACGGTGGCAAAACAAGGCAACAGTCAGCAATGCTGACCAAATTATAACGATCCCGCCCCCAACTCGGGGCGGCGATGCTCCTTCCCTGCATTTCATTAGGAAAAGCGAGCAATGTATATAACCATAGCCATTTCATCACAGGTGTTGGCTCGCACGGCCACACGCCCCGTTCACTCAGGGCACATTCTCGGTGAACCGGTCTATGTCGCGTCAATTTAAGACACCAACATTCCGGACTCACCACCGCCAACTGACGGCCAAACCTATGAGCAATATGTCTTCCTGGCATGGGTCACGTCAATTTAAGCCATAGACCGCCGAAGACTCACATCTATGCCAACGGCGAGTGCCATGTAACTTTAGGTCTCTCTAGCCCGAACGACATAGAGCGAGTACGGTTCCATCTAACCCGTGCTCACATCGCAACGGCAATTTAAGCCATTTGCGCGGGTCAAACTTCCACCGAGTCCCATTCTAACACAAGTCACATAACCCCGTTATGTTCAAGATGGCTCTCAGGCCACCAAGTTGGCAAGATCTCGTATCCGCCCAGTTTTCCGGGTGCACCTTTGGGTTAGTCCCCAAGGCTCCCTGCTGCAATCTACCGCGTAGAAAACCCGAAAAACAACCAATAGCTCGGAGTCTTCTCCGGCCTTATGCAATGCAACATCACCGATCCATACCAACATGTTCGGGTAGGCTTCACACATCATGCCTATGTTCGTTCTCGCATACGAACTCTAAACAACGGGGACTTCACATATCTACCCGAAGGAATGCCTCCAACTCTCCGCAAACTCGCGAGAACGTACTTCCTATGCAAAGAAAGAGAGCGACTCATGCTCAAGATGAGGATCGTTACCCTTGAGTTCCTCTTTGGAGCCATTGAAACGTATCCGGATGAAAATCACCGCACTAGCATTGCCTCCGTGGATCCGGAGTCGGCTTGCGATTCGGAGCTCCGAAGCTCCTACAATGGCGGATCTAGCTCCTCTTCCACTCTTGTCTCTCCTCTTTCAGTAAAGACTTGGAGAGATGATAAGTGAAGAAAAGTGATGGATTTCTAAGTCAACTCACGGGTATATCCCTTCAGGAACAACCCCCAGCCGTTGGATCTCAACCTAAGAAAACGAACGGCTTTGATTCGGGGCTGAAATGCCTAATCTGGACTGAACACGGCCTGGCACACGCCCGTGTCCAGGGCCGTGTGCCTCATTCGCCGTCAAAATCGAATCACCTGGAACCTCACACGGGTATCGAACACGCCCGTGTTTGAGCTGACACGCCCGTGTTCCACCTGACACGGCCGTGTAGCCGGCCGTGTACCCCATAATTTTTCGCCATTTTCAACCCGAGCACTGCACGGGTTCTACGACACGCCCGTGTCCTTGCCCGTGTCACCTTGACATGCCTGGGCTCCAGGCCGTGTACACGGACGGTATCGACACTTCACGGCTAAGTGTCGACACGGGTCGACACGCCCTGCGACACGCCCGTGTCGCAGGCCGTGTGCCATGTCTCGACACATTGTCGACACCAAAGTGTCGACTTCACGGGACGAGTGTCGACACGGGCTGACACGCCCTACGACACGCCCGTGTCGCAGGCCGTGTGCCATGTCTCGACACAACGTCAAAACACTGTGTCGACTTCACGGCTAAGTGTCGACACGGGTCGACACGCCCTGCGACACGCCCGTGTCGCAGGCCGTGTGCCCAGTCTCGACACAATGTCGAGACCAAAGTGTCGACTTCGCGCCTTAGTTTCGACACAGGCTTGACACGCCCTGGGACACGCCCGTGTCCCAGGCCGTGTGCCTGCAGCCAGAACTCAAACTGGCCCAAAACATCCCCCTTTGCTCCTTTGAGTTTTGGGGCGTTACAACTCTACCCCTCTTAAAAGAATTTCGCCCACGAAATTACATAAAGGGAAAAACATGTACAAAACCAAAATTTGTACCTGAGCGGAACAACTCCGGATACTCGTCAAGCATCGTCTGCTCTCGCTCCCAAGAGAGCTCCTCACGACCGCAATTGTCCCACCGGACCTTGACCATCCTGATCTCTTTATTGCGTAGTCGCTTGACCTCCGAGTCCTCAATCCGCACGGGCTTGACCTTTGTCGTTAGCCCACTATCCACCGGCACTTGATCAACCGCGATCACTTGCGTAGGCTCTTGCACCGCCTTCCGAAGCACCAAAATATGGAATACATCATGTAAACCACTTAGCTCCACTGAAAGCTTCAACCTATAGGCCGCTTCACCAACTCGCTCCAGAACCTCAAACGGCCCAAGGTACCTCGGGCTTAGCTTTTTCAATCGCCGCACCCGCGAGACACCCTTGAAAGGCTTGATCTTTAAGTATACATAATCGCCCACAACGAACTCCACGTTCCTGTGTTTGGCATTATAGTACTTTGCTTGCCGGTCCTGAGCGATAAGCAACCTCTCCCGAATGGTCCTCACCAAAGAAGTAGCATCCTCCACTTCTGACCGCTTATACAACTTTGACTCGCCCGTTTCTAACCAAGACAACGGCGTGCGACATCTTTTACCATATAGGGCCTCGAAAGGCGCCATCTGAATACTTGCTTGGTAGTTGTTGTTGTATGCGAACTCCACTAAATAAAGGTGGTCTTCCCATTGCTTTCTGAAATCCAAGACACACATGCGAAGCATGTCTTCCATGGTTCTATTAACCCTCTCGGTCTGCCCATTCGTTTGTGGATGGAAGGCTGTGCTGAATTTCAGCTTTGTTCCCAACATTTGCTGCACAAGCCTCCAATCATTGGACGTGAACCGCCCATCTCGGTCACTCACGATGCTGCGGGGCACACCATGAAGCCGTACTATGTTATCCACATAAAGCTTTGCCAACTTCTCCACCGGATCATCCTTCCTATGCGGAATAAAATGCGACACCTTCGTTAATCGATCCACGACCACCCAAATGGCGTCGTTCCCCTTTTGCGACCTTGGCAAACCGTGCACAAAGTCCATAGAGATGTCATCAAATTTCCACTCCGGAATAGGCAAGGACTTAAGAAATCCTCCCGGCTTTTGGCACTCCGCCTTTACCAAGGCGCAAGTTTGGAACTTCGCTACATATAGCGCCACATCCTTTTTCAAACCCGGCCACCAGAATAGCTTCTTTACATCGCGGTACATCTTCGTGCTCCCCGGGTGAATCGAGTACTTGGTATGGTGTGCCTCGTACAACAACTCCACCCGTAAATTGCCCACGCTTGGGACGCACAGATGACCGTCTTTCCAAAGCAATCCGTCCTCCACGACGAATTGGGAATTTGACCCATCCAGAGCCTCTACCATGAACTGCTTCATATGAGCATCCATATCCAAAGCCTGCCGAATCCGATCAGCCAGGTCATATTGGACTTCAGTCCAATTAAGAACTGCTTCAGCACTTGATTGTCTATCCACACAAACAATCTCCAACGCCTCCAACTCCCGCACCAACCGCTCATCATGCACCGATAGCCAATTGGCTTGAGCTGGGGCTCGGTGACTCAACGCGTCCGCAACCGCATTCCCTTTGCCAGGCACGTAGTGGATCTTGAATGTATAGTCCCCCAGGAACTCCATCCATCTACGCTGCCGCATATTCAGATCCTTCTGATCAATTAGATACTTTAGGCTCTTGTGATCGGTTTAGATATCAATCTTCACACAGTACAAATAGTGTCTCCACAGCTTCAAGGCAAAAATCACGGCCGCTAACTCCAAGTCATGGACGGGATAATTCCTCTCGTACACTTTTAGCTGCCTCGAGCCATAAGCTATCACGCTTCCGTGCTGCAATAGCACGCAACCCAAACCGCTGCCCGAAGCATCGCTATATATCTCATAGCCTTCGGTCCCCACTGGCAAACTCAGCACAGGCGCCGTGGTCAACCGACACTTCAGTTCCTCAAAAGCTCGCGCGCACTCCGGCGTCCAAACGAACTTATGCTCCTTCCTCGTCAAAGTAGTGAGAGGCAACGCTATCCGCGAGAAGTTCTCTACGAAGCGCCTATAATAGCCGGCAAGCCCCAAAAAGCTCCGGACTTCTGCTACCGTAGCAAGCTCAGGCCACTCCCGTATCGCAACAATCTTCGCCGGATCCACAGCAATACCCTCTCCACTCACTATATGCCCGAGGAACGCCACTGAGGATAGCCAAAACTCGCACTTCGAGAACTTGGCATACAACTGATTTCTCCTGAGTGTCTCCAACACTAAATGAAGATGCTTGAAGTGATCTTCCTCACTTTGCGAGTACACCAAAATATCGTCGATGAAGACGATCACGAAATGGTCCAAGTACTCCCTGAACGTCCTGTTCATCAAATCCATGAACACTGACGGCGCATTAGTCAGCCCAAATGGCATGACCGTAAACTCATAATGCCCGTATCTCGTACTAAACGCTGTCTTCGGGATGTCACTCTCCCTTATCCGCAGCTGATAGTACCCAGCCTTGAGATCCAACTTCGAGTACACCGTCGACCCGACTAACTGATCGAAGTGATCATCAATCCGGGGGATCGGGTACTTGTTCTTCTCAGTCAGCTTGTTCAGCTCTCGATAATCAATACATAGCCTCAAGCTTCCGTCCTTCTTCTTAACAAAGAGGACCGGTGCGCTCCAAGGCGAACAACTCGGGCGCACATACCCTTGCTCCAACAACTCTTGCAGTTGAACTTTCAGCTCCGCCATTTCCTTAGGCGCTAGTCGATACGGAGATCGTGACACAGGCTTTGCACCTGGCACTAGCTCGATAGTAAAATCTATCTCCCGTTGAGGCGGGGCTCCAGGAAGATCTGCGGGGAACACATCAGGGTATTCCGATACCACTGAAATACAATCCAATGCGGGCTTCGGCTTTGCAACCTCCACTAGTGTAAAGAACAGTTCTGCTCCGGCACGAACCGCCTTCACCACCTGAAGAGAAGACATCAACGTCTTGCTCGACCCCTCTATGCCCGTAAAAGTCGTCTCACGACTTGCTCCCAGCTTGACTTCCTTGCTACCGCAATCTATATGGGACTGCTTCTCCGAGAGCCAGTCCATGCCAAATATGACGTCAAACTCCACCAACGGAAGTAAGGACGCCCGCAGGTCAAACTCCTGCTCTCCAATACGAATCTTAACATCACAGATCCTATCCGCTCACATCGAACACCCATTGGGCAACAACACATCCAACTTGTCCTTTGTCATCAAATAAGGGGCTCCGATGCGTAATATAAATCCTTCGGACAAGAAGGAGTGTGAAGCTCCCGTATTAAAGAGTGCTCGTGCCGGATTTTCACAAATCAATACAAATCCTAAACAAGTAGTGGTAAGGTAACATGTGCATAACAAGCATATAAAGGAATTGACTTGCTATAAATTAAACCGTACCTGTCACCACATCAGCTTTTTTAATGGCCTCCTGTTGGCCAAGATTGTAGACCCTTGGTTGGGCCGGAGCATAGTGGGATGCGGTCGACTCCACCGCCTTTCCCTTCTCTTCATAAGTAGCTCCCGGCCTCCTCTCGGACTTAGGACGTCCGCTCCAACAATCACGGGCGAAATTCCCCGTCTTTCCACATGTAAAACACGCACCCGGGGTCCGACCCGTAGTCTCCCCAGAAGCGCAAGAAGGAGCTGGACCCGAAGTCCTATGCTTCTTGAAAGACCTCCGATAGCCGGACTTTGAAGCAGTCGGCACTCTGAACTCAGATTTCTTCTCACTCAAGCTTTTCTTCGCTTACATGCTCTTCATGTCCTTCTCCAAGGACCGGGCAGTATTGACCAAGGTTAAGAAACCATGCGTCATTGGCCCCGACAGTAATATTCTCAACTCATCCCTCAAGCCTTCATAAAAGCGATTAGTCTTGCGCTCCTCATCCATGATGGTGGAGCTAGCATGTCGACTCAGATGAGTAAACTCATGGAGATATTCATCCACACTCCTCTCACCCTGTACCAACTTCAGGAACTCATTCTCCAATGCTATCTTCTGCGTCGAAGGGAGGTATCTAGCCAAAAATAATCTCGAGAACTCCTCCATCGAGACATCACAAAGTTGTCTACCTCTCAGTAAGTGCAGCTCCAATCCTTCCCACCACATCCTCGCTTCACCGTCCAGAAGAAACGTAGCGATGGTGGTCATTTGCCACTCCTCCGTCTCCGTCGCTGTCATGACTCTCTTCACCCTGGAGAGCCAGTCTTCAGCCTGAGATGGGGTTCCCAACCCCGAGAATAACGGAGGGTTAAAGCTCATTACATGCTTCAGCTGCCTCTCAGTTGCCCTCCTTGACACTATTGGTTCCACAACCACCTGCTCCACTCCCCTCGGCTCAGCCTCTTGAAGAGGTACTTGCTCCATCATAGGAGCGGGCTGCTGTGCTTACCTTCTGGGCTGCGCATTGATCACGGCCAACACCGCTTCAGCCACCAATCGTATATTTTTAGCCGACAGAGGTGTTGCAGGAGCAACATCCGGTGCACTACTAGCCTCAGAAACTCGGCGTTCTGACGGCCTAACACCACTTCTGGTCACCTATAGTGGTACAAAACACCATTAAGCGACCAAATAAATTGCAAACAGCAATTATAGGAACACGCAGGTTCAGCAAACACAAGTATTTTCATTCCTAAGTGGACATTCATGGGTTCTTTTTACCATTATAACTATGATGTACACAATGTGCTCACCATCCCTTAAAAAGAATTCGGCCACGAATTCAGTTTAAGCCCGACCAAAACCATTAGTCTGATACCAAATTGTAACACCCCCTATCCGTCGCATAGCATATAGCAGTAGGTCCGGCCGGGGCCCGACGCCATATACCACAAACAGACCGGGTGGTTACTTATGGAAACCATCCAACCAATCTCAACGTCCTACACAGAGCATTCTAGCGGAAGTAGTTTAAAAGAGTTGTAAACAAGAACCCAGCATAGGAGCATGAATGTCCACTAATACCAAAAGGAATGTTATACAAAAATACCCAAAACCGGCCTTAAGGCCTTACAAAATGTTTCACTTGCCTGTTACATGATTTACAAACCACGGCACGCAGTCCGGTCATACATGAATAAAGCAATAAACATTTCCATTCGGGCCTTCGAGGGCCAGCTTCGCAAAAAGGGCTTTAGCCCGCTATTGACCGCTGGGTCTAGCTGCACCTGCAAGCAACAAACCACCGCACGGTGGCAAAACAAGGCAACAGTCAGCAATGCTGACCAAATTATAACGATCCCGCCCCCAACTCGGGGCGGCGATGCTCCTTCACTGCATTTCATTAGCATAAGCGAGCAATGTATATAACCATAGCCATTTCATCACAGACGTTGGCTCGCACGGCCACACGCCCCGTGCACTCAGGGCACATTCTCGGTGAACCGGTCTATGTCGCGTCAATTTAAGCCACCAACATTCCGGACTCACCACCGCCAACTGACGGCCAAACCTATGAGCAATATGTCTTCCTGGCATGGGTCACGTCAATTTAAGCCATAGACCGCCGAAGACTCACATCTATGCCAACGGAGAGTGCCATGTAACTTTAGGTCTCTCTAGCCCGAACGACATAGAGCGGGTACGGTTCCATCTAACCCGTGCTCACATCGCAACGGCAATTTAAGCCATTTGCGCGGGTCAAACTTCCACCGATTCCCATTCTAACACAAGTCACATAACCCCGTTATGTTCAAGATGGCTCTTAGGCCACCAAGTTGGCAAGATCTCGTATCCGCCCAGTTTTCCGGGTGCACCTTTGGGTTAGTCCCCAAGGCTCCCTGCTGCAATCTACCGCGTTGAAAACTCGAAAAACAACCAATAGCTCGGAGTCTTCTCCGGCCTTATGCAATGCAACATCACCGATCCAGACCAACATGTCTGGGTAGGCTTCACACATCATGCATATGTTCGTTCTCGCATACGAACTCTAAACAACGGGGACTTCACATATCTACCCGAAGGAATGCCTCCAACTCCCCGCAAACTCGCAAGAGCGGGCTTCCTATGCAAAGAAAGAGAGCGACTCATGCTCAAGATGAGGATCGTTACCCTTGAGTTCCTCTTTGGCGCCATTGAAAAGTATCCGGATGAAAATCACCGCACTAGCGTTGCCTCCGTGGATCCGTAGTCGGCTTGCGATTCGGAGCTCCGAAGCTCCTACAATGGCGGATCTAGCTCCTCTTCCACTCTTGGCTCTCCTCTTTCACTAAAGACTTGGAGAGATGATAAGTGAAGAAAAGTGATGGATTTCAAAGTCAACTCACGGGTATATCCCTTCAGGAACAACCCCCAGCCGTTGGATCTCAACCTAAGAAAACGAACGGCTTTGATTCGGGGCTGAAATGCCCAATCTGGACCGAACACGGCCTGGCACACGCCCGTGTCCAGGGCCGTGTGCCTCATTCACCGTCAAAATCGAATCACCTGGAACCTCACACGGGTATCGAACACGCCCGTGTTCGAGCTGACACGCCCGTGTTCCACCTGACACGGCCGTGTAGCCGGCCGTGTACCCCATGATTTTTCGCCATTTTCAACCCGAGCACTGCACGGGTTCTAGGACACGCCCGTGTTCTTGCCCGTGTCACCTTGACATGCCTGGGCTCCAGGCCGTGTACACGGTCTCGACACTTCGCGGCTAAGTGTCGACACGGGTCGACACGCCCTGCGACACGCCCGTGTCGCAGGCCGTGTGCCATGTCTCGACACATTGTCGACACCAAAGTGTCGACTTCGCGGGACGAGTGTCGACACGGGCTGACACGCCCTGCGACACGCCCGTGTCGCAGGCCGTGTGTCATGTCTCGACACAACGTCAAAACACTGTGTCTACTTCACGGCTAAGTGTTGACACGGGTCGACACGCCCTGCGACACCCCCGTGTCGCAGGCCGTGTGCCCAGTCTCGACATAATGTCGAGACCAAAGTGTCGACTTCGCGCCTTAGTGTCGACACAGGCTTGATATGCCCTGGGACACGCCCATGTCCCAGGCCGTGTGCCTGCAGCCAGAACTCAAACTGGCCCAAAACATCCCCCTTTGCTCCTTTGAGTTTTGGGGCGTTACAACAACAACTGCCAGCTGCTATATATTTTGCTTCAGCAATTGAAGTAGACACAAATGACTACTTCTTACAAACCAAGACACTAATCTCATACCAAGGAACTGACATGTCCCTAAGGTACTTTTTCTGTCTACTCTACATCCAGCAAAGTCAGCATCTGAGTATCCAGTTAACTCAAACTCTAACTCAGTTGAATACCAGAGTACTAGACTAGGATAACTCTTTATATATCTTAAAATCCTTTTTAAGAAATTAAGGCATGATTCTTTAGGATTCACTTGGAACCTAACACAAAGACATGTAGCAAACATTATGTCAAGTCTACTTACTGTAAGATATAATAGGGACCCAACAATGACCCTATATAATTTCTGATCAACAAGTTTCCCATGTTCATCAGAGTCAATTACAGCATTTGTAGCCATAAGTGTTTTCTTGGCTGAGGCATCTGACATCCCAAACTTTTTGATAAGCTCTTTAACATACTTAGATTGGGATATAAAAATGCCATCAGGTAGCTTCTTCACTTGGAGACCAAGGAAGTAGGAGTGCTCACCCATGCTACTCTTTTCAAACTTTGAATGCATGAGGTCAGAGAACCTCTTGCATAGTTTGGAATCTGTAGACCCAAAAATAATATCATCTACATAAATTTGCACTAACAAAATTTTATCCTTATGGTGTCTAGTGAACAATGTCCTATCTACTATGCCCTTAGAAAACTTATGCTCTATAAGAAAGCTAGCTAAGGTTTCATACCAAGCTCTTAGAGCTTGCTTTAGACCTTAGAGAGCTTTATGCAATTAAAAAACATACGAGGGATAAGTAGGAGAGATAAAACCTGGAGGTTGTTCAACATAAACCTCTTCTTTAAGTTCACCATTTAGGAATGCACACTTGACATCCATTTGATAAACCTTGAATTTCTTGAAGGCAGCATATGCAAGGAAGATTCTGATTGCTTCCAACCTTGGAACAGGAGCAAAAGTCTGGTCATAATCAATCCCTTCCTCTTGCTTATAGCCTTGAGCAACCAGCCTTGCCTTGTTCCTTATTATGACACCTTGGGCATCAAGCTTGTTCCTGAATACCCATTTAGTTTCAATGACTGGGTAGTCTTTTGGTCTTGGAGCTAGATCCCAAACTCTGCATCTCTCAAATTGATTGAGCTCCTCTTGCATTGCAACAATTCAGTGAGGATCTTGCTCTGCATCTTTAATGGGTTGGGGCTCAATTTGAGATATGAAGCAGGCATGCATCAAGTCTTGGTTGAATTGATGTCTGGTCTGAACACCAACTGAAATGTCTCCAATCACTTGAGATATAGGATGATCTCTAAGTGTGACAAATTCAGTGGGTGGAGTTGGTTGAGCAACAGCTTGGGGGATAAATTCCTCTTGTGGAATTATAGTAGCTGTTGGAGGCTCTTCACTGATTTCAGTCTTTTCATCTTCACTGTCTTCATATTCATTGTTTTCAGCAATTTGTGGTGAAGGATTTCTAACTATCTCATTGGTGAGGGTCAGTTCATTTTGCTTCTCACATAAATTTGATTCCTGCAAAGAATTACTGGTAAAAGGAATCTTCTCCTTATAAAACATATTAGTTTCATCAAAAGAAACATGGATAGATTCTTCAATTTTCATGGTTGATTTATTAAATACTGTATAAGCCTTGCTTACTTGGGAATATCCAAGAAAAATTCTCATTTCAGCCTTGGCTTCAAATTTTCTAATATGTTTTTTATTATTGTTATGTATGTAACATAAGCAACCAAAAATTTTAAAATAATCTACTTTATGTTTCTTTCCTTTAAGTATCTCATAAGGAGTCTTATTCTTAAGTTTGTGTATAAGACTACTATTCAGTATATAATTTAGTGTGCTCACAGCCTCTTCCCAAAAAGATAGGGGCAAATGAGCGTCTGCAAGTAATATGCCTACTGATTCAATTAGTTCTATTCTTCCTTTCAGCAACCCCATTTTGTTGAGGTGTTCTAGGAGCTGAGAAGCAGTGTCTGATACCTTCCTTCTCACAAAACTCTTGCATAAGATGAGACTCAAACTCAGTACCATGATCACTTCTGATCAATACAACTAGAGTAGAGTACTTAATCTGTATGTTCTTGAGAAAATCTGTAAGAACCTTGAAGTTATCAGACTTAGATCTCAGAAAGAATACCTAAGTGAATCTAGAGAAGTCATCTACAATCACTAAAATATAAGATTTTCCTCCTAGACTTTATACTGCAATAGGGCCAAAAAGGTCCATATGTAGCAAGTACAATGATCTAGGTGAGTCACTTTTATTTACTGATTTAAAACTATTTTTAGTTTGCTTGTCTATTTGATAAGCCTTGCAAAGACATTCCTTCTTGTAGGGGCAAGAAGGCAATCCTCTAACAAGATTGTCCCTAGATAGTTTGGCAATTTTTTTCAAGTTTACATGACCTAATCTCCTATGCTAAAGGTCATTGTTATTGCTAGTTGAAATAAATAAGCATATTTCTGTTTTGGCAGATTTAAAATTAACTATATAAATATTTCCTACTCTAGTACCAGTCAAAAATACATGATCATCTAGAGAAGTAATAATACATGAAGTTTTAGTAAATGATACCTGAAACCTTTCATCACATAACTGACTTATGGATATAAGATTATGCTTCAGTTCACTTATATATGCAACATTCCTAAAGATGACAGCTCCAATCTTGACTTGTCCATAGCCTTCAGTCTGGCCACAGTTGGAGTCACCAAATATTACCTTGGGTCCTAGCTTTGACTTGTAATGAGTTAGGTTGGCCTTATTTTCATTCATATGTTTAGAACAGCCACTATCCAAATACCACTGTTGCTCTGTGGTAGGATAGTTTTTCACCTGCAATAAAACAGATTAGTCAATCCTGACCCAGGTTACCTTGGGTCCTTCCTTCTTTACATAACTAAAACTAGAAATAAAGGAATATTTAGGTTGGTATTTGTAACCTAAAGGATAATATCTCCTACGTGGAATAATCCATTGATTGAATTGATTATAAGAGGATCTTGGTTGGTTATAAGTTTTAGAAAAATTAAAATTTCTGTTAAGTTGAATTGGGTTCGACGAATTCAAGTGAGTTCGTCGATCTGAGGTCGATGAATGAGGGTGAGTTCGTCGAACTCCACTCAGAGAATGAGAATATCCATTCTCTAGGCCCCAAAATCATCAATCTTTGTTCGACGAACTATACTGGTTTCGTCGATCGTAGTTCAACGAATAATTATGATAGAAATCTGCTTTCGGAGTTCGTTGACTGGAGTTCGACGAACTGTACACATTTCGTCGATCTACGTTCGACGAAATCTGTTGAACATTGTTATAGTTAGGATTTTTCTTTTTATTTTTTTATTATTTTTTGGTTTTAATTCGGTTTGTTTAGTATTATTATTGTCTATTTTTTCTTTTCCTTTTTCTGATACAAATTTTATAGGTGTAGTTAATTTATTTTTCTGAATTAGTGGGGGTTGGCTTGATGAAGCACCTAAGACCAGCTTGCCATTTAACCTGGCATTAACTGTACTTATAATGTCCATCAACTTGATGCTTCTCCCATTTAGGGATTCTTCAAGTTTCCTAGCCTCAGCTAATTCAGATTTTAATGATATTATTTGTTCTTGAGCTAATGTTAATTCATCTTTTAATTTAATGTTTTCAGAAATATAGTTTTCATGTTCAGATAACTTTTCCCTAAGCATTTTGATTTCTTTTTCAGAGTTTATTAAATTTATACACAAGGATTTAAATTCAGTTTTAAAACTATCAGAATTGTAATCAAAGGATGATAATACCTGATCTGCCTTTGAATCAAATTCTTCATTATTTGACTCTTCTATTTGTTCATCAGCATCTGATGGTCTACAAGAGGCATTGATAGCCATGAGGCAAACTTCCCTTGACTTAGCCCCTTCTTCATCTTCATTGGAGCTGGAAGATGAAGATTACTCTTCAGTATCACTCCAGGTTTCAGGCATAAAGCCCTTCTCCTTCTTTTTATGCTTGCTGGAGGAAGGCCCGCTGTAGTGCTGCTTCCTGGAGTCCTTCTCTCTTCTTCTTTCCTTCTTTTGATTCTCAGGACACTCTGAGATGAAATGTCCTAGCTTCCTGCATCCAAAACACACAATTTATTTAGTGGGTATTTTGTCATACCTGGGTTTGTCATCATGCCTGGATGACTTTCTCCTAAAGTCCTTCTTTGCCATTTTGTAGAATCTCTTGGCTAAGAGACTCAGGAGTTCTTCATTTGATGGTCGAGCTTCAGTTTCTTCAGCAGCTTTAAAAGCTATATTCTGCTCCCTTCTTGCTGGTGGAGGAGTATTTTGTTCTGTAGCTTCCCTGGACTTGATCAACTGCTCATAAGATTTAAGTTTTCCCAGGAGAGATTCAGTAGAAATCTCATTCATGCTCCTGGCCTCCTTGATTGGCCATATCCTGGAATCCCATGAGCTTGGGAAGCACATGAGGATTTTATCATTCACCTCAGTGAGAGAGATGTCTTTATCGAAGGTCTTCAGTTCACTGATGATTACACTTAATCTGTTGTACATGTCACCAACAGATTCTGTCTCTTCCTTCTTGAAGTTCTCATACTGGGAGATGAGAGTTGATCTTCTATCCTTTCTTTCATCAGCTGAACCAGCAACCATCCGGTTGAGTGAGTCCCATATGATTTTTGCAGATGTGCATTCAGCCATTTTTTGAAATATGTCATCTGACATAGTTTGTGCCAATATGTTCATGGCTTTAACATCTGCAATCTTTGCCTTTTTTGTGCATCTGTCCACTTAGGTGGTGGAACAACATGAGTGCTTGATGTTGATGTTGATGTAGAAGTAACAGCTGTTGGTTGAGGAGGACATGTCAAAATAGAATTATAGATGTCCTCATCAATGGAATTCATATACAGCCTGATTCTTGCCTTCCAGATTGCAAATTTATTCAAATTATAGACTGGAGGTCTGGTGCTTGCATAGTATTTGTTCTGTTCCATGCTGTGTAATAAATAAAACTAAGATCAGATCTAACAAACGATCTTTTGGTTCAAGGGTTAGCTTGTACAACCAAAAGAACAATGCTCTAATACCAATGGAAAGATGGGGGTTAGATCCGATTACTCTAGAGGGGGTGGGGGTGAATAGAGTATATTAAAAACACTATTTGGCTGTTTTTGAAATTATCAGAGTAAAAATGATACCAGTAGTAGTAATAGATAAAAAGAAAATGATCTAAACTAAACTACCATGTCACAACAATCTAAACTATCACAGCACTAAGAAAAGAGGCAACTAGACAACACAAGAATTTTATAATGGTTCCCCAACCCGGGTACATCCACTCTTCTACCGCCCTGCGAGGAATGTACTAGCAGTTTTTTGATCAGGTGACTGCCATCTTTGAGCTTTTGATCAGGTGCCCAAAAACCAAAATAAAATTTTGAAGGGAGTTAACAAACCCTTTATACAAGAGGGGGGAGATAGATTGATGGTGTCTTCTCTTTCTCAAACAATTGAGAAGACAAGTGGATTGTTGTTGTCAAGGCTTCTCCAGAAATCACTTGATGCCTTGCACAGGGTGTAGTAGGTCTTCAGCCTTGACTTGTAGTAACCAGGAACTTCTGACTTATAGTGATTGTTGTCCATGAAAGCTCCTGAAGTTGAATATTGAAGAAGACACTTGATTTTGTGTTTGTTGTTCTTCTTCTGTAAGATCAAGGACAAAACAAAGTGTTTTCTGCACATGGAAGAAAGCAGATGATGTTGTGTAGTTCTTCTCTGTGTACTGTTCTATGTTCTGTTCTGTTATTCTGAAATAAAATCTCTTTTATATGTCTCTGTCGAATTCTCCTTTGAATTTTGAACTCCATTGCATTGACTGCTGATTGCATGGAGAATGAAATTCGGCGGAGAATATTTACATTGATGAGTTTCCCCAACTGTCCCAATTAAATGAGCAAGTAATTATCCTGATGAAGACCATTATCAATGCCGCCAATAACAGCTATATTCAGAGAATATAAGCATTAATTACTCAAGAAATTATTGCTAAATAATATAAGGAATATGCACAGAAAATAAGGAAAACTCTAAGTCAGGATGCACACAGAAATCGTCGACCATAGAACATATTTCGTCGACCTGAGATCCAAGTTCGTCGAGCTGAGAAATCATGTTTGTCGACCAGAGAAAACTTGTTCATCGACCTGAGATCCAAGTTCATCGACCATAGCTCAGCTAACTGCATTCTTTGAAGAACTTGCCAATTCTTTGGTCCAAGTTTGTCGAGCACAGATTCTGTCTTCGTCGAGCTGACTTCAGAGAAATGTTTCCTGTAAAGAATGTGTTGAAGTTGAAATCCAGACTTCGTCGAGGTAAACTCAGAGAATTAACTCTGAGCTCATCGAGCGGAGCACAACTATCATCGAGCTGAGTTCAACGAACGTCGAACTCATTTTCTGAACTTGATTTTCTTATAAGTCTTGAGTCTTCTGCCGGCTGGTCCATGTATGGTTGAACCTAAAGACTTATCTTAGACTCTTGGACTCAAAACACATGACCCTGGCTATACATTATGGGTCAGACATCCTAGTTAGTGAACCTAGCCCAAATCAAACTAGGGATCCAACACTCTGGACACTGGATTCATTGTCAGACTCATCATGATTTTTCCCTATGAGGAGAGCACTTCCATATCAAGTAGTGACTATCACCGGTGATAGTGCCACGTGGCAGTTATACACACGTTGGATGGTTGGAAAGCGGTCGGAAAGCGGTGTTGACTGGGGTCAAAGCGGCTACGGATGATATCGCCCGATGATAGTGATAAGTTTTACTTATCAGCTGAAATCGTGGTCCTTCATTCCTATAAAAGAAAGGATTATGTGGCCGAGTTTAATCTCGAGACTACTTAAGCAGAGAATAGGTAAAGAGATTCATTTCTTTTCTCTCACACTCTCTCATCCTTTTCATCAAAACCTTGGAAGAAAGGAAGAAGAGGGCTGAAGGCTGAGCTTTGGAAGTTTGGTGAAGGAGAACCCATGGTCGGATTAACGAGCTGAAAGAAGATCCATGAAGAGGAAAGCGAGGCAATCCTTTCCATCCGAATAGAAGGCTTGGTCATGGCTCTGAAACGATCTACAAGGGCAACGATCTTCCTTCTTGAACAAGCGAAGTCTAAATTTTACATATGCATGGAATCCCTCGCCAAAAAGGTGGAGAGTGAAGGGAATTCTGATCGGTTGATACGTGATATCCCCAGGTAATTTGCATATAGAATCCAGAAATCATAGTACGGAATAGGCATGCTATGAGAAGCTCATCCAGACAGGTTGGTCTGGATTGGTGATGTTTTGAATTGTGTGCCAGAAAAAACTTTGAGTATAAATGTGTAGTTCACAGAGTCCTAGGGGTTGTGTCTGTGAATTAGAGAAGCAGGAAGTGCTAGAGATACGCTCCAAGGAAATACCCAGAGAATACCACGATTTTGATAACTGTTGGGTATCGCTAGGTGATAGTGGTTATCGCTGGCGATAGCTCTTGGTGAGCTATATATGTTGTGAAAGTCCAGTTTCTGGCACTGCAGGATGATTCAGGTTTTTTTGGACAGATATTCCAGTTATGGTTGAGTCTGGAGACAGAAAGAAATATTATGTTGTTAACGTCAGACGATAGTAGCTATCGCTGGCAATAGCTCCCAGATAACATTGTGCTCGCAAAGCCTGTCTTGTGGAGACCGTGTGGCTAGTAGGTGAGTTGTGAGCCAAGGTGCCCAACTTTGATGGCCTTGAGAGCCATTATATATAACAATAGTTATGTTTAATTTACGGGAAAGGGTAGGCCAACCTGTGTTATGTAGATTGTTCACGAAGGTTTCGGCTTTCGGTGGTGGCATGACGATTTGAGCAACGAGAAAGAGCTGAACTATACCCGCTCTAAGTCGAACGGTTAAATAGACCTAAAGTACGTGGCAATTACCAGTGGCGTAGAGGAAGATTCGTGGTGATATGATCTGTGTGACATATGCTAGGCTAATATTGCTCAATGTTGACTGTCAAGTTCGAGAATTTCGGACGGTGGTGGGACTGGGATTCCAGTACACTGATAATGGGCCCTGAGTGTACGGATCGTTTGGTAGTCGATGGAAACATTTGTGATATTGAATGGTGTCTAAGTTGTACATTCGTGTGATATATCTATATATGAATGTTATGCCTGCATGGAAGGAATATCGTTGTCCTAGGAATGGGGTAGGATAGTTATAAATTGGTCAGCTAAAGTTGACCGTTGCCTTATTTGCCACCTTTATGGTGGAATGTCCCTGTGCAGGTGCCGGCGAGTCGAGCGAAAATAGTGGGTTGCAACCCTTTGATGCTCTGCCTGCCCTCGAAGGCCAAGCAAGAGTTTTTTATTGCTTTTATGCGTGGCCGACCTGTGTGCCGATGTTTGTAAACCCCTTTTATGAAGAACAATTGTAAGGCCTTAAGGCCGCACTTTTTAGTTTATTTTGTATAACATTCTTATGTGGTATATTAGTGGACATTCTTTGTTACTTGAGTTCTAATAACCCATGAAGATTTCGCTAGAATGATCTGAGATAGGATTCGTTTGGTAGTTTTGATATTCACCTATAACTCCATTGATTGTCCATGGAATATGGCATGGGGCCCCGGCAGGACCTTCTGTTATATTCTACATTGACGGATGGATGTGTTGCAAAGAGTCGCATGAAAGTTCGAAATGGAGAGCAAACCTTGATTTGGACGTCGCGCTGCTACTATTGTCGGAGTTTGACGTGATATTTGGCATGGATTGGATGACAAAGTAGGGCACGTGCATTGATTGTAAATCAAAAGAAGTCTTGTTAAAATGAGAATGCGGAGGCAGAACTCATTTTATGGGTCTACAGGGTGTGAGAAAACCCCAGTTGACCACCCTCCATGTGGTGAAAGCAATGCGAAAAGGCGCTGAGCTATTCTTCTCTTCAGTAGAGGCTTCAGAACAGAAGCCCAAGCAATGTGATTTGGTAGTTGTAGTGAAATTTGCAGACGTTTTTCTACATGAGCTTCCTGGGGCTTCGCCTTAGAGGGAAATCGATTTTTGAATCAAGCTTGTGCTGGGTGCCAAACCTGTGTCACGCTCTCCTTATCGTATGACGCCAAAGGAGATTGCATAATTGAAGGTACAACTGTCGGGGTTGCTTGAGCAAGGGTATATACGTCCGAACTCATCACAATGGAGTGCACCGGTCCTTTTCGTGAAGAATATGTAAGACCCTCCCCCCCTTTTTTTATTTAAACCATGGGGTCTTATGCCCAAAATTGCCGTTTTGCGGTGGCCCCAACACTAGGGAAAGCCGCCACTACAAAACGTCGATTATGTCGGCCTTTTCGATCATCAAATATAAAGAAACATAATATAGTTTCGATAAAACTAAGTCCACCAACACATGTAATAAATGTAAATGAAATCACATCGAGTCCATAAGTAATAGAGAGTACTAAAAGGTAACAAAATGGAAATATAAACGGGCTTAAGCCCGGTACATCAGATCCTTACTACAATCTCTCACGGAAGCTATATAAAGTGCTAATCATTAACGGAGCTGCTCACAGATGCTCTGGTACTAGACTGGCCCACCTCATTGCGCACCGTACTCCGCTGGTGCCGGTCCCTGAGCTGCTGGTCCCTATCTCCCATCCGGAACCCTTATAATGTTGTGGTCTGAAAACCATTAGTCATAAAGACTAAGCCTTATCATCCCCTACCCCACCCCACCCATGGCTCCTAGGCACCGAGCGGGGAGGAAGAAAGGGAAGCTACACGGTGGAGAGTACAAAGTGGCAGGTGACAGTGGGACTAGTCTAGCAGTTATTTATATTGTATAAACGGCTAAGTAAAAAAGGTACATGCTAGAAGTTCTATAATAGTATGCAGGAAGGTAAGCAGGTAGAGTAAGCAGCATATGTAAGAAAGATAAGTAAGAAATAAGTAACCTTAACTTATATGAATGTCCATACAAACATATAAGTTAAGGGGTCTTCAGCAAAGCTCCCATCGTATAAAAAGTCTCATACCAATTTATACGTTGGGGTGTTGGTTGTATGCAAGTATGTTATGCCATGATTCATGCAAGCGAAACTCAAACACACGACTCTATGCGCACAGACCTTTAGTTCCCCCCTATTTGGGCAGCTAGCTTCACTCCAAGGAACCTCTGTAGTGGCAAATGGAGACAGTGGGTCGGGCTCCCCACTCTTAGGCGGGTATCCACACTACCAGGCCGAGCCCTCCCATACACCCCTAGAAGAACATAACCTAGAGTGTCCTCGTACTAATGCTGGCCATATCCACCAGAATTTCTTTGGCTAAGTGTCCCACACCGCCAAGTCAATGTATCGACGTCAGTGTGAACGATCGTCCGATACCGAAGACCCACCACCTTATTTTGTATCCAAAACCTTTTGAGCCACTGGCTCCCCGGACTATACGTCCATGCATCTACCTTCAGAACGAACCGTCCGGATGGCAATCAAAACGACCTAATCAACCTCCCGAGCTACCGGAGTGTGTGAATGTGCAATCCTAGTTTTACTAGTTGCTCTTGTAATATTTTATTCCTACTGTTTAGGTTAGCTCAGGACTGCCCAAGGTATTCCCCGTGAAGGGCTCTCAAGGGCAGTAGGAACTATGATGGGATGACGCCCAAAGCTCCCTTTCGCAAGGCACTTACTATTGTTGGTTGCTATCAAATTTCCCAAACCCTTACTTGTTGTACTGGATCTAACCCTAGGGTATTTGACACTTTCTCTCCTACGGGGAAGACGATGTTTCGTCGACCCCGAGCACCTCTTAACACTAGCCAAACTCCCCACTCCTCATCACGACTTCTGTTGATAGTCTCATTTCCCTTATCAGACTAAAGTATCAACTCCCTAAGTTCATTTGGTCGCATACCTCGACTTCTGCATTTTTTACTAATCGCAGACCATCCTAAGCTATATGTTGCGTACAATGGGGGGTACTCAAAATATTCGTCCAATATCCCTATAATAATTATTGGGGGTCTATCATGACATGTTTAGCCTTAATCTAGAAGTTCATAATTTTCCTAATTTATCTGATAATTTAATTAATTTCTCTAGTAATCCAATAACTCTAGTTTGAACATGAAGTGTCAATTTCAGACATACAACTGTTCCATAAAATTAATGATAAATACAAGATGATTATTTAACCTAGAATCGAAGGTCTCCCAATTTTCTTTGTAAGGTGTAGACCTCCAACCCTAATTTTAAATATAACCTACAATAAATCATTTTAAGAAACATGTACAGCAAAAATACTTCCAAAAATTCTGAGAAAATTCAAGGATAATTGTAAGAAGATATAAATACTCCAGGACAAGTTTCATAATTTATAAAGTAATAAAGAGCTCTAAAACAAATTTTGATCAAATGTTCATATTGGTAATTTTATGCACTAATTATAGAAATTATTCATTTAAAAATTGTAACAAAAATCTTCACCAGAGCATATTGACTTAGAATCATTTCTGAATAAGTTTCACATTTTCTCAACAAATGATGAGCTCTGAATAAAATATTGAACAAGTTTCCAAATTAATGAGCTTGTGAAGTAGGTACTGTAAATATGTATTCAAAAATTCTAATAAAATTCATACATGAGCACAATGTTCTAAAACACCTTCTGCCTGATTTTTATGATATTCCAAAGGATAGTGAGTTCACAATAACCAAATGATTAAGCAGGGCTTACTCATGCATTACAAAGGAAGTACCAAGATTATTGATCCAAAATTTCCAATTAAATTTCCATAGGTTCATCCTAACCCTAAGACTACACTACCGAAGTTTCATCACTGTTCAATGCGTTTTAGTAACCTATTCTATCATTACAAATTTTGTGCCCTAAACTAGGTTTAGGGTTTTGAGGGGCCTACCCATTTCCAAATTCTCTAAGATTTTTACCAGAGGGTTTTAGCTACCCTATTACCCTCCTTACCAAATTTCAAGTCCATACAATATCTTTTGACCTCATGCCCCTCACAAGACACAAAAACCCATCCTTAGGGTTTGGTCAAAGGTCCTAGGTCAAATCTATTCCAATACACCCCATCCTCCATGGGAGGGTGTTAAAAGTCATGTTAAGTCAGGGGCCCAAATTTCAACCTCTGTTGAGGTGATTTGGCCACCTAAAACTCAAAGTGCACTTTTGACTTAAATACCCCTCATTTGGGCTAGACTAGGGTTTGTCCATTTCCCGACCAAATCAACTCCAACTGAGATGAACATTTATACATAGCCCCTTGAAGACCTCAAGGACCACACACCAAGATTTGGCAGGGTTTGGAGGCTATTTGGGTACCTAATAAATTTACCCTATGATTATTAAATAATTTCAAAATCTATAGAAAAATTATCACCAAAAATTCCCATTTTTGGGCAGGACCCATTTTAATGTCTGTCTAACCATATGTATAGACCCCACCAAAATGAGTGCCCTGGTCAAACCAAGCACCCAAATTAGTTCAAACCAATTTTAAATTAAAGTAGACCCATCGGGCTACAATGTTCATATTCATCACTTTCCCATATTTTGCATCTAAGTATTTTTAATAATTAAAAATATTAAATACAAATAGTGTGACATAAAAATACAAGTCTATAGTTTGATTTAATTAAATCCCGCACGAATCTTGGCGCAGGATCGGACGACGCTGCATTATCTTCTACCTCCAGCCGACGGTCCCGATTCTCCCATCCTGGAGCTTCTTCCAGCCGCCACAGCCAGCCATCCGGCCGCCTCCCCGGCCGGCCGCCGCCACCACCACCTCCGTTGAGGTGGTTGTTATCGCCAGGCTGCGACACAGCCGCCGGATTGGCCTATTCCGGTGAACCCGTGAGTTTGATTTTTCATGAAAAACCAGGAAAATTCCTTTCCTGATCGGGCTCAATTGAGCCCGGTTGTTAATCTTAATGACTTCTACGATCTACCCATAGAGAGAGGAGGAGGGGAGGACCTTGCTTGCGGCCTGAAGATGCGTCGATCGCCGGGAAGCCATCGGTGGTGGAGGAGTCGCTGACGTTCTACAACTACACTGTGAGAGGGCTCGAATTCTTCAGGTAAACGGTGGGCAAAACTCCTCTGTGTCCATTGATGGTGTTTAAAGCCTCAGTTAGGGAGGGGAGAGGCCAAGTCATCAATGGCCATTAATGGCCATTGAAAGCTTGCTTGGCCATGTCATGGGTGATGAATCTGGGCATGAATAGGTCGGGAAAAGGAACTCTTCCTCTCCCCTAGAGAAACTGATTCCAGCCCTTAATGGGGAGAGTTAAGTGGTTCAAGCTTCACAGCCATTAATAGCCTTGGAGCTTGAATTCGGTCATGGCTTGGTGATGAGTCTGATTTATATAGGGTTTTTTGGACTCATCTGGGCTATTTTTCACGCGTTTGCCACTTCACTTTTAGTTCTATATCGTTCATATTTCTTTTTATCTATATTTCCATAGGAAGTGCACACTTTGGCCCGTGTTGTGTATTTTTGTACTTTTTTGTTTGTACTCCTTTTTGTGATTGTCTGGAATGTCTGCACATATCAGTGATTTGTTTTTCCTATTGGTACAAGGGTCGTGTACGTGTTTCAGGAGTGTTTGGAAACAGGAACACTGGCACGATCATCGGATCTACTGCGCACGACCATTGGTCATGCGTCGAAGATCGTGCGCATTTGCCTTCCTTTTCCAAGTTCTTCCTGGGTATACGCATGACCATTAGACACAGTTCGCGCGACCACCGATCGTGAGCCACTGATCGTGTGCATTGATTCCTCTTTTCCTGGAGTTCTGTCTGGGGTAATCGCATGACCATTGAACATAGTGCACACGACCACCGATCGTGCGCCATTGCTCGTGCACAGTACCCCAGTTCTTCTTACTAATCTGCCATGCCAGTGTGCACAATCACTGGACATAGTGAGCACGACCACTGGTCGTGCGCCCGTGATCTTGCGCATTGTTATTTCTATTTTCTATAAATATGCAGGTTCCGCCCTAATTCGGCAATAACTCATTTTTCCTCCTCCATTTTCATCTCCGAGGAGGGATTCCGCCATCCTCCTTCAATCTCCACCTTAGGGAGGTGCTCCGGGCAAGCTTTCACCGCCAAATCCAAGCTGGAGCTCCCTCTCAGCCTCCTCCTTCATCCTTGACCTTCAAGAAGAGCTAGACCTAGCTATCTCCACCAAGCTAGGAGAAGTTGTGTCATCCTCCACCGGATTGTAACACGAAGAAGTTGGGCCATTGGAAGGTGGTGACAGCCCTTCTCTACCACGGACGTAGTTGAGGACCGAGCTTGGATGCTGATTGACAACCCGACGATTCCAACCGTGAATCCTTAGCAAGACTTCGGATCCGGTCGATTTCACACACTTTTATTCTCTTGTTGTTGATGGTTTAGTTGAACTCTTTGTATTTGATGAAGTTATTCTTAGTGTAATATACGTTTATGTATAATCATGTCTATGTGATTGTATGTTTTCATTATTTACTTGAGGTGCGCCTATTTGTCCATCCACCATCCATCCGTTCTTGCCGTTCTAGCAATTGCTAAAAGCGTGCGTAGCGAAGAGGTGCTCATGACCCTCATTCTGCCGTTCTCACAACCTCATCCACAAGCCTACTTACCCATCCTCCTACTGATTCGGTGCATAGCGGCGCGACTAGTCTTCCATCCCGCATGGCAAAGCAACGCATAGCGGCGTTGCATAGGAGTAGTTTTTAGCCTTTTATTTTCTTTTTCCGCAAATATCAAAACCCCCATCATTACCGCTGACCCTAAGGACTTTAATCTCAAGTCCTCCTCGAAATTAACTCCACCTTACTGTATTCCTTGAGAGATCGATACTTGGGAAAACTCGCCCATTTTATATTACTTGTGCGATCTGTTCACTGCCGTGATCTTTAGCATCATGTTTTTGGCACCGTTGCTGGGGAACATAGTCGTGTGAGTTTTTGGAGAGAGAGATAGGAGATAGAAGCCCTTTTCCATTTGTATATTTCATATTTCTTCTTTGATTTAGTTTTTAGAATCTGTTTCTTGTTTTTATTTGTTCCTCTTCTTATTTTAATTTTTCTGTAGCAGGTTTTCCTATTCTTTTATCTGTGATGTGTAGTTAATTGTTGCTTAGAAACTTTTTGTTGGTGAATTCTTCTTATTTCTCCATGTATTCTTATATGAATATCCATTGCCGATGGTGCGGGGATTATAGGCATGGTAGTGATGAGTGCCCCACTGATGATTGTGAGCATAATTCTCGTGGTTCTGTGTATGGAGCACCGTCTTCCTATGGTACTTCATACACCCAACCTAGGTCTTATGGTCACTCCTCTTCTACGCATTCATCTTTTTCTTATTCCTCTCCAGTCCCACCTGGACCGAGGAGTAATGGAAAACGGTGTTTGTGTTGTCATAGCACCGAGCACGTGTTGAAAGATTGCGCAGAATTTCAGCGCCGGTTGGAGGAGGATGAACTGGGTATCTGATTCACTCTATCACCCTCTCAAATGACCGCCCCTTCTGATTCTGATGATATATTCGCAGCACCACCTTGTCTATGGGGGACTACAACGGATATACCCATCAGATGTTTTGCTGATCGGTGTGACGACATTGTGGTGTTGTCTCTCCCTATGCATTCTCCCCCTCTTGTTGATTCACCCCCGGAGGAACCCGCACATATTTTCTCTGTTGTTGTTGTTCCTCCGCCTTCTTTGCAAGAATTATCTATCCCTATTTTTAGTGAGTCGGTTGATGATGTTAGGCTGGATTGTGATTCAGAGTCCGAGGTTGCGGTGAAGTGGGATGAGGACTCTACTATCTCCGACGGAGAGTGTGGATCTTCAGAGCACTATGATGCACCCCGGTGGGATGAGGAACACCCTCTTTCTGATGTGGATGTTTGCACCTATTTATTGGACGAGGCCGTTTCTTTTGCCACCGAGGACCTCGAGCTCTCGGATTCCCCTCGCCATGACTCATATGATACCGACGATGAGCTATGTTTGGATCCTGCTGGGAGTGAGACTGGGACCACTCCCCCTATTTCTGATTCTTTTTTTATTCATCTCCTTTATTTCTTGATCCAATTTCTGTATCTGAGCCTGTGCGGGTTGAGTCTTCGCAGGTGCTTCAGGAGGACTTGGAGCTTTTAGCTCGAGTCATTGATGATAGCATCGTCTTTTGTGAGGAGGTTGATTCCTCCTCTATTGAGGAAGCTCCATTCATCGCTTTCTCCTCCTGCAGTCTCCCTATAGACGATACCTTGCTAGGCAAGGACTTATTTTGTGATAAGATGAGCGAGGACCAGTGCTCCTCCTCTTCTTATTTCTTATTTCCTCTACCTGTGTTAGACAGGTATTTCTATTTTGGTAGAGGGGTAACTGCTCTATCTCCGTATCGGTACTTGCTACCGCAACAGATATTAGGCCAGTTACCTGTGCATTTTTCTTTTCATTGGCCCATTAGCTAGAGCTGTATAGAATTTAATAAGTGGTGCTGGGATGACAATAACCCCAATAGTTATCTTATATTTCCTGCATTTTTATTTTTCATGTCTAGCTTAGTTTTAGCATATCTTTGTATTTTTTATTCTTCTTTTGTTTTTGCGGAGCTCACCCCTGTAGGTATTCATGGAAAGTTCGTATTGGCGGGGTTGTGATTCTTCGTATAGCGGGCCTGCTTCGGTTTTTCACGCATCTTCTAGTATGCTCACTAGTTGAGCATTGGGTAACCTCTCCCCTTGTTTCTATCTGATTTTAATTTTTATATCATATATTGTGTTGCTTAGTTTAAGTCTGGGGGAGAGCCATTATTTGTTACCTATGGAACGTGCACATTTCTTGTGCATACTAGAAGCTTTTATAGATTTATTATGATTAGTTCATTTCATCACAGACCACTGCACCCACATGACCGCGTGCTTAGCTTTTTGCGTACTGCGAGTTAAACTAGTTTCTTTTGTATGATTTGGGAAAATTATGGTGCTGACATAGGATTGTGAGACGGAGTAAAATGTTGACCCTGCTATGCTCCTAGTCGAGTGCTCTCGTCTCATGTAGAAATTAGAGTAGATTTAATTTTTTTGTATGCTTTTAATTTTATATTTTTATAATTGTGTAAATATTTTTTATTCTACTCAAAAATTGGTGAATCTGGTGTGAATCCGACGGTAGCTTAGGGATGTGTGTAGACGGCCATTAGGTTCGTATTGCTTGAGTCGGGAGGATGGATAGTCTTTCTCGTTGGCTAAGAACTTGCCCCAAGCTATTCTTGAAGCATGGGTATAGGTTAGTTCACTCGCATGAGCGTGATGTAGGCCATCATTTTGGCCCGGTTGAGATTTGTACCATTCCTAACGTCTTATCCTCGCTAGTCCCGTTGTGCCTACCCCTCCTTTTGATTCAGCTCCACCATGATTTCACCAAAGCCTCATAACCAATCCTAGTTGCACACCCAAGTTGAGCTTTAGAGTTTTACATTTTCATTTTGGGATGTGATGTGGTGATATTACATGTGAATATGTGGATGTGCTCTAAAGTTTTATTTGCTGAAATTGTTAAAATAAAATAGGATTCGAAAAAATATATACAAAAAAAAATTAATTGTGAAAAAGAAAAGTGAAAAGAAGAAAAAGTTTGATTGAAAATTCTTTTTGACATGAGATTGTATTTGGAGTAGGCGGTACACACACCCATATTTGAAAAATTAAGTCTGGGGGTGTGGTGTACCCGCATGTATTTTGCTTAGCAGAGTGATTCTTTTTATGATAGCTCATTTGGGTTAGGTGTTTAGCCTTCCTGTTTATCTTTGTTTACCTCACCGAAACCTAAGCCCCATCTCTTCAACTAAAGTCCTACTGATTCGTGTGTGAACCAAACCAGTGTCATGGAGAGAATGCGAAAGGGCAAGCATATGGTCACCGTCATTGGTGGATTCCTTTGGAGGTTATCCCGAGCCCCAATCTTTGGCAATGCTCGCCTAGCGATTAGTTTACTTTCTTCCTACGCATGACCGACTGATTCACCGTGATTCCATTTTTGAGTAATAATAAAATGTTGATACGCATTGTGAAAAGTTTGGACTATTTTGTATACTTAGAACTTTCTTCTATTATATTTTTACACGTGCGAGTATGCGACTTCGCATGGTACTCCGTATCGCAAATTCCTTATTAGCTAAATCATTTTCCCTATCTGCATAGATTTTGTTTGCTCGGGACGCGCAAATAGTTAAGTCTGGGGGTGTGATGAGTCCGATTTATATTGGTTTTTTGGACTCATCTGGGCTAGTTTTCACGTGTTTGCACTTCACTTTTAGTTCTATATCGTTCATATTTCTTCTTATCTATATTTCCATAGAAAGTGCACACTTTGGCCCGTGTTGTGTACTTTTGTACATTTATTGTTTGTACTCCTTTTTGTGATTGCCTGAAATGTCTGCACATATCAGTGATTTGTTTTTCCTATTGGTACAGGGGTCGTGTACGTGTTCCGGGAGTGTTTGGAAACAAGAATACTGCGCACGATCATCGGATCTACTGCGCACGACCACTGGTCGTGCGTCGATGATCGTGCTCACTTGCCTTCCTTTTCTATGTTCTTCCTGGGCATACGCACGACCACTGGACACAGTGCACACGACCACCAGTCGTGCGCCACTGATCGTGTGCATTGATTCCTCTTTTTCTGGAGTTCTGTCTGGGGTAATCGCACGACCATTGGACATAGTGCGGACGACAACCGGTCGTGCGGCATTGCTCGTACGCAGAACCCCAGTTCTTCTTCCTAATCTACCATGCTAGTGCGCACGATCACTGGACATAGTACACATGACCACTGGTCGTGCGCCCGTGATCGTGCGCATTGTTATTTCTGTTTTCTATAAATATGCAGGTTCCGCCCTAATTCGGCAATATCTCATTTTTCCTCTGCCGTTTTAGTCTCCGAGGAGGGATTCTACTGTCCTACTTCAATCTCCACCCTAAGGAGGTGCTCCGGGCAAGCTTTCACCGCCAAATCCAAGCCGGAGCTCCCTCTCGGCCTCCTCCTTCATCCTTGAGCTTCAAGAAGAGCTAGACCTAGCTATCTCCACCAAGCTAGGATAAGTTGTGTCATCCTCCACTGGATCGTGACATGAAGAAGACGGTCCATTTGAAGGTGGTGACAGCCCTTCTCTACCCCGGATGCAGTTGAGGACCGAGCTTGGACGCGGATTGACAACCCGACGATTCCAACCGTGAATCCTCAGCAAGACTTCGGATCCGATCGATTTCTCACACTTTTATTCTCTTGTTGTTTATGATTTAGTTGAACACTTTGTATTTGATGAAGTTATGCTTAGTGTAATATATGTTTATGTGTAATCATGTATATATGATTGTATGTTTTCGTTATTTACTTGAGGTGCGCCTATTTGTCCATCCACCATCCATCTGTCCTTGTCGTTCTAGCAATTGCTAGATGCATGCGTAGCGAAGAGGTGCTCACGACTCTCATTCCATCATTCTCACCACCTCATCCGCAAGCATACTCGCCCATCCGCCTAGTGATTCGGTGCATAGCGGCCCGACTAGTCTTCCATCCCGCCTGGCGAAGCATCGCATAGCGACATTACATAGGAGTAGTTGTTAGCCTTTTATTTTCTTTTTCCGCAAATATCAAAACCCCCATCATTACCGCCGACCCTAAGGACTTCAATCTCAAGTCCTCCTCGAAATTAACTCCACCTAACTGTATTCCTTGAGAGATCGATACTTGGGAAAACTCACCCATTTTATATTACTTGTGCGACCGGTTCACTGCCGTGATCTTTAGCATCACTTGGCAACACTATTCCGACCATGAACAGCCACAAAAGTGGCCCCCTGATCTCCCTGATTGAATATGGAGTTGAACCAGCTAATGAGGAATGGCCCCTTGGCCTCCTTGGCCATTAATGGCCCTCTTTCACCATTTCTCCCTCCTCCATTAAAGAGAAATTGGAGCTTTCTCTCTCCTAGTCATCTAGGTTGACCATGCTGACCACTCCAGCCTATCGGCAGCCCACTAACCCATATTTTTCATGGTAATAAGGTTAGCCCAAATGGAAAGAGGGCTTGAGCTTGGGTTAGCCCATTTGGGTCAAGTTGACTTGACCTTGGCTTAGGGTTTACTATGGCCAAATTGACCTTTTGTGCCACCATCAATGGGTCCTTGGTGACCTATTGGCCTCCCCTAAGGTCTAGGTAGGGATGGGTAGGGTTGACTTGGCACCTTGGAGGTCACATGACACTTAGTAAGGGCACTTTGACCACTTTGGGGCTAGAGTTGACTTGGGTAAACTTAGTCACTAGGGTTGACCCCAATGAGTCCTTGGTGACCCATTGACCTCACTTTAGGGTTAGGAGGGCATGGGTGGGGTCCACTTGGCCAGGGGAATGTCAATTGACCCTAAGTAGGCTAGTTTGACCCATTTAGGGTTACGGTTGACGTAGGTCAACTTAACCTCTTTGGCTGCCTATAGTGGATCCTTAGTGGCCCTATGGACTTCCTAAGGTGTTAGGGGTTTTGTGGTAGGGTCATGGATCAAGATGTAGCCCTAACGTCCAACCTTAGGTCTAATGTTGAGGATGAGCTATAGACATACCAAGGTGATTTTTACCTTAGCCCTTGTTTACTTGGTAATTGAGCTTTTGGTTATTTTGTCATGACTAGGTCATGACAAAACAAAATCCTAGGGGTCTAGTTATTTAAGGGATGTTACAAATCCCAATATAAATAAAAAAAATTTTGACCCCGAAATTAAGGTTAAGCCTACGGGGGTTTCTACTGAAATAAATAAAACTTGTAACATCCCTAAGGTTTAGGGTATACCTGACTCGAAGAGCTCCGGGTACTTTTGCTGCATCAAGTCCTGTTGCTCCCATGTATACTCCTCCTGCACATGGTTTCTCCACAGAACCTTGACTAGCGGGACCTTCTTGCGTCGTAAGACCCGCACTGCCGTATCGTCGATCCTGATCGGCTCCAAGCTGACTGATCGATCTGAGGCCACCGGACTGTTGGTTGTGGAAATCAGCTGCTCAGGGCGTATTAGAGCCCCCTTGTAGTGAGGAGATGTGGAAGATGTCATGCAATCCCGCTAAATCCGGCGGTATCTCCAGTCTATAAGCCAAGGGCCAATTCGCTCCAGGATCCTATAGGGCCCCATATATCACAGACTGAGCTTCTTCCGCCCGCGAACCCGCGAGAACCCATGCATCGGCCGTCTCTTCAAGAAGACCCGATATCCCACTTGGAACTCCACCTAATGATGCCTTGCATCGTAATATTTGGCCTGCCTGCTCTGGGCTTCCAGCATCCTGTCCCGGATCAATCTAACCTGAGCATCAGTATCCTCCACAAACTCCGAGTCGAGTGTCTGAGGATCTTCATCCTGAATCCATGATAGTGGGGTCCTGCACCTCCGCCCATACAATGCCTCGTAAGGGGCCATACCTATACTAGGCTGATGGCTGTTGTTGTACAAAAACTTGATCAGCGGCAGCAATCTCTCCCAAGGCTCGTCGCGGTCCAAGATATATAGGCGTAGAAGATCTTCCAAGGTACGGTTGGTGCGCTCCATCTGTCCATCGGTCTGAGGATGAAAAGCCATGATAAATGTCAACCAAGAACCCAGACGGGCCTGAACTATCCTCCACTCCTTGGACGTAAACCACCCAACCTGATCTAAAACGATAGTCCTGGGTACTCCATGATAGCACACATAATGCTTGATGAACCTCTGTACTAATACTCTGACCGGAGAGTCCTTCGCCACTGGAATAAATCTGCCCACCTTTGTTAGCATGCCCACTATCACCCAGATCGAGTCATTCCCCGCACGAGACCGGGGTAGCCCATGTATGAAATTCATGGCTATGTCCCCAAACTTCCACTCCGGCACCGGAAGTGGCTGTAGTAAACCGGTCGGATTCTTACACTCTGCCTTTATGAGTTGGCAAGCCTTGCAATACATCACAAAATACATAATGTCCTTCTTCATACCTGGCCAGTACATTGTCTTCTTTAGGTCCGCTGTCATCTTAGTGATCCCCAGGTGTACTGAGTATCAACTACAGTGTGCCTCCGTCATGATGTCCTCCCGAATCTGGCCTCCTGCCGGTATGTAGACCATGCCTCTGAAACATAAGAGCCCATCCCTCAAGGAGTAATCCCCTGTTGTGCCCTCCTCCAAGGCCCTGAATATCGGCTCAGCCCTCGCATCCAGCATCTGCCCGTCTCTGATGCGGTCCTAAATGTCTTCGGTGGCAGTCATTGATGCCAGGTATTTTGTATATATCTCTGGATCATCCTCAGACACTAGTGATATTTGCATCTTCTTAAACGACTCGACCAACTCAAAAGCCATCAGCTGCGGGCCTACTTCTGATGTACTTGCTCTCTGGCTAAGAGCGTCTGCCACAACGTTTGCTTTCCCGGGATGGTAATGCATGGTGTACTGGTAGTCTGACAGAAACTCCACCCAACATCTCTGTCTGATGTTCAACTCCTTTTGTGTGTCTACATACTTCAAGTTCTTATGGTCTGATAATATATCACAGTGGGCCACGTAGAGGTAGTGTCGCCAGATCTTTAGAGAAAATATAACTTCCCCCATCTCCTAGTCGTTTACCGGGTAATTCTGCTCATGTTTCTTAAGCTGATGGGAGGCGTAGGCTATCACGTGCCCGTTCTGCATCAGAATGACACCCATCCCCTGATAAGAAGCATCAGTGTACACCTAGAATCCTTTCTTCCCTGATGGAAGAACAAGGATAGGGGCCGAGGTAAGCTGACCCTTCAAATCCAGAAAGGCAGACTTGCACTGTGGAGTCCAAATAAAAGGAGACTCCTTCTTCGTTAGGGACGTGAGAGGGAGGGAAATCTGAGAGAACCCCCTCCACGAACTTTCGGTAATAACTGACAAGTCCTAAGAAACTCCGCATATCCATGGACATCTTCATTGGTGGCCAGTCTCGCACTGCCTGGACCTTCGCCAGATCTACTGCCAAACCTGCTCTACTAATGACATGGCCCAAAAAGGCCACCTCCTTTAGCCAGAATTGGCACTTGCTGAACTTTGCATACATCTTATGCTCTCGGAGCATATCCAACATCAAATCCAGATGCCTCGAGTGCTCCTCTTCAGTCCTCGAATAAATAAGGATGTCGTCAATGAATACAATGACGAAGACATCCAGATACTCTTAGAACACCCGGTTCATCAAGGCCATGAACGTGGAGGGTGCATTCATGAGCCCGAAGGGCATCACGGTAAACTCGTATAGTCCATATCTGCTACTGAAGGCCGTCTTCGGGATGTCCTCCTCTTGAATGCCTAGATGATAGTACCCCGATCTCAGGTCCATCTTCGAAAATCAATGAGCTCCCTCTAGCTGATGAAATATCTATTCTATCCTTGGCATGGGGTACGTATTCTGGACCGTCAGCCTGTTCAGGGCCCGGTAATCGATACACAGCCAAAGTGTCTCATCCTTCTTTATGACGAATAGCACCAGAGCTCCCCATGGTGAAGAGCTAGGCCGGAAAAACCTGGCTTCCACTAACTCTTGAAGTTGGCTTCGAAATTCCACCAACTCCTTCGGAGCCATTCGGTAGGGAGCCCTGGATACCGGCTTAGCCCCAGACACAAGCTGAATCAGAAAGTCTTTCTCCCGGTACGGGGGTAGCCCTGGTAGCTTCTCCGAAAATACATCGGTAAAGTCCCGCACCACTGGAATATCTGACATAGAATCCTTGGCCACGACCATCTCGAAGAGAACCTGATAAACTTTGTCTCCCTGTAGGTGGGCCTTGACGACCTGTACAGACGATAATAATAATAGGTGGGCTGGTGTAATACCGTCGATAACAATAGAGGAGTCCCCGTGCCTCACGGTGATCCTCTTCACCAAGCATTCAATCTGGGCACGGTTCCAGTGTAACCACGTCATGCCCAGTATGAGATCATAGTCCGGCATCCTCAAGATTGTCGTAGGTGCCTCAAACGCCTTCCCGCCGATCTTCGCCTCCATTTTGCAATGTGAAGAGGTCATGAGCTCTGATCCATCGGGTAGACGTACCCTTATCATCCTTCCTGTGAATTGCTCCATACCTGCCAGTCCTTTCATGAAGTCCTCTCACACAAACGAGTGTGAAGCCCCGAGGTAGAAGAGTGAGTGAGCGGGCTTGCCGCTTATGAAAACCACGCCTGAGGTAATTAAGTGTCTTAGTGTTCTAGTTGTAGTTTTTCTTTTCTTAATTTCTAACTAGTTTGTGTCTATGGTTCTTAGGAAAGAAGGAAATTGAATGTACTGGCATACCTGCTATAACCTGCTCCGGGTTCCGGGGTTGTGCCAGATCTAGTGCGTACACCTGCTCCCTCTCTGGCCTGTGGCCTCTTCCCTGATATCCTCGTCCTCGGTCATGTCCTCGGCCCCCAAATTACTGAGGAGGTGGGGCACCCTGAAGTGCTAGTGGGGGTGCTCGCCTCATGGGACAATTTCTCTTGAAATTCCCTGGCTGATTGCAATGGAATCACACCGATGCCTGCTCTGCTATCATTGGTATCTCCAGCATCTATAAGGGCTGGGGGCCAATACCCCTTGATACCTCTGCTCCGGTCCAATCTCCTGAAGGGATTGATCCTCGTTCCTTCTTTCCCCGATGACCTGGCCTCGAGGGCGGTCTCTACATCCTCCAATCACTACATCGTCAGTCGGCCTCTTCCGGTTCTTGACTGTAAGCTGATCTGCCTCCCTTTTCTTAGCCATTTCCAGAATCCTGGCCAAGCTTCCCTCAGAGAAGAAGACGAGGGCTTGTCTCATGTCATCGTGCAGCCTCTTGTAGAATCTCCTGGCGTAGCCAGTGTCGTCCAACTGATAAGAGTCCGCATAATGGGCTAGGTGTATAAAATCCTGGTAATACTCCAACACTGCCCTGTTGCCCTGCTTCAACCGCAGGAACCTATCCTCCAGCTCGTCCCTCGCCGACTGAGGTACAAAATGTCCCAGAAGTGCCGCTCGGAACTCTGCCCAAGAGATATCTGTGCAATCCATATCCGTAAAGGTAATGTCTAGCTGTGACTTCCACCACCTCTTCTCGTGCGACTCCAAGCAGGTGAATGCCAAAGCAACTGCCTCCTCAGTAGGGCATTGAATCCCCGCAAGCATCTCATAGATGGTATCCAACCATTCCACTATGCGAACTGCCGACTCCGTCCCCTGGTATGATGAAGGGGAAAGTGCCCGAAAGGCACTCATCCAGCCGGCCCCGAGATTTGGCTGTGGAGTCGGGGCCTGCTGAGCTCTGAAGGCCTCCAGGATGGCCGTCAATGTTTGCCCCATCTCCGACTGCTGAAACGGAACTGGAGCCGACAGAGGTGGAACTACATTCGGAGCCTGAGGTGTTCCCTACTGTGGAGTATGGTTCGTCGCAGGCTATAAGGAAAATTCCAACAGTTAGATAGCGTACCAATGGAATAGAAGGAGGAGAGAAAAAAAGATGGACTTCTACATATGATTTCCCTTATGGGCCCACCACTGCTTCCGCTGCTAGTTTGTCTGCAAACTAAGCTTGCGCGGGGGTGACCTAAGGTTTTTTTGTGGACTACTTCTCTTTCGATCGAGGTTTGCTCTGATACCACCTGTAAGACCCCCCCCCCCCCCCCCCGCCTTTTTTAGTTAAATCCTGGGGTCTTATGCCCAGAACCATCATTTTGTGGTGGCCCCGATACTCGGGAAAGCCTCCATAACAAAACGCCGATTCTACCGGCCTTTTCGATCACCAAAGATAAAGAAACAGAACATAATTTTGATAAAACTAAGTCCACCAACATATGTATTAAATATGAATGAAATCACATTGAGTCCATAAATATTATAGAGTACTGAAAGGTAACAAAATGGAAATATAAACGGGCTTAAGCCCGGTTCATCAGATCCTCACTATAATCTCTCGCAGAAGCTATAAAAAGTGATAATCACTCACGGAGCTGGTCACCGGTACTCCGGTACTAGACTGGCACACCTCCATGTGCACCGTACTCCGCTGGTGCCAGTCCATGAGCTGCTGGTCCCTGTCTCCCATCCGGATCCCCTATAATGTTGTGGTCTGAAAACCATTAGTCATAAAGACTAAGCCATATCATCCCCTACCCTACCCCCCATGGCTTCTAGGCACCGAGCGGGGAGGAGGAAAGGGAAGCTACACGGTGGAGAGTACAAAGTGGCAGGTGACAGTGGGACTAGTCTAGCAGTTATTTATATTGTATAAACGGCTAAGTAAGAAAGGTTCAAGATAGCAGTTCTATAATAGTATGCAGGAAGGTAAGCAGGTAGAGTAAGCAGCATATGTAAGAAAGATAAGTAAGAAATAAGTAACCTTAACTTATATGAATGTCCATACAAACATATAAGTTAAGGGGTCTTCAGCAAGGCTCCCATCGTATAAAAAGTCTCATACCAATTTATACGTTGGGGTGTCGGTTGTATGCAAGTATGCTATGACATGATTCATGCAAGTGAAACTCACGCACACGACTCTATGCGCACAGACCTTTAGTTCCCCCTATTTAGGCAGCTAGCTTCACTCCCAGGAACCTCCGTAGTGGCAAACGGAGACAGTGGGTCGGGCCCCCCACTCCTAGGCGGGTATTCACACTACTAGGCCTAGCCCTCCCATACGCTCCTAGAAGAACACAACCTAGAGTGTCCGCGTACTAATGCTGGCCATATCCACAAGACTTTCTTTAGCTAAGTGTCCCACACCGCCGAGTCAATGTATCGACATCGGTGTGAATAACCCTCCGATACCGAAGACCCACCACCTTATTTTGTATCCAAAACCTTTTAAGCCACTAGCTCCCCGGAATATCCGTCCGTGCATCTACCTTCTGAACGAACCATCCGGATGGCAATCAAAACAACCTAATAAACCTCCCGAGCTATCGGGGTGTGTGAATGTGCAACCCTAGTTATACTAGTTACTCTTGTAATATTTTATTCCTACTGTTTAGGTTAGCCCAGGACTGCCCAAGGTATTCCCCGTGAAGGGCTCTCAAGGGCACTAGGAACTATGATGGGATGACTCCCAAAGCTCCCTTTCGCAAGGCCCTTACTATTGTTAGTTGCTATCAAATTTCCCAAACCCTTACTTGTTGTACTGGATCTTACCCTAAGGTATTTGACACTTTCTCTCCTACGGAGAAGACGATGTTTCGTCAACCCCGAACACCTCTTAACACTAGCCAAACTCCCCACTCCTCATCACAACTTTCGTTGATAGTCCCATTTCCCTTATCAGACTAAAATCTCAACTCCCTAAGTTCATTTGGCAATATACCTCGACTTCTGCATTTTTTTACTAATCGCAGACAATCCTAAGCTATATGATGCGTACAATGGGAGGTACTCAAAATAATTATCCAATATCCCTATAATAATTATTAGGTGTCTATCATGACATGTTTGGCCTAAATTCAGAAGTTCATAATTTTCCTAATTTATCTGATAATTTAATTAATTTCTCTAGTAATCCAAAAACTCCAGTTTGAACATGAAGTGTCAATTTCATACATGCAACTGTTCCATGAAATTTATGATAAATACAAGATGACTATTTAACCTAAAATCCAAGGTCTCCAAATTTTCTTAACAAGGTGTAGATCTCCAACCCTAATTTTAAATATAACCTACAATAAATTATTTTAAGAAACATGTACAACAAAAATACTTCCAAAAATTCCGAGAAAATTCAAAGATAATTGTAAGGACATATAAATACTCCAGGCCAAGTTTCATAATTTATAAATTAATAAAGAGCTCTAAAACTAATTTTGATCAAATGTTTGTATTGGTAATTTTATGCACTAAGTATAGAAATTATTCATTTAAAAATTGTACCAAAAATCTCCACCAGAACATATTGACTTAGAATAATTTTTGGCTAAGTTTCACAATTTCTCAACAAATGATGAGCTCTGAATAAAATATTGAACAAGTTTCCAAATTAATGAGCTTGTGAAGTAGGTACTATAAACATGTATTCAAAAATTCTAATAAAATTCAGACATGAGCATAATGTTCTAAAACTACTTCTGCCTGATTTTTATGATATTCCAATGGACAATGAGTTCATAATAACCAAATGATTATGTAGGGCTTACTCATGCATTACAAAGGAAGTACCAAGATTATTGATCCAAAATTTCCAATTAAAATTCCAGAGGTTTATCCTAAACCTAATACTACATTACCCAAGTTTCATCACTGTTCAATGAGTTTTAGTAACTTATTCTATCACTATAAATTTTGTGCCCTAAACTAGGGTTAGGGTTTTGAGGGGCCTACCCATTTCCAAATCCCCTAAGATTTTTACCATAGGGTCTTAGCTACCCTGGTACCCTCCCTACAAAATTTCAAGTCCATACAAGGTCTTTTGACCCCATGACCCTCACAAGAGACAAAAGCCCATCCTTAGTGTTTGGTTTAGGTCCTAGGTCAAATCTATTCCAATCTACCCCATCCTCCATGGGAGGGTGTTAAAAGTCATGCCAAGTCAGGGGCCCAAATTTCAACCTCTGTTGAGGTTATTTGGCCGCCAAAAACTCAAAGTGCACTTTTGACTTAAATACCCCTCATTAGGGATAGATTATGGTTTGTTCATTTTCCAACCAAATCAACTCCAACTGAGATGAAAAATTATACACAGCCCCCTGAAGACCTCATGGACCACGCACCAATATTTGGGAGGGTTTGGAGGCCATTAGGGTACCTTATTAATTTACCCTATGATTATTAAATAATTTCTAAAACTATAGAAAACGTATCCCCAAAAATTCTCATTTTTGGGCAGGACTAGGTATAGACTAGGGTGACTCCCTGTCCAAATTTCAAGTTATTTGGACAAGAGATGAAGTGTAGACACCTATTTTAATTTTTGTATAACCCTAGGTATAGACCACACCCAAATGTGTGTCTTGGTCAAACCAGGTACCCAAACTGGTTCAAACCAATTTAAATTAAAGTAGACCCATCGGGCTACAATGTTCATATTCATCACTTTCCCAGATTTTGCATCTAAGTATTTTTAGTAATTAAAAATATTAAATATAAATAGTGTGATAGAAAAATACAAGTCTATAGTTTGATTTAATTAAATCCCGCACGAATCTTGGCACAGGATCGGACGTCGCTGGGTTATCTTCTACCTCCAGCCAACGATCCTGATTCTCCTATCCTGGAGCTTCTTCCAGCCTCCACAGCCGGCCATCCGGCTGCCTCCCCGGACGGCCACCGCCACCACCACCTCTGTTGAGGTGGTGGCTATCGCTAGGAGGCGGCACGGCCGCCGGAGGGGCCTATTCCGGCGAACCCGTGAGTTCGATTTTTCATGAAAAACCACGAAAATTCCTTTCCTGATCGGGCTCAATTGAGCCCGATTCTTAATCCTAATGACTGCTACGATCTACCCATAGAGAGAGGAGGAGCGGAGGACCTTGCTTGCGGCCTGGAGACGCGTCGATCGCCGGGAAGCCATCGGTGGTGGAGGAGTCACCGGCGTTCTGCAACTGCACAGTGAGAGGGCTCGAATTCTTCAGGTAAACGGTGGGGAAAAGTCCTCTCTGGCCACTGATGGTGTTTAAAGCCTCAGTTAGGGAGGGGAGAGGCCAAGTCATCAATGGCCATTAATGACCATTGAAAGCTTGCTCGGCCATGGAATGGGGGATGAATCTGGGCATGAACAGGTCGGGAAAAGGTCGGGAATTCTTCCTCTCCCCTAGAGAAACTGATTCCAGCCCATAATGGGGAGAGTTAAGTGGTTCAAGCTTCAAAGCCATTAATGGCCTTGGAGCTTGAATTCAGCTATGGCTTGGCAGCACTATTCCGACCATGAACAACCACAAAAGTGGCCCCCTGATCTCCATGATTGAATATGGAGTTGAATCAGCCAATGAGGAATGGCCCCTTGGCCATGAATGGCCCTCTTTCACCATTTCTCCCTCCTCCATTAAAGAGAAATTGGAGCTTTCTCTCTCCTAGTCATCTAGGTTGACCTTGCTGACCACTCTAGCCTATTGGCAGCCCACTAATCCATACGTTTCATGGTAATAAGGTTGCCTAAATGGAAAGAGGGCTTGAGCTTGGGTTAGCCCATTTGGGTCAAGTTGACTTGACCTTGGCTTAGGGTTGACTTTGGTCAAATTGACCTTTTGTGCCACCATCTGTAACACCCCGAAGTTCTGGGTCAATTTGGGCCAATTTGTGCTCAGGCATGGGTGACACGGCCTGGGACACGGGCGTGTCCCAGGGCGTGTCAGGCCTGGGTTGTGTCGAGTCGTCAGGTCGACGAATTTTGCTCGACGATCGTCGAGTGTCGAGTTTCAAGTGAGGACACGGCCTGTGACACGGGCGTGTCATAGGGCGTGTTAGTGGTCATCGAACTCAGCTCGACATCTTGAGCCAGTGCGTGTTTGCGGGACACGAGTGTGTCCAGGTGCACACGGCCTGGAACACGGGCGTGTCCCAGGGCCGTGTGAGTCTCGAGTGAAGTGGAGATTGGGTTGTGTGAGTGACACGGCCAGTGACACGGGTGTGTCGGAAGGCGTGTCAGGTGACACGGCCAGCGACACGGGTGTGTCGGAAGGCGTGTCAAGTGACACGGCCTGTAACACGGGTGTGTCCCAGGGTCGTGTGCTGTTGGTTTTGAGTCGGTTGACTGCCGCTTAGGGGGACACGGCCTGTGAATCAGGCATGTCACAGGGTGTGTCATGCTGTGTTCAAGCTTTTCTGGCCAAATCTGAGCCGTTTGTTTCCCTCTTCCTGGATCCAGTGGTTGGGCTTTGTCCAGGTATTGTGAAGGCCGAGAAAAAAGGGATATAACCCTCTTTTCTTTTTCTTCTTCTTCATTTTATTCCAAGACAGTGAGGAAGAAAGGCCTAAGGCAAGAGGGAAGGGAGGAGACGACCAGCTGCTGTAGGAGCTGCGGAGTGCAGAGCGAAGATCCGAGAGCGGATTCGTGAAGGTAGAGCCGAGGCGGTGATTTCCATCCGGCTACTTCATGACACCGAAGCGGTATTCAAGGGTAACGATCTCCTTCTTGGACATCGAAGTCCTTCTTTTATGCATGTGCTTGGAATCCTCCATCAAGCGGTGGATTTGCGGAAGTGATTCCTTTGTTGAGTCTGCATCTAGAGCCGGAAATATGGAGTACGGCATAGGCATGCTGTGTGAAGCCCATCTGGACCGGTAGTCTAGATTGGTGATGTTCATGGGTAAACTGGAGAAAACTCCGTGGTTTTGATGATATGTAAATGGCTTTCTATTGTGATGAATGTATGGATGTGATGCTGCATGTGAGGAGGCTTTGGTGAAGCTCCTGGTTATGATATGATCAATTGGTAGCACGCCTGGGGAGCGCGAGATAAACCCAGCCTGTTACACCACTAGGGTGGGTTGATCTAGTTAGGTAGTGATCGATTGGTGGCAATGCTTGGGGATCCGAGTTAAACCCGTCTTGCTGCACCACATGGGTGGGTCGATCGGATTAGGAGGGGGGTCGATTGGTGGTACTGCCTGGGGAGCTCGGATAAACCTGGCTTGCCACACCACATGGTGTGGGTCGATCTGCTCTTGTTGATATTGGATGCTGTGTGGTTGTACCTCTGAGTGGTTTGGGCGGGATGTCGCCAGCTTGTGATACTGGTGGACTAGGGCCGGTCAACGAACAAGTTAAAACCTCTGATCAGCGATGTATGACAGGTGGATTCTGGTACGCCAAGAAGGTGCCCTGAGTGCACGGAACGTCTGGTGGATTCCAGCGTTTGTGATGTGATGTGTTTGCTAGCGGGATAAAGAAAAGGATAGACATGTGATGCTTGATGATACTTGATGATAGATGGTAGCACTGCATACATGGAAGGAACCACTACCCCGGGTAGGGGGTAGGGTCGTTATAATGGGTCAGCCAAATGCTGACCGTTACTTTGTTTTCTGTGTTGGCTTGGATGTTTAATTGCAGGTGTTGCGGCTTGACATGAATAAGTGGAATGGCTAGTTTGCTGCTATAGGCCCTTGCAGGCCATGCGAAGAGTAGTGTTTGGATTTCATGTATGGCCGGCCTGCGTGCCGATGTATGCAATTGTTGATGTGTAAAAGAGGAACCTGTAAGGCCATAAGGCCAGGGTGTGTGGGTTGTATACATTCCTAGTGTTGTTATATATAAATGTGGTATTTATGTATTGGTGGACATTCTGATTTGAGTTCATGCTAACATAAAAATGTTGCGCTAGAATGGAATGAGTTAAGGATACGCGTAGAGTTTGATTTCCACACGTAATTCCTTCTCTTGTCTGTGCTATATGGCGTGGAGCCCCGGCCGGACCCACCGTTATATGTCATGTGACAGGTGGGGGCGTTACAAAGTGGTATCAGAGCCAGGTTGAGATTGTTTGGGAGGAGAGAACATAATTGAACTCATGAATGTCCACTAGGAATGTATGTCATGCACATGATGTGCATGAGTGTGTAGTCAATGTAGCAGTACCGTTATGATTGGATGTATTAATGGTGTTCTGTACATTGATAGGTGGCGAGGGATGGAGCTGGGCCGTCTGAGCCCCAGCAGTCTGATGAAAGTGCAGCACCCATGGAAGTGCCTATGCCTCCCTCGGCAGAGGCCATACAGGTGGTAACGGAGACAGTGCTTGCAGTGTTACAGGCACAACCAACTCGACAGGCAAGGCCTGGTGCAAGGCAATAGCATGCTGCAGTAGTGGTGGAAGCGCAAGCGAGTGACGAATTATTGACACGTTTTATGCACTTTCATCCACCTACGTTTGGTGGAATGCTTTCACCAACGCAGGCAGAAGATTGGTTGGCAAGGGTAAAAAGGATTCTTACTGCAATCAGGACGGTAGAGGAGCAGAAAGTGACGTTGGCCAATTTTCTGTTGGAAGGAGATGCGAGATTGTGGTGGGATGAGATCGAAGTGCATCACTTGGCAGATCGAGGTTTAACAGAGGTTTCCATGGATGAATTCTCCCGAATATTTTTAGCCAAGTATGTGCCAGTGTCGCGGCGGATTGCGATGGAAAATGAGTTTTTACGTCTGGTGCAGGGTGAGCGAGATATTGATACCTACCTGCATGAGTTTACGAGATTGGAGAGATATGCGGGATCTACCTTTGCGGAGGAAGTGCGGAAGACAAATCAGTTTTATGAAGGATTGCGGGATGAATTGAGGTTGGCACTTCCGAGTTCAGTGAGCCAAGGCTTCCAAGCATTGGTCGATATAACCCGTGGCTTGGAGAAGGATATGAAGCGAGTACAAGAGAATAAGAGACTGGCAACGGAAAAGTCAGAGTTTAAAGTGCCGCCATCGGATCAATCAGAGTTTAGACGACGAGAGAAGAAAAGATTTAGGCCGGCGGAATCAGCTTCGTCGACTGTTTCTTCGGGGGCAACTTATGGGTCAGGACGTGTTGATACACGTATATGCTATAAATGTGGGCAGCAAGGACACATCGCAAAATTTTGTTGGAATGCCCTCCAGGGAGTGAGAAAAAGATAGGTGCGTCATATGAAGAAAAGGGTTAGTAGTGGCCGAGTCATCTGCACCCCGGACGCAACCTCGATTTCATGTTATGGAAGTGCAAGAGCCGCAAAGCTCAGTTGGTGAAATTCAGCCTCGGGTGTTTAATTTGTCTCTTAATCCCGAATTTCAAAATCAGGAGGCTGAGCGGTAGTGAAGTGTTGTGAATCACTGCGAGGCTATGACTGAAAGTGCTGTGTATGTAAACTATGCTTTTCTAGATCGGTGTGCTGAATACAAGATGGTGTACAACATATCTATCAAAGTTTGGTGCACTTGAGGGAGTTTGATCATGATGTCTTCTGTTGATGTATTTTTTGGCTAAATATGCACAAGTGGAAGTTAGGGATGTATGTTTGTGTTGTATGTTTGTAGTTTGGTATGAGACAAGCCGTAACGTCAAATACGACACGCAAATGTGCGTAATCAATTGTTTTGTGGCTGATTGGCTGATTGGAGACAAATTTCGAGGACGAAATTATTTGAAGGAGGGGAGGATTGTAACACCCCGAAGTTCTGGGTCAATTTGGGCCAATTTGTGCTCAGGCATGGGTGACACGGCCTGGGACACGGGCGTGTCCCCGGGCATGTCAGGCCTGGGTTGTGTCGAGTCGTCAGGTCGACGAATTTTACTCGACGATCGTCGAGTGTCGAGTTTCAAGTGAGGACACGGCCTGTGATACTGGCGTGTCACAGGGCATGTCAGTGGTCGTCGAACTCAGCTCGACGTCTTGAGCCAGTACGTGTTTGCGGGACACGGGTGTGTCCAGGTGCACACGGCCTGGAACACGGGCGTGTCCCAGGGCCGTGTGAGTCTCGGGTGAAGTGGAGATTGGGTTGTGTGAGTGACACGGCCAGGGACACGGGTGTGTCGGAAGGCGTGTCAGGTGACACGGCCAGCGACATGGGTGTGTCGGAAGGCGTTTCAAGTGACACGGCCTGCAACACGGGTGTGTCCCAGGGCCGTGTTCTGTTGGTTTTGAGTAGGTTGACTGTCGCTTAGGGGGACACGGCCTGTGACATGGGCGTGTCATAGGGTGTGTCAGGCCGTGTTCAAGCTTTTCTGGCCAAATCTGATTTCCCTCTTCCTGGATCCAGTGGTTGGGCTTTGTCCAGGTATTGTGAAGGCCGAGAAAAAAGGGATATAACCCTCTTTTCTTCTTCTTCTTCATTTTATTCTAAGAAAGTGAGGAAGAAAGGCCTAAGGCAAGAGGGAAGGGAGGAGACGACCAGCTACTGTAGGAGCTGCGGAGTCCAGAGCGAAGATCCGAGAGCGAATTCGTGAAGGCAGAGCTGAGGCGGTGATTTCCATCCGGCTACTTCATGGTACTGAAGCGGTCTTCAAGGGTAACGATCTCCTTCTTGGACATCGAAGTCCTTCTTTTAAGCATGTGCTTGGAATCCTCCACCAAGCGGTGGATTTGCGGAAGTGATTACTTTGTTGAGTCTGCATCTAGAGCCGGAAATATGGAGTACGGCATAGGCATGCTGTGTGAAGCCCATCTGGACCGGTAGTCTGGATTGGTGATGTTCATGGGTAAACCGGAGAAGACTCTGTGTTTTTGATGATATGTAAATGGCTTTCTATTGTGATGAATGTATGGATGTGATGCTGCATGTGAGGAGGCTTTGGTGAAGCTCCTGGTTATGATATGATCAATTGGTAGCACGCCTGGGGAGCGCGAGATAAACCCAGCCTGTTACACCACTATGGTGGGTTGATCTAGTTAGGTAGTGATCGATTGGTGGCAATGCTTGGGGAGCCGAGTTAAACCCATCTTGCTGCACCACATGGGTGGGTCGATCGGATTAGGAGGGGAGATCGATTGGTGGTACTGCCTGGGGAGCTCGGATAAACCCGGCTTGCCACACCACATTGTGTGGGTCGATCTGCTCTGGTTGATATTGGATGCTATGAGGTTGTACCTCTGAGTGGTTTGGGAGGGATGTCGCCAGCTTGCGAGACTGGTGGACTAGGGCCGGTCAACCAACAAGTTAAAACCTCTGATCAGCGGTGTATGACTGGTGGATTCTGGTACGCCAAGAAGGTGCCCTGAGTGCACGGAACGTCTGGTGGATTCCAGCATTTATGATGTGATGTGTTTGCTAGCGGGATAAAGAAAAGGATAGACATGTGATGCTTGATGATACTTGATGATAGATGATAGCACTACATACATGGAAGGAACCACTACCCCGGGTAGGGGGTAGGGTCGTTATAATGGGTCAGCCAAATGCTGACCGTTACTTTGTTTTCTGTGTTGGCTTGGATGTTTAATTGCAGGTGTTGCGGCTTGACATGAATAAGTGGAATGGCTAGTTTGCTGCTATAGGCCCTTGCAGGCCATGCGAAGAGTAGTGTTTGGATTTTATGTATGGCCGGCCTGCGTGCCGATGTATGAAATTGTTGATGTGTAAAAGAGGAACCTGTAAGGCCATAAGGCCAGGGTGTGTGGGTTGTATACATTCCTAGTGTTGTTATATATAAATGTGGTATTTATGTATTGGTGGACATTCTGATTTGAGTTCATGCTAACATAAAAATGTTGCGCTAGAATGGAATGAGTTAAGGATACGCGTAGAGTTTGATTTCCACACGTAATTCCTTCGCTTGTCTGTACTATATGGTGTGGGGCCCCGGCCGGACCCACCGTTATATGTCATGTGACAGGTGGGGGCGTTACAAAGTGGTATCAGAGCCAGGTTGAGATTGTTTGGGAGGAGAGAACATAATTGAACTCATGAATGTCCACTAGGAATGTATGTCATGCACATGATGTGCGTGAGTGTGTAGTCAATGTAGCAGTACCGTTATGATTGGAAGTATTAATGGTGTTCTGTACATTGATAGGTGGCGAGGGATGGAGCTGGGCCGTCTGAGCCCCAGCGGTCTGATGAAAGTGCAACACCCATGGAAGCTCCTATACCTCCCTCGGCAGAGGCCATACGGGTGGTAACGGAGACAGTGCTTGTAGTGTTACAGGCACAACCAACTGGACAGGCAAGGCCTGGTGCAAGGCAAGAGCATGCTGCAGTAGTGGTGGAAGCGCAAGCAAGTGACGAATCATTGACACGTTTTATGCACTTTCATCCACCTACGTTTGGTGGAGCGCTTTCACCAATGCAGGCAGAAGATTGGTTGGCAAGGGTAAAAAGGATTCTAACTGCAATCAGGACGGTAGAGGAGCAGAAAGTGACGTTGGTCACTTTTCTGTTGGAAGGAGATGCGAGATTGTGGTGGGATGAGATCGAAGTGCATCACTTTGCAGATCGAGGTTTAACGGAGGTTTCCATGGATGAATTCTCCCGAATATTTTTAGCCAAGTATGTGCCAGTGGCACGGCGGATTGCGATGGAAAATGAGTTTTTACGTCTGGTGCAGGGTGAGCGAGATATTGATACCTACCTGTATGAGTTTACGAGATTGGGGAGATATGCGGGATCTACCTTTGCGGAGGAAGCGCGGAAGACAAATCGGTTTTATGAAGGATTGCGGGATGAATTGAGGTTGGCACTTCCGAGTTCAGTGAGCCAAGGCTTCCAAGCATTGGTCGATACAGCCCGTGCCTTAGAGAAGGATATGAAGCGAGTACAAGAGAATAAGAGACTGGCAACAGAAAAGTCAGAGTTTAAAGTGCCGCCATCGGATCAATCGGAGTTTAGACGACGAGAGAAGAAAAGATTTAGGCCGGCGTAATCAGCTCCGTCGACTGTTTCTTCGGGGGCAACTTACGGGCCAGGACGTGTTGATACACGTATATGCTATAAATGTGGGCAGCAAGGACACATCGCAAAATTTTGTTGGAATGCCCCTCCAGGGAGTGAGAAAAAGACAGGTGCGTCATATGAAGAAAAGGGTAAAGCAATGGCCGAGTCATCTGCACCCCGGACACAACCTCAATTTCATGCTATGGAATTGCAAGAGCCGCAAAGCACATTTGGTGAAATTCAGCCTCGGGTGTTTAATTTGTCTCGTAATCCCGAATTTCAAAATCGGGAGGCTGAGTGGAAGTGAAGTGTTGTGAATCACTGCGAGGCTATGACTGAAAGTGCTGTGTATGTAAACTATGCTTTTCTAGATCGGTGTGCTGAATACAAGATGGTGTACAACATATCTATCAAAGTTTGGTGCACTTGAGAGAGTTTGATCATGATGTCTTCTGTTGATGTATTTTTTGGCTAAATATGCACAAGTGGAAGTTAGGGATGTATGTTTGAGTTGTATGTTTGTAGTTTGGTATGAGACAAGCCGTAACATCAAATACGACACGCAAATGTGCGTAATCAATTGTTTTGTGGCTGATTGGCTGATTGGAGACAAATTTCGAGGACGAAATTATTTGAAGGAGGGGAGGATTGTAACACCCCGAAGTTCTGGGTCAATTTGGGCCAATTTGTGCTCAGGCATGGGTGACACGGCCTGGGACACGGGCGTGTCCCAGGGCGTGTCAGGCCTGGGTTGTGTCGAGTCGTCAGGTCGATGAATTTTGCTCGACGATCGTCGAGTGTCGAGTTTCGAGTGAGGACACGGCCTGTGACACGGGCGTGTCACATGGCGTGTCAGTGGTCATCGAACTCAGCTCGACGTCTTGAGACAGTGCATGTTTACGGGACACGGGTGTGTCCAGGTGCACACGGCCTGGAATACGGGCGTGTCCCAGGGCCGTGTGAGTTTCGGGTGAAGTGGAGATTGGGTTGTGTGAGTGACACGGTCAGGGACACGGGTGTGTCGGAAGGCGTGCCAGGTGACACGGCCAGCAACATGGGTGTGTCGGAAGGCGTGTCACGTGACACGGCCTGTAACACGGGTGTGTCCCAGGGCCGTGTGTTGTTGGTTTTGAGTGGGTTGACTGCCGCTTAGGGGGACACGGCCTGTGACACGGGCGTGTCAGGCCGTGTTCAAGCTTTTTTGGCCAAATCTGAGCCGTTTGTTTCCCTCTTCCTGGATCCAGTGGTTGGGCTTTGTCCAGGTATTGTGAAGGCCGAGAAAAAAGGGATATAACCCTCTTTTCTTCTTCTTGTTCTTCATTTTATTCCAAGAAAGTGAGGAAGAAAGGCCTAAGGCAAGAGGGAAGGGAGGAGACGACCAGCTGCTGTAGGAGCTGCGGAGTGCAGAGCGAAGATCCGAGAGCGGATTCGTGAAGGCAGAGCCGAGGCGGTGATTTCCATCCGGCTACTTCATGGCACTGAAGCGGTCTTCAAGGGTAACGATCTCCTTCGTGGACATCGAAGTCCTTCTTTTATGCATGTGCTTGGAATCCTCCACCAAGCGGTGGATTTGCGGAAGTGATTCCTTTGTTGAGTCTGCATCTAGAGCCGGAAATATGGAGTACGGCATAGGCATGCTGTGTGAAGCCCATCTGGACCGGTTGTCTGGATTGGTGATGTTCATGGGTAAACCGGAGAAGACTCCGTGGTTTTGATGATATGTAAATGGCTTTCTATTGTGATGAATATATGGATGTGATGCTGCATGTGAGGAGGCTTTGGTGAAGCTCCTGGTTATGATATGATCAATTGGTAGCACGCCTGGGGAGCACGAGATAAACCCGGCCTGTTACACCACTAGGGTGGGTTGATCTAGTTAGGTAGTCATCGATTGGTGGCAATGCTTGGGGAGCCGAGTTAAACCCGTCTTGCTGCACCACATGGGTGGCTCGATCGGATTAGGAGGGGGGTCGATTGGTGGTACTGCCTGGGGAGCTCGGATAAACCCGGCTTGCCACACCACATGGTGTGGGTCGATCTGCTCTGGTTGATATTGGATGTTGTGAGGTTGTACCTCTGAGTGGTTTGGGCGGGATGTTGCCAGCTTGAGAGACTGGTGGACTAGGGCCGGTCAACCAACAAGTTAAAACCTCTGATCAGCGGTGTATGACTGGTGGATTCTGGTACGCCAAGAAGGTGCCCTGAATGCACGGAACGTCTGGTGGATTCCAGCGTTTGTGATGTGATGTGTTTGCTAGCGGGATAAAGAAAAGGATAGACATGTGATGCTTGATGATACTTGATGATAGATGATAGCACTGCATACATGGAAGGAACCACTACCCCGGGTAGGGGGTAGGGTCATTATAATGGGTCAGCCAAATGCTGACCGTTACTTTGTTTTCTGTGTTGGCTTGGATGTTTAATTGCAGGTGTTGCGGCTTGACATGAATAAGTGGAATGGCTAGTTTGCTGCTATAGGCCCTTGCAGGCCATGCGAAGAGTAGTGTTTGGAGTTCATGTATGGCCGGCCTGCGTGCCGATGTATGAAATTGTTGATGTGTAAAAGAGGAACCTGTATGGCCATAAGGCCAGGGTATGTGGGTTCTATACATTCCTAGTGTTGTTATATATAAATGTGGTATTTATGTATTGGTGGACATTCTGATTTGAGTTCATGCTAACATAAAAATGTTGCTCTAGAATGGAATGAGTTAAGGATACGCGTAGAGTTTGATTTCCACACGTATTCCTTCGCTTGTCTGTGCTATATGGCGTGGGGCCCCGGCCGGACCCACCGTTATATGTCATGTGACAGGTGGGGGCGTTATAAAGTGGTATCAGAGTCAGGTTGAGATTGTTTGGGAGGAGAGAACATAATTGAACTCATGAATGTCCACTAGGAATGTATGTCATGCACATGATGTGCGTGAGTGTGTAGTCAATGTAGCAGTACCATTATGATTGGAAGTATTTGAAAGATATGGTACCTAAACACCTAGAGGGGGGGGGGGTGAATAGGTGACCTAAACCTTTTTTTTTTGACTTTTGTTTGGCAGCACAACAGTTTTTCACTGATTACTACAGCTAACAGCAAATACAGAAATTAAGCAGTCAATTCACAGCACAGCACAGAAGACACACTAATTTTATAGTGGTTCCCCAATCTTTGGGTACATCCACTTTCCCCCTTCGCCTATCTAGCAGTGTACTAGATTCGGCCAAACTTCTCCACTAGCTCAGAACCCAACAAGGTTCCTACCTCAGGCCCAAAGCCTTACACTCAGCCAAAAGGCCTACACTCAGCCACCCAGGCCTACACTCAGCCAATCAAGGCTTACACTCAGCCAATTAAAGGCCTACACTCAGAGTTCTTCAACTCCTACACTCAGGCACCAAGCCCTACCCTCAGCCTTTATAAAATAGGCTTACAATCACTCAGATCCAATGGATCTTACAAGTTTAGAATAGAAAATACAAATGCTAACTCTACAACTCAGAAAAGAAGAGAGGAGTTGAGAGTTTCTTGAAGAGTTCTTGGAAGAACTCAGCTTGATCCAAACTAACTTAGCTTTCTTCAAAGCTTCTTGAGTAGAACTGAATTAGTCTGAATCTTCTGCAGTTGATCCTTGATCTCTGCTTCTTGAAATCCAGATGACTCTGAATTCTTCTTCTCAGCCTTAGTTCCAAAGACTGAATCCTTGGTTGGAGCTCTCTCTCTCCAACTACTTAGATATGCAGTTGGACTGCCTGATCTTCTTGTGTTGATCCTCTGTGTATCACTTCTTGATTTAGTCTGATCAACTACTTCAATTATTATCACACCATGTAATGATTATGAACAACCTTCACAACATTCTGTAAACTGTGGGTGCCTATTTATAGGCTTCCTTCATGGTAACCGGCTGATCCGGTTTATAACAGACTTTTGACTTCACTGACAGTTGCTGTAGACCGGCTGGATTGGCAGCTGTCATGTCAACCAGTCACTTCTTGAAATCTCACTAACTGTCAGATAGTGTCGAGACTTTCTCTTCTTAAGTGTCGACACTTATAGACCAAGTGTCGACACATGTTGTGTAAGTGTCGACACAAGTCTACAAGGTGTCGACACAATTCCTTGTATGTCTCGACACAGTTTCTTCTGCATGTGTCGACACTGAAATTGAGTGTCGACACAAGTACTTGTACTTCATTCTTTATCTGTATTCTTCTAAGTGTCGACACATCTCCTTTGTGTCGACACATCTTCATGTGTTGAAACTGTCAAGTGTCGACACTGATTCTTGGTGTCGACACAAGTCTTCATTCTTGATTCTTCAGCTGAGTGTCGACACATTCCCTTAGTGTCGACACTTATACTTAGAATATTTTACAATTTTTCTGTTCTTTGCTAAGTGTCGACACTTCTCCTTGTGTCGACACTTTCTTCTAGTGTTGAGTCTTCTGGTTATGTGTCGACACATTGTGCTGAGTGTCGACACATTCTTCATATGTTGACTCTGCTGATTGAGTGTCGACACATTGTGTTGAGTGTCGACACTTGTACTTAGTCTCTGCAGAATTATGCTGAGTGTCGACACAACTCCAAGTGTCGACACTTTCTGGTGTTGACTCAGCTCTTCAAGGTGTCGACACTTCCGCCAAGTGTCGACACAGCTTTTCTGCATCCTTCTACACTGAGTGTCGACACAGCTCCAAGTGTCGACACTTTCTGACTGGTGTCGACTCTTCTTCCCAGGTGTCGACACAATGACTCCAAGTGTCGACACTGCTTGTCTAGGTGTCGACACAAGCTTTCTCAAGTGTCGACACTTTGCCTCTGGGTGTCGACACATGGACTTAGAAATTTTCAGCTTCAGTCCAGTGTATATCTAACCTGCACAAGTAACTCAAACAAACATCAAATACATTCTGATGTATATCATTGAGTTAGGTGAGGCTTCTTCAAATCAGGTACATTTGACCAATGTACCCAACAATCTCCCCCTATTTGGAGAAGTCATAACCCTTAGTCAATGATATACACCACTCATAATTAAAAATTACAAAATGATGTAAAACATATAAATGACAACAGGGTAAACTTGAACATGTAATAAAGCACACATGTATACTTATTAAACATTGCAGAACAATTAAGAAACACACATATTTCAGAACATTCATACTATATTTATCATATACTGTTCCAATAATGTTCCTTATACATTTTCAATGAAGTATTACAATGTTTTTCACTCAACAGATTACAACAAGCATCAAGTTAATTCCTAATCTAGTGCTGATCAGGTTCTTTAATAACAATGCCTTTTCCAGCTTTAACTTGAGCTTTCACAGCAGCAGCAGCAGCAGGCTCAGCTTCAGCAGTCTTCTTCCCTTTAGAGTCCTTCTTCTTCTGTTCTTCAGCCTTGATCTTTTGTCTTTCAAAATAATGATAGGGCTTAGGAAAGTACTTGCTAGGCTCCATAGCTGTTGGAGGTAGCTTTCCTAACTTAGCCTTCCTTCTATATTGGACAATTGCTTCCTGCCTACTCTCATGCTTTCTCCATTCAGCCTCTGAGAACCACTTGTTTCTCTCATGGGCATTGTCCTTGGCAGCTTTCCAGGCTGTGAGAATTATGTTTCTAGAAGTAGGGCTCCATTGTTCAAAATCTGGCTTTTGCTCAGCAATTTCCCTAAACTTCTTCTTTGACAGCCTAGTTTCTTCTTCTTTGTCCAAAGCCTCTTGCATTGCAGCTGTGATAGGTTGAACAACCTTTTCCAGAATAATATTAGGCTTGCCAGCAGGTGGACTATACATTGTACTTATATCTGCATGAATCATGTCAAAGTCTGGAGGTGGATAGATTACATCAGCCACTGCTTGTTGCTCACCTCCAAGATATGTTCCTTGAATGCCAGATTCAGCCACTTCATTGTCATCACACAGGGGAGGATATCCAAGTGTAGCCCTGATAGAATTTGAAATCCATTTTGCATGCTCAGAACTGGCCTTGACTAACACTCTCTCCCCCTTTATGACTTCTTGGGCCACATGATCTCGCACATCATCTTTCTGGAATCTGATTTGGCTATCCAAATACCTTATGCCCTCTTTAAAGAAAGGTCTAAGCTTTGTAAGCTGTTCTGAAATGACCTTCTGTGAGTCTTTTATTGCAGTCTGTACAGCAGCAATCTCGGCTTGAAAGAGTTTATCAAAATCAGCTTTGGCAGCAGCAGAGGAAGTGGAAGGTTCATCTGATTTATTCTTGAGTTCTGTGACTATTGCATTGTGAGATGCAGTCAAATTATCATTCATCCTCAACTGATTCTCCAGCACATAGCCTTGCTTGAGTGCTATATCATCCACTTTCTCTTTATGGTTTCTTGATGTTTAGCCAGATAGACTACTGCATGAGCACCCTTGGTAAAACAATCAGTCATCTCCTTTTTATTAAGGTTCATTTCAAACCTTAGTGACTTGATTTCCTGGCCCAGATCAGATTGTAGTGCTTTGTGCCCTTCATCAACATAAGTTTCTAAAGCTTTCCTTTGTTCATCCATCTTGATTTGCAAAGCAAGCAATAGAGCACTGTAATCAGTGGATGGAGTTTGTTGAACTAAGGAATGTTGAGCAACTGTTTGTAGAGCCTTCTTATAGCTCTGACTCCTTCTTTTGAAAACAAAGAACTTCTTCTTCTTATCTTGTTCAGCTTCATCATCTTCAGACTCAGATGCACTTGCAATATCCACCCTATCCTTAGGGCTGGATTGTTTTTCAGTATGCACATCTTGTGCCTTCTCAGTATCTAGCCTTATAGGCTCTTCCACAACCTCTATGTTCTCCCCCTCAGCAGCAGCATTCTTTACTGTATCAGCATCATTCTTTTCCATATCAAAATCATCCTGTTCTAAATTCAGAAATAGATCTTCCATGATATAATCTGGTGGAGATTGTGCAGGAGATGTACTTGGTTCTTCAACCACTTTATCAGGTATCACAACAGATGTGTCTGGAAGAACAACATCTGGTGCTTGGTGTGCTTGCTGAGTTGGCTGATGGTCATCAGACAAATCAGAATTTGTTATAGAAAAATTCAAAGTATTAAGATCAACAAGTACCTCTTGAATGAGGACGGTGGCTTGTTCACTCTCCAGTGTAGATGGTTCTGCTACACCTGGAAGCTCCCCCTGGATGTCAGCTGCCTCCTGAGGAGCAGGTGTCTTCTCTGCAGCCACATCAACTGGACTTTCAGGAGTGAAGACCACATGTTCTTCACTGTCTGAGCTGCTGGAGGACTCTTGAGGCACAGCAGCAGTCTTCCTCTTCTTCCTGGGAGGAGAGTCTTTCTTAGAAGCTTGCTTTTTAGGGGTGGTCAATTCCTTTGACACCAGCACCCTTTCCCATCTAGAGAATATCCTTGAGTCCATTCTCCTCATATGATTGATCTTAGTTCCTGCAGCAGTGCTCATTACCTCTGGAATTGATCCAGCCAGGTAGAGACTTAGTATCCTGCCCAGATTGGGCTTCTTCAGGCTTTCTTTTACTTTCTCATAAACCACCATTGACCAATCTGTTTTTAGAGTGAAGATGATTCTGATCATGACTTCAAACATGGAGGCAGACACCCTGTCATGACCTCCTGGCTTGCTCAGTATTACCTTGCCCACTACTTCAGACAAGAACTTGCCTTGAATATTCATACCTTTCCTGTTAAAGACTGATCCCACCTTCATCTTTGGATCCAGTCCACACCAAGCAAGAGCTTCCCTGGTCTTAGAAGCAGTTACTTCCTCTTCATCTTGTACTTTAGGTAGCTGAAGTACCTTTCTTAAAGACTTGGGTGAAATTTTGACTTTGGTGCCATGCACCCTGGACTTAATCATGTAGCCTGAGTCATCTACAGACGCGCCAGAAAGGAATTCAATGACTTCCTTCTTCCATATTTTCGTTGGTTCTGAAACCAAGAACTCCAATCCTGAATTGGCAATTAGGGTTAGCACTGATTTGATTTCTTGGTCGCTGTCGTCAAATGCGCCTCGCACAAGCTCATAGCCTTCGTTTACGTTCTCTTCCAGCTTGGGAGCCATTAGGGTTTTGAGAATTAGTCTTGAGATGAGAGAAATGTCGACACAAGAGTTTAGGTCTCGAAACTTTGAAAGCGTGTCGACAATCAAAGACAGAATCCTATTTATACCTTTCTTGTTTGAAGACGAACAGGCGGGATGAATTTCTAATGATGTGTCGACACTGTCAATAAGTGTCGACACTGACTTATAATGTCTCGACACCCATGTGTCGACACAAATTTAGTCAACAGATTTTATGTGTCGACACTTGGTTAAGTGTCGACACCACTATACTCGACATGTGTCGAGACTTTACTTAGAAAAATTCTGAGTAAAACTTAAGTGTCGACACTTTATTGGATGTGTCGACACCTACTCGACATGTGTCGACACAAACATTATGAAGTGTCGACACTAACTTCCTAGATGTGTCGACACCATTTTCCTGAAGTGTCGACACTTACTATTCTGTGTCGACATAGACTTGTCTATGTGTCGACACCTTTTTACTTAGCCAATTTTTGTTCTGTATACTTAGTCTAAATTTATCATACCTAGTTCAATTTTGAACCTATTAAACTTAGCTTCTTCTAAGGGCTTAGTAAACATATCAGCTATCTGATTATCTGTTTTAACATATTCAAGTGCAATATCATTTCTTTCTACATGCTCCCTAAGAAAGTGATATTTTATCTCAATATGTTTAGTTCTACTATGTGATACAGGGTTATTAGCTATGGAAATAGCACTTGTAGAATCACAATAAAGTGGAGTTCTACTTACCTGACATCCATAGTCTTCTAGCTGATGTTGAATCCACAGAAGTTGAGCACAGCAACTTCCTGCAGCTACATATTCTGACTCAGCTGTGGAGATGGACACACTGGTTTGCTTCTTACTACTCCATGAAATGAGTCTTCCACCTAGGAATTGACAGGATCCAGTTGTGCTTTTTCTATCTTCTTTGCATCCTGCAAAGTCTGCATCTGAATAGCCTGTTAGATCAAAATCTCCATTCCTAGGGTACCAGAGGCCTAGATAAGGTGTGCCCTTTAGATATCTCAAGATTCTCTTGACTGCAGTAAAGTGAGATTCTTTGGGGCAGGCTTGATACCTGGCACAAACACATGTAGCATACATAATGTCAGGCCTACTTGCAGTCAAGTATAGTAGGGAGCCAACTATCCCTCTATACAAGGTTTCATCCACAGGTTTCCCTGCATCATCCTTGCTTAGAGACATACTTGACCCCATAGGAGTCTTCATGGTACTGGAGGAATCCATACCATATTTCCTTATGAGTTCTAGGGTGAACTTTGACTGACATATGGACAAGCCACTTTCAGTCTGTTTAACTTGGAGACCCAAGAAAAACTTCAGTTCTCCCATACTACTCATTTCAAATTGACTTTGCATAAGCTTTGCAAACTTTTTGCAAAGGCTACTTTCAGTAGACCCAAATATAATGTCATCTACATATATTTGGACAAGTATTACTTTGCCTCTAGATTCCCTAAGGAATAGAGTCTTATCTATTTTCCCCCTTGTGAACTTGTTCTCAATGAGGAAACTAGATAGGGTTTCATACCAAGCTCTAGGAGCTTGCTTTAACCCATACAATGCTTTCCTAAGTCTATAGACATAATGTGGAAGAGTAGGATCAACAAAACCTGAAGGCTGCTCCACATATACTTCTTCTTTTAAATTACCATTAAGGAATGCTGACTTCACATCCATTTGGTATACTTTGAATCCTTGGTAGGTTGCATAGGCCAAGAACATCCTGATGGCTTCCAGTCTGGCTACTGGAGCAAAGGTTTGATAAAAATCAATACCTTCTTCTTGCCTATATCCTTTTGCAACCAGTCTTGCCTTATTCTTAATGATGACTCCTTGTTCATCTAACTTGTTTCTGTAGATCCACTTTGTTCCTATCACATTGTGATCTTTAGGCTTAGGAACTAAGTCGCAAACCTTGCACCTCTTGAACTGGTTTAGCTCTTCCTGCATAGCTTCAGTCCACTGTGGATCTTGTATTGCTTCTTCAAATTTCTTTGGTTCTATTTGAGACAGAAAACTTGAATATACTGCAGCATTCTGATTTCTGCTCCTTGTCTGAACACCTTGTCTTGGATCTCCAATGATCAGCTCCACTGGATGATCTCTTAGATGCATGTTGGCTGGAGGCATCCTTACTTCTGGTTGTACTTCTTCAGCATCTTCATCATGCTGAGTTCCTTGAACTTCTTCAGCTCCTAGTACATGTAGTCCTCCCCCTGGACATAAGCCATCTTCTTCTACTTGCTGTCTTGCAGCAGGTACATCTTCCATGGTTAGCTTGTCCATCTTCTTAGAAAGACCTGTGGGGCTGCACACACTACTAGACAACTCATTGTTAATAAGAAGTGTCTCATCAAAAACTACATGCACAGACTCCTCTACAACTTGTGTAGTCAAGTTGTAGACTCTATAAGCCTTACTATTACTGCTGTACCCAACAAACACTCCCTCTTGGGATTTGGCAGCAAACTTAGTTAAGTAAGACTTCCCATTGTTAAGTATGAAGCATTTACAACCAAAAATCCTGAAATAGGATAGATTTGGTTTCCTGCCTTTCACTACTTCATAGGGGGTCTTGTTTAACCTTTTAGTGATGGTAGCCCTATTTATCACATGGCATGCAGTGTTTACTGCTTCAGCCCAGAAATATTCTGGCAGTGATGAATCACTTAATAGGGTTCTACCAGCCTCTATCAAGGTTCTATTTTTCCTTTCAGCAATGCCATTTTGCTGAGGTGTTCTAGGTGAAGAGAATTCTTGAAATATCCCATAGTCTTCACATAGTTTTGTCATGCATTCAGATTGAAACTCTGTACCATGGTCACTTCTAATTTTGACCACTGTACAGTTCAATTCATTCTGAATTTGCTTAACAAAACTGTGGAAGACACTAGGTGTTTCAGATTTCTGCTTTAAGAAGAACACCCAGGAAAACCTTGAGTAGTCATCAACAACTACAAAGGTGTAGACCTTCCTACCTAAGCTGTGAACTGGCATTGGACCAAATAGATCCATATGCAAGAGGTATAAACACCTCACAGCAACCTTGTTGTCAATGCTTCTAAAGGTGGATTTAGTCTGCTTGCCCTTTTGACAAGCTGAGCAAATGCCATCTTTGACACACTTAACTTGAGGACCATTCCTCACTAACTCTTTACTAAAGAGATTGCCAATAGTCTTGTAATTAAGATGAGCAAGCCTCTTGTGCCACTTGACACATTGAGAGACTGTCTCATCAGCTACAAGACAAACTGGAGAACTATTGTTCTCAACCATAATGTCTAAACAATAGACATTTCTCTTCCTATAACCTGTCAAAATGATCTTTTGATCACTTGACCTCTTGATATGACAACCATTTTTAACAAATGAGATGTCATACCCTACATCACTTAATTGACTTATACTTATAAGGTTGTGTTTCAACCCTTTAACATAAGCCACTTGAGTAATGGTAACAAGGTTAGAAGAAATGTTACCAAACCCTTTGATGATTCCTTTTTCTGAACCACCAAAGGTCACCTTTGGACCATTTTTGATTGGGATGTAGTCCTTCAGTAGACCCCTAGTTCCAGTCATGTGTCTGGAACATCCACTATCCAAGTACCATATAGGGGTATGGCCACTTGGATTCTCCTGCAAAACAAATTAATGAACCTTAGAACCCAATGGTTTCTTGGGTCCTTGGTAACTGTTAGCTTGCAACTTAACAAGGCTACCTACAGGCTTTCCATCAGGTATCTTGTTACTACCTTTGGCACTAACATTGTGCCAACAGTCCAAAGCAAAGTGACCAATTTTCCCACAGCACCAACATTCAAATTTGTTGTACCTTTGCTTAGGTACAGACTTGGCTGTCTTAACTACAGCAGTCTTAGTGAATGTTGGGGCTTTGCCCTTGGACTTGGACTGATTCTGAACAGTCCTAGCTGGATTAACAAATCCCAGTCCAGTCTTTCCTTTATGATGAACAAAATCATCAATCAAGGGTAGCACTGATTTAGGTTTTGAAAACCTAGCTACTAGCTCTTTCTCCTTCTAAAGATTAATCTCCAGTTTCTTAATTTGATCATTCTTAAATGTAATAGTACCCATCTGAATCACAGTAATGTGTTTCAGCCTAGCCACTTCATTCAGTTTTTGATCATAATTCTTCTCATAATCTATTGCAGCTGCCTTGAGATCAGCAATTTCCTTGGCCAAATTTTTGGCTAGGGTCTTGCTTTTCTTATAGGCTTGCAATAGTACTTGATATTCATCTAGGAGTTGATGAATATCTCCCTCAGACTCAGATATATTCTCATCACTTGATGAAGAATAATCTGACTCTGAACTAGAACTGAAATCAGAACTTTGAGTTAAACCTTGTACCTGACTGAGTCCTGGCTGCTCCAGGTTTTTGGTACTTTCAGTCAAAGCCATCAGTCCTTGGCTTTGACAGTCTTCTTGCTCATAGATAGATTCCATGATCTGCATAAACTCTTCTTCTTCCTCAGCAAATAGCCCAATATAGGCTTCAGCATCTGTCTCAGTGTCTGAAGAAGACATATCTGAAAGAGTCTTCTCATTCTTTGCAACAAAGGACTTCTCCTTCTTTCCTTTGAAGTGTGTTTTCTTTTTGTCACTGGATTCTTTCCTTCTTTCAGGACAGTCTGCAATAACATGGCCCTGTCTATTGCAGCAGTAACAAATTATCTTGGATCCAGTTGCCTTACTAGTCTTGGTCCTTTTCTTGTCCTTCTTTGAAGGCTTCTTTTCCTGATACTGAACCTCTTTCCCTTTGGAAGATGAAGGTCTAGACCTCCACTGTTTCTTCTTAAGGAACTTCTGAAAATGTCTGGTGAATGCAGCAAAGTCTTCATCACTTTCACTGCTTGTAGATTTTGTACTTTCTGACTCTTCAGATTCTGATTCAACTACCTCAGGAGGAGGAGTTGATGACTTGGTCCTGCTCTTTCTGGGTACATCTGACTTAAAGGCAACAGTCTTTTCTCTGTATTCAGTCCTTGTTGACTTTTCTTCTTCTTTTCTCACTGACAATTGCATCTCATAAGATAACAACTTGCCAAAAAGTGTGGGAGGAGGAATTTCTCCCAACTTTGCCATTTCTCTGATGGCACAGATCTTGGTGTCCCAGTCTTTGGTGAGGGACCTTAAGAATTTATCATTCAACTCATAGTTTGTGAACTCTCTTCCATATGACATGAGTTCATTTACAATTCTATAAAATTTCTTGTAGCATTCAGTGATGCTATCTCCTCTTCCTTGCCTAAAGCTCTCATATTCTTGATTAAGCAAGGACTTCCTATCTTGCCTTACTTCTTCAGAACCTTCCATATAGACAATGAGGGTGTCCCACATTTCTTTTGCAGTTTTACAGTGAATAAGGTTCTGGAAGGTGGCATCATCAATTGCACTAACTATTATATTTTATGCTCTTTTGTCCATGGTTGCTAGGACAATCTCATCCTTGGTCATTTCAGAGAAATCCTTTGGAGTCCTCTGATTTGCATCCAATACTGAAATCTTCATGGGCACATATGGCCCTTCTTTGACTGTGATGTATATCCTAGGGTCAGAGGCTTCCATAAAAAGCCTAACCCTCTCTTTCCAGATCCCAAAGATCTCTTTTCTGCATATAGGTAGTTTCATTGAACCCAACTCCTTATGATTCTCTGAAGAACCCATGTTCTTGATTTTCTTGAAACTGTTTCCTGTTTCCTGACTTATACTGAATCTGCCAAACTGGATCTCTTCAGACAGTTAGTCCTGATTTTGAGGAACCTGGCTCTGATACCACTTGAAAGATATGGTACCTAAACACCTAGAGGGGGGGGGTGAATAGGTGACCTAAACCTTTTTTTTTGACTTTTGTTTGGCAGCACAACAGTTTTTCACTGATTACTACAGCTAACAGCAAATACAGAAATTAAGCAGTCAATTCACAGCACAGCACAGAAGACACACTAATTTTATAGTGGTTCCCCAATCTTTGGGTACATCCACTTTCCCCCTTCGCCTATCTAGCAGTGTACTAGATTCGGCCAAACTTCTCCACTAGCTCAGAACCCAACAAGGTTCCTACCTCAGGCCCAAAGCCTTACACTCAGCCAAAAGGCCTACACTCAGCCACCCAGGCCTACACTCAGCCAATCAAGGCTTACACTCAGCCAATTAAAGGCCTACACTCAGAGTTCTTCAACTCCTACACTCAGGCACCAAGCCCTACCCTCAGCCTTTATAAAATAGGCTTACAATCACTCAGATCCAATGGATCTTACAAGTTTAGAATAGAAAATACAAATGCTAACTCTACAACTCAGAAAAGAAGAGAGGAGTTGAGAGTTTCTTGAAGAGTTCTTGGAAGAACTCAGCTTGATCCAAACTAACTTAGCTTTCTTCAAAGCTTCTTGAGTAGAACTGAATTAGTCTGAATCTTCTGCAGTTGATCCTTGATCTCTGCTTCTTGAAATCCAGATGACTCTGAATTCTTCTTCTCAGCCTTAGTTCCAAAGACTGAATCCTTGGTTGGAGCTCTCTCTCTCCAACTACTTAGATCTGCAGTTGGACTGCCTGATCTTCTTGTGTTGATCCTCTGTGTATCACTTCTTGATTTAGTCTGATCAACTACTTCAATTATTATCACACCATGTAATGATTATGAACAACCTTCACAACATTCTGTAAACTGTGGGTGCCTATTTATAGGCTTCCTTCATGGTAACCGGCTGATCCGGTTTATAACAGACTTTTGACTTCACTGACAGTTGCTGTAGACCGGCTGGATTGGCAGCTGTCATGTCAACCAGTCACTTCTTGAAATCTCACTAACTGTCAGATAGTGTCGAGACTTTCTGTTCTTAAGTGTCGACACTTATAGACCAAGTGTCGACACATGTTGTGTAAGTGTCGACACAAGTCTACAAGGTGTCGACACAATTCCTTGTATGTCTCGACACAGTTTCTTCTGCATGTGTCGACACTGAAATTGAGTGTCGACACAAGTACTTGTACTTCATTCTTTATCTGTATTCTTCTAAGTGTCGACACATCTCCTTTGTGTCGACACATCTTCATGTGTTGAAACTGTCAAGTGTCGACACTGATTCTTGGTGTCGACACAAGTCTTCATTCTTGATTCTTCAGCTGAGTGTCGACACATTCCCTTAGTGTCGACACTTATACTTAGAATATTTTACAATTTTTCTGTTCTTTGCTAAGTGTCGACACTTCTCCTTGTGTCGACACTTTCTTCTAGTGTTGAGTCTTCTGGTTATGTGTCGACACATTGTGCTGAGTGTCGACACATTCTTCATATGTTGACTCTGCTGATTGAGTGTCGACACATTGTGTTGAGTGTCGACACTTGTACTTAGTCTCTGCAGAATTATGCTGAGTGTCGACACAACTCCAAGTGTCGACACTTTCTGGTGTTGACTCAGCTCTTCAAGGTGTCGACACTTCCGCCAAGTGTCGACACAGCTTTTCTGCATCCTTCTACACTGAGTGTCGACACAGCTCCAAGTGTCGACACTTTCTGACTGGTGTCGACTCTTCTTCCCAGGTGTCGACACAATGACTCCAAGTGTCGACACTGCTTGTCTAGGTGTCGACACAAGCTTTCTCAAGTGTCGACACTTTGCCTCTGGGTGTCGACACATGGACTTAGAAATTTTCAGCTTCAGTCCAGTGTATATCTAACCTGCACAAGTAACTCAAACAAACATCAAATACATTCTGATGTATATCATTGAGTTAGGTGAGGCTTCTTCAAATCAGGTACATTTGACCAATGTACCCAACAGTATTAATGGTGTTCTGTACATTGATAGGTGGCGAGGGATGGAGCTGGGCCGTCGGAGCCCCAGTGGTCTGATGAAAGTGCAGCACCCATGGAAGCGCCTATGCCTCCCTCGGCAGAGGCCATACGGGTGGTAACAGAGATAGTGCTTGCAGTGTTACAGGCACAACCAACTGGAAAGGCAAGGCCTGGTGCAAGGCAAGAGCATGCTGCAGTAGTGGTGGAAGCGCAAGCAAGTGACGAATCATTGACACGTTTTATGCACTTTAATCCACCTACGTTTGGTGGAGCACTTTCACCAACGCAGGCAGAAGATTGGTTGGCAAGGGTAAAAAGGATTCTAACTGCAATCAGGACGGTAGAGGAGTAGAAAGTGATGTTGGCCACTTTTCTGTTGGAAGGAGATGCGAGATTGTGGTGGGATGTGATCGAAGTGCATCACTTGGCAGATCGAGGTTTAACGGAGGTTTCCATGGATGAATTCTCCCGAATATTTTTAGCCAAGTATGTGCCAGTGTCGCGGCGGATTGCGATGGAAAATGAGTTTTTACGTCTGGTGCAGGGTGAGCGAGATATTGATACCTACCTGCATGAGTTTACGAGATTGGGGAGATATGCGGGATCTACCTTTGCGGAGGAAGCGCGGAAGACAAATCGGTTTTATGAAGGATTGCGGGATGAATTGAGGTTGGCACTTCCGAGTTCAATGAGCCAAGGCTTCCAAGCATTGGTTGATACAGCCCGTGCCTTGGAGAAGGATATGATGTGAGTACAAGAGAGTAAGAGACTGGAAACGGAAAAGTCAGAGTTTAAAGTGCCGCCATCGGATCAATCGGAGTTTAGACGACGAGAGAAGAAAAGATTTAGGCCGGCGGAATCTGCTCCGTCGACTGTTTCTTCTGGGGCAACTTATGGGCCAGGACGTGTTGATACATGTATATGCTATAAATGTGGGCAGCAAGGACACATCGCAAAAATTTGTTGGAATGCCCCACCAGGGAGTGAGAAAAAGACAGGTGCGTCATATGAAGAAAAGGGTAAAGCAGTGGCCGAGTCATCTGCACCCCGGACGCAACCTCGATTTCATGCTATGGAAGTGCAAGAGCCGCAAAGCTCAGTTGGTGAAATTCAGCCTCGGGTGTTTAATTTGTCTCTTAATCCCGAATTTTAAAATCAGGAGGCTGAGCGGAAGTGAAGTGTTGTGAATCACTGCGAGGCTATGACTGAAAGTGCTTTGTATGTAAACTATACTTTTCTAGATCGGTGTGCTGAACACAAGATGGTGAACAACATATCTATCAAAGTTTGGTGCACTTGAGAGAGTTTGATCATGATGTCTTCTGTTGATGTATTTTTTGGCTAAATATGCACAAGTGGAAGTTAGGGATGTATGTTTGTGTTGTATGTTTGTAGTTTGGTATGAGACAAGCCGTAACGTCAAATACGGCACGCAAATGTGCGTAATCAATTGTTTTGTGGCTGATTGGCTGATTGAAGACAAATTTCGAGGACGAAATTATTTGAAGGAGGGGAGGATTGTAACACCCCAAAGTTCTGGGTCAATTTGGGCCAATTTGTGCTCAGGCATGGGTGACACGGTCTGGGACACGGGCGTGTCCCAGGGCGTGTCAGGCCTGGGTTGTGTCGAGTCGTCGGGTCGACGAATTTTGCTCGACGATCGTCGAGTGTCGAGTTTCAAGTGAGGACACGGCCTGTGACACGGGCGTGTCACAGGGCGTGTCAGTGGTCGTCGAACTCAGCTCGACGTCTTGAGCCAGTATGTGTTTGCGGGACACGGGTGTGTCCAGGTGCACACGGCCTGGAACACGGGCGTGTCCCAGGGCCGTGTGAGTCTCGGGTGAAGTGGAGATTGGGTTGTGTGAGTGACACGGCCAGGGACACGGGTGTGTCGGAAGGCGTGTCAGGTGACACGGCCAGCGACATGGGTGTGTCGGAAGGCGTTTCACGTGACACGGCTGCAACACGGGTGTGTCCCAGGGCCGTGTTCTGTTGGTTTTGAGTAGGTTGACTGCCGCTTAGGGGGACACGGCCTGTGACACGGGCGTGTCATAGGGTGTGTCAGGCCGTGTTCAAGCTTTTCTGGCCAAATCTGAGCCGTTTGTTTCCCTCTTCCTGGATCCAGTGGTTGGGCTTTGTCCAGGTATTGTGAAGGCCGAGAAAAAAGGGATATAACCCTCTTTTCTTCTTCTTCTTCTTCATTTTATTCTAAGAAAGTGAGGAAGAAAGGCCTAAGGCAAGAGGGAAGGGAGGAGACGACCAGCTACTGTAGGAGCTGCGGAGTGCAGAGCGAAGATCCGAGAGCGAATTCGTGAAGGCAGAGCCGAGGCGGTGATTTCCATCCGGCTACTTCATGGTACCGAAGCGGTCTTCAAGGGTAACGATCTCCTTCTTGGACATCGAAGTCCTTCTTTTATGCATGTGCTTGGAATCCTCCACCAAACGTTGGATTTGCGGAAGTGATTCCTTTGTTGAGTCTGCATCTAGAGCCGGAAATATGTAGTACGGCATAGGCATGCTGTGTAAAGCCCATCTGGACCGGTAGTCTAGATTGGTGATGTTCATGGGTAAACCGGAGAAGACTCCGTGGTTTTGATGATATGTAAATGGCTTTCTATTGTGATGAATGTATGGATGTGATGCTGCATGTGAGGAGGCTTTGGTGAAGCTCCTGGTTATGATATGATCAATTGGTAGCACGCCTGGGGAGCGCGAGATAAACCCGGCCTGTTACACCACTAGGGTGGGTTGATCTAGTTAGGTAGTGATCGATTGGTGGCAATGCTTGGGGAGCCGAGTTAAACCCGTCTTGCTGCACCACATGGGTGGGTCGATCGGATTAGGAGGGGGGTCGATTTGTGGTACTGCCTGGGGAGCTCGGATAAACCCGGCTTGCCACACCACATGGTGTGGGTCGATCTGCTCTGGTTGATATTGGATGCTGTGAGGTTGTACCTCTGAGTGGTTTGGGCGGGATGTCGCCAGCTTACGAGACTGGTGGACTAGGGCCGGTCAACCAACAAGTTAAAACCTCTGATCAGCGGTGTATGACTGGTGGATTCTGGTACGCCAAGAAGGTGCCCTGAGTGCACAGAACGTCTGGTGGATTCTAGCGTTTGTGATGTGATGTGTTTGCTAGCGGGATAAAGAAAAGGATAGATATGTGATGCTTGATGATACTTGATGATAGATGATAGCACTGCATACATGGAAGAAACCACTACCCCGGGTAGGGGGTAGGGTCGTTATAATGGGTCAGCCAAATGCTGACCGTTACTTTGTTTTCTGTGTTGGCTTGGATGTTTAATTGCAGGTGTTGCGGCTTGACATGAGTAAGTGGAATGGCTAGTTGGCTGCTATAGGCCCTTGCAGGCCATGCGAAGAGTAGTGTTTGGATTTCATGTATGGCCGGCCTGCGTGCCGATGTACGAAATTGTTGATGTGTAAAAGAGGAACCTGTAAGGCCATAAGGCCAGGGTGTGTGGGTTGCATACATTCCTAGTGTTGTTATATATAAATGTGGTATTTATGTATTGGTGGACATTCTGATTTGAGTTCATGCTAACATAAAAATGTTGCGCTAGAATGGAATGAGTTAAGGATACGCGTAGAGTTTGATTTCCACACGTAATTCCTTCGTTTGTCTGTGCTATATGGCGTGGGGCCCCGGCCGGACCCACCGTTATATGTCATGTGACAGGTGGGGGCGTTACAAAGTGGTATCAGAGCCAGGTTGAGATTGTTTGGGAGGAGAGAACATAATTGAACTCATGAATGTCCACTAGGAATGTATGTCATGCACATGATGTGCGTGAGTGTGTAGTCAATGTAGCAGTACCGTTATGATTGGAAGTATTAATGGTGTTCTGTACATTGATAGGTGGCGAGGGATGGAGCTGGGCCGTCTGAGCCCCAGCGGTCTGATGAAAGTGCAGCACCCATGGAAGCGCCTATGCCTCCCTCGGCAGAGGCCATACGGGTGGTAACGGAGATAGTGCTTGCAGTGTTACAGGTACAACCAACTGGACAGGCAAGGCCTGGTGCAAGGCAAGAGCATGCTGCAGTAGTGGTGGAAGCGCAAGCAAGTGACGAATCATTGACACGTTTTATGCACTTTCATCCACCTACGTTTGGTGGAGCGCTTTCACCAACACAGGCAGAAGATTGGTTGGCAAGGGTAAAAAGGATTCTAACTGCAATCAGGACGGTAGAGGAGCAGAAAGTGACGTTGGCCACTTTTCTGTTGGAAGGAGATGCGAGATTGTGGTGGGATGAGATTGAAGTGCATCACTTGGCAAATCGAGGTTTAACGGAGGTTTCCATGGATGAATTCTCCCAAATATTTTTAGCCAAGTATGTGCCAGTGTCGCGACGGATTGCGATGGAAAATGAGTTTTTACGCCTGGTGCAGGGTGAGCGAGATATTGATACCTACCTGCATGAGTTTACGAGATTGGGGAGATATGCGGGATCTACCTTTGCGGAGGAAGCGCGGAAGACAAATCGGTTTTATGAAGGATTGCGGGATGAATTGAGGTTGGCACTTCCGAGTTCAGTGAGCCAAGGCTTCCAAGCATTGGTCGATACAGCCCGTGCCTTGGAGAAGGATATGAAGCGAGTACAATAGAATAAGAGACTGGCAACGGAAAAATCAGAGTTTAAAGTGCCGCCATCGGATCAATCGGAGTTTAGACGACGAGAGAAGAAAATATTTAGGCCGGCGGAATCAGCTCCGTCGACTGTTTCTTCGGGGGCAACTTATGGGCCAGGACGTGTTGATACACGTATATGCTATAAATGTGGGCAGCAAGGACACATCGCAAACTTTTGTTGGAATGCCCCTCCAGGGAGTGAGAAAAAGACAGGTGCGTCATATGAAGAAAAGTGTAAAGCAGTGGCCGAGTCATCTGCACCCCGGACGCAACCTCGATTTCATGCTATGGAAGTGCAAGAGCCGCAAAGCTCAGTTGGTGAAATTCAGCCTCGGGTGTTTAATTTGTCTCTTAATCCCGAATTTCAAAATCGGGAGGCTGAGCGGAAGTGAAGTGTTGTGAATCACTGCGAGGCTATGACTGAAAGTGCTGTGTATGTAAACTATGCTTTTCTAGATCGGTGTGCTGAATACAAGATGGTGTACAACATATCTATCAAAGTTTGGTGCACTTGAGAGAGTTTGATAATGATGTCTTCTGTTGATGTATTTTTTGGCTAAATATGCACAAGTGGAAGTTAGGGATGTATGTTTGTGTTGTATGTTTGTAGTTTGGTATGAGACAAGCCGTAACGTCAAATACGACACGCAAATGTGCGTAATCAATTGTTTTGTGGCTGATTGGCTGATTGGAGACAAATTTCGAGGATGAAATTATTTGAAGGAGGGGAGGATTGTAACACCCCGAAGTTCTGGGTCAATTTGGGCCAATTTGTGCTCAGGCATGGGTGACACGGCCTGGGACACGGGCGTGTCCCAGGGCGTGTCAGGCCTGGGTTGTGTCGAGTCGTCAGGTCGACGAATTTTGCTCGACGATCGTCGAGTGTCGAGTTTCAAGTGAGGACACGGCCTGTGACACGGGCGTGTCACAGGGCGTGTCAGTGGTCGTCGAACTCAGCTCGACGTCTTGAGCTAGTGCGTGTTTGAGGGACACATGTGTGTCCAGGTGCACACGGCCTGGAACACGGGCGTGTCCCAGGGCCGTGTCAGGCCGTGTTCAAGCTTTTCTGGCCAAATCTGAGCCGTTTGTTTCCCTCTTCCTGGATCCAGTGGTTGGGCTTTGTCCAGGTATTGTGAAGGCCGAGAAAAAAGGGATATAACCCTCTTTTCTTCTTATTCTTCTTCTTCATTTTATTCCAAGAAAGTGAGGAAGAAAGGCCTAAGGCAAGAGGGAAGGGAGGAGACGACCAGCTGCTGTAGGAGCTGCGGAGTGCAGAGCGAAGATCCGAGAGCTGATTCGTGAAGGCAGAGCCGAGGCGGTGATTTCCATCCGGCTACTTCATGGCACCGAAGCGGTCTTCAAGGGTAACGATCTCCTTCTTGGACATCGAAGTCCTTCTTTTATGCATGTGCTTGGAATCCTCCACCAAGCAGTGGATTTGCGGAAGTGATTCCTTTGTTGAGTCTGCATCTAGAGCTGGAAATATGGAGTACGGCATAGGCATGCTGTGTGAAGCCCATCTGGACCGGTAGTCTGGATTGGTGATGTTCATGGGTAAACCGGAGAAGACTCCGTGGTTTTGATGATATGTAAATGGCTTTCTATTGTGATGAATGTATGGATGTGATGCTGCATGTGAGGAGTCTTTGGTGAAGCTCCTGGTTATGATATGATCAATTGGTAGCATGCTTGGGGAGCGCGAGATAAACCCGGCCTGTTACACCACTAGGGTGGGTTGATCTAGTTAGGTAGTGATCGATTGGTGGCAATGCTTGGGGAGCCGAGTTAAACCCGTCTTGCTGCACCACATGGGTGGGTCGATCGGATTAGGAGGGGGGTCGATAGGTGGTACTGCCTGGGGAGCTCGGATAAACCCGGCTTGCCACACCACATGGTGTGGGTCGATCTGCTCTGGTTGATATTGGATGCTGTGAGGTTGTACCTCTGAGTGGTTTGGGCGGGATGTCGCCAGCTTGCGAGACTGGTGGACTAGGGCCGGTCAACCAACAAGTTAAAACCTCTGTTCAGCGGTGTATGACTGGTGGATTCTGGTACGCCAAGAAGGTGCCCTTAGTGCACGGAATGTCTGGTGGATTCCAGCGTTTGTGATGTGATGTGTTTGCTAGCGGGATAAAGAAAAGGATAGACATGTGATGCTTGATGATACTTGATGATAGATGATAGCACTGCATACATGGAAGGAACCACTACCCCGGGTAGGGGGTAGGGTCGTTATAATGGGTCAGCCAAATACTGACCGTTACTTTGTTTTCTGTGTTGGCTTGGATGTTTAATTGCAGGTGTTGCGGCTTGACATGAATAAGTGGAATGACTAGTTTGCTGCTATAGGCCCTTGCAGGCCATGCGAAGAGTAGTATTTGGATTTCATGTATGGCCGTCCTGCGTGCCGATGTACGAAATTGTTGATGTGTAAAAGATGAACCTGTAAGGCCATAAGGCAAGGGTGTGTGGGTTGTATACAATCCTAGTATTGTTATATATAAATGTGGTATTTATGTATTGGTGGACATTCTGATTTGAGTTCATGCTAACATAAAAATGTTGCGCTAGAATGGAATGAGTTAAGGATACACGTAGAGTTTGATTTGCACACGTAATTTCTTCGCTTGTCTGTGCTATATGGCGTGGGGCCCCGGCCGGACCCACCGTTATATGTCATGTGACAGGTGGGGGCGTTACAAAGTGGTATCAGAGCAAGGTTGATATTGTTTGGGAGGAGAGAACATAATTGAACTCATGAATGTCCACTAGGAATGTATGTCATGCACATGATGTGCGTGAGTGTGTAGTCAATGTAGCAGTACCGTTATGATTGGAAGTATTAATGGTGTTCTGTACATTGATAGGTGGCGAGGGATGGAGCTGGGCCATCTGAGCCCCAGCGGTCTGATGAAAGTGCAGCACCCATGGAAGCGCCTATGCATCCCTCGGCAGAGGCCATACGGGTGGTAACGGAGACAGTGCTTGCAGTATTACAGGCACAACCAACTGGACAGGCAAGGCCTGGTGCAAGGCAAGAGCATGCTGCAGTAGTGGTGGAAGCGCAAGCATGTGACGAATCATTGACACGTTTTATGCACTTTCATCCACCTACGTTTGGTGGAGCGCTTTCACCAACACAGGCAGAAGATTGGTTGGCAAGGGTAAAAAGGATTCTAACTGCAATCAGGATGGTAGAGGAGAAGAAAGTGACGTTGGCCACTTTTCTGTTGGAAGGAGATGCGAGATTGTGGTGGGATGAGATCTAAGTGCATCACTTGGCAGATTGAGGTTTAACGGAGGTTTCCATGGATGAATTCTCCCGAATATTTTTAGCCAAGTATGAGCCAGTGTCGCGGCGGATTGCGATGGAAAATGAGTTTTTACGTCTGGTGCAGGGTGAGCGAGATATTGATACCTACCTGCATGAGTTTACGAGATTGGGGAGATATGCGGGATCTACCTTTGCGGAGGAAGCGCGGAAGACAAATCGGTTTTATGAAGGATTGCGGGATGAATTGAGGTTGGCACTTCCGAGTTCAGTGGGCCAAGTCTTCCAAGCATTGGTCGATACAGCCCGTGCCTTGGAGAAGGATATGAAGCGAGTATAAGAGAATAAGAGACTGGCAACGGAAAAGTCAGAGTTTAAAGTGCCGCCATCGGATCAATCGGAGTTTAGACGACGAGAGAAGAAAAGATTTAGGCCGGCGGAATCAGCTCCGTCGACTGTTTCTTCGGGGGCAACTTATGGGCCAGGACGTGTTGGTACACGTATATGCTATAAATGTGGGCAGCAAGGACACATCGCAAAATTTTGTTGGAATGCCCCTCCAGGGAGTGAGAAAACGACAGGTGCGTCATATGAAGAAAAGGGTAAAGCAGTGGTCGAGTCATCTGCACCCCGGACGCAACCTCGATTTCATGCTATGGAAGTGCAAGAGCCGCAAAGCTCATTTGGTGAAATTCAGCCTCGGGTGTTTAATTTGTCTCTTAATCAAGAATTTCAAAATCGGGAGGCTGAGCAGAAGTGAAGTGTTGTGAATCACTGCGAGGCTATGACTGAAAGTGCTGTGTATGTAAACTATGCTTTTCTAGATCGGTGTGCTGAATACAAGATGGTGTACAACATATCTATCAAAGTTTGGTGCCCTTGAGGGAGTTTGATCATGATGTCTTCTGTTGATGTATTTTTTGGCTAAATATGCGCAAGTGGAAGTTAGGGATGTACGTTTGTGTTGTATGTTTGTAGTTTGGTATGAGACAAGCCGTAACGTCAAATACGACACGAAAATGTGTGTAATCAATTGTTTTGTGGCTGATTGGCTGATTGGAGACAAATTTCGAGGACGAAATTATTTAAAGGAGGGGAGGATTGTAACACCCCGAAGTTTTGGGTCAATTTGGGCCAATTTGTGCTCAGGCATGGGTGACACGGCCTGGGACACAGGCGTGTCCCAGGGCGTGTCAGGCCTGGGTTGTGTCGAGTCGTCAGGTCGACGAATTTTGCTCGACGATCGTCGAGTGTCGAGTTTCAAGTGAGGACACGGCCTGTGACACGGGCGTGTCACAGGGCGTGTCAGTGGTCGTCGAACTCAGCTCGACGTCTTGAGCTAGTGCGTGTTTGAGGGACACGGGTGTGTCCAGGTGCACACGGCCTGGAACACGGGCGTGTCCCAGGGCCGTGTGAGTCTCGGGTGAAGTGGAGATTGGGTTGTGTGAGTTACACGGCCAGGGACACAGGTGTGTCGGAAGGCGTGTCAGGTGACACGGCCAGCGACACGGGTGTGTCGGAAGGCGTGTCAAGTGACACGGCCTGCAACACGGGTGTGTCCCAGGGCCGTGTGCTGTTGGTTTTGAGTCAGTTGACTGCCGCTTAGGGGGACACGGACTGTGACACGGGCGTGTCACAGGGTATGTCATGCCGTGTTCAAGCTTTTCTGGCCAAATCTGAGCCGTTTGTTTCCCTCTTCCTGGATCCAGTGGTTGGGCTTTGTCCATGTATTGTGAAGGCCGAGAAAAAAGGGATATAGCCCTCTTTTCTTCTTCTTCTTCTTCTTCATTTTATTCCAAGAAAGTGAGGAAGAAAGGCCTAAGGCAAGAGGGAAGGGAGGAGACGATCAGCTGCTATAGGAGCTGTAGAGTGCAGAGCGAAGATTCGAGAGCGGATTCGTGAAGGCAGAGCCGAGGCGGTGATTTCCATCCGGCTACTTCATGGCACCGAAGCGGTCTTCAAGGGTAACAATCTCCTTCTTGGACATCGAAGTCCTTCTTTTATGCATGTGCTTGGAATCCTCCACCAAGCGGTGGATTTGCGGAAGTGATTCCTTTGTTGAGTCTGCATCTAGAGCCGGAAATATGGAGTACGGCATAGGCATGCTGTGTGAAGCCCATCTGGACCGGTAGTCTGGATTGGTGATGTTCATGGGTAAATCAGAGAAGACTCCGTGGTTTTGATGATATGTAAATGGCTTTCTATTGTGATGAATGTATGGATGTGATGCTGCATGTGAGGAGGCTTTGGTGAAGCTCCTGGTTATAATATGATCAATTGGTAGCACGCCTGGGGAGCGTGAGATAAACCCGGCCTGTTACACCACTAGGGTGGGTTGATCTAGTTAGGTAGTGATCGATTGGTGGCAATGCTTGGGGAGCCGAGTTAAACCCGTCTTGCTGCACCACATGGGTGGTTCGATCGGATTAGGAGGGGGGTCGATTGGTGGTACTGCCTGGGGAGCTCGGATAAACCCGGCTTGCCACACCACATGGTGTGGGTCGATCTGCTCTGGTTGATATTAGATGCTGTGAGGTTGTACCACTGAGTGGTTTGGGCGGGATGTCGCCAGCTTTTGTGGATTCCAGCGTTTGTGATGTGATGTGTTTGCTAGCGGGATAAAGAAAAGGATAGACATATGATGCTTGATGATACTTGATGATAGATGATAGCACTGCATACATGGAAGGAACCACTACCCCGGGTAGGGGGTAGGGTCGTTATAATGGGTCAGCCAAATGCTGACCGTTACTTTGTTTTCTGTGTTGGCTTGGATGTTTAATTGCAGGTGTTGCGGCTTGACATGAATAAGTGGAATGGCTAGTTTGTTGTTATAGGACCTTGCAGGCCATGCGAAGAGTAGTGTTTGGATTTCATGTATGGCCGGCCTGCGTGCCGATGTACGAAATTGTTGATGTGTAAAAGAGGAACCTGTAAGGCCATAAGGTCAGGGTGTGTGGGTTGTATACATTCCTAGTGTTGTTATATATAAATGTGGTATTTATGTATTGGTGGACATTCTGATTTGAGTTCATGCTAACATAAAAATGTTGCGGTAGAATGGAATGAGTTAAGGATACGCGTAGAGTTTGATTTCCACACGTAATTCCTTCGCTTGTCTGTGCTATATGGCGTGGGGCCCCGGCCGGACCCACCGTTATATGTCATGTGACAGGTGGGGGCGTTATAAAGTGGTATCAGAGCCAGGTTGAGATTGTTTGGGAGGAGAGAACATAATTGAACTCATGAATGTCCACTAGGAATGTATGTCATGCACATGATGTGCGTGAGTGTGTAGTCAATGTAGCAGTACCGTTATGATTGGAAGTATTAATGGTGTTCTGTACATTGATAGGTGGCGAGGGATGGAGCTGGGCCGTCTGAGCCCCAGCGGTCTGATGAAAGTGCAGCACCCATGGAAGCGCTTATGCCTACCTCGGCAGAGGCCATACGGGTGGTAACGGAGACAGTGCTTGCAGTGCTACAGGCACAACCAGCTGGACAGGCAAGGCCTGGTGCATGGCAAGAGCATGCTACAGTAGTGGTGGAAGCGCAAGAAAGTGACGAATCATTGACACGTTTTATGCACTTTCATCCACCTACGTTTGGTGGAGCGCTTTCACCAACGCAGGCAGAAGATTGGTTGGCAAGGGTAAAAAGGATTCTAACTGCAATCAGGACGGTAGAGGAGCAGAAAGTGATGTTGGCCACTTTTCTGTTGGAAGGAGATGCGAGATTGTGGTGTGATGAGATCGAAGTGCATCACTTGGCAGATCGAGGTTTAACGGAGGTTTCCATGGATGAATTCTCTCGAATATTTTTAGCCAAGTATGTGCCAGTGTCGAGGCGGATTGCGATGGAAAATGAGTTTTTACGTCTGGTGCAGGGTGAGCGAGATATTGATACCTACCTGCATGAGTTTATGAGATTGGGGAGATATGCGGGATCTACCTTTGCGGAGGAAGCGCGGAAGACAAATCGGTTTTATGAAGGATTGCGGGATGAATTGAGGTTGGCACTTCCGAGTTTAGTGAGCTAAGGCTTCCAAGCATTGGTCGATACAGCCCGTGCCTTGGAGATGGATATGAAGCGAGTACAAGAGAATAAGAGACTGGCAACGGAAAAGTCAGAGTTTAAAGTTCCACCATCGGATCAATCGGAGTTTAGATGACGAGAGAAGAAAAGATTTAGGCCGGCGGAATCAGCTCCGTCGACTGTTTCTTCGGGGGAAACTTATGGGCCAGGATGTGTTGATTCACGTATATGCTATAAATGTGGGCAGCAAGGGCACATCGCAAAATTTTGTTGGAATGCCCCTCCAGGGAGTGAGAAAAAGACAGGTGCGTCATATGAAGAAAAGGGTAAAGTAGTGGTCGAGTCATCTGCACCCCGGACGCAACCTCGATTTCATGCTATGGAAGTGCAAGAGCGGCAAAGATCAGTTGGTGAAATTCAGCCTCGGGTGTTTAATTTGTCTCTTAATCCCGAATTTCAAAATCGGGAGGCTGAGCATAAGTGAAGTGTTGTGAATCACTGCGAGGCTATGACTGAAAGTGCTGTGTATGTAAACTATGCTTTTCTAGATCGGTGTGTTGAATACAAGATGGTGTACAACATATCTATCAAAGTTTGGTGCACTTGAGAGAGTTTGATCACGATGTCTTCTGTTGATGTATTTTTTTGCTAAATATGCACAAGTGGAAGTTAGGGATGTATGTTTGTGTTGTATGTTTGTAGTTTGGTATGAGACAAGCCGTAACGTCAAATACGACACGCAAATGTGCGTAATCAATTGTTTTGTGGCTGATTGGTTGATTGGAGACAAATTTCGAGGATGAAATTATTTGAAGGAGGGGAGGATTGTAACACCCCGAAGTTCTGGGTCAATTTGGGCCAAATTGTGCTCAGGCATGGGTGACACGGCCTGGGACACGGGTGTGTCCCCGGGCGTGTCAGGCCTGGGTTGTGTCGAGTCATCAGGTCGACGAATTTTGCTCGACGATCGTCGAGTGTCGAGTTTCAAGTGAGGACACGGCCTATGACACGGGCGTATCAAAGGGCGTGTTAGTGGTCGTCAAACTCAGCTCGACGTCTTGAGCCAGTGCGTGTTTGCGGGACACGGGTGTGTCCAGGTGCACACGGCCTGGAACACAGGCGTGTCCCAGGGCCGTGTGAGTCTCGAGTGAAGTGGAGATTGGGTTGTGTGAGTGACACGGCCAGGGACACAGGTGTGTCGGAAGGCGTGTCAGGTGACACGGCCAGCGACACGGGTGTGTCGGAAGGCGTGTCAAGTGACACGGCCTGTAATACGGGTGTGTCCCAGGGCCATGTGCTATTGGTTTTGAGTCGGTTGACTGCCGCTTAGGGGGACACGGCCTGTGACACGGGCGTGTCACAGGGTGTGTCAGGCCGTGTTCAAGATTTTCTGGCCAAATCTGAGCCGTTTGTTTCCCTCTTCCTGGATCCAGTGGTTGGCCTTTGTCCAGGTATTGTGAAGGCCGATAAAAAAGGGATATAACCCTCTTTTCTTCTTCTTATTCTTCTTCATTTTATTCCAAGAAAGTGAGGAAGAAAGGCCTAAGGCAAGAGGGAAGGGAGGAGACGACCAGCTGCTGTAGGAGCTGCGGAGTGCAGAGCGAAGATCCGAGAGCGTATTCGTGAAGGCAGAGCCGAGGCGGTGATTTCCATCCGGCTACTTCATGGCACCGAAGCGGTCTTCAAGGGTAACGATCTCCTTCTTGGACATCGAAGTCCTTCTTTTATGCATGTGCTTGGAATCCTCCACCAAGCGGTGGTTTGCGGAAGTGATTCCTTTGTTGAGTCTGCATCTAGAGCCAGAAATATGGTGTACGGCATAGGCATGCTGTGTGAAGCCTATCTGGACCGGTAGTCTGGATTGGTGATGTTCATGGGTAAACCGGAGAAGACTCCGTGGTTTTGATGATATGTAAATGGCTTTCTATTGTGATGAATGTATGGATGTGATGCTGCATGTGAGGAGGCTTTGGTGAAGCTCCTGGTTATGATATGATTAATTGGTAGCATGCCTGGGGAGCGCGAGATAAACCCGGCCTGTTACACCACTAGGGTGGGTTTATCTAGTTAGGTAGTGATCGATTGGTGGCAATGCTTGGGGAGCCGAGTTAAACCCGTCTTGCTGCACCACATGGGTGGGTCGATCGGATTAGGAGGGGGGTCGATTGGTGGTACTGCCTGTGGAGCTCGGATAAAAACGGCTTGCCACACCACATGGTGTGGGTCGATCTGCTCTGGTTGATATTGGATGCTGTGAGGTTGTACCTCTGAGTGCTTTGGGCGGGATGTCGCCAGCTTGCGAGACTGGTGGACTAGGGCAGGTCAACCAACAAGTTAAAACCTCTGATCAGCGGTGTATGACTGGTGGATTCTGGTACGCCAAGAAGGTGCCCTGAGTGCACGGAACGTCTGGTGGATTCCAGCGTTTGTGATGTGATGTGTTTGCTAGCGGGATAAAGAAAAGGATAGACATGTGATGCTTGATGATACTTGATGATAGATGATAGCACTGCATACATGGAAGGAACCAGTACCCCGGGTAGGGGGTAGGGTCGTTATAATGGGTCAGCCAAATGCTGACCGTTACTTTGTTTTCTGTGTTGGCTTGGATGTTTAATTGCAGGTGTTGCGGCTTGACATGAATAAGTGGAATGGCTAGTTTGCTGCTATAGGCCCTTGCAGGCCATGCGAAGATTAGTGTTTGGATTTCATGCATGGCCGGCCTGCGTGCCGATGTACGAAATTGTTGATGTGTAAAAGAGTAACCTGTAAGGCCATAAGGCCAGGGTGTGTGGGTTGTATACATTCCTAGTGTTGTTATATATAAATGTGGTATTTATGTATTGGTGGACATTCTGATTTGAGTTCATGCTAACATAAAAATGTTGCGCTAGAATGGAATGAGTTAAGGATACGTGTAGAGTTTGATTTCCACAGGTAATTCCTTCGCTTGTCTGTGCTATATGGCGTGGGGCCCCGGCCGGACCCACCGTTATATGTCATGTGACAGGTGGGGGCGTTACAAAATGGTATCAGAGCCAGGTTGAGATTGTTTGGGAGGAGAGAACATAATTGAACTCATGAATGTCCACTAGGAATGTATGTCATGCACATGATGTGCGTGAGTGTGTAGTCAATGTAGCAGTACCGTTATGATTGGAAGTATTAATGGTGTTCTGTACATTGATAGGTGGCGAGGGATGGAGCTGGGCCGTCTGAGCCCCAGCGGTCTGATGAAAGTGCAGCACCCATGAAAGCGCCTATGCCTCCCTCGGCAGAGGCCATACGGGTGGTAACGGAGACAGTGCTTGCAGTGTTACAGGCACAACCAACTGGACAGGCAAGGCCTGGTGCAAGGCAAGAGCATGCTGCAGTAGTGGTGGAAGCGCAAGAAAGTGACAAATCATTGACACGTTTTATGCACTTTCATCCACCTACGTTTGGTGGAGCGCTTTCACCAACGCAGGCAGAAGATTGGTTGGCAAGGGTAAAAAGGATTCTAACTGCAATCAGGACGGTAGAGGAGCAGAAATTGACGTTGGCCACTTTTCTGTTGGAAGGAGATGCGAGATTGTAGTGGGATGAGATCGAAGTGCATCACTTGGCAGATCGAGATTTAACGGAGGTTTCCATGGATGAATTCTCCCGAATATTTTTAGCCAAGTATGTGCCAGTGTCGCGGCGGATTGCGATGGAAAATGAGTTTTTACGTCTGGTGCAGGGTGAGCGAGATATTGATACCTACTTGCATGAGTTTACAAGATTGGGGAGATATGCGGGATCTACCTTTGCGGAGGAAGCGCGGAAGACAAATCGGTTTTATGAAGGATTGCGGGATGAATTGAGGTTGGCACTTCCGAGTTCAGTGAGCCAAGGCTTCCAAGCATTGGTCGATACAGCCCGTGCCTTGGAGAAGGATATGAAGCGAGTACAAGAGAATAAGAGACTGGAAACGGAAAAGTCAGAGTTTAAAGTGCCGCCATTGGATCAATCGGAGTTTAGACGACGAGAGAAGAAAAGATTTAGGCCGGCGGAATCTACTCCGTCGACTGTTTCTTCTGGGGCAACTTATGGGCCAGGACGTGTTGATACATGTATATGCTATAAATGTGGGCAGCAAGGACACATCGCAAACTTTTGTTGGAATGCCCCTCCAGGGAGTGAGAAAAAGACAGGTGCGTCATATGAAGAAAAGGGTAAAGCAGTGGCCGAGTCATCTGCACCCCGGACGCAACCTCGATTTCATGCTATGGAAGTGCAAGAGCCGCAAAGCTCAGTTGGTGAAATTCAGCCTCGGGTGTTTAATTTGTCTCTTAATCCCGAATTTCAAAATCGGGAGGCTGAGCGGAAGTGAAGTGTTGTGAATCACTGCGAGGCTATGACTGAAAGTGCTGTGTATGTAAACTATGCTTTTCTAGATCGGTGTGCTGAATAAAAGATGGTGTACAACATATCTATCAAGGTTTGGTGCACTTGAGAGAGTTTGATCATGATGTCTTCTGTTGATGTATTTTTTGGCTAAATATGCACAAGTGGAAGTTAGGGATGTATGTTTGTGTTGTATGTTTGTAGTTTGGTATGAGACAAGCCGTAACGTCAAATACGACACGCAAATGTGCGTAATCAATTGTTTTGTGGCTGATTGGCTGATTGGAGACAAATTTCGAGCACGAAATTATTTCAAGGAGGGGAGGATTGTAACACCCCGAAGTTCTGGGTCAATTTGGGCCAATTTGTGCTCAGGCATGGGTGACACGGCCTGGGACACGGGCGTGTCCCCGGGCGTGTCAGGCCTGGGTTGTGTCGAGTCGTCAGGTCGACGAATTTTGTTCGACGATCGTCGAGTGTCGAGTTTCAAGTGAGGACACGGCCTGTGACACGGGCGTGTCACAGGGCATGTCAGTGGTCGTCGAACTCAGCTCGACGTCTTGAGCCAGTGCGTGTTTGCGGGACACGGGTGTGTCCAGGTGCACACGGCCTGGAACACGGGCGTGTCCCAGGGCCGTGTGAGTCTCGGGTGAAGTGGAGATTGGGTTGTGTGAGTGACACGGCTAGGGACACGGGTATGTCGGAAGGCGTGTCAGGTGACACGGCCAGCGACACGGGTGTGTCAAAAGGCGTGTCAAGTGACACGGCCTGTAACACGGGTGTGTCCCAGGGCCGTGTGTTGTTGGTTTTGAGTCGGTTGACTGCCGCTTAGGGGGACACGGCCTGTGACACGGGCGTGTCACAGGGTGTGTCAGGCCGTGTTCAAGCTTTTCTGGCCAAATCTGAGCCGTTTGTTTCCCTCTTTCTGGATCCAGTGGTTGGGCTTTGTCCAGGTATTGTGAATGCCGAGAAAAAAGGGATATAACCCTCTTTTCTTATTCTTCTTCTTCATTTTATTCCAAGAAAGTGAGGAAGAAAGGCCTAAGGCAAGAGGGAAGGGAGGAGACGACCAGCTGCTGTAGGAGCTGCGGAGTGCAGAGCGAAGATCCGAGAGCGGATTCGTGAAGGCAGAGCCGAGGCGGTGATTTCCATCCGGCTACTTCATGGCACCGAAGCGGTCTTCAAGGGTAACGATCTCCTTCTTGGACATCGAAGTCCTTCTTTTATGCATGTGCTTGGAATCCTCCACCAAGCGGTGGATTTGCGAAAGTGATTCCTCTGTTGAGTCTGCATCTAGAGTCGAAAATATGGAGTACGACATAGGCATGCTGTGTGAAGCCCATCTGGACCGGTAGTCTGGATTGGTGATGTTCATGGGTAAACCGGAGAAGACTCCGTGGTTTTGATGATATGTAAATGGCTTTCTATTGTGATGAATGTATGGATGTGATGCTGCATGTGAGGAGGCTTTGGTGAAGCTCCTGGTTATGATATGATCAATTGGTAGGACGCCTGGGGAGCGCGAGATAAACCCGGCCTGTTACAAAACTATGGTGGGTTGATCTAGTTAGGTAGTGATCGATTGGTGGCAATGCTTGGGGAGCCGAGTTAAACCCGTCTTGCTGCACCACATGGGTGGGTCGATCGGATTAGGAGGGGAGTCGATTGGTGGTACTGCCTGGGGAGCTCGGATAAACCCGGCTTGCCACACCACATGGTGTGGGTCGATCTACTCTGGTTGATATTGGATGCTGTGAGGTTGTACCTCTGAGTGGTTTGGGTGGGATGTCGCCAGCTTGCGAGACTGGTGGACTAGGGCCGGTCAACCAACAAGTTAAAACCTCTGATTAGCGGTGTATGAATGGTGGATTCTGGTACGCCAAGAAGGTTCCCTGAGTGCACGGAACGTCTGGTGGATTCCAGCGTTTGTGATGTGATGTGTTTGCTAGCGGGATAAAGAAAAGGATAGACATGTGATGCTTGATGATACTTGATGATAGATGATAACACTGCATACATGGAAGGATCCACTACCCCGGGTAGGGGGTATGGTCGTTATAATGGGTCAGCCAAATGCTGACCATTACTTTGTTTTCTGTGTTGGCTTGAATGTTTAATTGCAGGTGTTGCGGCTTGACATGAATAAGTGGAATGGCTAGTTTGCTGCTATAGGCCCTTGCAGGCCATACGAAGAGTAGTGTTTGGATTTCATGTATGGCCGGCCTGCGTGCCGATGTACGAAATTGTTGATGTGTAAAAGAGGAACCTGTAAGGCCATAAGGCCAGGGTGTGTGGGTTGTATACATTCCTAGTGTTATTATATATAAATGTGGTATTTATGTATTGGTGGACATTCTGATTTGAGTTCATGCTAACATAAAAATGTTGCGCTAGAATGGAATGAGTTAAGGATACGCGTAGAGTTTGATTTCCACACGTAATTCCTTCGCTTGTCTGTGCTATATGGCGTGAGGCCCCGGCCGGACCCACCGTTATATGTCATGTGATAGGTGGGGGCGTTACAAAGTGGTATCAGAGCCAGGTTGAGATTGTTTGGGAGGAGAGAACATAATTGAACTCATGAATATCCACTAGGAATGTATGTCATGCACATGATGTGCGTGAGTGTGTAGTCAATGTAGCAGTACCGTTATGATTGGAAGTATTAATGGTGTTCTGTACATTGATAGGTGGCGAGGGATGGAGCTGGGCCGTCTGAGCCCCAGCGGTCTGATGAAAGTGCAGCACCCATGGAAGCGCCTATGCCTCCCTCGGCAGAGGCCATACGGGTGGTAATGGAGACAGTGATTGCAGTGTTACAGGCACAACCAACTGGACAGGCAGGGCCTGGTGCAAGGCAAGAGAATGCTGCAGTAGTGGTAGAAGTGCAAGAAAGTGACGAATCATTGACACGTTTTATGCACTTTCATCCACCTACGTTTGGTGGAGCACTTTCACCAACGCAGGCAGAAGATTGGTTGGCAAGGGTAAAAAAGATTCTAACTGCAATCAGGAAGGTAGAGGAGCAGAAAGTGACCTTGGCCACTTTTCTGTTGGAAGGAGATGCGAGATTGTGGTGGGATGAGATCGAAGTGCATCACTTGGCAGATCGATGTTTAACGGAGGTTTCCATGGATGAATTCTCCAGAATATTTTTAGCCAAGTATATGCCAGTGTCGCGGTGGATTGCGATGGAAAATGAGTTTTTACGTCTGGTGCAGGGTGAGCGAGATATTGATACCTACCTGCATGAGTTTACGAGATTGGGGAGATATGCGGGATCTACCTTTGCGGAGGAAGCGCGGAAGACAAATCGGTTTTATGAAGGATTGCGGGATGAATTGAGGTTGACACTTCTGAGTTCAGTGAGCCAAGGCTTCCAAGCATTGGTCGATACAGCCCGTGCCTTGGAGAAGGATATGAAGCGAGTACAAGAGAATAAGAGACTGGCAACGGAAAAGTCAGAGTTTAAAGTGCCACCATCGGATCAATCGGAGTTTAGACGACGAGAGAAGAAAAGATTTAGGCCGGCGGAATCAGCTCCGTCGACTGTTTCTTCAGGGGCAACTTATGGGCCAGGACGTGTTGATACACGTATATGCTATAAATGTGGGCAGCAAGGACACATCACAAAATTTTGCTGGAATGCCCCTCCAGGGAGTGAGAAAAAGACAGGTGCGTCATATGAAGAAAAGGGTAAAGCAGTGGCCGAGTCATCTGCACCCCGAACGCAACCTCGATTTCATGCTATGGAAGTGCAAGAGCCGCAAAGCTCAGTTGGTGAAATTCAGCCTCGGGTGTTTAATTTGTCTCTTAATCCCGAATTTCAAAATTGGGAGGCTGAGCGGAAGTGAAGTGTTGTGAATCACTGCGAGGCTATGACTGAAAGTGTTGTGTATGTAAACTATGCTTTTCTAGATCGGTGTGCTGAATACAAGATGGTGTACAACATATCTATCAAAGTTTGGTGCACTTGAGAGAGTTTGATCATGATGTCTTCTGTTGATGTATTTTTTGGCTAAATATGCACAAGTGGAAGTTAGGGATGTATGTTTGTGTTGTATGTTTGTAGTTTGGTATGAGACAAGCCGTAACGTCAAATACGACACGCAAATGTGCGTAATCAATTGTTTTGTGGCTGATTGGCTGATTGGAGACAAATTTCGAGGACGAAATTATTTAAAGGAGGGGAGGATTGTAACACCCCGAAGTTCTGGGTCAATTTGGGCCAATTTGTGCTCAGGCATGGGTGACACGGCCTGGGACACGGGCATGTCCCAGGGCGTGTCAGGCCTGGGTTGTGTCGAGTCGTCAGGTCGACGAATTTTGCTCGACGATCGTCGAGTGTCGAGTTTCAAGTGAGGACACGACCTGTGACACGGGCGTGTCACAGGGCGTGTTAGTGGTCGTCGAACTCAGCTCGACGTCTTGAGCCAGTGCGTGTTTGAGGGACACGGGTGTGTCCAGGTGCACACGGCCTGGAACACGGGCGTGTCCCAGGGCCGTGTGAGTCTCGGGTGAAGTGGAGATTGGGTTGTGTGAGTGACACGGCCAGGGACACGGGTGTGTCGGAAGGCGTGTCAGGTGACACGGCCAGCGACACGGGTGTGTCGGAAGGCGTGTCAAGTGACACGGCCTGCAACACGGGTGTGTCCCAGGGCCGTGTGCTGTTGGTTTTGAGTCGGTTGACTGCCTCTTAGGGGGACACGGCCTGTGACACGGGCATGTCACAGGGTATGTCATGCCATGTTCAAGCTTTTCTGGACAAATCTGAGCCGTTTGTTTCCCTCTTCCTGGATCCAGTGGTTGGGCTTTGTCCAGGTATTGTGAAGGCCGAGAAAAAAGGGATATAGCCCTCTTTTCTTCTTCTTCTTCTTCATTTTATTCCAAGAAAGTGAGGAAGAAAGGCCTAAGGCAAGAGGGAAGGGAGGAGACGATCAGCTGCTGTAGGAGCTGCGGAGTGCAGAGCGAAGATCCGAGAGCGGATTCGTGAAGGCAGAGCCGAGGCAGTGATTTCCATCTGGCTACTTCATGGCACCGAAGCGGTCTTCAAGGGTAACGATCTCTTTCTTGGACATCGAAGTCCTTCTTTTATGCATGTGCTTGGAATACTCCACCAAGCGGTGGATTTGCGGAAGTGATTCCTTTGTTGAGTCTGCATCTAGAGCCGGAAATATGGAGTACGGCATAGGCATGCTGTGTGAAGCCCATCTGGACCGGTAGTCTGGATTGGTGATGTTCATGGGTAAACCGGAGAAGACTCCGTGGTTTTGATGATATGTAAATGGCTTTCTATTGTGATGAATGTATGGATGTGATGCTGCATGTGAGGAGGCTTTGGTGAAGCTCCTGGTTATGATATGATCAATTGGTAGCATGCTTGGGGAGCGCGAGATAAACCCAGCCTGTTACACCACTAGGGTGGGTTGATCTAGTTAGGTAGTGATCGATTGGTGGCAATGCTTGGGGAGCCGAGTTAAACCCGTCTTGCTGCACCACATGGGTGGGTCGATCGGATTAGGAGGGGGGTCGATTGGTGGTACTGCCTGGGGAGCTCGGATAAACCCGGCTTGCCACACCACATGGTGTGGGTCGATCTGCTCTGGTTGATATTGGATGCTGTGAGGTTGTACATCTGAGTGCTTTGGGCGGGATGTCGCCAGCTTGCGAGACTGGTGGACTAGGGCCGGTCAACCAACAAGTTAAAACCTCTGATCAGCGGTGTATGACTGGTCGATTCTGGTACACCAAGAAGGTGCCCTGAGTGCACGGAACGTCTGGTGGATTCCAGCGTTTGTGATGTGATGTGTTTGCTAGCGGGATAAAGAAAAGGATAGACATGTGATGCTTGATGATACTTGATGATAGATGATAGCACTGCATACATGGAAGGAACCAGTACCCCGGGTAGGGGGTAGGGTCGTTATAATGGGTCAGCCAAATGCTGACCGTTACTTTGTTTTCTGTGTTGGCTTGGATGTTTAATTGCAGGTGTTGCGGCTTGACATGAATAAGTGGAATGGCTAGTTTGCTGCTATAGGCCCTTGCAGGCCATGCGAAGAGTAGTGTTTGGATTTCATGTATGGCCGGCCTGCGTGCCGATGTACGAAATTGTTGATGTGTAAAAGAGTAACCTGTAAGGCCATAAGGGCAGGGTGTGTGGGTTGTATACATTCCTAGTGTTGTTATATATAAATGTGGTATTTATGTATTGGTGGACATTCTGATTTGAGTTCATGCTAACATAAAAATGTTGCGCTAGAATGGAATGAGTTAAGGATACGCGTAGAGTTTGATTTCCACACGTAATTCCTTCGCTTGTCTGTGTTATATGGCGTGGGGCCCCGGCCGGACCCACCGTTATATGTCATGTGACAGGTGGGGGCGTTATAAAGTGGTATCAGAGCCAGGTTGAGATTGTTTGGGAGGAGAGAACATAATTGAACTCATGAATGTCCACTAGGAATGTATGTCATGCACATGATGTGCGTGAGTGTGTAGTCAATGTAGCAGTACCGTTATGATTGGAAGTATTAATGGTGTTCTGTACATTGATAGGTGGCGAGGGATGGAGCTGGGCCGTCTGAGCCCCAGCGGTCTGATGAAAGTGCAGCACCCATGGAAGCGCCTATGCCTCCCTCGGCAGAGGCCATACGGGTGGTAACGGAGACAGTGCTTGCAGTGCTACAGGCACAACCAGCTGGACAGGCAAGGCCTGGTGCAAGGCAAGAGCATGCTACAGTAGTGGTGGAAGCGCAAGAAAGTGACGAATCATTGACACGTTTTATGCACTTTCATCCACCTACGTTTGGTGGAGCGCTTTCCCCAACGCAGGCAGAAGATTGGTTGGCAAGGGTAAAAAGGATTCTAACTGCAATCAGGACGGTAGAGGAGCAGAAAGTGACGTTGGCCACTTTTCTGTTGGAAGGAGATGCGAGATTGTGGTGTGATGAGATCGAAGTGCATCACTTGGCAGATCGAGGTTTAACGGAGGTTTCCATGGATGAATTCTCCCGAATATTTTTAGCCAAGTATGTGCCAGTGTCGCGGCGGATTGCGATGGAAGATGAGTTTTTACGTCTGGTGCAGGGTGAGCGAGATATTGATACCTACCTGCATGAGTTTACGAGATTGGGGAGATATGCGGGATCTACCTTTGCGGAGGAAGCGCGGAAGACAAATCGGTTTTATGAAGGATTGCGGGATGAATTGAGGTTGGCACTTCCGAGTTCAGTGAGCCAAGGCTTCCAAGCATTGGTCGATACAGCCCGTGCCTTGGAGATGGATATGAAGCGAGTACAAGAGAATAAGAGGCTGGCAACGGAAAAGTCAGAGTTTAAAGTGCCACCATCGGATCAATCGGAGTTTAGACGACGAGAGAAGAAAAGATTTAGGCCGGCGGAATCAGCTCCGTCGACTGTTTCTTCGGGGGAAACTTATGGGCCAGGACGTGTTGATACACGTATATGCTATAAATGTGGGCAGCAAGGACACATCGCAAAATTTTGTTGGAATGCCCCTCCAGGGAGTTAGAAAAAGACAGGTGCGTCATATGAAGAAAAGGGTAAAGTAGTGGCCGAGTCATCTGCACCCCGGACGCAACCTTGATTTCATGCTATGGAAGTGCAAGAGCGGCAAAGATCAGTTGGTGAATTTCAGCCTCGGGTGTTTAATTTGTCTCTTAATCCCGAATTTCAAAATCGGGAGGCTGAGCAGAAGTGAAGTGTTGTGAATCACTGCGAGGCTATGACTGAAAGTGCTGTGTATGTAAACTATGCTTTTCTAGATCGGTGTGCTGAATACAAGATGGTGTACAACATATCTATCAAAGTTTGGTGCACTTGAGAGAGTTTGATCACGATGTTTTCTGTTGATGTATTTTTTTGCTAAATATGCACAAGTGGAATTTAGGGATGTATGTTTGTGTTGTATGTTTGTAGTTTGGTATGAGACAAGCCGTAACGTCAAATACGACACGCAAATGTGCGTAATCAATTATTTTGTGGCTGATTGGCTGATTGGAGACAAATTTCGAGGACGAAATTATTTGAAGGAGGGGAGGATTGTAACACCCCGAAGTTCTGGGTCAATTTGGGCCAAATTGTGCTCAGGCATGGGTGACACGGCCTAGGACAAGGGCATGTCCCAGGGCGTGTCAGGCCTGGGTTGTGTCGAGTCGTCAGGTCGACGAATTTTGCTCGACGATCGTCGAGTGTCGAGTTTCAAGTGAGGACACGGCCTATGACACGGGCGTGTCACAGGGCGTGTTAGTGGTCGTCAAACTCAGCTCGACGTCTTGAGCCAGTGCGTGTTTGCGGGACACGGGTGTGTCCAGGTGCACACGGCCTGGCACACAGGCGTGTCCCAGGGCCGTGTGAGTCTCGAGTGAAGTGGAGATTGGGTTGTGTGAGTGACAGGGCCAGGGACACAGGTGTGTCGGAAGGCGTGTCAGGTGACACGGCCAGCGACACGGGTGTGTCGGAAGGCGTGTCAAGTGACACGGCCTGTAACACGGGTGTGTCCCAGGGCCATGTGCTGTTTGTTTTGAGTCGGTTGACTGCCGCTTAGGGGGACACGGCCTGTGACACGGGCATGTCACAGGGTGTGTCAGGCCGTGTTCAAGATTTTCTGGCCAAATATGAGCCGTTTGTTTCCCTCTTCCTGGATCCAGTGGTTGGCCTTTGTCCAGGTATTGTGAAGGCCGATAAAAAAAGGATATAACCCTCTTTTCTTCTTCTTATTCTTCTTCATTTTATTCTAAGAAAGTGAGGAAGAAAGGCCTAAGGCAAGAGGGAAGGGAGGAGACGACCAGCTGCTGTAGGAGCTGCGGAGTGCAGAGCGAAGATCCGAGAGCGTATTCGTGAAGGCAGAGCTGAGGCGGTGATTTCCATCCGGCTACTTCATGGCACCGAAGCGGTCTTCAAGGGTAACGATCTCCTTCTTGGACATCGAAGTCCTTCTTTTATGCATGTGCTTGGAATCCTCCACCAAGCGGTGGTTTGCGGAAGTGATTCCTTTGTTGAGTCTGCATCTAGAGCCGGAAATATGGAGTACGGCATAGGCATGCTGTGTGAAGCCCATCTGGACCGGTAGTCTGGATTGGTGATGTTCATGGGTAAACCGGAGAAGACTCCGTGGTTTTGATGATATGTAAATGGCTTTCTATTGTGATGAATGTATGGATGTGATGCTGCATGTGAGGAGGCTTTGGTGAAGCTCCTGGTTATGATATGATTAATTGGTAGCATGCCTGGGGACCGCGAGATAAACCCGGCCTGTTACACCACTAGGGTGGGTTGATCTAGTTAGGTAGTGATCGATTGGTGGCAATGCTTGGGGAGCCGAGTTAAACCCGTCTTGCTGCACCACATGGGTGGGTCGATCGGATTAGGAGGGGGGTCGATTGGTGGTACTGCCTGTGGAGCTCGGATAAAAATGGCTTGCCACACCACATAGTGTGGGTCGATCTGCTCTGGTTGATATTGGATGCTGTGAGGTTGTACCTCTGAGTGGTTTGGGCGGGATGTCGCCAGCTTGCGAGACTGGTGGACTAGGGCCGGTCAACCAACAAGTTAAAACCTCTGATCAGCGGTGTATGACTGGTGGATTCTGGTACGCCAAGAAGGTGCCCTGAGTGCACGGAACGTCTGGTGGATTCCAGCGTTTGTGATGTGATGTGTTTGCTAGCGGGATAAAGAAAAGGATAGACATGTGATGCTTGATGATACTTGATGATAGATGATAGCACTGCATACATGGAAGGAACCAGTACCCCGGGTAGGGGGTAGGGTCGTTATAATGGGTCAGCCAAATGCTGACCGTTACTTTGTTTTCTGTGTTGGCTTGGATGTTTAATTGCAGGTGTTGCGGCTTGACATGAATAAGTGGAATGGCTAGTTTGCTGCTATAGGCCCTTGCAGGCCATGCGAAGAGTAGTGTTTGGATTTCATGTATGGCCGGCCTGCGTGCCGATGTACGAAATTGTTGATGTGTAAAAGAGTAACCTGTAAGGCCATAAGGCCAGGGTGTGTGGGTTGTATACATTCCTAGTGTTGTTATATATAAATGTGGTATTTATGTATTGGTGGACATTCTGATTTGAGTTCATGCTAACATAAAAATGTTGCGCTAGAATGGAATGAGTTAAGGATACGCGTAGAGTTTGATTTCCACACGTAATTCCTTCGCTTGTCTGTGCTATATGGCGTGGGGCCCCGGCCGGACCCACCGTTATATGTCATGTGACAGGTGGGGGCGTTACAAAATGGTATCAGAGCCAGGTTGAGATTGTTTGGGAGGAGAGAACATAATTGAACTCATGAATGTCCACTAGTAATGTATGTCATGCACATGATGTGCGTGAGTGTGTAGTCAATGTAGCAGTACCGTTATGATTGGAAGTATTAATGGTGTTCTGTACATTGATAGGTGGCGAGGGATGGAGCTGGGCCGTCTGAGCCCCAACGGTCTGATGAAAGTGTAGCACCCATGGAAGCGCCTATGCCTCCCTCGGCAGAGGCCATACGGGTGGTAACGGAGACAGTGCTTGCAGTGTTACAGGCACAACCAAATGGACAGGCAAGGCCTGGTGCAAGGCAAGAGCATGCTGCAGTAGTGGTGGAAGCGCAAGAAAGTGACAAATCATTGACACGTTTTATGCACTTTCATCCACCTACGTTTGGTGGAGCGCTTTCACCAACGCAGGCAGAAGATTGGTTGGCAAGGGTAAAAAGGATTCTAACTGCAATCAGGACGGTAGAGGAGCAGAAATTGACATTGGCCACTTTTCTGTTGGAAGGAGATGCGAGATTGTAGTGGGATGAGATCGAAGTGCATCACTTGGCAGATCGAGATTTAACGGAGGTTTCCATGGATGAATTCTCCCGAATATTTTTAGCCAAGTATGTGCCAGTGTCGCGGCGGATTGCGATGGAAAATGAGTTTTTACGTCTGGTGCAGGGTGAGCGAGATATTGATACCTACCTGCATGAGTTTACGAGATTGGGGAGATATGCGGGATCTACCTTTGCGGAGGAAGCGCGGAAGACAAATCGGTTTTATGAAGGATTGCGGGATGAATTGAGGTTGGCACTTCCGAGTTCAATGAGCCAAGGCTTCCAAGCATTGGTCGATACAGCCCGTGCCTTGGAGAAGGATATGAAGTGAGTACAAGAGAGTAAGAGACTGGAAACGGAAAAGTCAGAGTTTAAAGTGCCGCCATCGGATCAATCGGAGTTTAGACGACGAGAGAAGAAAAGATTTAGGCCGGCGGAATCTGCTCCGTCGACTGTTTCTTCTGGGGCAACTTATGGGCCAGGACGTGTTGATACATGTATATGCTATAAATGTGGGCAGCAAGGACACATCGCAAAATTTTGTTGGAATGCCCCTCCAGGGAGTGAGAAAAAGACAGGTGCGTCATATGAAGAAAAGGGTAAAGCAGTGGCCGAGTCATCTGCACCCCGGACGCAACCTCGATTTCATGCTATGGAAGTGCAAGAGCCGCAAAGCTCAGTTGGTGAAATTCAGCCTCGGGTGTTTAATTTGTCTCTTAATCCCGAATTTCAAAATCGGGAGGCTGAGCGGAAGTGAAGTGTTGTGAATCACTGCGAGGCTATGACTGAAAGTGCTGTGTATGTAAACTATGCTTTTGTAGATCGGTGTGCTGAATAAAAGATGGTGTACAACATATCTATCAAGGTTTGGTGCACTTGAGAGAGTTTGATCATGATGTCTTCTGTTGATGTATTTTTTGGCTAAATATGCACAAGTGGAAGTTAGGGATGTATGTTTGTGTTGTATGTTTGTAGTTTGGTATGAGACAAGCCGTAACGTCAAATACGACACGCAAATGTGCGTAATCAATTGTTTTGTGGCTGATTGGCTGATTGGAGACAAATTTCGAGCACAAAATTATTTGAAGGAGGGGAGGATTGTAACACCCCGAAGTTCTGGGTCAATTTGGGCCAATTTGTGCTCAGGCATGGGTGACACGGCCTGGGACACGGGCGTGTCCCAGGGCGTGTCAGGCCTGGGTTGTGTCGAGTCGTCAGGTCGACGAATTTTGTTCGACGATCGTCGAGTGTCGAGTTTCAAGTGAGGACACGGCCTGTGACACGGGCGTGTCACAGGGCGTGTCAGTGGTCGTCGAACTCAGCTCAACGTCTTGAGCCAGTGCGTGTTTGCGGGACACGGGTGTGTCCAGGTGCACACGGCCTGGAACACGGGCGTGTCCCAGGGCCGTGTGAGTCTCGGGTGAAGTGGAGATTGGGTTGTGTGAGTGACACGGCTAGGGACATGGGTGTGTCGGAAGACGTGTCAGGTGACACGGCCAGCGACACGGGTGCTGTTGGTTTTGAGTCGGTTGACTGCCGCTTAGGGGGACACGGCCTGTGACACGGGCGTGTCACAGGGTGTGTCAGGCCGTGTTCAAGCTTTTCTGGCCAAATCTGAGCCGTTTGTTTCCCTCTTCCTGGATCCAGTGGTTGGGCTTTGTCCAGGTATTGTGAATGCCGAGAAAAAAGGGATATAACCCTCTTTTCTTCTTCTTCTTCTTCTTCTTCATTTTATTCCAAGAAAGTGAGGAAGAAAGGCCTAAGGCAAGAGGGAAGGGAGGAGACGACCAGCTGCTGTAGGAGCTGCGGAGTGCAGAGCGAAGATCCGAGAGCGGATTCATGAAGGCAGAGCCGAGGCGGTGATTTCCATCCGGCTACTTCATGGCACCGAAGCAGTCTTCAAGGGTAACGATCTCCTTCTTGGACATCGAAGTCCTTCTTTTATGCATGTGCTTGGAATCCTCCACCAAGTGGTGGATTTGCGAAAGTGATTCCTCTGTTGAGTCTGCATCTAGAGCCGGAAATATGGAGTACGACATAGGCATGCTGTGTGAAGCCCATCTGGACCGGTAGTCTGGATTGGTGATGTTCATGGGTAAACCGGAGAAGACTCCGTGGTTTTGATGATATGTAAATGGCTTTCTATTGTGATGAATGTATGGATGTGATGCTGCATGTGAGGAGGCTTTGGTGAAGCTCCTGGTTATGATATGATCAATTGGTAGGACGCCTGGGGAGCGCGAGATAAACCCGGCCTGTTACAAAACTATGGTGGGTTGATCTAGTTAGGTAGTGATCGATTGGTGGCAATGCTTGGGGAGCCGAGTTAAACCCGTCTTGTTGCACCACATGGGTGGGTCGATCGGATTAGGTGGGGAGTCGATTGGTGGTACTGCCTGGGGAGCTCGGATAAACCCGGCTTGCCACAACACATGGTGTGGGTCGATCTGCTCTGGTTGATATTGGATGTTGTGAGGTTGTACCTTTGAGTGGTTTGGGCGGGATGTCGCCGGCTTGCGAGACTGGTGGACTAGGGCCGGTCAACCAACAAGTTAAAACCTCTGATTAGCGGTGTATGAATGGTGGATTCTGGTACGCCAAGAAGGTTCCCTGAGTGCACGGAATGTCTGGTGGATTCCAGCGTTTGTGATGTGATGTGTTTGCTAGCGGGATAAAGAAAAGGATAGACATGTGATGCTTGATGATACTTGATGATAGATGATAGCACTGCATACATGGAAGGAACCAGTACCCCGGGTAGGGGGTAGGGTCGTTATAATGGGTCAGCCAAATGCTGACCGTTACTTTGTTTTCTGTGTTGGCTTGGATGTTTAATTGCAGGTGTTGCGGCTTGACATGAATAAGTGGAATGGCTAGTTTGCTGCTATAGGCCCTTGCAGGCCATACGAAGAGTAGTGTTTGGATTTCATGTATGGCCGGCCTGCGTGCCGATGTACGAAATTGTTGATGTGTAAAAGAGGAACCTGTAAGGCCATAAGGCCAGGGTGTGTGGGTTGTATACATTCCTAGTGTTGTTATATATAAATGTGGTATTTATGTATTGGTGGACATTCTGATTTGAGTTCATGCTAACATAAAAATGTTGCGCTAGAATGGAATGAGTTAAGGATACACGTAGAGTTTGATTTCCACACGTAATTCCTTCGCTTGTCTGTGCTATATGGAGTGGGGCCCCGGCCGGACCCACCGTTATATGTCATGTGACAGATGGGGCCTTACAAAGTGGTATCAGAGCCAGGTTGAGATTGTTTGGGAGGAGAGAACATAATTGAACTCATGAATGTCCACTAGGAATGTATTTCATGCACATGATGTGCGTGAGTGTGTAGTCAATGTAGCAGTACTGTTATGATTGGAAGTATTAATGGTGTTCTGTACATTGATAGGTGGCGAGGGATGGAGCTGGGCCGTCTGAGCCCCAGCGGTCTGATGAAAGTGCAGCACCCATGGAAGCGCCTATGCCTCCCTCGGCAGAGGCCATACGGGTGGTAACGGAGACAGTGCTTGCAGTGTTACAGGCACAACCAACTGGACAGGCAGGGCCTGGTGCAAGGCAAGAGAATGCTGCAGTAGTGGTGGAAGCGCAAGAAAGTGACGAATCATTGACACGTTTTATGCACTTTCATCCACCTACGTTTGGTGGAGCACTTTCACCAACGCAGGCAGAAGATTGGTTGGCAAGGGTAAAAAGGATTCTAACTGCAATCAGGAAGGTAGAGGAGCAGAAAGTGACGTTGGCCACTTTTCTGTTGGAAGGAGATGCGAGATTGTGGTGGGATGAGATCGAAGTGCATCACTTGGCAGATCGAGGTTTAACGGAGGTTTCCATGGATGAATTCTCCCGAATATTTTTAGCCAAGTATATGCCAGTGTCGCGGTGGATTGCGATGGAAAATGAGTTTTTACGTCTGGTGCAGGGTGAGCGAGATATTGATACCTACCTGCATGAGTTTACGAGATTGGGGAGATATGCGGGATCTACCTTTGCGGAGGAAGCGCGGAAGACAAATCGGTTTTATGAAGGATTGCGGGATGAATTGAGGTTGACACTTCTGAGTTCAGTGAGCCAAGGCTTCCAAGCATTGGTCGATACAGCCCGTGCCTTGGAGAAGGATATGAAGCGAGTACAAGAGAATAAGAGACTGGCAACGGAAAAGTCAGAGTTTAAAGTGCCACCATCGGATCAATCAGAGTTTAGACGACGAGAGAAGAAAAGATTTAGGCCGGCGGAATCAGCTCCGTCGACTGTTTCTTCAGGGGAAACTTATGGGCCAGGACGTGTTGATACACGTATATGCTATAAATGTGGGCAGTAAGGACACATCACAAAATTTTGCTGGAATGCCCCTCCAGTGAGTGATAAAAAGACAGGCGTGTCATATGAAGAAAAGGGTAAAGCAGTGGCCGAGTCATCTGCACCCCGGACGCAACCTCGATTTCATGCTATGGAAGTGCAAGAGCCGCAAAGCTCAGTTGGTGAAATTCAGCCTCGGGTGTTTAATTTGTCTCTTAATCCCGAATTTCAAAATCGGGAGGCTGAGCGGAAGTGAAGTGTTGTGAATCACTGCGAGGCTATGACTGAAAGTGCTGTGTATGTAAACTATGCTTTTCTAGATCGGTGTGCTGAATACAAGATGGTGTACAACATATCTATCAAAGTTTGGTGCACTTGAGAGAGTTTGATCATGATGTCTTCTGTTGATGTATTTTTTGGCTAAATATGCACAAGTGGAAGTTAGGGATGTATGTTTGTGTTGTATGTTTGTAGTTTGGTATGAGACAAGCCGTAACGTCAAATACGACACGCAAATGTGCGTAATCAATTGTTTTGTGGCTGATTGGCTGATTGGAGATAAATTTCGAGGACGAAATTATTTGAAGGAGGGGAGGATTGTAACACCCCGAAGTTCCGGGTCAATTTGGGCCAATTTGTGCTCAGGCATGGGTGACACGGCCTGGGACACGGGCGTGTCCCAGGGCGTGTCAGGCCTGGGTTGTGTCGAGTCGTCAGGTCGACGAATTTTGCTCGACGATCGTCGAGTGTCGAGTTTCAAGTGAGGACACGGCCTGTGACACGGGCGTGTCACAGGGCGTGTCAGTGGTCGTCGAACTCAGCTCGACGTATTGAGCCAGTGCGTGTTTGCGGTACACGGGTGTGTCCAGGTGCATACGGCCTGGAACACGGGCGTGTCCCAGGTCCGTGTGAGTCTCGGGTGAAGTGGAGATTGGGTTGTGTGAGTGACACGGCCAGGGACACGGGTGTGTCGGAAGGCGTGTCAGGTGACACGGCCAGCGACACGGGTGTGTAGGAAGACGTGTCAAGTGACACGGCCTGCAACACGGGTGTGTCCCAGGGCCGTGTGCTGTTGGTTTTGGGTCGGTTGACTGCCGCTTAGGGGGACACGGCCTGTGACACGGGCGTGTAACAGGGTGTGTCAGGCCGTGTTCAATCTTTTCTGGCCAAATCTGAGCCGTTTGTTTCCCTCTTCCTGAATCCAGTGGTTGGGCTTTGTCCAGGTATTGTGAAGGCCGAGAAAAACGGGATATAACCCTCTTTTCTTCTTCTTCTTGTTCTTCATTTTATTTAAAGAAAGTGAGGAAGAAAGGCCTAAGGCAAGAGGGAAGGGAGGAGACGACCAGCTGCTGTAGGAGCTGCGGAGTGCAGAGCGAAGATCCGAGAGCGGATTCGTGAAGGCAGAGCCGAGACGGTGATTTCCATCCGGCTACTTCATGGCACCGAAGCGGTCTTCAAGGGTAACGATCTCCTTCTTGGACATCGAAGTCCTTCTTTTATGCATGTGCTTGGAATCCTCCACCAAGCGGTGGATTTGCGAAAGTGATTCCTTTGTTGAGTCTGCATCTAGAGCCGGAAATATGGAGTACGGCATAGGCATGCTGTGTGAAGCCCATCTGGACCGGTAGTCTGGATTGGTGATGTTTATTGGTAAACCGGAGAAGACTCCATGGTTTTGATGATATGTAAATGGCTTTATATTGTGATGAATGTATGGATGTGATGCTGCATGTGAGGAGGCTTTGGTGAAGCTCCTGGTTATGATATGATCAATTGGTAGCACGTCTGGGGAGAGCGAGATAAACCCGGCCTGTTACACCACTAGGGTTGGTTGATCTAGTTAGGTAGTGATCGATTGGTGGCAATGCTTGGGGAGCCGAGTTAAACCCGTCTTGCTGCACCACATGGGTGGGTTGATCGGATTAGGAGGGGGGTCAATTGGTGGTACTGCCTGGGGAGCTCGGATAAACCCGGCTTGCCACACCACATGGTGTGGGTCGATCTGCTCTGGTTGATATTGGATGCTGTGAGGTTATACCTCTGAGTGGTTTGGGCGGGATGTTGCCAGCTTGCGAGACTGGTGGACTAGGGCCGGTCAACCAACAAGTTAAAACCTCTCATCAGCGGTGTATGACTGGTGGATTCTGGTACGCCAAGAAGGTTCCCTGAGTGCACGGAATGTCTGGTGGATTCCAGAGTTTGTGATGTGATGTGTTTGCTAGCAGGATAAAGAAAAGGATAGACATGTGATGCTTGATGATAGATGATAGCACTGCATACATGGAAGGAACCACTACCCAGGGTAGGGGGTAGGGTCGTTATAATGGGTCAGTCAAATGCTTACCGTTACTTTGTTTTCTGTGTTAGCTTGGATGTTTAATTGCAGGTGTTGCGGCTTGACATGAATAAGTGGAATGGCTAGTTTGCTGCTATAGGCCCTTGTAGGCCATGCGAAGAGTAGTGTTTGGATTTCATGTATGGCCGGTCTGCGTGCCGATGTACGAAATTGTTGATGTGTAAAAGAGGAACCTATAAGGCCATAAGGCCAGGGTGTGTGGGTTGTATACATTCCTAGTGTTGTTATATATAAATGTGGTATTTATGTATTGGTGGACATTCTGATTTGAGTTCATGCTAACATAAAAATATTGCGCTAGAATGGAATGAGTTAAGGATACGCGTAGAGTTTGATTTCCACACGTAATTCCTTCGCTTGTCTGTGCTATATGGCGTGGGGCCCCGGCCGGACCCACCGTTATATGTCATGTGACAGGTGGGGGCCTTACAAAGTGGTATCAGAGCCAGGTTGAGATTGTTTGGGAGGAGAGAACATAATTGAACTCATGAATGTCCACTAGGAATGTATGTCATGCACATGATGTGCGTGAGTGTGTAGTCAATGTAGCAGTACTGTTATGATTGGAAGTATTAATGGTGTTCTGTACATTGATAGGTGGCGAAGGATGGAGCTGGGCCGTCTGAGCCCCAGCGGTCTGATGAAAGTGCAGCACCCATGGAAGCGCCTATGCCTCCCTCGGCAGAGGCCATACGGGTGGTAACGGAGACAGTGCTTGCAGTGTTACAGGCACAACCAACTGGATAGGCAAGGCCTGGTGCAAGGCAAGAGCATGCTGCAGTAGTGGTGGAAGTGCAAGCAAGTGACGAATCATTGACACGTTTTATGCAATTTCATCCACCTACGTTTGGTGGAGCGCTTTCACCAACGCAGACAAAAGATTGGTTGGCAAGGGTAAAAAGGATTCTAACTGCAATCAGGACGGTAGAGGAGCAGAAAGTGACGTTGGCCACTTTTCTGTTGGAAGGAGATGCGAGATTGTGGTGGGATGAGATCGAAGTGCATCACTTGGCAGATCGAGGTTTAACGGAGGTTTCCATGGATGAATTCTCCCGAATTTTTTTACCCAAGTATGTGCCAGTGTCGCGGCGGATTGCGATGGAAAATGAGTTTTTACGTCTGGTGCAGGGTGAGCGAGATATTGATACCTACCTGCATGATTTTACGAGATTGGGGAGATATGCGGGATCTACCTTTGCGGAGGAAGCGCGGAAGACAAATCGGTTTTATGAAGGATTGCGGGATGAATTGAGGTTGGCACTTCCGAGTTCAGTGAGCCAAGGCTTCCAACCATTGGTCGATACAGCCCGTGCCTTGGATAAGGATATGAAGCGAGTACAAGAGAATAAGAGGCCTGCAACGGAAAAGTCAGAGTTTAAAGTGCCGCCATCGGATCAATCGGAGTTTAGACGAAGAGAGAAGAAAAGATTTAGGCCGGCGGAATCAGCTCCGTCGACTGTTTCTTCGGGGGCAACTTATGGGCCAGGACGTGTTGATACACGTATATGCTATAAATGTGGGCAGCAAAGACACATCGCAAAATTTTGTTGGAATGCCCCTCCAGGGAGTGAGAAAAAGACAGGTGCGTCATATGAAGAAAAGGGTAAAGCAGTGGCCGAGTCATCTGCACCCCGGACGCAACCTCGATTTCATGCTATGGAAGTGCAAGAGCCGCAAAGCTCAGTTGGTGAAATTCAGCCTCGAGTGTTTAATTTGTCTCTTAATCCCGAATTTCAAAATCGGGAGGCTGAGCGGAAGTGAAGTGTTGTGAATCACTGCGAGGCTATGACTAAAAGTGCTGTGTATGTAAACTATGCTTTTCTAGATCGGTGTGCTGAATACAAGATGGTGTACAACATATCTATCAAAGTTTGGTGCACTTGAGAGAGTTTGATCACGATGTCTTCTGTTGATGTATTTTTTGGCTAAATATGCACAAGTGGAAGTTAGGGATGTATGTTTGTGTTGTATGTTTGTAGTTTGGTATGAGACAAGCCGTAACGTCAAATACGACACGCAAATGTGCGTAATCAATTGTTTTGTGGATGATTGGCTGATTGGAGACAAATTTCGAGGACGAAATTATTTGAAGGATGGGAGGATTGTAACACCCCGAAGTTCTGGGTCAATTTGGGCCGATTTGTGCTCAGGCATGGGTGACACGGCCTGGGACACGGGCGTGTCCCAGGGCGTGTCAGGCCTGGGTTGTGTCGAGTCGTCAGGTCGACGAATTTTGCTCGACGATCGTCAACGGTCGAGTTTCAAGTGAGGACACGGCCTGTGACACAGGCGGGTCACAGGGCGTGTCAGTGGTCGTCGAACTCAGCTCGACGTCTTGAGCCAGTGCGTGTTTGCGGGACACGGGTGTGTCCAGGTGCACACGGCCTGGAACACGGGCGTGTCCCAGGGCCGTGTGAGTCTCGGGTGAAGTGGAGATTGGGTTGTGTGAGTGATACGGCCAGGGACACGGGTGTGTCGGAAGGCGTGTCAGGTGACACGGCTAGCGACACGGGTGTGTCGGAAGGCGTGTCAAGTGACGGGGCCTGTAACATGGGTGTGTCCCAGGGCCGTGTGCTGTTGGTTTTGAGTCGGTTGACTGCCGCTTAGGGGGACACGGCCTGTGACATGGGCGTGTCACAGGGTGTGTCAGGTCGTGTTCAAGCTTTTCTGGCCAAATCTGAGCTGTTTGTTTCCCTCTTCCTGGATCCAGTGGTTGGGCTTTGTCCAGGTATTGTGAAGGCCGAGAAAAAAGGGATATAACCCTCTTTTCTTCTTCTTCTTCTTCTTCATTTTATTCCAAGAAAGTGAGGAAGAAAGGCCTAAGGAAAGAGGGAAGGGAGGAGACGACCAGCTGCTGTAGGAGCTGCGGAGTGCAGAGCGAAGATCCGAGAGCGGATTCGTGAAGGCAGAGCCGAGGCGGTGATTTCCATTCGGCTACTTCATGGCACCGAAGCGGTCTTCAAGGGTAACGATCTCCTTCTTGGACATCGAAGTCCTTCTTTTATGCATGTGCTTGGAATCCTCCACCAAGCGGTGGATTTGCGGAAGTGATTCCTTTGTTGAGTCTGCATCTAGAGCCGGAAATATGGAGTACGACATAGGCATGCTGTGTGAAGCCCATCTAGACCGGTAGTCTGGATTGGTGATGTTCATGGGGAAACCGGAGAAGACTCCGTGGTTTTGATGATATGTAAATGGCTTTCTATTGTGATGAATGTATGGATGTGATGCTGCATGTGAGGAGGCTTTGGTGAAGCTCCTGGTTATGATATGATCAATTGGTAGCACGCCTGGGGAGCGCGAGATAAACCCGGCCTGTTACACCACTAGGGTGGGTTGATCTAGTTAGGTAGTGATTGATTGGTGGCAATGCTTGGGGAGCCGAGTTAAACCCGTCTTGCTGCACCACATGGGTGGGTCGATCAGATTAGGAGGGGGGTCGATTGGTGGTACTGCCTGGGGAGCTCGGATAAACCCGGCTTGCCACACCACATGGTGTGGGTAGATCTGCTCTGGTTGATATTGGATGCTGTGAGGTTGTACCTCTGAGTGGTTTGGGCGGGATGTCGCCAGCTTGCGAGACTGGTGGACTAGGGCAGGTCAACCAACAAGTTAAAACCTCTGATCAGCGGTGTATGACTGGTGGATTCTGGTACACCAAGAAGGTGCCCTGAGTGCATGGAACGTCTGGTGGATTCCAGCGTTTGTGATGTGATGTGTTTGCTAGCGGGATAAAGAAAAGGATAGACATGTGATGCTTGATGATACGTGATGATAGATGATAGTACTGCATACATGGAAGGAACCACTACCCCGGGTAGGGGGTAGGGTCGTTATAATGGGTCAGCCAAATGCCGACCGTTAGTTTGTTTTCTGTGTTGGCTTGGATGTTTAATTGCAGGGGTTGCGGCTTGACATGAATAAGTGGAATGGCTAGTTTGCTGCTATAGGCCCTTGCAGGCCATGCGAAGAGTAGTGTTTGGATTTCATGTATGGCCGGCCTCCGTGCTGATGTACGAAATTGTTGATGTGTAAAAGAGGAACCTGTAAGGCCATAAGGCCAGGGTGTGTGGGTTGTATACATTCCTAGTGTTTTTATATATAAATATGGTATTTATGTATTGGTGGACATTCTGATTTGAGTTCATGCTAACATACAAATGTTGCGCTCGAATGGAATGAGTTAAGGATATGCGTAGAGTTTGATTTCCACACGTAATTCCTTCGCTTGACTGTGCTATATGGCGTGGGGCCCCGGCCGGACCCACCGTTATATGTCATGTGACAGGTGGGGGCGTTACACCATCAATGGGTCCTTGGTGACCTATTGGCCTCCCCTAAGGTCTAGGAATGGATGGGTAGGGTTGACTTGGCACCTTGGAGGTCACATGACCCTTAGTAAGGGCACTTTGACTACTTTAGGGCTATAGTTGACTTGGGTCAACTTAGCCACTAAGTTTAACCCCAATGAGTCCTTGGTGACCCATTGACCTCACTTTAGTGTTAGGAGGGCATGGGTGGGGTCCACTTGGCTAAGGGAATGTCAATTGTCCCTAAGTAGGTTAGTTTGACCCATTTAGGGTTAGGGTTGACTTAAGTCAACTTAACCTCTTTGGCTGCCTACAGTGGGTCCTTAGTGGCCCTATGGACTTCCCAAGGTATTAGGGGTGTTGGGGTAGGGTCATGGATCAAGGTGTAGCCCTAAAGTCCAACCTTAGGTCTAATGATGAGGATGAGTTATAGGCAGACCAAGGTGATTTTTACCTTGGCCCTTGTTCACTTGGTCCTTGAGCTTTTGGTTGTTTTGTCATGACCTAGTCATGAAAAACAAAATCCTATGGGTCTAGTTGTTTAAGGGATGTTACAGAATAAAGATGGTAGTTTGTGTCTGTGCATAGATTATAAGGAGTTGAACAAGTTGACAGAAAAGAATAAATATCTGATTCCCCGCATCGACGACCTGTTTGATCAGTTGGTAGGATCCACGATGTACTCAAAGTTGGATTTGAAGACCAGATATTATCTATTCAGGATATGGGAGACAGACATTCCAAAGACTTCTTTCAGCACCTGCTATGGGCATTATGAGTTCACGGTGATGCCCTTTGGGCACACAGATGTGTCGTTAGTTTTTATGGATTTGATGAATAGAGCGTTCTGGGAGTACTTGGATCTGTTTGTTATCGTCTTCATCAATGATACTTTTGGTGTACTCGCAGTCTGAGGAAGACCATGTCGACCACCTTCATATAGTTTTGGCATTCCTGATAAATCATCAGTTATATGCAAAATTCTCCAAGTTTGAGTTTTGGCTATCATTTGTGGCATTTCTAGGTCACATAGTTAGTGGAGAGGGTGTTGCGGTAGATCCGGCAAAAGTTGTGGCAATCCGAGAGTGGCCTGAGCCGAGGAATATAACGGAAGTCTCGAGCTTCTTAGGGCTTGTCGGTTATTACAGAAGCTTTGTGGAGAATTTTTCGTGGATTGCACTTCCCCTCACTACGTTGACTAGGAAGGATCAAATGTTCGTCTGGATGTTAGAGTGCATGCGAGCTTTCGAGGAGCTGAAACGCCGACAGATTTCCACCCCGATTCCATGTTCGTAGTGTGTGACTGAAGTTTACCAGATGTACAGTGAAGTTGGGTAGTGGTTTGGGATGTATGTTGGGTCAATATGGGAAAGTTATCGCTTATGGTTCATACAAGCTAAAGGTACATGAGAGAAACTACCTGGTACATGATTTAGAGTTGGCGGCCGTGGTGTTTGCTCTGAATTTGTGGAGACATTACTTGTATGATGTTGTAATGTCCCGATTCGCACTAGGCCCCTTGTGCGCATTTTTGAGTCAGGAGAGCTGACTTGGGTTCAGGGAGGTGCTGGGAGCTGGGTTGCACTTGTAAATGGTAGGATAAATCAGTCTAGAATAAGACATGGGTAGAGACACGGGCATGTCCCTACCCGTATGTGAGATGCCAGCTCTCGAGTCGACAACTCGAGTAGGTGCAGAGAAGGACACGGGTAGTGACACGGGCGTGCCCCTACCTGTGTCTATCCAACCAACTCTCAAGTCGACGACTCGAGTTGTCCTAGAGAAGGACACGGGTAGTGACAGGGCGTATCACTACCCGTGTGAAGAAGACCCGGTTAAAGACACAGGCATGTCCCTACCCGTGTGTGTCGAGCAGGGCTCGACGAAGTTTGCCTCGAGGAGGAAACGGGTAGAGACACAGGGGTGTCCCTACCCGTGTGCAACAAGTGAAACTCGACAAATCGTGTCCAGAGCAGGACACGGCCAGAGAACACGGTCGTGTCATGTGGATACGGGTAGGGATACGGGCATGTCCCTACCCATGTTTGTGTATTGAACTGACATTGGAACCGTCGACGACGCTTCGCCGAGCAGGACACGGGTAAGGACACGGGTGTGTCCCTACCCGTGTCACTTTACACAAATAAGGGGAAATGAAACTCTACCCGTTTTTCATCCTCATTTCAACCCCTTTTCCCTGAGAGAATTGCTGGAGAGGAGTATGATGGTGTTGGATCAAGTCCAAGAGGAGAATAACCGCCGCTGCCAAGGAGAATAAGATGCCGCCGAGAAGAGTCACAAGATCCTTTGCCGGAAATGGTGGAAATGCCGGAAATGAGGTGAGCTTCCTCCCCTCTCCCTTGGTGCTAGATCTGTGAGATAATGATCCTTTTCCCTAGGTGATATGTCACAAGATCCTTTTACCTAGGTGAGATGTCTACTCAAAAGATTCTAGACTTGCGAAATGATGGTTTCCTAGGAAGAGGCCGTTATAGGGCTTGTGCTTTAAGGATAGTGGTGTCTTCAACCTCTCCAACCTTCCATGTGAAGATAAGGGATGGTTTCGTGAAGAGTAATGGCCTGATGAGGGTGAATAAGGGAGGAGGAATTTCTGATGTGATTTGTGGAAGATCGGCTTGAGGAGGAAAATGAACCGATGCCCCTTCATTCCGCCTTAAGATGCGTGCAGAATCTGTGTTCTGCACGCAGCGAACTTCTTGGCTATTTTCGGGTGTGATATAGCTAGAACTGGGCTTTTGACTAAACACGAAAGTTGAAGTCCCTAAAAATACCTTTCAAACGAGTAGTTGCGTGACTTCAGGAGAAGTCTGTAGCCATGGGAAAGTCTGAAGAAATTGGCGTCCAACAAACCCTGCATGCAGAAATTGTGTTCTGTATGCAGCGGACGTTAAAGTCAATTTCAAGTTTGACACCTTTGAATCTGGGTTGTGGTCTGAACATGAAAGTTGTAACCTATGGAAATACCTTTCCATCGAGGGGTTACACGCCTTCACCGGATTCCTATATATTCAGGAATATCCGGTCAAATTTGATGTCCTGATAGTGTTCTGCAATTAGAATTCTGGGTTTTGTATAACATTGGATTTGGTCTCGGTGGGGACAATGTAGTAAATTAACTTGAGGTTGGGTGAACTCTTTTATGTTAACCATCATATTTCTATGAACGGTGAAATTGATAATTGGATCCCACGTAATTGATTTGTGAAATGAAGCGTACTCGAACGAAATAATTTGGTAGAAATTGGTAAACCAATAGAAATGTGCATCATGTTAATAATGTGTTGAAATCATTTGGAAATGAAATGTAGGATTATAATCTATGCCCATATGAATGATTGTTTAACTGAATGAATTTAGTAGTCTAATGCTTAGAGTGGCACCTCCCTACGGGTAGCATTGTGAAAGGGTGTAAGTGCGAGTGTTGACCGCACTGAGTTGGTTAGTGTTGAGATGAGTTATAAATGGACGGTTGGGCTTGGTCCTCGGTGCACATTTCCTGGGGCTCCTTCCGTGCCACGGTGATGTGGAATTGCATGCGCTGTGAGTCGACATGCGGTGTCATAATCATGGGTTAAGGATAATGTGGCAGGTCTACGGGCTCGCCAGTCGTCACACTGACGGGAGTTGATAGTTAGACTTTGGGCGGTTGGGCTTGTTCCTCGGTGTTCATGTCTCGGGGCTCCTTCCGTACAAAGTGAACGGTTGGGCTTGGTCCTTGTGCCTTCTTTCGAGGCTCCTTTCGGGTCACACAAGGCCAGTACGTGGCTTGGTTCTCGTTGCACATCTACCTAAGACTCCCGCTGGGCCATATTACGCGAGGGGGGGGGGCTCCGCTGTTGTGATCTTAGCATTGAGGCATATAGAGGCCTAAGTGAAGCAGTATGGATGCCCGCTTAGTAGTAGAGAAGCCTGCTCTACTGTCACCGCCTGGCCACAGCGGTTGATGCCTGAGAGGTTAGCTACCTGCTCGAGAAGTGGGAACTACTAGTCTGTGTCAACATAGCGGTTGCATATGCGTGATCATGGGTGAGTCATTGCATTACATACATACCATTACATTACATTGCACAAACAAAATCCTCATTTTATAAGTTTGTATGGGCACTCCTATACGATGAGTTACTTTATGTCAAACTGATCCTTAACTTATAAGCTTGTATGGGCATCCTTATAAGTGAAGTTACTTTCTTGTTGTAGATACTTATACTTGATGGATGATTATAACTCTTGTAGATTTGCTAGAATAAAGTGATGTTAATCATATTGTACCTATTCCACCTGCTTGTACCTGCTTAAATTACTTATTATATATTGTACCCCTGTTCTCTTCTCTGCCCGGTGCCGAGGAGTCGTCGGGGGAGCGGATGTGAAAGCCACTTAGTCTTTTGATTAACGGTTTCTACGTCTTCCTTTTTAGGAGGTCACCCCGCAGGTAGAGGAGCTGTATATTATGCAACAGGACAACTAGGCCAGGACGATAGGGCATGAAGGGACGGTACCATCGCTACCTTCAGTCACTGATGTGAGTGTGGAGCGACTTTGATGTAGTCCTTTTGGGCATATGTTAGTTGTACTCTGATACTTTGTAGAAGCTTGTTGTAGCTTCTCTATTTTGATGTACTTTGGACTATTATGATTTGTGTGGATTTGACTTCTAGTTTACATTTTGGTTGAGTTGGCATATATATGATATTGGTTGTAGCTGGCAGAATAGGCGTCTTGTGGTACAGGTTAGCCTATGTGCTAATGCTACCGCAAGGAGGCTGTTCTTGGAATAAGACCCCCTTCGTGCCATGTTTTGGGATCTGGAAGGGGGGGGGGGGGTCTTACAAATAGTATCAGAGCATCCATCAAAAGAAATCATTCAACAATGGTACCACCCTCGTTCGATTAGTCAGTTTGGGGACAAACTGACATAGTGGAAGCATTGGTGTGCCCATATGTAGTTCACACTAAGTATGTACAACTTTGACCTTAAGATTTGCCAACCTGACCATACGTTTGTATTCTACGTATAGATTCCAGTACACATTGAGCTGATGGGGGGCACTCCTGCCCCTTCCTTACCCACTCAATTCCAATAATCAGAGTTGGGACAGACGCTCACGGCCATCCTGGATGCCTTTAAGTCGCAGCAGACCCCAGTACAACAACAGGCTCCAGGCTCAAACTGGCTGAGCACTTTCCGGGCTCTCTCCCCTCCAGCCTACCTTGGGACAGAGTCCGCTGTGCGCACTGAAGAATGGCTCGACACGGTGCAGGATCTATTGGCAGGGATCCGTTACCCAGACAACATGGCTGTAACGTTGGCGGTGTCCGTCCTGGAACTACATGCCAAGAGGTGGTGGAAGTCCCTCATGGGCTCCACCTTTCAAGGACGATTTTACACGGAGATAAGCTGGAGCAAGTTCTCAGGAGTGTTCTTAGAGCACTTCATTCCCTCGGCTGCTCGAGATGAACTCGAAGAGAGGTTTCTACTGTTGAAGCAAGGATTAAAATAAGTTACGGAATATCAGCAAGAGTTCCAACATCTCGCAAGATTCACAGAATCATATGATTTGGATGATAGGGGATATGCCAAGCGCTTCTACAAAGGGTTGTGGGATCCCCTGGGGCAGGTCCTTTTGTTTATAGAAAACTCTAGCTTAGCAGAGATAATCGACATGGCGAAGAGATTGGAGGCGGACCACTTGGGAAGTGCTAAGAGGCCTGCGGAGGGCGTGATGGAGGCTGGCCCAAGTAGCAGAAGGAGACAGGACTATAGAGGAGGAAGAGGGTATCAAAGGGGTGGTGGAAGTTTACACCGAAATTATAGAGAGGAGCATCCAGTTCCACAATCACCCGCATTGCCTCCGCCTCCACAGCCTCAACAATTTCAGCAACCAGAGGGGCGTTATGGGCGGGTGTGCTTCAAATGCAACCAACCGGGCCACATTCGATGTTACTTCTCGTAGTTGTTTGGGAATGTTCCTCTTGCTCTCCCTTCGGTAGTTCCACGGGGACGGGGACACATGCATGGTCGAGGACGAGGACCACGAGGAGGAAACCCCGGACCAGCTCGAGATCAAGTGTTCGCACTGGACATGGCGCAGGAGCGAAATCCTCAGGATGTGATTGCAGGTATGTGGCAGTTAGCTTTCACATTTTCATTGTTTAACTTAAGTTGCTTAAGACATACTAGATATCTAGCGTTGAGTTTTGGTTATTGGTACTTAAGTACCTTGTTAGTCGGCGGGAAGACGGCCTATGCGTTGTTCGATACCGGTGCCTCACACTCTTTTGTGTCTGAGGACTTCATTAAAGACGTGGAGGGTGTACAATACTTCACTAGTATAGCCCGACGAGTATGCCTCCCAGATGGCTCTAAGATGATCGCAACCGCCATGTGCGAATTTTAGATACTTATTGGGGGAAAGGCCTTTAATACGCCTCCCACGGTCTTAAGGATGCCAGAATTCAACGTCATTTTGGGCATGTCATGGTTGGACTGGCACTTTACAAGGATCGACTACGTGGAGAAATGAATCTATTTGAGACATGGGGACTCTGATGTTATCTTCAAAGGTATTAGATTCGCACCTCGTATGTTATTTTCTTCAGTTCAGGCTTTAAAAGCCCATATGAAGGGGGATGAAGTATTCATGATTTGTTTCGAGTTGAAGGAGATAGCATTGGAAATGAAAGATGTACGGGTAGTGCGGGACTTCCCCGAGGTATTTCCTGAGAAACTGCCAGGATTACCCCTGTATAGAGAAGTTGATTTTCAAATTAATCTAGTACCGGGTGCCAAGCTCATATCCAGGGCCCCTTACCGAATGGCCCCGAAGGAACTCGCGGAATTTAGAGTTCATTTACAGGAATTAGTGGATTCAGGGTTTGTTCGCCCTCAAAGTTTGGAGGCACTACCTATATGGAGTTCATTGCGAGATATTTTCGGACCATAAAAATTTAAAGTATGTACACACTCAGAAGGAACTTAATTTGAGACAACGGCGGTGGTTGGAGTTTCTGAGCGATTATGAGTTCACCCTGAACTACCACCCCTGAAAAGCGAACTCGGTGGCCGATGCATTGAGCAAAAAAGTACTGGACTCGAGCTCAGAGTCTCGGTTGATGATTATGGAGTTAGCTCGGGTGCTCGAAGAGATGGAGATTACTTTGGTGTTCAAGGTTCCCTCAAAAGAATACACGGAGTACTTGGCGACCATGAGTATAGTCTGCGATATTCAGGACCGAATCCGGGCAGAGCAAGGAAGGGATGCGGCTCTGGCCCCAGCATTCAAGTCAATCGAAAATGGGACTGCTGACGAGTCTACATTATAATACGGCCTCGTTTATTTCCGTGGCCGGCTCTGCATTCCCAAGGGCGGTAAAATCCGGGATGATATTTTGAGAGAGGAACATTGCTCTCAGTATTCTATGCATCCCGGAATTTCCAAGATGTACGCCGGCTTGCAGAAGACCATGTGTTGGCCGGGAATGAAGAGGGATGTCAGGTATTTTGTTACACATTGCGAAGCCTGTCAAAGGGTGAAGGCAGAATGCAAGAGCCACAGTGGTTTATTACAGTCATTGCCCATCCCCGAGTGGAAGTTTGAGGATATCTCCATGGACTTCATTCACGGGTTACCTCGCTCACGCTCAGGGAATGATTCGGTGTAGGTGATCGTTGATCTCTTGACAAAAGTAGCCAGGTTCATCCATATGAAGAAAGAGGCTCACGTGGATGTCTTGGTACACCTCTTTGTGGAGCAGTTTGTGCGGTACCATGGCGTGCCTAAGACAATTGTATCTGACCGGGATGGTCGTTTCACCTCTAAGGAGTGGAAGGAGGTACAGGCGTATTTGGGTTCGCGCCTTACCTTTAGCATAGTATTTCATCCTCAGACGAACGGGCAGTCTGAGAGAACCATCAGGACACTGGAGGACCTGTTGAGGTTGTGCGTTTTGGATAGAGGGGAGCCGTGGGAAAGACACTTACCACTAGTAGAATTATCCTATAACATTAGCCATCAAGCTAGCATTGGTATGGTGCCCCATGAAGCTCTTTATGGAAGAAGGTGTAGAACCCTTGTCTTTGGTGCAAGATGAAGACCCAAAGGCTTTGGGAATTGAGTATATTGATGATACTAATGCAGTGGTTAGGCTAATACGGGATTGTATGTTGGAGGCTCAAAGTCGGCAGGCGAAGTATTACAAATGCAAAGCACCGGATGGTGGAGTTTCAAGTGGGTGATAAGGTGTTTCTAAAAATCTGACCGATGCATGGAGTGTCACAGGTACGTGGTGTGAAAAAGCTCAGCCCAAGGTACGTTGGGCCTTACACTATATTGGAAAGAATTGGCCCTTTGGCCTATCGGTTGGAGTTTCCTCCAGAGCTAGAGAACCTCCACGACATGTTCCATGTGTCATCACTTCTAAAGACGTTGTTGCGGCCCGATCAATATATCCCCACCGCTGATGGTGCAGTGGCGACTGATGGGTCTGTGCGACTAGAGTCGGTGCGGATCGTAGACAATGAGACAAGAATCTTTGGCCACAAAAGTGTTCCTTTGGTGAAGGTGCTGTGATCTAATCATGGGAAGGAGGAGTATACAAGGGAGTCGGTGGACTTGATGCAAAAACGCTACCCGGAGTTGTTTTCTCAAGGTAATTCTTAAAAGCATATTTTATTTTGTGTTATGCTATTTCTCCTCATAGTCTTAGCCTGATTTCGGGGACGAAATCTTTTATTTTGTTTATAGGATTTGTAACGTCCTGATTCGCACTAGGCCCCTCGTGCACGTTTTTGAGTCAGGAGAGCTGACTTGGGTTCAGGGAAGTGCTAGCAGTTGGTTTGCACTTGTAAATGGGAGGAGAAATCAGTCTAGCATAGGACACGGGTAGAGACACGGGCGTGTCCCTACCCATGTGTGAGAGGCCAGCTCCTGAGTCGACGACTCGAGTAGGTCCAGAGAAGGACACGGGTAGTGACATGGGCGTGCCCCTACCCGTGTCTATCCAACCAACTCTCGAGTCGATGACTCGAGTTGTCCCAGAGAAGGACACGGGTAGTGACACGGGCGTATCACTACTCGTGTGAAGAAGACCCGGGTAAAGACACGGGCATGTCCTTATCCATGTGTGTCGAGCAGAGCTCGACGAAGTTTGACCCAAGAAGGACACGGGTAGAGACACAGGCGTGTCCCTACCCGTGTGCGACAAGTGAAAATTGACGAATCGTGTCCAGAGCAAGATACGGCCAGAGAATGCAATCGTGTCATGTGGACAATGGTAGAGATACAGGTGTGTCCCTACCAGTGTTTGTGTATTGAACTGACATTGGAACCATTGACGATGCTTCGTCGAGCAAGACACGGGTAAGGACACGGGCGTGTCCCTACCCGTATCACTTTTCACATATAAGGGGAAATAAAACCCTAGCCATTTTCATCCTCATTTCAACCCCCTTTTCCCTGAGAGAACTACTGGAGAGGAGTAAGACGGTGCTGGAGCAAGTCCAAGAGGAGAAGAACCGCAGCCGCCAAGGAGAAGAAGATGTCGCCGAGAAGAGTCACAAGATCCTTTGCCGGAAATGGTGGAAACACCGGAAATGATGTGAGCTTCCTCCCCTCTCCCTTGGTGCTAGCTCTGTAGATATATCTAGGTGAGATGTCGACTCAAAAGAGTCTAGACTTGCGAGATGATGATTTCCTAGGAAGAGGTCGTTCTAGGGCTTGTGCTCTAAGGATAGTGGTGTCTTCAACCTCTCCAACCTTCCATGTGAAGATGGGGGACGGTTTTGTGAAGAGTAATGGCCTCATGAGGGTGAATAAGGGAGGAGGAATTTCTGATGTGATTTGGGGAAGATCGGCTTGAGGAGGAAGATGAACCGATGTCGTTCATTCTGCCTTAAGATGCGTGCAGAATCTGTTTTCTGCACGCAGCGAACGTCGTGGCCATTTGCGGGTGTGATATGGCCAGAACTGGGCTTTTGACTAAACACAAAAGTTGAAGTCCCTGAAAATACCTTTCCAACAAATGGTTGCGCTACTTCAGGTGAAGTATGTATCCACGGGAAAGTCTGAATGAAATGGCGTCCGACAAACCCTGCATGCAGAAATTGTGTTCTGTACGCAACGGACTTTCAAGCTAATTTCAAGTGTGATACCTTTGAATCTGGGTTGTGGTCTGACCATGAATGTTGTAACCCATGGAAATATCTTTCCATCTAGGGGTTACATGCTTTCATCAGATTCCTGTATCTTCGGGAATCTCCGGTCGAAGTTGCTGTCCTGATAGTGTTCTGTAATTAGAATTCTGGGATTTGTATAACATTGGATTTGGTCTCGGTGGGGACAATGTAGTAAATTAACTTGAGGTTGGGTGAACTCTTTTATGTTAACCATCATAGTTCTATGAACGGTGAAATTGATAATTGGATCCCATGTAATTGATTTGTGAAATGATGCGTACTCAAACAAAACGATTTGGTAGAAATTGGTAAACCAATAGAAATGCGCACCATGTTAATAATGTGATGAAATCATTTGGAAATGAAATGTAGGATGATAATCTATGGCCATGTGAATGATTGTTCACTGAATGAATTTAGTAGTCCAATGCTTAGAGTGGCGTCTCCCTACGGGTAGCATTGTGAAAGGGTGTAAGTACGAGTGTTGACCGCACTGAGTTGGTTAGTGTTGAGATGAGTTATAAATGGACGTTTGGGCTTGGTATTCAGTGCTCATTTCCCGGGGTTCCTTTCGTGCTGACTGGACGGTTGGGCTTGGTCGTTTTGTTTTCTCCAAGGCTCCTTCCTTGCCACGGTGATGTGGAATTGCATGCGGTGTGAGTCGACATGCGGTGTCATAATCCTGGGTTAAGGATAGTGTGGCGGGTCTACATGCTCGCCAGTCGTCACACCTACGGGAGTTGACAGTTAGACTTTGGGCGGTTGGGCTTGGTCCTCGGTGTTCATGTCCCGGGGATCCTTCCGTGCAAAGTGAACGGTTGGGCTTGGTACTCGTGCTTTCTTCCGAGACTCCTTCCAGGTAACACAAGGCCAGTACGGGGCTTGGTTCTCGGTGCACATCTACCCGAGACTCCCGCTGGGCCATAGTACGCAGTGGGGGGGGGGGCTCCGCTGTTGTGATCTTAGCGTTGAGGCATAGGGAGGCCTAAGCGAAGCAGTGTGGATGCCTGCTTAGTAGTAGATAAGCCAACTCTACTGTCGCCGCCTAGCCACGGCAGTTGATGCCTGAGAGGTTAGCTACCTGCTCGAAAAGTGGGAACTACTAGTCTGTGTCGTCATAGCGGTTGCATGTGCGTGATCATGGGTAAGTCATTGCATTGCATACATACCATTACATTACATTGCCCAAACAAGATCCTCATCGTATAAGTTTGTATGGGCACTCCTATACGATGAGTTACTTTATGTCAAACCGATCATTAACTTATAAGCTTATATGGGCATCCTTATAAGTTAAGTTACTTTCTTTTTGTAGATACTTATACTTGATGGATGATTATAACTCTTGTAGATTTGCTAGAATAAAATGTTGTTAATCATATTGTACCTATTCCACCTGCTTGTACCTGCTTAAATTACTTATTATATATTGTACCCCTGTTCCCTTCTCCGCCCGGTGCCGAGGAGTCGCCGGGGGAGCGGATGTGAAATCCACTTAGTCTTTTGACTAACGGTTGCTACGTCTTCCTTTTTAGGAGATCACCCTGCAGGTAGAGGAGCCGCAGATTATGGAGCAGGACTGCCAGGCCAGGACGACAGGGCCTGAAGGGACCGTAGCGTCGCTACCGCCAGTCACCGATGGAAATCCCCACCCCTCTTGCCTTTCTCAGTGAACTGTAGCTGCACCATGCCTGTCAATGTGGAAGTACGAGCCCGGCTGGCAGCTATGAGCCAAAAGACCAGAGAAGAGGCCCTTGAGGCTACCCCGTGGTTGGCGTGTGGGTCTCCCGGCCCCCTCTTCAGGCCGCTAAAAGGAAAGATCATCAAGCGTCCCCCGACAAATGACTTCCCGGGTTCCAGCTCAGCAGCAGGCGCCAAGGTTATTCCTGAGGTATGCGTGCATCCCCGCATGACTTGTCGCTTCATTTATTACTATCCTCCCAACAGGTGCCGCCCCGCGAGAGCAGAGATGCGGGAGGGGAAGGGGGTCACTCCCTCCCGCTGTCAATCGAGTGGGTCGCCAGCCCCTCGGGCTTAGGACGTCCCCCTCCGGAGACTTCTCGGTCACCGATCCCACCCGGGCTAGGGAAATCCATCGTAACTTTTGAAGGGAAACTCTTTCTGGGATGGCCGGGTTCTTCTCGACCATCCACCGATGGGGGCGACTTGCCTGTTGGGTACATTGGAAAATATGTATCAGATTTGGAGAAGCATCACCTAACTCAATGATATTCATCAAGGTGAATTTAATGTTGTTTTGAGTTTGATTGTGCAGGTTGAGAAATTGCCAGAAAAAGTTTCGAAGCACAAGTGTCGACACTCAAGAAGCATTGTGTCGACACATGGGAAAGGCTGTGTCGACACCAGGAGTCTAATTGTGTCGACACACAGGACTTGTGTCGACACACAGAAAGCTCAGTCAATAACAACTGTGTCGACACTCAGAAATTGTGTCGACACACAGAAAATCTGTCGACACATTCCAGAAATCGGTCGACAACAACTGAGTCGACACCAGAAGACAGTCTGTGTAGATACACAGGACTTGTGTCGACACACAGAATTTTGTCTACAGCAACTGTGTCGACACACAGGACTTATGTCGACACACATAAAGTCTATATCTACAGTAATTGTGTCGACACACAGGACTTGTGTCGACACATTACAGAATTGTATCAAGACAACCACTGTATCAAGACAAGAAGTATTTGTGTCGACACATAGGACTTGTGTCGACACATTTTACAAAAGCTATGTCAAGAAGATTATAAAGTGTTATGTCAACATTATGGGAGCTGTGTCGACATCACCAAGGATTGTGTCGACACATAGTCTATTTATGTCGACATATTTAAAGGAATATCTCGACACTTTGCTGACTGAGACTAAGTATAATGAAGTAACTGTTGACTTGACAGTTGTCATGACCAATAAGGTTGTTGTATCTGTCAGAGCTGTCAGAAGGTTGTTATGAACCGGATCAGCCGGTAACCTTAGATGAAGTCTATATAAAGACATGTTCTATCAACAGATAGAAGAGAGAACTGGAAGCATAAAAGACAGAACCAATCTGATAAGAACTAACTACAAGGAGAGGAGTCTTCATCCAGAAATCCAAAGAGGGCAGATCTTGAACAATCTAAAAGAACGAATAAGAATCACATCTGATTAACAAGAAGCTGGATTGAGGATCATCTCCAACTTCAAGAAGATCAACCTTACTTTGTTCAGATTCAAGAAGCTTTGAATAAAGCTAAGACAGGTTGATTCAAAAGTTATATGTTCTATCAAGAACTGATCAAGAAACCTTCAACCCTTTCTCTCTCTATCTGTGTGAAGGGTTTATTCTTTTTTATTATCAATTCACTATTGGATCTATTGTAGATCTGAGTTGTAAGTCTAAATTATAAAGGCTGAGGTAGGGCTGAGTGCCTGAGGTAGAGGATTAAATTCTCTGAGTTGTAGGCCTGGGAAGAGGCTGAGGTAGGGCATGTGTGCCTGAGTTTTAGGAGTGTGGACTCACTCTGAGGTAGGATTATTTGAGAGATTTGAGTTGTAGGACTTGCTGAAGTCTGAGTTGTATGAACCATCTTTGGGTTATGAGCTGTAAGATCTGAGGATCTGAGAAGAAGAAGGAAGTTAGGCCGAATCTAGTATACTGTTAGATAAGCGAAGGGAGGAAAGTGGATGTATCCATCACTTGGGTAACCACTATAAAACAGTGTGTATTCTGTGTGTGTGCTGTGTTCTTTTTATCTGTGCTGTGATAGTGTGCATTACATGTTTTATTAAGATAAATTTGTCTGCCTAAGCAATAAAAAGAATTATACCTATTCACCCCCCCCCCCCTCTAGGTGTTTAGGTCATCTTGAAACCAATTCTTTCTAGTGGTATCAGAGGGAGCTTCCTCAAGAAATAGACTTAATAGTCTGAGTAGATCTGTCAGGCAGTTAACATTTACATAAAATGGGTTCTGTAGAAAATCACAAGGAACTTGGATCCATGAATTTACCAATCTGTAGGAAAGAAATATTTGGTACTTGGAAAGAGAGAGTCAGGTTGTTTATGGAAGCATCTGACACAAGAATCTATATTACAGTTAAAGAAGGGCCTTTCATTCCAATGAAAATCTCAGTTCTTGATGCAAATCTCAGAACTCCAAAAGATTATTCTGAAATGACAAAGGATGAGATCATCTTAGCTACTATGGATAAGAGAGTACAGAATATAATAGTCAGTGCTATAGATGATTCAACCTTCCAAAACTTGATTCATTGCAAGACCTCCAAAAAGATGTGGGACACCTTGATTATCTACATGGAGGGATCAGAAGAAGTGAGACAAGACAGAAAATCTATGCTTAATCAGGAGTATGAAAGTTTTAGATAGGCCAAAATTGACAGCATAACTGAATCTACAAGAAGTTTTTCAGAATAGTAAATGAACTGATGTCATATGGAAGAGTTTTTAGCACATATGAGCTAAATGATAAATTCCTTAGATCACTAACAAAAGACTGGGACACCAAAATATGTGCTATCAAGGAAGTGACCAGACTTGCAGAAATTTCTCCTCCTACCCTATTTGGAAAACTTCTATCATATGAAATGCAGCTGATGGCCAGGAAAGAGGAAGAGAAAAGCAATAAGGCTGAATACAGAGAAAATTTAGTGGCCTTCAAGGCTGAAGCCCCAAGAAAGGACACGAGGATATCTCCATCTCCTCCTAGGAAAGCTGTTGAAGTTATCTCAGAAAGTTCTGACAATCACACATCAGACAGCCATGATTCTGATGAGTACTTTGCTGCTTTCTCAAGGCATTTTCAAAGATTCATAAAAAAATAGTGGAGATCCAAGCCATCTTCCTCACAGTCCAAGGATGATCATTATCAGAAGAGGAGATCTTCAAGAAAGGACAGGTATGAAACTAAACCTAGTAAATTATCTTCTCCTAAGATTGTTTGTTATTGTTGCAATAGGCCTGGACATGTAGTTGCTGACTGTCCTGACAAAAGAAAGGAATCAAATGACAAGAAGAAATTGCAACATAAGGGCAAAAAGGAGAAATCCTTTGTAGCAAAGAAGGAGAAAAGCTGGACAGACTCTTCATCATCAGATTCTGAAGCTGAAGATGAAGCAGAAGCATACATTGTATTATTTACAACTAAAGAGGATTCAGAAGAGACAGAATTCTTGGAAATATTGGACTCTATCAATGGGATTGAAGATCCTCATTGTAAAGGACTGATGGCTATGACTGATGAAGTTCAGTGCCAGGATCAGCCTAGTCTCAATAAGGTAAACAATATGTCATCAAGTTCTGATTATTACACTGGATCAGAATCAGAAGCATCTGCATCAATAGATGTGGATGGATCTGAATCTGAATGGGATGTTCATCAACTCATTGATGAATATGGTGATTTGTTGAAAGCACTTAAGAGAAGCAGGAACCTTGTTAAAAGTCAGACTAAGGAAATTGCATCTCTTAAGATGGCTGCATTAGATTCAAAAAAAAATGCTGGATCAAAAGATGAATGAGGTATCCAAACTGAAAAACATAACTGTTATTCATATGGGTATAATTACATTCAAGAATGATCAAATCAAAAGTCTGGAAGTCAAACTTCAGAGAGAGAAGGATCTGGTGGTTAATTTTTCTAAGCCAAAATCATGTTGGAGTTACCATGGTGATCTAGAAGTGGTCAAACATGTAATCTCACTGCCAACGTGATATGAGCCTGCAGAGTCGCACATAAGAGATGTGGAGAAGTTGGATGATTGACTGTGTTGGTAAAGGTTACCAATCACCGACCTGAATGGGGTTATGGGCAAAGTGTTACCTTAAAGGATCGTCGGGATGGGAAAATGTTGCCTTGAAGGATTGGTAAGAATAGTCGACCGAGGGTCGACGATAGTCGACCGAAGGTCGACGATCGTCGACCGCGGGTCGACGTGTGTCGTCGACCGCAGATCGATGATTATCGTCAACCCACGTTCGACGTGAATCATCGAGTATTGTACTCTGATTTTCGCCGACTGATACTTGCCGACTGATTCTTGCCGATCCTAGGTGATTCTCGCCGATTGATTCTCACCGAATCTGCTATGTGATTCTCGCCGATTCTGGAACGCTGATTTTCTGGGTGGTCTGCGGATAGCGATATTCCTGAGTCTGTTTATGCCTTTGGTATAAATATATACTTAGGGTTTTCGGGAATTAGCTCTGATCGAATTGGATGCGATTGTCGGCCCTTTGACCGAGACGAAAGCGACGGAAGTGTTCCGCCGTTCTTCATTCGTTCCGCGGATCCCGAATCCCGCCGACGGAAGTGTTCCGCCGCCGTGCTTGCTCCGTCGACCTCCTACTCTCCGGCGATTGTCGCTGGTGTTGCTATCTCTAGCGCGGACCTAGCAGTCCGCGGAAAAGCAAGGTGTGGTCATTCTCCTTCCCGATTATCCGTGCGACGGAAAAGTCGGTGTTCTCCCGCTCGTGTGGATTTCTATAGAGACGTGGATATCATTCCACGTAGAACTCGCCACCAGCAAGAACACGAAGCTTGAAGCATCTCCATTGAGTTGTGACTCAACGCCACCGAGGTAATTTTTGCCTAGTTGTATGTTAACTTCTTGATTCAACTACCATGGCCCGATCCCATCTCTTTTGGGTCTTTTCTTGATGTTTTTATTCTTCCGCTGCGTGCACAAGTGTTGTGCCATCCTCATAGAGAAACCCAACAGTGGTATCAGAGCCAGGTTGCGGCCATGATTGTTGTATTGGAAGTTTTGTTATTCCAGTGCGTGTAAACCTAGGGATTTAGAAGTGTTCTAAATGTCTAGATTTAGTCTTGGTACCCCGCCAAGAACGTCTAGGATTTTGTGGAAATTTCTAATTGTTAGAAATTGTAGTCTCCTTAGCAGTAACCATCCCTCGAGATTGTTTTGGATTTTGAATCCAACATAGAGAGATGAGCTTGTCTACTGCTTTAAGTTGAGTTGTCTTTGCTTTTGTCCAATGCATGTAAATCTAAGGATTTGGAAGTTTTCGGATGTTCAGATTTAGCCCTTCCTTCTATCAAATGTTGATGGTGTCAGGTTGTGCACATAAGGGATGCATGTGGTTTTAGAAAAATTGTTTTTCTTTGGATGTGCACATTGATCAAATGTTGATCATGGTTAACTGTTAACCTATAATCAAAATCCCTTTATCAAATATTAAGTGTTCGGATGCCTTTCGATGGATGACACTCTTCCTGCCTCAATCGATGAAGTGTGGGCTTGCCAAAGCAAGGTGCATTAATCTATCTTGGTAAGGGTGCGAGCAGATAATTGTGATATCCCACTGTCGACATCGGGTCCAGCTTAACTAGGTGACCTCAAAGGTTGAGTGCCTAGAGGCATAGGGTTGGCATGCACCATATGATGGATGCGAGTAAGGAGTTATTCACCAACTATACAAGAATTGCATGAGGATGCAATTGGCAAGCGTTGCCTACTTAAATAACCGCATCGTGAGAGGAAAGCCAAAGCTGACTCATTGAGTTGGTAAAATACGGATCTTGTCCACTAAGAGAGTAGCTCGCATGAACTCTCCGAATTGTTAGTGAGGGCTGTAAGACCCCTTTTTTTTTCTTTTCGACACCGGGGTCTTAGGACCAGAACCGCCGTTTTGCGGTGACTCCTTCACGCCCTGAAGGGTCATCACCACAAAGCGCCGATTCTGCCGGCCAATTCGATCACATAAAAGTAGCATAATGAAGTAAAATGGAAACTATCTGTCCACAGAGAATCACATGACATATATAAATATAACTCCACGAAGGGAGTGTCCACAGAAGATAACATCAGAGTAGCAAAATACGGGCTTATGCCCGGTACAACATATCCTCACTACAAAATCACTCATGCGGAAGCAAAAGCTGAAAAACTACTCAAGGTCGAGACTCACAGTCCCGGTTATATGAACTCCGGAGCTAGACTGCCCCACCTCCAAGCGCACCGGTCTCTGGGGCTGCTCCTCCATGCTGGTCTCCACGATCCCCTAAATGATGCGGTTCGAAAACCGTTAGTCTAAAAGACTAAGTCCTATCATCCCCCACCCCTTCCCCCACGGCTTCTAGGCACCGAGCGGAGAGGAAGAAAAGGGAGGACTTGAAGGTGGAGAATATCAAAAGCAGATGGCAGCGGTCCTATTCTAGCAAGTTCTATAGCATATAAAGACAATAAAATGTAAGCTGAAATGTAACCTTCACTTATGTGGAAAAACACATAAGCCAAGGGGTCTCTTGCAAGGCTCCCATCGTATAAAAAGTCCCATACCGATTTATACGTTGGGGTGTCGGTGGTCAAACAGCAGTAACTAAATATATCAAAATTAACCTTAATTTATAAACTTGCCCACACAAGCTTATAGACTAAGGGGTCGTTTTGCAGGTCCTAAAGTATAAGCGTCCCATTCCACTTATACTTTAGGTGTCAAGGTTTAAGGTAACGATTATGCTATGACATGCAAGTGGGTATGATGGATCATGCAAGTGCAACGCACACACCCGACTCTGTGCACACAGACCTTTAGTTCCCCCTTTCTGGAGCCGTAACCTCCCAGGATACCTCCGTAGTGGCAGACGGAAGTGGTGGGTTGGGCCTCGCCCACCTCTAAACCAGTAAAGCACTACCGGTCAGACCTATCGTACGCCTCAACGCTTGGTGCACGAAGCGGACTCCTGCGTACTCTTGCCGGCTGGCGCACCGGACTTCTGTTGGCGAAGTGCTAACCACACTTGCCGAGTCAACGTATTGGCGTCGGTGCATCGACCCTCCAATACCGAAGACCCACCACCTTAATTTACTTTCCTTTTATGCACATGCAAATTTAGCGTAGACAAAACCCGAGCCGAAGCTCCCCGGACCAAAAGTCCGTCTTTTAACCATCCGAGCCGAAGCTCCCAGCTGACTTTTGGTGCTAACAGTGTCTGTGAAATGTGCAACCCTAATTACTAAGTTACTCTTTTCAGCTTATTAAACAGTTTACGTTAACCCAGGACTGCCCCCGGTATTCCCTGTGAAGGGCTCTCAAGGGGCACTAGGAACTGTGTTGGGATTACGCCCAGCGTTCCCTTTCGCAAGGTACTTATTTTATTATTGGTTGATCCCCTTACCCATTATTTTCTCATGTTTCGATACGCTAATCCTAGGGTGATTTGACTCCAACTCTCCTTGGGTAGGACGATCTTTCGTCGGACCCGAACGCCTTTAAACCCTAGACAAACAACATCCTACTCACTCATCTTCCAAAGATGCAGCCCTCTCCACTTGTCCTTACAGCAAACCATCAAGACCCATCATACGTGCCCTAATTCGTATCCAAATGAAATCCTGCAGTTTTGCTATATGCAGACCACTTAAGCTACGTGACCAGTAAAAAGGGAAGTACATGAAATACTCATCCAGTACCCTCATAATAATTATCAGAGGTCTATTATGATAAATATAGACTAAATTCAGAAAATCATATTTTTCCCAATTAATCTACTATTTATTGAATTTTCCTCAAAAACTAGGCCATAGTCAATTTGAACATGAACCATAAGATTTTCTCAGGTAATGGCCTCCTAAAATTTGTATTCACTAAATAACAGAGAAATATCATTTGTTGCCAATTTTCATAATTTTCCAGATAGTTCTTGACCTCTAAAGGATTTATTAAAATAATTCCTAAAATCAAATATAATGAAGGAAGTGCCACATATATGCCTCCAATAATTATGTAAAAATTACTAGGGCTTCATAGGGATCTAGAAACATCATGATGAAGAAATTAGAATTTTTCAGACAATCTAAATGTCATTATTAAATTTCCCAAGGTTCCATAGAATTAAATAATTAAAGAAGCAACTACTAAATATCATTCTTCAAAAATTTCATAAAAATTTACAGAGATGGGTATCATGACTATAAGCCCCGTTGCTAAGTTTTATCAAGTTTAAACAAGTATAGTTCTCTGCAAAAATTCCTAAGTGGAAATTGTAAAATATGACTTTGTGAATAAAGTACCAAAAATATTCATCCAAAATTTATTATAAAATTTCCATAGATATGTATGCCCTAAGCAACTACCCATTCAAAATCGCAGGCCTTTTCAGATAGTTTTGGTATTAGATCTTATGGTTTCAAAGCTAGTGCCCTAAACTAGGGTTATGGATTTGAGGGGTCCTAAGTCTTCCAAAAGCCCTAAAATTTTCACCACAGGACCATAGCAACCCTATGGGCATCATTCCCAAGTCTTAAATCCATCCAAGGTCTTTTGACCCCAATTTCTCCAAACCCTAGAAATTTACCCTAAAGGGCCTACCTTAACATTCTAGGGTTACCCTAGTCCAATCCACTCCAAACTCCATGAGTGAGTGTAACAAGTCAAATTATTTCAGTGGCCAAAGTTTCAGCCTCTGTTGAGGTGATCTGGTCACTCAAAACCAAAAGTGCCACTTTTGACCAAAATGCCCTTCATAGGGTAGAAATAGGGTTGGGTCAAAACCTATTCAACACACATCCAAATCAACTGAAATTTTATACAGGTACCTAATTGGAGCCCAGGGACCACTCACCAAAATTTGGGAGGGTTTGGATGTGTTTAGGGCACCTATTTAATTAATCTAATAATTATTAAATGTTTACCAAAACTATAGAAATATTTTCCCCAAAAATTCCCATTTTTGGGCAGGCCCTAGGTATGTCTAGGATAGACTCCCTGCCAAAATTTCAGCTAATTTGGGCCTGGGGTGAAGGGTGGGCACTCAATTTAGTGACTGACTAGCCCTAAGGGCATGTCCCACCAAAATGGGTGCCCTGGTCTAGCCAGTGACCCAAAATGGTCCAAACAATTTTTGCTGCAAACTAGACTCCCTAAGCTACAATGTTTATGTTGGGCAAATTTCCAGTCAGGGTCCCTAAGTATTTTTAAAAATTAAATACATTAAATACATTCAGTGTGACAGAAATGAAATGATTCTTATTTAATTCCTATAGTATTTGATCTGATGCCGCACGAATCTTGGCGCAGATCGACGGCTTCTGGTCATCGTCCCCACTGAGCCAACGGCTGAGATTTGTTCTTCCTGGAGCGATTTCCAAGCCTTGCCGCCGGCGACCCAGCCCCTTCCCCGGCCGGCCACCGCCACCAACACCTCCGTTGAGGTGGTGGCTATCGTCAGGCGGCGGCTCCGCCGCCGGAGAGGCGTTTTCCGGCGGATTAAGCAAGAATTTTTCTTGCCGAAACCAGGAGAAATCCCGGATTCGATCGGGCTCAATTGAGCCCGAAACTCAAGCCTAAGGATTCCTAGGATCTACCCGCGAGTTAAGGAGAGGAGGAGGACCTTCCTGGCGGCCTGGATGCGAGAGGAGCGGCGGGATGCCATTGGCGACGGCGGCGGCGCTCGGCTTCTGCAACTGCACAGTGGAAGGGCTCGTCTCCTCCAGGTAAGTGCTCCAAAATGATCCCCTCGGCTCCCTGATGGTGTTTAAATGACAATTGGGGGAGGGGAGAGGCTGGTTCTTCAATGGCCATTATCTCCATTAATGGAGTGGCTCGGGTTGTGTGGAGGGGGGCTGAACCCACCCCTTGGTGGCCGGGAAACGGCTGGAATCAACTCCTCTCCCCTAGAGGAGTTGATTACAGCCATCACTGGTGGCTGTTGGCCTTCCTTGGCCGGCTTCTCTCTTCCCTTTCCTCTTCCCCATTTTCTCTCTCCTCCATTAAAGAGAAAAATGGAGCTTTCTCTCTCCTACTCACCATGGCCGAATTTTTGATCTCTCCTCCAGCCTATTGGCAGCCTAATAACTCATATTAATAATAAAAATGAGGTTAGCCCAAGTGGGGGAAATGGGTTTGAGCTTGGGTTAGCCCATTTAGGCTAATTTGACCTAACACTAGAATAGAGTTGACCTTGGTCAACATGACCAATTGAGTTGATCCCAATGGATCCTTGGTGACCCATTGACTTCCCTTAGGGTCTAGGTAGGGTTACCCTGCACTTTGGAGGTCACATACCCTTAGTAAGGGTACTTTGACCAGATTAGGGGCTTGAGTTGACTTGGGTCAACCTGGCCTCTAGGGCTGACCCCAATGTGTCCTTAGTGACCCATTGATCCCACTTTAGGGTTAGGAGGGCATGGGTGGGGTCCTCTGGACTAGGAGTAGGGCAATTGGCCCTAAGTGGGCTAGGTTGACCTATTTAGGGCTAGGGTTGACCTTGGTCAACTGGGCCTCTTGGGTTGGCCCTAATGGGTCCTTTTGGCTCTAATGGGTCTCCCAAAATGTTTGGGAGTGTTGTGGTAGGGTCTTGGGGTCATGGTGAAGCCCCATTGTCATCCTAAACTATTGTTCAGAATTCTACTATCTGCAGACCATGGTGATCCCTACCTTGGCCTCCTATCTCTTGGCCCATTTCTGGCTTCCCAGGGTTTTGTCATGACCTAGTCATGGCCAAAACCACTCTTAGGGGTCTAGTTGGAAATGGGATGTTACAAATCCCAATAAACAAAATAAAGATTTCGTCCCCGAAATCAAGGTTGGACCTACGGGTCTTATTACCGAAGGAAAGAGTCTTGTAATATCCCATTATGACGCCTTGTTTGTTAAATTTGATTTAAGGGAAAACTTAGATCTAAGACCCCTTTCGCCCAAACGGCGAACCAAAATCCCAATAAACAAAGTTAAGCCCCCAATAAACAAAGATAAGCCCCTATCTACCTAGAGCAGCCCTTAGTATACTTAAAGCAGGAAAAATAAATTAACATCTTGAGGGGTCTGAGAGGTATACCTGACTGAATAGCTCGGGGTATCTTTGTCGCATCAGGTCCTGTGGCTCCCAGGTATGCTCCTCCTGGCCGTGGTTCCTCCACAGGACCTTGACTAGAGGGACCTTCTTGCGTCGCAAGACCCGCACTCCTCGGTCGTCGATCCTCACAGGCTCCAAATGGACCGACCGGTCTGAAGCTACCGGCCCTTCCGTAGTCAGAATCTGCTGCTCCGGGCGTAATAGAGCCCTCCTCAAAGAAGAAATGTGGAAGACGTCGTGCAGCGCTTCTAGCTCTGGTGGTAACTCCAGCCGGTAGGCTAGGGGTCCGATCCGCTCCAGGATCCTGTAAGGGCCCATGTACCTAGGGCTGAGCTTCTTCCTCCGACCACGCACCCGTGAAACTCCATGAATGGGCCGGATCTTCAGAAACACCCGGTCCCCCACCTGGAACTCCACCTGCCGATGTCGGGCGTCATAATACTTGGCCTGTCTACTCTGCGCCTCGAGCATCCTGTCTCTGATCAGCCTCACTTGTGCCTCGGTGTCTTCAACAAACTCTGACCCCAATACCTTCGGATCTTCGTTCTGCACCCATGAGAGTGGGGTCCGGCATCTCCTCCCGTACAAGGCTTCGTAAGGCGCCATCCTGATGCTGGACTGGTGGTTGTTGTTATAGGAGAACTCGACAAGGGGTAAGAGTTTCTCTCACGGTTCCCCGCGATCTAAGATGCATAGCCTCAAAAGGTCCTCCAGCATCCGGTTGGTGCGCTCTGTCTGCCCGTCTGTCTGGGGGTGGAATGCAGTGCTGAAAGTCAATCGCGTGCCTAAGTAAGCTTGCACGGATCTCCACTCCCTGGAGGTGAACCTGCCATCCCGATCCGACACTATCATCCTGGGCACACCATGATAACGAATGAACTGCTCCACAAACTTCCGCACCAGTACTCCTACTGAATCATCCTTCCTGATCGGTATAAATCGAGCCACCTTGGTCAACCGATCGACGATTACCCAGATCGAGTCATTCCCTGTCCGAGACCGGGGAAGCCCATGTATGAAGTCCATGGCTATGTCATCAAACTTCCACTCCGGCACCGGGAGTGGCTGCAATAATCCCGCGGGGTTCCTGCACTCCGCCTTCACTAGCTGACATGCCTCACAATGGGTCACGAAGTGTGAGACATCCTTCTTCATGCCCGGCCAGTACATCGTCTTCTTCAAATCAGCCGTCATCTTTGTGATCCCCGGGTGTACAGAATACCGGCTGCAGTGCGCCTCCATCATAATATCCTCCCCGATCTGGCCTCCCTCCGGTATATACACCCGTCCTCTGAAGCACACCAGATCGTCCCTCAGTGTGTAATCTCCTGCAGTGCCTGCCTTCAGAGCTTGGAAGATGGGTTCCAACTTGGCATCCTGCCTCTGTCCCTCTCTGACCCGGTCTCTGATGTCATCGGTAACGCCTATCGCGGCCAAGTACTCCTCATAGAGCTCAGGATCATCAGACGATACTAGAGTAATGTGCATGTCCTCTAGTCTCTGCAGCAGCTCCATAGACATCAACTGAGGCTCTGCTCCTGCTGTGGCGGCTCTCCGACTCAGTGCATCTGCTACCACGTTTGCCTTCCTCGGGTGATAGTGCATCTCATACTGATAGTCAGATAGAAACTCCACCCACCGCCTTTGCCTGATGTTCAGTTCCTTCTGCGTGTCCACGTACTTAAGGTTCTTATGATCGGAATATATATCACAGTGGACTCCATAAAGGTAGTGCCGCCATATCTTCAGTGCGAATACAACTGCCCCCATCTCAAGGTCATGTACTGGGTAGTTCTTCTCATGGGTCTTCAGCTGGCGGGAGGCATAAGCTATGACGTGTCCGTTCTGCATCAGTACCGCTCCCATCCCCTGATATGATGCGTCGGTGTAGACCTGGAATCCCTCCCTCCCCGAGGGGAGAGTGAGAATGGGAGCCGAGGTCAGCCGATCCTTCAGCTCCTGGAAAGCTGTCTGGCACTGCGGGGTCCACACGAATGGTGCCTCCTTCTTCGTCAAGGATGTGAGCGGGAGGGCGATTCGAGAGAATCCCTCTACGAACTTCCGGTAATAACCGGCAAGTCCTATAAAACTCCGTACGTCAGTGGCTGTTTTCAGCTGCGGCCACTCCGAAATAGCTCGAATCTTTGCCGGGTCCACTGCCAGCCCGGCTCCGCTGATAATGTGACCTAGGAAAGCCACCTCCTTCAGCCAGAACTGACACTTACTGAACTTCGCATAAAGATGATGCTCCCGCAGTCCCTCCAGGGTCAATGCTAGATGTCGTGTGTGCTCCTCCTCCGTCTTAGAATAGATAAGGATGTCGTCTATGAACACTATGACGAACACATCCAAATAAGCCTCGAAGACCCGGTTCATGAGGCTCATAAACGCTGACGGAGCATTCGTGAGCCCGAAGGGCATCACGATGAACTCATACAATCCATATCGGCTACTAAAGGCCGTCTTCGGAATATCCTCCTCTTGGATCCGCAGCTGGTAATAGCCTGACCTCAAGTCCAGCTTCGAAAAATAATGGGCTCCCTCCAGCTGATCGAACAACTCGTCTATCCTGGGGAGCGGATAGGTATTTCGGACGGTCAGCCTGTTTAGTGCTCGATAGTCGATGCACAGGCGTAAAGTACCGTCCTTCTTCTTCACGAATAGGACAGGAGCTCCCCATGATGAGGAACTCGGCCTAACAAATCCTGCTTCCACCAGCTCCTGCAACTGTGTCCGAAACTCCGCCAATTCCTTCGGGGCCATCCGATAAGGGGCCTTGGATACCGGCTTAGCCCCTGGTACCAACTGAATCTGGAAGTCCTTTTCTCTATGCGGAGGTAGTCCTGGCAGCTTATCCGGAAAAATGTCGGCGTAGTCACGAACCACCGGAATGTTAGCAATCAGGTCCTTCTCCTCAGTCATCTCGAACAATACTTGATATACCTCGTCCCCTTGAATATGAGCCTTAATGTCCTGAATAGATGAAAGCAAGCGACGGGAGACCGGTGTAGTACCTTCGAACGTTGCATAAGTATCGCCGTGGCTGAGCACGACCCTCCCTGCCGGGCAATCAATCTGGGCATGGTTCCAGACAAGCCATGTCATGCCCAAGACGAGGTCGAAGTCCGGCATCCTCAGGATCGTCGCCGGGGCCTCGAGTGTCAACCCGTCTATGGTAACCTCCAGGAGGCACTTTTCTGTGGACTGGATCTCCATCCCATTGGGGAGGCGCACCCTCCTGGGTAGTCCCGTATAACAACGAATCTGATCCAGGTTCTTGACGAAATCCTCCGACACAAAGTTGTGCGATGCCCCCGTGTCGAACAGGGTGTGGGCAGGCTTGCCGCACACCATCACCATTCCTAAATCAGTTTGAAAGAAATTCTAGTGTAAGGTTTTCTAACCTAGGTTGTGTAGTAGTTCTATCAACGCTTAATACGAGCAAAGAATAATTCCACAAATTAAGATTACTCTCATACCTGCAATAACCCTGTCCGGGTTTCGGGGCTGTGCTAAGTCCAGAGCGTAAATCTGCTCCCCATTCTGCCTGCGGTCGCCTCCCTGGTAACCACGTCCTCGGCCGCGTCCTCGGCCTCCGAAATGCTGGGCCGGTGGGCCACCCCGTGGTGCTGGAGGTGGTGCCCCCCTCATAGGGCAATCTCTCCGGAGGTGTCCCACCTGGTGACAGTGGAAGCACTCCGGCGGGGGATACGCCATACCCCGGGGTCTCTGCATCTCCTGGACCTGGAGAGGTTGAGGGGCCAAGACCACCTGCTCTCTCGGCTCCTGCCTTAACTCCTGACGAGGCTGCTCCTCTGCCCTTCTTCCATCTGGTACGATGCCTCGCCGCTGATCATTTCGGGCCCTCCGGCCCTGGTCCTCCGTTTGCCGTTTCCGGCCCCGAGTGGTGTGCCAGTCGGCCTCAATCCTCTTCGCCATTTCCAAAATCCGGGAGATGGGCCCGTCAGAGACAAAAAGCAGGGCCTCCCTCAACTCCTCTTTTAGGCCCTTATAAAACCTCTTGACGTAACCTGCTTCATCCAGCTGATAGGAGCCCGCATATCGGGCCAAATGATCGAACTCTCGGTGGTACTCCACCACTGTCCTGGTGCCCTGCCTCAGCTGCAAGAAACGCTCCTCCAACTCGTCCCTGGCCGACTGAGGAACAAAGTGCTCCAGCAGCGTGGCCCTGAACTCTTCCCAAGTGATTTCTGCAATCTCTCTATCCGCAAAAGTCGTGTCCAACAGCGTCTTCCACCACCGCTTAGCATGTGACTCCAAGCAAGATACCACTAGGGCCACCCTCTCCTCCCAAGGGCATCGTATCCCAGTCAACATCTCGTACATAACATCCAGCCACTCCTCTATCCGTACTGCCGACTCTGTCCCTAAGTATGATGGGGGAGAGAGTCCTCGGAAGGTGCTCATCCAGTTGGCCCCTGGGTTTGGCTGCTGGGCTGGGGCTTGCTGAGCTCGGAAGGCCTCAAGGATAGCTGTAAGGGTTTGCCCCATGTCTGACTGGAGGAAAGGTGTGGGGACCATGGGAGGTGGTGCAATGTCTGGAGTCTGCTGAGCTCCACCTTGTGGGGTGGGCTGAGCTGGGGGCTGCAAAATGAACTACGTCAGTAGACAATCGACTCAATGCCTAATGAAAGTGGACAACTTACATGTGATTTCCCCTGTATGGGCACACCACTGCTTCCGCTGCTTAGTTTGTCCCCAAACTAAACCCGCGCGGGGGTGTCCCAGGGTTGTGGACGGCTACTTTTCGATCGAGGTTTGCCTCTGATACCACTTGTAAGACCCCTTTTTTTTTATTTTCGACACCGGGGTCTTAGGCCCAGAACCGCCGTTTTGCGGTGACTCCTTCACGCCCTGAAGGGTCATCACCACAAAGCGCCGATTCTGCCGGCCAATTCGATCACATAAAAGTAGCATAATGAAGTAAAATGGAAACTATCTGTCCACAGAGAATCACATGACATATATAAATATAACTCCACGAAGGGAGTGTCCACAGAAGATAACATCAGAGTAGCAAAATACGGGCTTATGCCCGGTACAACATATCCTCACTACAAAATCACTCATACGGAAGCAAAAGCTGAAAAACTACTCAAGGTCGAGACTCACAGTCCCGGCTGTATGAACTCCGGAGCTAGACTGCCCCACCTCCAAGCGCACCGGTCTCTGGGGCTGCTCCTCCATGCTGGTCTCCACGATCCCCTAAATGATGCGGTTCGAAAACCGTTAGTCTAAAAGACTAAGTCCTATCATCCCCCACCCCTTCCCCCACGGCTTCTAGGCACCGAGCGGAGAGGAAGAAAAGGGAGGACTTGAAGGTGGAGAATATCAAAAGCAGATGGCAGCGGTCCTATTCTAGCAAGTTCTATAGCATATAAAGACAATAAAATGTAAGCTGAAATGTAACCTTCACTTATGTGGAAAAACACATAAGCCAAGGGGTCTCTTGCAAGGCTCCCATCGTATAAAAAGTCCCATACCGATTTATACGTTGGGGTGTCGGTGGTCAAACAGCAGTAACTAAATATATCAAAATTAACCTTAATTTATAAACTTGCCCACACAAGCTTATAGACTAAGGGGTCGTTTTGCAGGTCCTAAAGTATAAGCGTCCCATTCCACTTATACTTTAGGTGTCAAGGTTTAAGGTAACGATTATGCTATGACATGCAAGTGGGTATGATGGATCATGCAAGTGCAACGCACACACCCGACTCTGTGCACACAGACCTTTAGTTCCCCCTTTCTGGAGCCGTAACCTCCCAGGATACCTCCGTAGTGGCAGACGGAAGCGGTGGGTTGGGCCTCGCCCACCTCTAAACCAGTAAAGCACTACCGGTCAGACCTATCGTACGCCTCAACGCTTGGTGCACGAAGCGGACTCCTGCGTACTCTTGCCGGCTGGCGCACCGGACTTCTGTTGGCGAAGTGCTAACCACACTTGCCGAGTCAACGTATTGGCGTCGGTGCATCGACCCTCCAATACCGAAGACCCACCACCTTAATTTACTTTCCTTTTATGCACATGCAAATTTAGCGTAGACAAAACCCGAGCCGAAGCTCCCCGGACCAAAAGTCCGTCTTTTAACCATCCGAGCCGAAGCTCCCAGCTGACTTTTGGTGCTAACAGTGTCTGTGAAATGTGCAACCCTAATTACTAAGTTACTCTTTTCAGCTTATTAAACAGTTTACGTTAACCCAGGACTGCCCCCGGTATTCCATGTGAAGGGCTCTCAAGGGGCACTAGGAACTGTGTTGGGATTACGCCCAGCGTTCCCTTTCGCAAGGTACTTATTTTATTATTGGTTGATCCCCTTACCCATTATTTTCTCATGTTTCGATACGCTAATCCTAGGGTGATTTGACTCCAACTCTCCTTGGGTAGGACGATCTTTCGTCGGACCCGAACACCTTTAAACCCTAGACAAACAACATCCTACTCACTCATCTTCCAAAGATGCAGCCCTCTCCACTTGTCCTTACAGCAAACCATCAAGACCCATCATACGTGCCCTAATTCGTATCCAAATGAAATCCTGCAGTTTTGCTATATGCAGACCACTTAAGCTACGTGACCCGTAAAAAGGGAAGTAGATGAAATACTCATCCAGTACCCTCATGATAATTATCAGAGGTCTATTATGATAAATATAGACTAAATTCAGAAAATCATATTTTTCCCAATTAATCTACTATTTATTGAATTTTCCTCAAAAACTAGGCCATAGTCAATTTGAACATGAACCATAAGATTTTCTCAGGTAATGGCCTCCTAAAATTTGTATTCACTAAATAACAGAGAAATATCATTGGTTGCCAATTTTCATAATTTTCCAGATAGTTCTTGACCTCTAAAGGATTTATTAAAATAATTCCTAAAATCAAATATAATGAAGGAAGTGCCACATATATGCCTCCCATAATTATGTAAAAATTACTAGGGCTTCATAGGGATCTAGAAACATCATGATGAAGAAATTAGAATTTTTCAGACAATCTAAATGTCATTATTAAATTTCTCAAGGTTCCATAGAATTAAATAATTAAAGAAGCAACTACTAAATATCTTTCTTCAAAAATTTCATAAAAATTTACAGAGATGGGTATCATGACTATAAGCCCCGTTGCTAAGTTTTATCAAGTTTAAACAAGTATAGTTCTCTGCAAAAATTCCTAAGTGGAAATTGTAAAATATGACTTTGTGAATAAAGTACCAAAACTATTCATCCAAAATTTATTATAAAATTTCCATAGATATGTATGCCCTAAGCAACTACCCATTCAAAATCTCAGGCCTTTTCAGATAGTTTTGGTATTAGATCTTATGGTTTTAAAGCTAGTGCCCTAAACTAGGGTTATGGATTTGAGGGGTCCTAAGTCTTCCAAAAGCCCTAAAATTTTCACCACAGGACCATAGCAACCCTATGGGCATCATTCCCAAGTCTTAAATCCATCCAAGGTCTTTTGACCCCAATTTCTCCAAACCCTAGAAATTTACCCTAAAGGGCCTACCCTAACATTCTAGGGTTACCCTAGTCCAATCCACTCCAAACTCCATGAGTGAGTGTAACAAGTCAAATTATGTCAGTGGCCAAAGTTTCAGCCTCTGTTGAGGTGATCTGGTCACTCAAAACCAAAAGTGCCACTTTTGACCAAAATGCCCTTCATAGGGTAGAAATAGGGTTGGGTCAAAACCTATTCAACACACATCCAAATCAACTGAAATTTTATACAGGTACCTAATTGGAGCCCAGGGACCACTCGCCAAAATTTGGGAGGGTTTGGATGTGTTTAGGGCACCTATTTAATTAATCTAATAATTATTAAATGTTTACCAAAACTATAGAAATATTTTCCCCAAAAATTCCCATTTTTGGGCAGGCCCTAGGTATGTCTAGGATAGACTCCCTGCCAAAATTTCAGCTAATTTGGGCCTGGGGTGAAGGGTGGGCACTCAATTTAGTGACTGACTAGCCCTAAGGGCATGTCCCACCAAAATGGGTGCCCTGGTCTAGCCAGTGACCCAAAATGGTCCAAACAATTTTTGCTTCAAACTAGACTCCCTAAGCTACAATGTTTATGTTGGGCAAATTTCCAGTCAGGGTCCCTAAGTATTTTTAAAAATTAAATACATTAAATACATTCAGTGTGACAGAAATGAAATGATTCTTATTTAATTCCTATAGTATTTGATCTGATGCCGCACGAATCTTGGCGCAGATCGACGGCTTCTGGTCATCGTCCCCACTGAGCCAACGGCTGAGATTTGTTCTTCCTGGAGCGATTTCCAAGCCTTGCCGCCGGCGACCCAGCCCCTTCCCCGGCCGGCCACCGCCACCAACACCTCCGTTGAGGTGGTGGCTATCGTCAGGCGGCGGCTCCGCCGCCGGAGAGGCGTTTTCCGGCGGATTAAGCAAGAATTTTTCTTGCCGAAACCAGGAGAAATCCCGGATTCGATCGGGCTCAATTGAGCCCGAAACTCAAGCCTAAGGATTCCTAGGATCTACCCGCGAGTTAAGGAGAGGAGGAGGACCTTCCTGGCGGCCTGGATGCGAGAGGAGCGGCGGGATGCCATTGGCGACGGCGGGGGCGCTCGGCTTCTGCAACTGCACAGTGGAAGGGCTCGTCTCCTCCAGGTAAGTGCTCCAAAATGATCCCCTCGGCTCCCTGATGGTGTTTAAATGGCAATTGGGGGAGGGGAGAGGCTGGTTCTTCAATGGCCATTATCTCCATTAATGGAGTGGCTCGGGTTGTGTGGAGGGGGGCTGAACCCACCCCTTGGTGGCCGGGAAATGGCTGGAATCATCTCCTCTCCCCTAGAGGAGTTGATTACAGCCATCACTGGTGGCTGTTGGCCTTCCTTGGCCGGCTTCTCTCTTCCCTTTCCTCTTCCCCATTTTCTCTCTCCTCCATTAAAGAGAAAAATGGATCTTTCTCTCTCCTACTCACCATGGCCGAATTTTTGATCTCTCCTCCAGCCTATTGGCAGCCTAATAACTCATATTAATAATGAAAATGAGGTTAGCCCAAGTGGGGGAAATGGGTTTGAGCTTGGGTTAGCCCATTTAGGCTAATTTGACCTAACACTAGAATAGAGTTGACCTTGGTCAACATGACCAATTGAGTTGACCCCAATGGATCCTTGGTGACCCATTGACTTCCCTTAGGGTCTAGGTAGGGTTACCCTGCACTTTGGAGGTCACATACCCTTAGTAAGGGTACTTTGACCAGATTAGGGGCTTGAGTTGACTTGGGTCAACCTGGCCTCTAGGGCTGACCCCAATGTGTCCTTAGTGACCCATTGATCCCACTTTAGGGTTAGGAGGGCATGGGTTGGGTCCTCTGGACTAGGAGTAGGGCAATTGGCCCTAAGTGGGCTAGGTTGACCTATTTAGGGCTAGGGTTGACCTTGGTCAACTGGGCCTCTTGGGTTGGCCCTAATGGGTCCTTTTGGCTCTAATGGGTCTCCCAAAATGTTTGGGAGTGTTGTGGTAGGGTCTTGGGGTCATGGTGAAGCCCCATTGTCATCCTAAACTATTGTTCAGAATTCTACTATCTGCAGACCATGGTGATCCCTACCTTGGCCTCCTATCTCTTGGCCCATTTCTGGCTTCCCAGGGTTTTGTCATGACCTAGTCATGGCCAAAACCACTCTTAGGGGTCTAGTTGGAAATGGGATGTTACAAGGGCTATCATTTCGAATAAAATAGTGGGAGTGTTTTAATTGAAGTCCAAATTAAAATAAATTGTATTTGAAATTTTGGTACTGATTTTATTCTGCATAAATTCTTGTAGAATTCCATGGCAAGTGTTTCACACTCCACGTTGTCTCTGAGAGTCATCCTTGAGAAGGATAAGCTCAGTGGGACTAATTACATGGACTGGTACAGGAACCTGAGAATTGTTCTCAGGCAAGATCGAAAGCTTTATGTCTTGGAAGAAGAAGCCCCCGAGATGCCGACCGGGAACTCTTCCCGTGCTGAGAAGGATTCTTATAAGAAGTATACTGATGATGCTTTAGATGTTGAATGCCTTATGCTTGCCACTATGAACTCTGAGCTTCAGAAGCAACATGAGAACATGGGGTGCAAGGAGATTGACGAGCATCTCAAGAAAATATTTCAAGGTTAGGCTCGTCAAGAGAGGTTCGACGTCACAAAAGCGTTGTTTCAGTGCAAGATGGGAGTTCGAGACTCAGTAGGGACTCACATACTCAAGATGATTGGGTATATAGAGAACCTTGAAAGGCTGGGTTTTCCTCTTGGTCAATAGTTGGACACAAATCTGATCCTGCAATCGTTACCGGACAGTTATGAGCAGTTCGTCTTGAACTACAATATGAATGAAATAGACAAGACACTGCCCGAACTCCTAGGCATGTTGAGAACTGCCGAAATCAATATGAAGAAGGCCAAGCCTGCCAGCCCCATACTGATGGTGCATAAGGGCAAGGGCAAGGCTAAGGGCTCTAAGAAGACGAAGGTGGGACCTAAGTCATATCTTGAGCCCAAGTCTTCTGCACTGATGAAAAAGAAAAGCACGGTGAAGGAAGGGAAATGCCACCACTGTGGCAAGACTGGTCATTGGAGGAGGAACTGTCCTTCGTACATTGAAGGTCTGCAGAAAATGAAGGGAGGTATGACTTCCGCTTCAAATATTCACGTTATAGAGATAAACCTTTCTGCTCCTTCATCTTGGGTATTGGATACCGGATGTGGTTCTCACATTTGTACAAATGTGCAGGAACTGGGAAGGAGAAGATTGCTGAGTAAAGGGGAGGTGGACCTCCGCGTCGGCAATGGAGCAAGAATTGCTACTGTAGCCGTAGTGGTTTACCGTCTTTCTTTGCCCAGTGGGCTTGTAATAGAACTAGATAATTGTTATTTTGTTCCGGCCATAACTAGAAACATTATATCTATTTCATGTTTGGACATGATTGGATTTTCTTTTATAATTAAGAACAACTGTTGTTCTATATTTAAGAATGATGTTTGTTATGTTGTAGCCCAATTGTTTAATGGTCTTTATGTTTTGAACTTAGACCATTTGATCTGTAATGTAGAAAATAAAAAAAGACTAAGAACAAATGACTCGAACCCTACATTTCTTTGGCATTGTCGTTTGGGCCATATCAACAAGAAGCGCATATCCAAGCTCCATAGAGATGGACTTTTGGACTCATTTGATTATGAATCATTTGAGCGATGCGAATCTTGTTTGTTAGGCAAGATGACTAAGGCTCCTTTCACTGGTTATACTGAGAGGGCTGAGGATCTCTTGGGTGTTGTACATAGTGATGAATGCGGACCCATAAGTTCCATGGCTAGAGGTGGGTATTTCTACTTTGTTACATTTACTGATGATTTCAGTAGATACGGATATGTGTATCTTATGAAGTGCATATCCGAGACCTTTGAAAAGTTCAAAGAGTTCAAGAATGAAGTAGAAAACTAGTTGGGTAAAAGGGTTAAAGCACTCCGATCTGATCGAGGTGGCGAATACCTGAGTCATGAGTTCCGTGATCATCTGAAAGAGTGTGGTATTGTATCACAGCTCACTCCACCTAGAACACCACAACATAATGGTGTGTCTGAGAGGAGAAATCATACTCTGTTAGACATGGTACGTTCGATGATGAGTCATGCAGACTTGCCTGTTTCCTTTTGGGGTTTTGCTTTAGAGACTGCTGCAATGACATTGAATCGTGCTCCAATGAAAACGGTTCTGAAGACACTATATGAGATATGGACTGGGAAGCGTCCTAGTATATCGTTCATTAAAATTTGGGGTTGTGAGGCATACGTGAGACGTCAAATGCCTGACAAGCTGGAACCCAAATCGGATAAATGTTATCTGGTGGGATATCCTAAGGAAACGAAAGGGTATTACTTTTACCTACCGTCTGAGGGCAAAGTGTTTGTCGCAAGGACTGGTGTCTTCTTGGAGAAAGAGTTCTTATCAAGAAAGACTGAAAAGGTAGAGCTTGAAGAAGTTCAAGAACCACATGTAGTGAATGAACCGGAATTGGATTCTGAGACCGGACTACAAGATGTTGTAGCTAGAGAACCTGCTCAAGGAACACAAGTCCTACATAGATCTGATAGACTGAGGTATGATCCTGAGAGATATGGATTTCTCGTGTCTCAAATAGGTAATGTGTTGCTTATGGATCATGATGATGAACCAGCAACCTACCAAGAGGCTATGAATGGACCAGACTCCAAAAAATGGCTTGAGTCTATGAAATCCGAAATGGACTCCATGTATGCAAACCAAGTTTGGAACTTGGTGGAACCACCTGAAGGGGTACGACCCATAGGGTGCAAGTGGGTCTTCAAGAAGAAGACCGACATGGATGGGAATGTACAGACATTCAAAGGGCGACGGGTGGCTAAGGGTTTTAAGCAAATTCATGGTATTGACTATGATGAGACCTTTTCCCCGGTTGCCATGGTAAAGTCCATAAGGATATTGCTTGATGTTACTGCGTATTATGAATACGAGATCTGGCAGATGGAAGTCAAAACGGCTTTCCTTAATGAAAACCTCCTTGAGGAAGTGTATATGACACAACCCGAGGGTTTTGTATCCCCAGATGAAGCCACTAAAATATGCAAGCTGAATAAGTCCATCTATGGACTGAAACAGGCCTCTCGAAGTTGGAATCTTCGTTTTAATGAGAAAATCAAAGAGTTTGGTTTCATCAAGAATGAAGATGAGCCTTGTGTTTACAAGCGAATCAGTGGGAGCATTGTTGTCTTCCTGATATTGTATGTAGATGACATACTGTTGATTGGGAATGACATTCCTACCCTGAAAGTTGTTGAGAACAACCTAGGGAACTGATTTTCAATGAAGGATTTGGGTGAAGCGACTTATATACTCCGTATTAAGATCTATAGAGATAGATCGAAGAAGTTACTGGGTTTGACCCAGAGTACGTACATCGAAAAGGTGTTGAAGCGGTTCAACATGCTTGAGTCCAAGAAAGGATTTTTGCCCATGTCTCATGGTGTGAATCTCTCTAAGGACCAGTGTCCAAAGTCTTGTGAAGATAAGGACCGCATGAAGTTGATTCCATATGATTCGGCAATTGGATCAATCATGTATGCAATGTTATGTACTCGACCCGACGTCTCTTTTGCTTTGAGCATGACTAGCAGGTATCAGTCAGACCCCGGTGAGTGTCACTAGATTGCAGTCAAGAATGTCCTGAAGTACTTGAGAAGGACTAAGGATGTGTTCTTGGTGTATGGTGGAGAGGAAGAGCTTGTTGTAAGTGGTTACACGGATGCTAGCTTCCAAACTGATAGAGACGACTCCAAGTCTCAGTCAGGTTTTGTGTTTTGCCTGAATGGAGGAGCTGTGAGCTGGAAGAGTTCCAAGCAAGAGACAGTTGCTGATTCTACAACAGATGCCGAGTATATCGCCGCAGCTAATGCGGCGAAGGAGGCTGTATGGATTAGGAAATTCATCGGCGAGCTTGATGTAGTTCCTAGCATTGTTGGTCCCGTAGTTCTCTACTGTGATAACAATGGTGCAATTGCACAATCTAAGGAACCTAGATCCCATCAGCGCTCCAAACACATACTTCGGCGGTTTCATCTTATTCGTGAGATTGTCGAACGAGGAGATGTGAACATTTGCAGAGTGCCGACTGAGGAGAATATTGCGGATCCACTGACAAAGCCTCTCGCGCAGAGAAAGCATGATGGTCATACTAGATCGATGGGTATACGATACCTAAATGATCAACTCTAGTGAGAATCTTGTGGATAGCATGTAAACATGTATTTTGTTGGCCATTTGTTCATATGATGAACAGTGTACCTAGTTTTTCTCTTACAATTAATGGCAAGTTCTTTTATTATGAGTTTTTTTTCTATATGATAGTTAAATGTTAACATAATAGATACCCTTAGAATGTTCGCTTCCATGGGACATCAAGTACGTGACTTGAATGTGAGAGCCTATGATTTATTTGAAGCTTCATTCTTAAAAGGTCCCTGGTCGAGTATCATCATAGAAGATAAGGGTGATGATGGTACATGAAGGCTAGCACGTGCGTGTACTGACGATCGGTTCTCACAGGTCATGATATTATGATATCAAGTCATCACGTGGGTACTTGTTAGTGAACAAGTTGTACTGGACAGACCCAACCTAAGACTACTCCGTGGATTGTCATCCAATCGTATCACAAGTAGGTCTCAATTGACAATGGTGTTGTGGTCCTTTGACCTGAAGTCACAACATTCATCAAGTGAGGAAGAGCGTGCTTTGATGCCATCTAAAGTCTTCCTTGAGAAAGTTTGATGATAAGGGTGGTTGTTGGGCATGTTACGAATCATTTGGGTGTTTGTGTGTGAGCAGATATGTGATTTGTCCTCCTGTATGAGAGGAGTTGCATCCATGGGCCCCTTGATGGAACTGGACTGAGAAATACATTTCCATGCTTGGTTGAGTCAATGTGTGATATTGGACTTACCATTCTCTGGAAGTCCATCCTGGATCAAGAAACTTGGATTGAGCTATTATGAGGGTGACACGGTCTATGCCTCTAGTTCTTTCTGGATGTAAGGGACAAAGGGACAAAGACAACGCTGATACATTGGTCATAAAGGCTTATGAGTTATAAACTCTTATTGCTTGGGGAGCAATGATGCATTGCTAGATGCCGCTCATTGTTTGTGAGGGTTTTGGTTTGATACTTTCAAGATCAAGTGGGAGACTGTTGGAGTTACCATGGTGATCTAGAAGTGGTCAAACATGTAATCTCACTGCCAACGCGATATGAGCCTGTAGGATCGCACATAAGAGATGTGGAGAAGTTGGATGATTGACTGTGTTGGTAAAGGTTACCAATCACCGACCTGAATGGGGTTATGGGCAAAGTGTTGCCTTAAAGGATCGTCGGGTTGGGCAAATGTTGCCTTGAAGGATTGGTAAGAATAGTCGACCGAGGGTCGACGATGGTCGACCGAAGGTCGACGATCGTCGACCGCGGGTCGACGTGGGTCGTCAACTGTAGATCGATGATTATCGTCAACCCACGTTCGACGTGAATCGTCGAGTATTATACTCTGATTCTCGCTGAATGATACTCGCCGACTGATTCTCGCCGATCCTAGGTGATTCTCGCCGATTGATTCTCACCGAATCTGCTAGGTGATTCTCGCCGATTCTGGAACCCTGATATTCTGGGTGGTCTGCGGATAGCAATATTCCTGAGTCTGTTTATGCCTTTGGTATAAATAGATACTTAGGGTTTTCGGGAATTAGCTCTGATCGAATCGAATGCGATTGTCGGCCCTTTGACCGAGACGAAAGCGACGGAAGTGTTCCGCCATTCTTCATTCGTTCCGCCGATCCCGAATCCCGCCGACGGAAGTGTTCCGCCGCCGTGCTCGCTCCGTCGACCTCCTCCTCTCTGGCGATTGTTACTGGTGTTGCTATCCCTGGCGCGAACCTAGCAGTCCTTGGAAAAGCAAGGTGTGGTCATTCTCCTTCCCGATTATCCGTGCGACGGAAAAGTCGGTGTTCTCCCGCTTGTGTGGATTTCTGCAGAGATGTGGATATCATTCCATGTAGAACTCACCACCAGCAAGAACACGAAGCTTGGAGCATCTTTGTTGAGTTGTGACTCAACGCCATCGAGGTAATTTTTGCCTAGTTGTATGTTAACTTCTTGATTCAACTACCATGGCCCGATCCCATCTCTTTTGGGTTTTTTCTTGATGTTTTTATTCTTCCGCTGCGTGCACAAGTGTTGCGCCATCCTCATAGAGAAACCCAACAAATCAGTCTTACCCTTAATTGATGACTTTATTCCCCAAAAGGGCAAGACAGGATTAGGCTTTGAGGGAATACAAGGGCTGCCAATTCAAAAAGAAAAGGCAAAGACCCAGTTCAGCCACTAGCCTTCAAACCCCCCATTTCCTTTTGAAAATTGTGGCAACCAACTAACAGATTTGATCATAATATCACACATAGTCATCATGAATCATCAATGGTTGATGCACCAGCCCCAGCTCTCAATAATAAAACCACTCAACCTACAGTTTTAAAGACTGCTGACAGCAATGCAGTTAAAACTATATTGAAAATAAGATATAATAGATATGAGTGTTGGTGTTGTGGCAAGGTAGGCTATTATGCCATTGACTGTTGGTATAACACAACTATCAGGAAGAATGTCAGCTTACCTGTTAGAAAGATTGCTGGTAAGTATGACAGGTTTCAGTCTAACATGAACTTAGGACCCAATAATTATTGGGGTTCTAAGGTTAAGTAATTTTATTTGATGCAGGTGAGTCCAAGTGACCATACCCCTATATGGTACTTGGACAGTGGATGTTCCAGGAACATGACTGGAACAAGAATAATGCTGAAGGACTACACTCCTATAGAGAATGGACCCAAAGTGATCTTTGGTGGATCTGAAAAAGGGGTCGTCAAAGGGTTTGGGGGAGTACAAGACTCACAAGTTGCTGATGAAGATAATGAAGTACAGCATGATGGGGAGAATGGAGAAGTTCAAACTGAAGAAGGATTGCCTCCAGTAATAAGACATCTAAAGGATCATCCAGCACACCAAATCATTGGTAATCCAAGATATGGTGTTCAAACCAGAAGCAAGAACATGAACACAGTCCATTGTTCAAGCTTCCTATCTCAGTTTTAACCCAAAAGATTTGAAGAAGCCATAAAGGATTCAAACTGGATTGATGCAACGTATGAGGAGTTGAATCAATTCAGGAGATGTAAAGTATGGGAGCTGGTCCCAAAACCAAAGAATCATAATATGATTGAGACTAAGTGGATCTACAGGAACAAACTGGATGAAAATGGCATCATAGTCAAGAATAAAGCAAGGCTAGTTGCCAAGAGCTATAGGCAGAAAGAAGTAATAGACTTTGATCAGACATTTGCTCCAGTAGCAAGATTGGAAGCAATAATGTTATTCCTTGCCTATGCAGCTTACCAGGGGATCAAGGTATTCCAAATGGATTTCAAGTCAGCATTTCTAAATGGTGACTGAAAAGTGGAAGTCTATGTTGATCAGCCCTCAGGTTTTGTAGATTCTCATTATCCTAATTATGTTTATAGACTTAAGAAAGCCCTATATGGACTGTAACAAGCCCCTAGGGCTTGGTATGAAACTTTGTCTACCTTCCTCTTTGAGAATAAATTCTCAAGGGGGAAAATAGACAAGACTCTATTCCTTAGGGAATCTAAAGGTAAGATGATCCTAGTTCAGATATATGTTGATGACATTATCTCTGTATCAACATAAAACAACCATTGTAGAAAGTTTGCCAAACTTATGCAAGGAAAGTTTGAGATGAGCAGTATGGGTGAGCTTAAATTCTTCTTGGGACTCCAAGTTAGACAAACTGATGATGACTTGTCTATATCTCAGTCTAAGTTCACCAATGAGTTGATTAAGAAGTATGGCATGGAGTCAGCCTCCACCATGAGAACTCATATGGGGTCAAGTATGCCTATAGGCAAAGATGATACAGGAAAACTTGTAGATGAATCTTTGTATAGAGGGATAATTGGCTCCATTTTATACTTAACTGCTAGTAGACCAGACATCATGTATGTTACATGTGTCTGTGCTAGGTATCAAGCAAGCCCTAAAGAATCTCATTATACTGCAGTTAAAAGAATTTTGAGATATCTCAAGGGAACACCTAATCTTGGCCTTTGGTACCCTAGGAATAGAGATTTTCTACTAACTGGGTATTCAGATGTAGAATTTGCAGGATGCAAAAAAGACAGGAAAAGTACTACTGGAACATGTCAGTTTCTAGGTGGTAGATTAGTGTCATAGAGCAGTAAAAAGCAGACTAGTATGGCAATATCCACTGTTGAGTCAGAATATGTTGCTGCAGGCAGCTGCTGTGCTCAGCTTTTATGGATTCAACATCAACTTGAATACTATGGTCCCAAGGTAAGTAGAACTCCATTATTTTGTGATTCTACAAGTGCTATTTCTGTTGCTAAAAATCCTGTTTCACATAGCAGAACAAAGCATATAGAAATTAGATTTCACTTCATTGGAGATCAGGTGGAAAAAGAAGATATAAATTTAGAATTTGTTAATACTAATAATCAAGTTGCTGATATGTTCACTAAACCATTAGATGAAACTAAATTCAATAATTTCAAAATTGAATTAGGTATGCTAAACCTAGAATAGAATGACAAATTTTTCTAAGTAATTCTGTGTCGACACATAAATAAGTCTGTGTCGACACTTAGTAGTTGGTGTCGACACTTCTAGAAAGTTGTGTCGACACATCCAGATAGTTGTGTCGACACTTAGGAAGTGGTGTTGACACAGAGAATTTCTGACACTTAGTTTGGTGTCGACACATAAAGTAAATTGTGTCGACACATCAAGGAGGTTGTGTCGACACTCAGTTTGGTGTCGACACATAGTAGTAAATACCTCTATCGAGACCTTATAAGTCTGTGTCGACACCGTCTCAACAGTGTCGTCACATTAAGTGTATTTCCACGCGCCTCTTGACCTTCTGTGTTTAGACGTATATAAATAGGTGGAAACAAACCCTGTTGACACGTGCTCCATATTCTCGAGACCAAATCCCTGTGTTGACAAGTTCTTTCTCTTCCCAATCCTAAATCTCTTTCATTACCCATGGTGCCCAAACACGACGACAACATTAACGAGGGTTATGAACTCGTTCGTGATGCCTTTGACAGTGTGGAACCCGAAATCAATGCTGTGATTACCCGAATCACAGTCAATGGATTATAATACCTGGTGTCAGAACCGACAAAGATTTGGAAGGAGATCCTTGAATTTTATGCAGCAGCATCTCTGGATTCAGTAGGATGAAAGATTAGGTCCTCAGTTCAAGGCACAAAGGATAAACTCACCTTGAAGAGTTTAAGAAAGACCCAACACCTGCCTAGAGTTCAAGAAGAAGATGAGGTTGCATCTTCCAAGACCAAGGAAGCTCTCCAATTGTGTGGACTGTATCCCACCACCAAGATTGGATCTTCTATGAACAGAAAGGCGATGAACTCCCAAGGAAAATTTCTTTCTAAAATAGTTGGAAAAGTGATTCTATGCAAACCAGGAGGACATGATAGGATATCTACCTACATGTTCAGCCTCATGACCAGAGTCATCTTCAGGATCAACACTAACTGGTCTGCAGTGATATTTGAGAAGATAAAAGAAAGCTTCAAGAAACCAAACTTAGGAAGAATACTAAGTCTATATCTGGCTGAGACTCTACCTGAAGTGATGCACCAGACAGCAGGATCTAAGATCAACCACATGAGAAGGATGGATTTAAGAACACTTTCCATATGGGAAAGGGTGCTAACAAAAGATGTTCCTACTCCACAAAAACAACTACCACAGAAGAGGAAGAAACAAACCTCCAGGAAACCTGAATCTTCTAGTGATTCAGAAGAACAAGTGACCATCAGTTCAGATGAAGAACAACAAGAATCTGCAAGGAATTCACCTGCCCCTAAGAATGTAGATGATAGTCAGATGCAGGGGGAGCAAATTCCAGAAAGCACCAACCAATTGGATCAAGTTCAGGAAGTGCCTCATCTAGGGGGAGCCAATGAGCTTTCTCCAGATCAATAAGAGGCATTACCTTCAGAAGTTGCTCATGAGAAAGAGCAAGCTGCATTAGAGAGTGCAACAGCCACTCAAACTATCCTTGAGGTAATAGATTATATTAATCAAACTACACTAGATACTGAGCCAGATATACTAACTGTGCTTCTAATTGATGTTGAACAGACAAACCATGACAACATCCCTACACATGATATACCAATGGATGACACATCTGCATTAGATGATGCCCTATTAACTGTACAAGATACAGATGTTCCACCTGTACAAACTCAACAAGAATTCACTCTTGAAGAGTTATTTTCTGATATTCAGGAGGCATGGACTGAGGGGGAGTTGACTAGGACTGAGAAGGAGCTGCATTTTAGTCCTAAAGAGACAGTTAATATAGACAGTTACTCAGCTTCTGAAGATGATGAGGAAGCCTCAAATGCAAAGAAAAGGAAACTGATGGTCTATAGAAAGAAGAGCTCAAGCTATAAGAGAGCTTTGCAAACAGTCACTCAACAACTAGCCCCAGCAGTTGACTACAGTTCACTGTTGGTGGATCTGCAAGTTAAACTGGATGAACAAAGAGCAACCATGGAGAAATATATAGATGAAAGTCACAAAGACCTCCAGTTTAGTTTGGCTCAAGATATTAAATCAATAAGATTTGAAGTCAATCAGAATAAGAAGGAGATGACAGATTGCTTCTATAAGGGAGGTAAGGCTGTAGTTTATCTAGCCAAGCAGCAACAAGAGGCCAGGACTCAAATTGATGGCATAGTAGTTAAGCAAGGATATGTTCTGAAAAATCAGCTAAGGATGAATGATAATCTTACTGAATCACATAATGTGATTGTTACTGAGTTAAAGAATACTACAACTGCATTAACTGAGGAAAGGGATAAAGAGAAGTCCGAGTTTGATAAGAAACTTCAAGAAGATTTAGCCACTTTCCAATATGCCATTCAAGTCTCTCAAAAGATCATATCTACTCAGCTACAGAAGTTTAAAGCTTATTATACAGAAGGAACCTACTACTTAGCTGATCAAATCAGATTTCAGAAAGATGATCTCAGGAATCATGTTGAGATAGAAGTCATAAAGGGGGAGAGGTTGTTAGTCACTACAGGCTCTGATCATGCCAAATGGATAACTAATTCTATCAGAGCCACTCTTGGATATCCTATCTTGTGTGATGATGATAATACAGCTGAGTTAGGCATTCAAGCTGCAGGAATTGAAGGGGGTCAGCAGGAGGTAGCTCAAATCATATACCCCCTTCTAACTTTGAGGGAATTCAACAACTGGTTCACCAGATGTATAGCCCTCCAGAAGCTACTAAGAATGTTATAATTTAGAAAGTGGAAATGTCTAATGCGGCATTAAAGAGAGAACAAGAAGCTCAACTTTCAAAGAAAAGATTTAGAGAGCAGGCTGAATCAAAGCCAGATTTTGAAAGATGGAGCCCCACTTCAAGGAACATAATACTCACTGCCTGGCAAGCTGTGAAAGATAAAATGCATGATAGAGGCAAGTGGTATTCTGAACTACAGTGGAACAAGTATCAACATAGGCAAGATGCCATATATCAGTTTAGAAGAGATCAAAAAGCTGGGAATGTACCTGCAATTACTGTGGAGCCAAGTAAATACTTCCCTAAGCCTTACCATTATTTTGAAAGGCAGAAGATCAAGACTGAAGAGCTTAAGAAGAAATATCTTAAAGGAAAGGAGCTAGATGAAGACACTGGAACTAGTGTATAAACAAGGGTTCAATATGGCAAGGGAATAGTGATCAAGGAGCCTGATCAGTCTTAAGATAGTTTTACTAGAATTTAAACAATGTGTAAATCTATGTAATCTTTTGATTGTTAAACATATTTGTAATATAACAAAACTTTGATTCTTGTTCAAAACATGTTATCATATTTTGTGTTGATATAATATGTTGTTTCTGCCTATGAATTACCCTGTCTGAGAAATATTTTCTTTTATATACATCATAATGTCTGTTTTATTATAAAGTGATATATATCATTGACTAAGGGTTATGACTTCTCCAAGTAGGGGGGAAATTGTTGGGTGCATTAGAAAATGTGTACCAGATTTGGAGAATCCTCACCTAACTCAATGATATTCATCAAGGTGTATTTGATGTTGTTTTGAGTTTGATTGTGCAGGTTGAGAAATTGCAAGAAAAAGTTTCTAAGTACAAGTGTCGACACTAAAAAAGCATTGTGTCGACGCATGGGAAAGGCTGTGTCGACACCAGGAGTCAGTTTGTGTCGACACACGGGACTTGTGTCGACACACAGAAAGCTCAGTTGACAATAACTGTGTCGACACCCAAAACTTGTGTTGACACACAGAAAATCTGTCGACACATTCCAGAAATCTGTCGACAACAACTGAGTCGACACCAGAAGACAGTCTGTGTAGACACACAGGACTTGTGTCGACACATAGAATTTTATCTACAGCAAATGTGTCGACATACAGGACTTGTGTCGACACACATCAAGTTTATATCTACAGCAATGGTGTCGACACACAGGACTTGTGTCGACACATTCTAGAATTGTATCAAGACAACCACTATGTCAAGACAAGAAGTATTTGTGTCGACACAATGGACTTGTGTCGACACATTTTAAAAAAGCTATGTCAAGAAGATTATAAAGTGTCGTGTCGACATTTTAGGAGCTGTGTCGACATCACCAAGGATTGTGTCGACACGTAGTCTATTTGTGTCGACACATTTAAAGGAATATCTCGACACTTTGCTGATTGAGACTAAGTATAATGAAGTAACTGGTGACTTGCAGCTGTCATGACCAACAAGGTTGTTGCATCTGTCAGTGCTGTCAGAAGGTTGTTATGAACCGGATCAGCCGGTAACCTTGGATGAAGCCTATATAAAGACATGTTCTATCAACAGATAGAAGAGAGAACTGGAAGCATCAAAGATAGAACCAATCTGGGATGAACTAACTACAAGGAGAGGAGTCTTCATCTAGAAATCTAAAGAGGGTAGATCCTGAATAATCTGAAAGAACAAATCAGAATCACATCTGATTAAGAATAAGCTGGATTGAGGATCATCTTCAACTTCAAGAAGATCAACCTTACTTTGTTCAGATTCAAGAAGCTTTGAAGAAAGCTAAGACAGGTTGATTCAAAAGTTATCTGTTCTATCAAGAACTGATCAAGAAATCTTCAACCCTTTCTCTCTCTATCTGGGTGAAGGTTTTATTCTTTTCTATTATCAATTCACTGTAGGTTCTATTATAGATCTGAGTTGTAAGCCTAAATTATAAAGGCTGAGGTAGGGCTGAGTGCCTGAGGTAAGGGATTAAATTCTCTGAGTTGTAGGCCTGGGAAGACGCTGAGGTAGGGCCTATGTGCCTGAGTTGTAGGAGTGTGGACTCACTCTGAGGTAGGATTCTTTGAGAGAATCTGAGTTGTAGGACTTGCTGAAGTCTGAGTTGTAGGAACCATCTTTGGGTTCTGAGCTGTAAGATCTGAGAATCTGAGAAGAAAAAGTAAGTTAGGCTGAATCTATTATACTGCTAGATAGGCAAAGGGGAAAGTGGATGTACCCATCACTTGGGGAACCACTATAAAACTGTGTGTATTCTGTGTGTGTGCGGTGTTCTTTTTATCTGTGTAGTGACAGTGTGCATTACAGGTTTTATTGTGATAAATTTGTCTGCCTAAGCAATAAAAAGAATTGTACCTATTCACCCCCCCCCCCTCTAGGTGTTTAGGTCATCTTGAAACCAATTCTTTCATTGCCGACCCCTGGTAAGCTCGTACTCAGCTTGTTTTGTTCTCGTTCGTCCCTCTGACTCTTTTCTTCGTAGGTTACAATGAGGTTTCCTATGATGCCGAGATGAGCAAGGGATATTAGCCTCCCCCTAACGCGGAGGGGGTTTCAGAGTATCTAGGCGACCCAGCGGACACGGCGGGGATGAAGAGATGAGTGACGCGGCTATTTCAGAAGCATACTCTGCTGCTACATGAGATCTTCAACAGGGTTGACCGGGACAAAATTGTGACAGAGGCACGGCTCGCGACTCTGGAGGGAGCGCGGTGCCCAGCTGAAGGTGAGGAGGTTACTTCTCCTGGCATGCATATTATACGGACCGAGGAGCGGCTCAGGCACGCCACGGAGCAAGTCGGCCTAGCCCAATAGGAGCTGGTGGCGGTTTGCGATTACCAATATCCTCGCGTGCTTCCCCGGATCGGGACGCGGGAGCGGGACAGATGGAAATGGATCCAGTACTGACCCGCCTACCCCCTCCCTGCCATCTGTCGCCGGGTCAGGCCGCATCTGCATTCTAAACCAACTCGCTTTGGAGGGTTTCCCATCTTGGAACATTTTAACGTCTGTAATAATCTGAGACTTCTCTCGCCCGTCGACGGGCTTAATTCCTGCCGCAGGTTATGTCTATTATGTTGTTTTTTAGTTTTCTTTGGGTCGGTACGGATGAAGCGATATTACACGCCCACCGCTTCTTTAAGCTGGCGCGAGATCGTTGAATCAGCTTGCCCAGCCCGCCAATCTGATCTTGGCGGGAGCGGGCCGGGGACTCGCTGGTTGCGAGTCTCCCCAGCTCGCCTATGTTTTCGGGCGGGTGCGAGTCGCAGCTCACCCGGCTCTTGTGCGGATGTGGGTGGGCACAATTTTCCATCGGACAGTCCTTGTGGCGTGGCTGCTAGCCGGGAAGTTGAACCGTCAGGCCTCTTTTTGCCATCCGCACTTTTCCCACCAGCGGAATGTTTTCACGCCCTTTTTCTTTCTATAAATAGGCCTTGCCGGCCCTTGCTCATCCACCACATTTAAGCTTTTATCCTTTCCTGCTCTTTGCGAACCCCAACTTGCCTGCTTCCTGCGAGGACTTCCTCACCCGCTTAACGAGCTTTCTGCGAAATGGGCGGCGGCAGCGGCAATGCGGACGGGCGGGGCAAGTGTGCTTGGACCTTTGCCGAGCACGACTTTCCCCACGCCGTCATTTCTGAGAGTGAGTTCTTTGGGGCAAACGGCGACCACATCCTACCCAGTTTTGTGGCAGGGCGGCCTAGGGAGGCAGAGAAGATAAACGACCTCTCCGGAGGGGAACTCGCCATTCCCTTGGCGCACTTCGAGGCGGGCCTCCGGGTTCCTTTATAGCCGGAGGTTCGTCAGATTCTGAAATATTTTTGGGTCGTCCTCGGCCAGATGTCCCCGAATTTTGTGGTTGTCATGATAGGATTCGCCTGTTTCCTTCGGGAAGAGCTAGTTGATTTCAGCCTCGCGGTTTTCCGCAAGCTATTCTCTTTCCGCATAAATAAGGATGGGACCGCCTACTTCTCTAGTGCCCATCTCAAGGTGTGGGAGACAGTTAACAAGAGCCACAACTGGCTTAAGAAGTTCATGTTCGTCAAGGGGGACTTCGGCAACGTCCCCTTCTCGTCGGTTTAGCTCAGCGAGGCGAGCTACAGCCCCCTAGCCTGGGGGCCATGAAGCGGACCGTGCGGGTTCTTCACCGGGAAGAACTTCAAGGTCGCATGCCTGCGTCGGAATCTGGACAAACTCGCCGCCTTTCCCCCCGGGGGAGGCAAGCTACTCGCGCTTCTCCTTTTTTGCTTCACTGTTTTTCTCACTTTAACTTTCTTTTCTCGCAGGAGAGCAGGACATCCCCCCTGCACCCCCATACGAGAGTGCCCGGGTTGCTCCCAGCAGGCTCGTTTGTGCTCAAGCCGCAGACACCGCACAGCGCGAGATCCCGGTGTCTGTCGTCTAGAAGCGGCCGAGCCATGAACAACCTCCACCGCAACCGCCCAAGAAGGCGAAGGCTGCGGGCGAGGCGCCCACCACGGGCCAGAGAAAAGGCAAAGCCCCAGCGACCCAATCGGCCAAGGACCCCTCCCCCGCGACTGCTCCGGCCAGCGGCGTCCCCAGCGAGGCGGCTAGCACCTCCTAACCACAGGAAGAGGTGCGGGCCACCGTGAAGCCGGTGCCAAGAGGTCACCACAACTTCAGTTACGGCGAGAAGTGCCTAGACGAGCTCGACGTCTCACTCCTGTCATAGGACAAGGAGTCGAACCGGGCGGTGATCTCTACCAAACTGCCGAGCTGGCTTGAGTAGGAGACCATCAGCGGGGAGGCCTACAACTTCTCGTTCTGCCTCTACTTGCAGGAGGACACCGCCATCTACGATGAGGAGGCGACGCGGGTGCTGGTGCATTAAAGCGCGAGGGCCCAGCTCCGCAGCCTGGAGCTGGCCCACATGGTTGGGAGGCGCTGCACTTAGGTGGAGAGGAACGCCCCCTTGCTCAAAAGGCTAGCGGACGAGAAGGAGGAGGCCCGCCGTCTCACCCAGTGGGAGGTGGAGCAACAGAGGGAGAGGGCGGATGCAGCCGACGCCGTCATCGCCACTATGGATAATAAGAGGGAAATGTTGCGGGCGCGGGTGCAAGAGGTCGAGGCCGCGGCGGCTGTCCCGCCATAATCAAGCAGCGCCTGCCATCTCGCACATTACACCGAGCATGAACTGGAAGAGATGATGCATAAGAACTGCACCAGCGCGGCCAAGTATACAATCCAGATGCTATGGCGGGCCGATCTCATCAAGAGCGAGGCCGCGGGTCTCTCTGCGAGCGACGTGGTACCGACACTGTTCTTTCCAATGCCGGATCCGGGATACAAGTCCTACTAGCGTTTCTAGGACTTGTCGCATGAGAGCTCGCATTGCCTTCATTCTTGCGCCTCTCCTCTCCTGCATATTTTTCCTTTTATGATGTAAACATGGGTCGAGTCCCGAACTTGTATTTCTGCCCATCAAATGAACTATTTTGCATTCGCCTCTTCGTGTGTATTTATATTATTGTCACTTGTAATGGCTTCCTTGCAGTGTGGATTTTCATTCTTCTTGTTTTTGGGGCTTGTCTTAATCCTCCCACTCGCAGTTCCTTTCTTCGTGCCCTGACGACGAGATCGCATGTCCCCTAAGGACTCAGTGTAGGGAGCATAGGAGGCTTAGTCAGCCGTCCCGTGAGTGGAGACCCGCCTACATAGTACAGATCCTCTATGCTGCTCGCTCGCCAGAGGAGGCGAGTCGGCTTAGCTCATACCCGAGCCACCTAGTTTCTTGCGAGTTGACCCTATTGCGACGCAGCCCGAGTTTTTGCCACCTGGAATGTTATCTTGGGCGCTGGATGATCATGCTGGGCCTATCTCGTTAGTAATGTGACTCCTTTCTAGGTCATTCAGATGACTGAGGCCCTCCAGCTTCCAATACCACTTCGTTCATCTTGACCCATCTTGTTGCCAGTTGGGTAACTGGGTTAGACTCCTACGAGTGACATCCAGCCCTGCCAGCTAGGTGAGAGCCTAGCAGCGAGATCTGCTCGGGGTCCGGGTAGACGCACAAGAGTGACATCCAGCCCTGCCAGCTAGGTGAGAGCCTAGCAGTGGGATCTACTCGGGGTCCGGGTAGACACCATCGAGGGACATCCAGCCCTGCCAGCTAGGTGAGAGCCTGGCAGTGGGATATGCTCAGAGACCGGGTAAATACCTTTGAGTGACATCCAGCCCTGCCAGCTAGGTAAGAGTCTGGCAGCGGGATCTGCTCGGGGTCCGGGTAGATACCTTCGAGTGACATCCAGCCCTGCCAGCTAGGTGAGAGCTTGGCAGCGGGATCTTCTCGGGGTCCTGGTAGACACCTTCGAGTGACATCCAGCCCTACCAGCTAGGTTAGATCCTGGCAGCGGGATCTTCTCGGGGTCCGGGTAGACACCTTCGAGTGACATCCAGCCCTGTCAGCTAGGTGAGAGCCTGGAAGCGGGATCTGCTCGGGATTCGGGTAAACACCTTCGAGTGACATCCAGCCCTGCCAGCTAGGTGAGAGCCTAACAGCGGGATCTGCTCGGGGTCCAGGTAGACACCTTCGAGTGACATCCAGCCCTACCAGCTAGGTGAGAGCCTGGCAGCGCGATCTGCTCGGGGTCTGGGTAGACACCTTCGAGTGACATCCAGCCCTGCCAGCTAAGTGAGAGCCTGGCAGCGGGATCTGCTCGGGGTCTGGGTAGACACCTTCGAGTGGCATCCAGCCCTGCCAGCTAGGTGAGAGCTTAGCAGCGGGATCTGTTCGGGATCCGGGTAGACACCTTCGAGTGACATTCAGCCCTGCCAGCTAGGTGAGAGCCTGTCAGCGAGATCTGCTCGGGGTCTATCAAATGAATCCTTCACCCTATCATGCGAGTTATAGCAGCATGATTAGCACATCATAAAGCTTTATTAAGAACAAGTCATTACTTACATATTTCAAGGATAAAAACGTTTCAAGTCATCATCGCTCTAGGTAAGACTTAGGGTCTAGCCCTCCACATTTTGGAGATGATACCCTCCTAATGTTAACGTTTCTTTTACAATGTACGGACCTTCCCAGTTTGGGTTTGTTGGGTACATTTGAAAATGTGTATGAAAGTGCAGCTAGATCTGATATACTCTAGAGGGGGGTGAATAGAGTATATGGTGCTTTGAAACGTTTTACAACAACTGTTGTAATAAGAGTGAGCAGGGAAGCAATAATAAACCTAATCACAGCACTAAGTAAAACAAAAACTAAGCACAAAAGAATCAAGGCCAAAAACAAAAATGAAAACAAGCAAAACCAGAAGACACAAGGAAATATAGTGGTTCCCCTAAACTTGGGTACATCCACTCTTCTACCACCCTAGGTAGGAATCCACTGCAGGATGAGTTGATCAGGTGTCCTGGGCACCAATGAGCTTTTGATAAGGTGCTCAAAAACCAAAGCAGATTTTTTGATCAGGTGTCTTGCCACCAATGAGCTTTTGACAAGTTGCTCAAAAACCAAGCTCAAACTTTTGAAGGGAGTTTGAGAAACCCTTTACAGAGTGGGGGTGAGAGAATGATGGAAGTCTTCTCCTTATCAAACAACTGAGAAGACTATGTGGATTATTGTTGTCAAAGCTCTCCCTGAATCCTTGAGATCTTCAGGAAGATAAGCTTTGCAGAGGGTGATAGGCCTTCAAAGATTGAACTCCAGCAATAGATGATTTCAGCAATAGCTGAAATGTTGAATGTCTGTAGTCTGGAAATATGTTGGCCTTGAACACTTTGAAGACTAAGGAGATCTAAAGATTTGAGAAGGCTTGATCTCCTTGGATGTGTGTTCTTCAGAATTCTTTTGTGACAGAAGATTTTTGAATATATCTCAGTAATCTGTATCCTCTCTCTGTATTGTATGTGTTCTCTTGAGAGATTCAAAAATCCTGTCTTTTATTCTCTGGTATAGAATAAAATTACATTCTCTGTCAAGTATAGCCGTTGGCCTGCATTTATTGCATCCTTAATTGCATAATCTCTTCTGGAGGAAAGTCCACAGATATATTCCTTGAAAAATCCCTTGAAACTCGGTCCGGAATTGAATGAAAACGGTTAGGAAATCTCTGAATTAATTGTAGAATAACTCCTGACTGATTTGAATTTAAATGTAGAAACATCCTGGAAGTTATCTGTAATCGTCAAACTGAGCTCTGCTATCGTCGAGCTGAGCTCAGCGATCTGGAAATATACAGCAGCAAGAGTATCGTCGATCTGAGCTCAAAGATCGTCGAACTGAGCTCAGAGATAAAGTTCCAATGCAGAGTCAAAATCATCGACCTGAGCTCACCGATCGTCGAATGGAGTTCGACGATATTATGAAGTTGAGCTCAGCGATCGTCGAATGGAGTTCGACGATCTGTCGAAGTTGAGCTAGACGATCGTCGACCGGAGTTCGACGAATCGTCGTGCTGAGCTCGACGATATGACTTAGTCTCCAAACACAAAATCTTGGTCTTCAGGGCAGCTTCCAAACCTAGACTTCTAACCCTTAGACTCAATTCTAATTGACCTATTAAGCTATACAGGAGGTCAAGCAAAGATTCCTAGAGACATAGTGATCCTGACCCAAATTAGTAATAGGGTGTTCCAACAATCTCCCCCTATTTGGGTTAGAATTACTATTTACAGACTTTGGAAAAACTTAAATAATAACATACAATCAGTAAAACATAAACACAACAGCTAGACATGCAGAATCACAGAGATGTATATCATCCAGATAATCATCAGAAATCACAGAAATTGTCAGCTTACAATATCATTTCTTTTCTTTGCCCTTAACCATTTTGATTTCTCTGTTAGGATTGAGGGCTTCCTTCTTTGATCTGGTGTCATCTGCTGCACCTAGAGATGTTTGCTGTTTGAGCCTGGGAAACACTGCTTCAGGATGTAACTCCATATACCTGTCTGCATCAAAGAATTTACTTGAAGCATATCTTTCTAATTCTTTCTGTCTCTGTTCAGACATAGTAGAAATGTTGGAAGAATCTAATCCTTGTTCTCTGGCCTTTTTAATCTGATCCAGTGCAGCTAATTCCTTTAACCTTGCAGTCCAAGCAGCTGGATTGTTTTCAGGATCCTCAAAAGGTACAGGTGGCTCATACCTGTTGGAGGGATTGTCTTGAGAAGGCCTGGCAGACACAGTTTCTTTTAGCTTGTAAGGGAAAGAGCCAGATGTTGTATCAGAAGAACTATGTATTTCCCTGGAATATGGGTGCTGCCTGGAGTAACCTTTAGAATAGACTTGAATATCTCTCTGATTACCCCTATATCCTCCTCTCCTAGAATGAGAACCCCTGGATTGGCTTTCCCTGTGGTAAGATCTGGCATGAGGTTGATAGGGAGCCTGACTTCTGGCTGGGGGTTGAGCAGCAGAGCTTCCACCTGCACCTGCATTAGGAGGAGGTGGTGGAGGAGGATGAGAGTGCTGGAATTGGGATGAACCCTTCTCATATTTTCTTTTTTTCTTCATTGCTTTAAGCTGATTTTTAGAGTATTGCATCCAGTGTTCAGTAATTGGGCAGTTATGCAGAATGTAATATGTGATATCATTGTTATCTTTAACTTTAGCAGGAGGTACCCTTTTCATTGCTTTGCTCCTTGCCTTCCTTTTCCTGTCAATGGTAGCAGAAGAATCATCAGAGTCTGTTTTAAATTCATCAGATTCAGAACTCTGGTCCTCATAGAGAGCATCTATTTTCTTCATCAAGTCCTTTTTGAGCTGAACAGAAGCAGATGAGCCAGAAGTTGAAATAGCAGCAGCAGCAGGTGTTGAGATGGTAACAGCAGGGACAGCAGCAGATGGAGAAGGAGAAGCAGAAACACCAACAGCAGCAGCAGTAGGCTCTGCACAGGTGACAACAGCAGCAACTTCACTAGCAGCAGCAGAAACAGCAGATTCCCTAACAGAAGGAACATCATCAAAGACTGCAGAAGGCTCAAATTCAGTGGCCTCTGTCATGAGAGTGTCCTTGGAAATTGGTTCAACAGAAACAACAGAAACTTCAGCAGCAGTATGAATATCTTTAACAGCAGCAGTATCAACATTCTCAGAAGCAAAATCAGTTCTTTCTTCAGAAGAAGCAGCAGCAGCAATTACTGAATTTACAAAAGAAGTGATAATGCTAGGGTCACAGCAAGAAAAAGGCACAAGTGCCTTGGATAAGTCTTCTGGGGGCTGGACAGCAGTAACCTCTGGCAGACAGCTGAAGAAAGCAGAATCAAAAGCTGATAGCAAAGACCTGAGGTCTATTACAAGGACTGCAGTTGAAATCTGACTTTCTAGAGGCACAGCAACAGCAGGGGAATCTTCCATAAAGGAATCATCCAGTAGGGTGAAGGATGGAATGGAGGGTGATGAGGTCACATCTGGTGGAGGGTAGGAGAACAGTGGGTGGAAATGGTCTGCTGGTGGAGGTAGGATAGGTTCTGGAGAGGGTGTTGATGTTGGAGATGGGCTGGATATGATGATGGTGGATGGAGCTGGAATGGTGGATGGTATGGGAAGGGATGGAATTGGAGGAGGATAAGAAGCAACAGCAGCAGCCAGGTCATCTGCAGGGGCATAGACCTGTGGAGGAGTGACTCTTTGAGTCCTTGTGCCTGAAGGAGCACTGGAGGAGGGTCTGCTAGGCTTGCTTATTTTCCTGTCCCACTTTCCAAAGAGGGCACAAGTCAGTCTCTTGGACGCATTGATATGAACTCCAGAGGAGATGTTGGGTATATTGGTTTAAATGTACCTGATTTGAAGAAGCCTCACCCAACTCAATGATATACATCAAAATATATTTGATGTGTTGTTGAGTTTACTTGTGCAGGTTAAGTATTTGCTGGACTGAAGCAAAAAGTTTCTAAGTCCATGTGTCGACACCCAGAGGGAAAGTGTCGACACTTAAGAAGACTTGTGTCGACACCCAGGCAAGCAGTGTCGACACTTGGAGTCATTGTGTCGACACCTGGGATGCAGAGTCGACACCAGACACAAAGTGTCGACACAAGGAGCTGTGTCGACACCCAATGAAGAAAAGTGCAGACAGAAAGTGTCGACACAAGGAGCAGTGTCGACACCTTGAAGAACTGTGTCTACACCAGAAAGTGTCGACACTTGGAGCTGTGTCAACACTCAGCAAAAGTCTACAGAAACTAAGTATAAGTGTCGACACCCAGAATAATGTGTCGACACTCAATAGAAGAGTCAGCACTTGAAGTATGTGTCGACACTCAGAACAATGTGTCGACACTCAACAGAAGAGTCAACACATGAAGTAAGTGTCAACACCTAGAACAATGTGTCGACACTCAGCTGAAGACTCTACACTTGAAGAAAGTGTCGACACATGGAGCTGTGTCGAGACTTAGCAAAGAACAGCAAGATCATCAAATTATTCTAAGTACAAGTGTCGACACTAAGGGAATGTGTCGACACTCAGCTGATGTCTCAACAGAAGAATCAAGTGTCGACACAAGGAGCTGTGTCGACACTCAGCAAGTATCAACATAGAAGACTATGTGTCGACACCGAGAAGCAGTGTCGACACTTAACAGATTCAACACAAGAAGTTGTGTCGACACAAAGGAGATGTGTCGACACTTAGAAGAATTCAGCAAGTTACAGAAGATCAAGTACTTGTGTCGACACTCAATTTCAGTGTCGACACATGAAGAAGAATCTGTGTCGAGACATAGTATCTACAACACAAGGAGTTGTGTCGACACCTTGTAGACTTGTGTCGACACTTACACAACTGGTGTCGACACTTGGTCTATAAGTGTTGACACTTAAAGACAGAAAGTCTCGACACTTTCAGACAGTTAGAGATTTTCAAGAGCTGACTGGATGACTTGACAGCTACCGTTCCAGCCGGTCTACAGCACCTGTCAGAGATGTCAGAATTCAGTTATGGACCGGACCAGCCGGTTACCATGAAGAAGGCCTATAAATAGGCTCATACAGTTTACAGAAACAGTTGTTCAAGTAGTTGAAGTAATTCAAAAAGTTTTTCACAAAGTTGTTCAAGTTATTGTTCAAGTAACAATACAAGAAGATCTAGCAGTCCAAGTGCAGATCTAAGAAGTTGGAGAGAGAGGGCTCCATCCAAGAAATCAGCCGTTGGAACTAGGCTGAGAAGAAGGGTTCAGATATATTCTGGATCTAAAGAAGCAGAGGGCAAGGATCAACTGCAGAAGGAGTCAATCTTATTCAGTTCTACTTTCAAGAAGCTTTGAAGAAAGCTAAGTCATATTGAATCCAGCTGAGTTCTTCCAAGAACTCATCAAGAAACTCTCAACTCCCCTCTCTTGTTTCTGAGTTGTTGAGTTATCATTTCTATAAACATTTTTATCTTGTAGGATCCTTTGGATCTGAGTGAATTATAAGCCTGTAATTATAAAGGCTGAGGCTAGGGCTTGAGAGCCTGAGTGTAGGAGATTGAAATCTCTGAGTGTAGGCCTTGTTGGCTGAGTGTAGGCCTTGTTGGCTAAGTGTAGGCCTTGTTGGCTGAGTGTAGGCCTTTGTGGCTGAGTGTAGGCTTTGGGATAAAGCTGAGTTGTAGGGCCTTGGGCCTGAGGTGTAGGAACCAGTTTGGGTTCTGAGCTAGTGGAGAAGTTTGGCTGAATCTAGTACACTGCTAGATAGGCGAAGGGGGAAAGTGGATGTACCCAAAGCTTGGGGAACCACTATAAAACTCTGTGTCTGCTGTATTTGTGCTGTGATTGTGAATGCTTGTGTGATTGCTGTGTAAACGTAGTATAGATTCTGTGATATAACTGATTGCTGTCATTAAAGTTTCAAAAAGAATTAGGTCACCTATTCACCCCCCCCCCCTAGGTGTTTAGGTACTGTATCTTTCAAGTGGTATCAGAGGGAGGTTCCTCAAAAAGGACTAACAGTCTGAGGAGATCCTGATTGGCAGATTCTGTCTAAGTGAATTACAGATTCAAGAAAATCAAGAACCATGGGTTCCTCTGAGACTCACAAGGAATTGGGTTCCATGAAATTACCTCTATGCAGGAAAGAGATATTTGGGATCTGGAAGGAAAGGGTAAGGCTGTTTATGGAAGCCTCAGACCCTAGGATATACATCACAGTAAAGGAAGGGCATTATGTGCCCATGAAGATATCTATTCTAGATGCAAATCAGAGAACCCCAAAGGATTTCTCTGAAATGACTAAGGATGAGATTGTCCTAGCCACCATGGACAAGAGGGCACAAAACATTATAGTGAGTGCCATAGATGATGCAACTTTTCAGAATTTAATACACTGTAAGACAGCCAAAGAAATGTGGGACACTCTTATTGTGTATATGGAGGGTTTTGAAGAAGTTAGGCAAGATATAAAATCCTTGCTAAATCAAGAGTATGAAAGTTTTAGACAAGGAAAGGGTGATAGCATAACTGAGTGCTATAAGAAGTTCTATAGGATAGTGAATGAACTCATGTCTTATGGAAGAGAGTTCAGTAATTATGAACTCAATGACAAGTTTCTAAGGTCCCTAACTAAAGATTGGGACACCAAGATCTGTGCCATAAGAGAAATGGCTAAGTTGTGAGAAATTCCTCCACCTACACTGTTTGGCAAATTGTTGTCATATGAAATGCTATTGACAGTGAGGAAAGAGGAGGAGAAATCAACAAGAAATGAATACAAGGAAAGAACAGTAGCCTTCAACACAGAAGCCACCAGAAAGTGCAGGAATAAGTCACCAGCTCCACCTCCAAAGGTTGCTGAATCAGAGTCAGATGAGTCAGTCAGCACAAAGTCTGAAAGCAGTGAAAGTGATGAAGACTTTGCTGCCTTCACTAGACACTTTCAGAAATTCTTGAAGAAGAAACAGTGGAGGACAAGACCCTCTACTTCACAAGGAAAAGAAGACTTCTATCAGAACAAAAAGTCTTCAAAGAAAGACAGGAAGAGGACAAAATCTAGCAAGGAAACTGGTTCAAAGATAGTATGTTATTGCTGTAATAGACAAGGCCATGTGATAGCAGATTGTCCTGAAAAGAGAAAGGAGTCTAGTGACAGGAAAAAAACTCATTTTAAAGGCAAGAAAGAAAAGTCTTTTATTGCCAAGAAGGAGAAGACTCTATCAGATATCTCTTCTTCAGAAACTGAATCTGAGGCTGAGGCCTACATAGGGCTGTTTGCTGAAGAAGAAGAAGAAGAATTCATGCAGATCATGGAGTCTATATATGAGTAAGAAGACTGTCAGTGCCAAAGACTGATGGCATTGACTGAAAGTGACAAAATCCTGGAGCAGCCAGAACCCAGTAAGGTACAAAGTTCAACTTTAAGTTCAGTTTCTTGTGCTAGTACAGAATCAGATTCATCTTCATCAAGTGATGAAAGTGTATCTGAGTCTGAGGATGATATTCAACAGCTGATCGATGAATATAAAGTGCTGTTGCAAGCTTACAAGAAGAGCAAATCCCTAGCCAAAAGTCAGGCAAAGAAAATTGCAGATCTCAAAGCTGCTGCAACAGATTCTGAGAAGCTATTTGATCAAAAGCTTAATGAGATAGCCAGGCTGAAGTACATAACAGTGATTCAGATGGGTACTATATCATTTAAAAATGATCAAATCAAGGGTCTGGAGATTAATCTTCAGAAGGAGAGAGAGCTTGTTGCTAGGTTTTCTAAACCTAAATTAGTGCTACCTTTAATTGATGAATTTGTTCATCATAAAGACAAGGCTGGACTGGGTTTTATTAAACCTGCAAGGACTGAGCAGTCCAAGTCTAAGTTCAATGGCAAAGCCCCAACATTCAACAAGTCTGCTGTAGATAAGGCAGCAAAGGCAGTACCTAAGCAAAGGTAAAATAAGTTTGAATGTTGGTGCTGTGGCAAGGTTGGCCACTTTGCAGTGGACTGTTGGTACAATGATAGTGCCAAAGTGAGTAACAAACTACCTGTTGGAAAGCCAGTAGGTAGCTTTATCAGATTGCAAACTAACAAGTACCAAGGACCCAAGAATTCTTTGGGTTCTAAGGTTCATTAATCTGTTTTGCAGGTGAGTCCAAGTGGCCATACCCCAACATGGTACTTGGACAGTGGATGTTCCAGACATATGACTGGAACTAGAAGATTACTAAGGGACTACATTCCAATAAAAGATGGTCCAAAAGTCACCTTTGGTGGTTCTGAAAAAGGAATCATCAAAGGATTCGGTAACATTTCTAGTAACTTGGTTACCATTACTCAAGTGGCTTATGTTAAAGGGTTGAAACACAAACTAATAAGTATAAGTCAATTAAGTTATGTAGGGTATGACATCTCATTTGTTAAAAATGGTTGTCATATCAAGAGGTCAACTGATCAAGAGATCATTTTGACTGGTTATAGGAAAAGGAATGTCTATTGCTTAAACATTATGGTTGAGAACAATGGTTCTCCAGTGTGTCTTATAGCTGATGAGACAGTCTCTCATTGTGTCAAATGGTACAAGAGGCTTGCACATCTTAACTACAAGACTATTAGCATACTCTTTAGCAAAGAGTTAGTGAGGAATGATCCTCAAGTTAAGTGTGTTAAAGATGGTATTTGCTCAGCTTGTCAAAAGGGCAAGCAGACTAAATCCACCTTTAGAAGCATAGAAAATAAAGATGCTGTGAGGTGTTTATACCTCTTGCATTTGGATCTCTTTGGTCCAATGCCAGTTCACAGCTTAGGTAGGAAGGTCTATACCTTTGTAGTGGTAGATGACTACTCAAGGTTTTCCTGGGTGTTCTTCTTAAGACAGAAATCTGAAACACCTAGTGTCTTCCATAACTTTGTCAAGCAAATTCAGAATGAACTAGACAGTACAGTGGTCAAGATAAGAAGTGATCATGGTACTGAATTTCAGTCTGATAGCATGACAAAACTATGTGAAGAATTTGGGATATTTCAAGAATTCTCTTCACCTAGAACACCTCAGCAAAATGGCAATGCTGAGAGGAAGAATAGGACCTTGATAGAGGCTGGTAGGACCCTATTAAGTGATATATCACTGCCAGAGTATTTTTGGGCTGAAGCAGTTAACACTGCATGCCATGTTATAAATAGGGCTACCATCACTAAAGGCCTCAACAAGACCCCCTATGAAGTTGTGAAAGAAAGGAAACCAAACCTATCCTACTTCAGGATCTTTGGTTGCAAATGCTTCATACTTAACAATGGGAAGTCTTACTTGACTAAGTTTGCTGCCAAGTCCCAAGAGGGAATTTTTGTTGGGTACAGCAATAACAGTAAGGCTTATAGAGTCTACAACTTGACTACACAAGTTGTAGAAGAATCTGTGCATGTAGTTTTTGATGAGACTAAACTTATTAACAATGAGTTGTCTAGTAGTGTATGCAGCCCCACAGGTTTAACAAAGAAGATGGGCAAGCTTACTATAGAAGAAGTACCTGCTGCAAGACAGCAAGTAGAAGACAGTAGCAGTTGTCCAGGGGGAGAACTACATGTACCAATTGCTGAAGAAGTTCAAGGAGTACAGCATGATAGAGATGTTGAAGAGGTTCAACCAGAAGTTAGGATGCCTCCATCCAACAAGCATCTTAGAGATCATCCAATAGAGCAGATTATTGGAGATCCAAGACAAGGAGTACAAACCCGGAGCAAAAACATGAATGCAGCAATCTACTCCAGTTCTCTATCTCAAGTTGAACCAAAAAGGTTTGAAGAAGCCATACTAGATCCACAATGGACTGAAGCAATGCAAGAAGAGCTCAATCAGTTCAAGAGGTGCAAGGTTTGGGAGCTTGTTCCTAAACCTAAAGACCACAATATAATAGGAACAAAGTGGATCTACAGGAATAAGATGGATGAACAAGGGGTCATCATTAAGAATAAAGCAAGATTGGTTGCTAAAGGATATAGGCAAGAAGAAGGTATTGACTTTGATCAAACCTTTGCTCCAGTAGCCAGACTGGAAGCCATAAGGATGTTCTTGGCTTATGCAACCTATCAAGGATTCAAAGTTTACCAAATGGATGTCAAGTCAGCATTCCTGAATGGTAATCTTAAGGAAGAAGTCTATGTGGAACAGCCTTCAGGTTTTGTTGATCCAACTCTACCTCATCATGTCTATAGACTTAGGAAAGCTTTATATGAGTTAAAGCAAGCCCCTAGGGCTTGGTATGAAACCCTATCTAGTTTCCTCATTGAGAACAAGTTCTCAAGTGGGAAAATAGATAAGACTCTATTCCTTATGGAATCTAGAGGCAAAGTTATACTAGTCCAAATATATGTAGATGACATAATATTTGGGTCTACTGAAAGCAGCCTTTACAAAAAGTTTGCAAAACTTATGCAAGGTCAGTTTGAGATTAGTAGCATGGGAGAGCTGAAGTTTTGCTTGGGTCTCCAAGTTAAACAGACTGAAAGTGGTTTATCCATATGTCAATCTAAGTTCACCCTAGAACTCATAAGGAAGTATGGTATGCATTCATCTAGTACCATGAAGACTCCTATGGGGTCAAGTATGTCTCTCAACAAGGATGATGCAGGGAAACCTGTAGATGAAACCTTGTATAGAGGGATAGTTGGCTCCCTATTATACTTGACTGCTAGTAGACCAGATATCATGTATGCTACATGTGTCTGTGCAAGGTATCAAGCCTGCCATAAAGAGTCTCATTTGACAGCAGTCAAAAGAATATTGAGATATCTAAAGGGCACTCCCTATCTAGGCCTCTGGTACCCTAGGAATGGAGATTTTGAACTAACAGGTTATTCAGATGCAGACTTTGCAGGATGCAAAGAAGATAGAAAAAGCACTACTCGAACCTGTCAATTCCTAGGTGGGAGACTAATTTCATGGAGTAGCAAGAAGCAAACCAGTGTGGCTATCTCCACTGCAGAGTCAGAGTATGTGGCTGCAGGAAGTTGCTGTACTCAACTTCTATGGATACAACATCAGCTAGAGGACTATGGATTTCAGGTAAGTAGAACTCCACTCTTCTGTGATTCTACAAGTGCTATTTCAATAGCTAATAATCCTGTATCCCATAGTAGAACAAAACGTATTGAAATTAAATATCATTTTCTTAGGGAGCATGTAGAAAGAAAAGATATTTTATTAGAATATGTTAAAACTGATAATCAAGTAGCTGTTATGTATACTAAGCCCCTAGATGAAGCTAAGTTCAATAGATTTAAAATTGAGCTAGGAATGATAAACTTAGAGTAAGTTTACAGAATTGAAAATGACTAAGTAAAAAGGTGTCGACACATAGACAAGTCTATGTCGACACAGAATAGAGGTGTCGACACTTCAGGAAAAAGGTGTCGACACATCTAGGAAGTTGGTGTCGACACTTCAGAATATTAGTGTCGACACATGTCAAGTAGGTGTCGACACATCCACAGTGGTGTCGACACTTAAGTTTTACTCAGAATTTTCTAAGTAAAGTCTCGACTATGTGTCGAGTTATGTTGTGTCGACACATAAACAAGTGTCGACACATAAAATCTGTTGACTAAACTTGTGTCGACACATGTGTGTCGAGACATTATATGTCAGTGTCGACACTTATTGCCATTGTCGACACATTTTAAGTTAGCTGTCCCGCCTGTTCATCTTCAAAATCAGAAAGGTATAAATAGGGTTTTGTCTTTGTTTGTCGACACGCTTTCAAAGTTTCGTGACCAAACTTCTGTGTCGACACCTCTCTTCTCTCAAGACAAATTCTACAAACCCTAATGGCGCCTAAGCTAGAGGAGAACGTCAACGAAGGATATGAGCTGGTGTGCGGCGCTTTCAATGATGTTGATCAAGAAATCCAGGCGGTCGTAACCCTAGTTGCCGATTCTGGGTTAGAATATCTAGTTTCTGAACCTACTAAGATATGGAAGAAAGAGGTACTTGAATTCCTCAATGGAGCCAAGGTGGATGAATCTGGATACAAAATCAAATCCAGGATTCATGGTGAGAAGGTTAAGATATCACCAAAACATCTAAGGAAGATTCTACAGCTTCCAAGAACTCAAGAGAAAGAAGAAGTTACTGCATCAAAGACCAGGGAAGCTCTAACCTGGTGTGGACTTGATTCTAAAATAAAGATTGGTTCAGTTTTCAATAGAAAAGGCATGAACAATCAAGGAAAATTTCTTTCAGAAATTGTTGGTAAGGTCTTACTCAGCAAGCCAGGAGGGCATGACAGGGTGTCTACCTCTATGTTCAATATTATGACAAGAATAATTTTCTCTCTAAACACTGACTGGTCTATGATAGTCTTTGAGAAAATTAAGGAAAGCTTGAAGAAGCCCAACCTGGGCAGAATTATAAGTCTATACCTAGCTGGTGCCATACCAGAGGTAATGCAACAAGCTGCAGGAAGCAAGATAAATCATATGAGAAGAATGGACATGAGGTTGTTCTCTAGATGGGACAGGGTGTTGACTAAAGAGATGCCAACCCCTGAGAAGACAGTGTCTGAGAAAGAAATTCCTCCAAAGAAGAAAAGGAAGACTGCTCCAGTGGCACAAGTGTCCACTAGCAGCTCTGATAGTGAAGAACAGGTTGTCTTCACTCCAGATGAGCATGAGGAAGAGCCTGCAGTGAAGTCTCCTGCTCCTCAAGAGGTTGCTGAGATCCAGGGGGAGCTACCTCAAGTTAGCCCCATACACAAGGATCAAAGCCAGGGGGAGCCTCCAGTTGTAGATCAACCCACTACACTAGAAAGTGAACAAGCATCCACCATCATACTAGAGGTACTCACTGAACTAAACACTTTAGATTTTTCTATGGAAGATACTGATTTGTCTGATGATCGTCAGCAAACTCAGCTGAATAGTCAAGTTCCACATGTGTTATAGAAGACACATCTGTTGCACTAGAAGTGGTTCCTGATCTAATGGTTGAAGAGCCTAGAATTACTCCAGCTCCATCACCACAAGAATACACCATGGAAGATTTATTCCTAAATCTGGATCAAGCAGATTTTGACAAAGAAACTGATGCTGCTGAGAAGGAGAATGCTCCACTTGAGGGGGAGCAAGTGCAGATTCTGGAAGAGCCTATAAGGCAAGACACTGAGAAAGCTCCAAATGTGCAAGCAGCAAAGCCTCCAAGCCCTAAGGAGAGGGTTGACATAGCCAGCTCCTCAGAATCTGAAGATGAGGAGGCTACTAGGGCTAAGCAAAAGAAACTCTATGTATTCAAAAGAAGAAGCCAAAGTTATAAGAAGGCTTTACAATCTATTGCACCACAGCCTATAGTTCAGCAAGCTCCAACTGTTGATTATAGTGCTTTAATGGTTGCACTGCAGATAAAACTGGATGAACATAGAAAAGCAATAGAGACTTATGTGGATGAAGGGCAAAAATCATTGCAATTTGATCTGGCCCAAGATATCAAGTCTATAAGGTTTGAAATGAACCTTAACAAGAAAGAGATGACAGACTGCTTCCACAAGGGTGGAAATGCAGTGGTGTACTTGGCAACACACCAGGAAAAGATCAAAGCATAAGTGGATGACATAGCATTGAAGCAAGGGTATGTTCTTGAAAATCAGCTAATGATGAATGACAATTTGACTACTTCCCATAATGCTATTGTCACTGAGTTAAAGAACAAGGCTGTTGAACCTTCTACTTCCACTGCTACTATTAAAGCTGATTTTGACAAAGCATTTCAAGAAGAAATCTTTGCTGTTAAGACTGCTATACAAGCCTCCCAGAAGGTTATATCTGAACAACTTCAAAAGCTCAAAGCTTTCTTTAAAGATGGCGTCAGATACTTGGATAATCAAATCAGATTTCAGAAGGATGATGTCAGAGATCACATGGCTAGAGAAGTCATAAAGGGGGAGAGAGTGTTAGTCAAGGCAAGCTCTGGCCATGCTAAGTGGATATCAAATTCTATCAGAGCTACACTTGGATATCCTCCTCTGTGTGATGACAATGATGTTGCTGAATCTGGAATTAACCCTGTCTATCTTGGAGGTGAGCAACCAGAAGTAGCTCAAGTCATTTATCCTCCTCCAGATTTTGAAATGATTCATGTTGATGTCCAGACCATGTACAGCCCACCTGGGGGCAAGGACAATGTAATTATTGAAAAGGTTGTTCAGCCTATTACTGAAGCTATGCAAGAGGCAATGCAGAAAGAGGAAGAGACAAGATTGTCTAAGAAGAGGTTTAGGGAACAAGCAGAACAGAGACCAGATTTTGAGCAGTGGAGCCCTACCTCTAGAAACATTATATTAACTGCCTGGAAAGCTGCCAAGGATAATATTCAAGACAGGAACAAATGGTTTTCTGAAACTGAATGGAGAAAACATGAAACCAGACAGGAGGCAATTGTCCAATACAGAAGGAAGGCAAAGATGGGAAAGCTACCTCCTACAGCTCAGGAGCCTAGCAAGTACTTTCCTAAGCCATACCATTACTTTGAAAGACAGAAGATTAAAGTAGAAGAGCTTAAGAAGAAAGATCTGAAAGGCAAGAAGCCTGCTGATGCTGAAGCTGCTGATGCTCCTGTCCAAGCTAAAGTCCAAGCTGGCAAAGACATAGTAATTAAGGAGCCAGAACAAAAATAGATTTAGAATTTTCTTGAAGTTTATTTTGTAATCTTTTGGATGTAAAACATTTAGTGAACTTCTGAACATGTATAAGACAGATATTAGAACAATATATGATTAATATATTTCATGTTTGTTATGTGAATATATCTATGTCTATTTCTTATTTGTTCTGTGATGATGTATTTGTATACATATAAAATTGATACATGTTATGTTTACCCTGCTGTACATAATCCTGCTTTACATCATTTTGTAATTTTAATTATGAATGGTGTATATCATTGACTAAGGGTTATGACTTCTCCAAATAGGGGGAGATTGTTGGGTACATTGGTTTAAATGTACCTGATTTGAAGAAGCCTCACCCAACTCAATGATATACATCAAAATGTATTTGATGTGTTGTTGAGTTTACTTGTGCAGGTTAAGTATTTGCTGGACTGAAGCAAAAAGTTTCTAAGTCCATGTGTCGACACCCAGAGGGAAAGTGTCGACACTTAAGAAGACTTGTGTCGACACCCAGGCAAGCAGTGTCGACACTTGGAGTCATTGTGTCGACACCTGGGATGCAGAGTCGACACCAGACACAAAGTGTCGACACAAGGAGCTGTGTCGACACCCAATGAAGAAAAGTGCAGACAGAAAGTGTCGACACAAGGAGCAGTGTCGACACCTTGAAGAACTGTGTCTACACCAGAAAGTGTAGACACTTGGAGCTGTGTCGACACTCAGCAAAAGTCTGCAGAAACTAAGTATAAGTGTCGACACCCAGAACAATGTGTCGACACTCAATAGAAGAGTCAGCACTTGAAGTAAGTGTCGACACTCAGAACAATGTGTCGACACTCAATAGAAGAGACAACACATGAAGTAAGTGTCGACACCTAGAATAATGTGTCGACACTCTGCTGAAGACTCTACACTTGAAGAAAGTGTCGACACATGGAGCTGTGTCGAGACTTAGCAAAGAACAGCAAGATCATCAAATTATTCTAAGTACAAGTGTCGACACTAAGGGAATGTGTCGACACTCAGCTGAAGTCTCAACAAAAGAATCAAGTGTCGACACAAGGTGCTGTGTCGACACTCAGCAAGTATCAACATAGAATACTATGTGTCGACCCCAAGAAGCAGTGTCGACACTTAACAGATTCAACACAAGAAGTTGTGTCGACACAAAGGAGATGTGTCGACACTTAGAAGAATTCAGCAAGTTACAGAAGATCAAGTACTTGTGTCGACACTCAATTTCAGTGTCGACACATGAAGAAGAATCTATGTCGAGACATAGTATCTACAACACAAGGAGTTGTGTCGACACCTTGTAGACTTGTGTCGACACTTACACAACTGGTGTCGACACTTGGTCTATAAGTGTCGACACTTAAATACAGAAAGTCTCGACACTTTCAGACAGTTAGAGATTTTCATGAACTGACTGGATGACTTGACAGCTGCCGTTCCAGCCGGTCTACAGCACCTATCAGAGATGTCAGAATTCAGTTATGGACCGGACCAGCCGGTTACCATGAAGAAGGCCTATAAATAGGCTCATAGAGTTTACAGAAACAGTTGTTCAAGTAGTTGAAGTAATTCAAAAAGTGGTTCACAGAGTTGTTCAAGTTATTGTTCAAGTAACAATACAAGAAGATCTAGTTGTCCAAGTGCTGATCTAAGAAGTTGGAGAGAGAGGGCTCCATCCAAGAAATCAGCCGTTGGAACTAGGCTGAGAAGAAGGGTTCAGATATATTCTGGATCTAAAGAGGCAGAGGGCAAGGATCAACTGCAGAAGGAGTCAATCTTATTCAGTTCTACTTTCAAGAAGCTTTGAAGAAAGCTAAGTAAGATTGAATCCAGCTGAGTTCTTCCAAGAACTCATCAAGAAACTCTCAACTCCCCTCTCTTGTTTCTGAGTTGTTGAGTTATCATTTCTATAAACATTTTTATCTTGTAGGATCCTTTGGATCTGAGTGAATTATAAGCCTGTAATTATAAAGGCTGAGGGTAGGGCTTGAGAGCCTGAGTGTAGGAGATTGAAATCTCTGAGTGTAGGCCTTATTGGCTGAGTGTAGGCCTTGTTGGCTTAGTGTAGGCCTTTGTGGCTGAGTGTAGGCTTTGGGATAAAGCTTAGTTGTAGGGCCTTGGGCCTGAGATGTAGGAACCAGTTTGGGTTCTGAGCTGGTGGAGAAGTTTGGCCGAATCTAGTACACTGCTAGATAGGCGAAGGGGGAAAGTGGATGTACCCAAAGCTTGGGGAACCACTATAAAACTCTGTGTCTGCTGTGTTTGTGCTGTGATTGTGAATGCTTGTGTGATTGTTGTGCAAAAGTAGTATAGATTCTGTGATATAACTGATTGCTGCCATTAAAGTTTCAAAAATAATTAGGTCACCTATTCACCCCCCCCCCCCCTCTAGGTGTTTAGGTACTATATCTTTCAGGAGACCAGAAAGGCAGGACACCTGTGCTGCAGAAATACTCCAATAATTCTCCTAAAATTAAAAAAAAACTTTTGTTTATTTTCTTTTTGATGAGGTCAAAGAAGACCTCTCCCCAATTCAGATTCTTCTTGTCCACAAGAGCTCCCATGAGACAGAGCTGATATCTTGATATTGTATCATGGGCAGAGTACTTTGCCAGTAGCAGTTTCCCCACCACATCTGCCATGAACCTGTATTCAACAGACAGGTTCCTTTTGAAGAGCTTGCTAGGGTTTCCCTCTGGATGACCCATCCTGGCAAGCAGTTCAGAATACTCTTCTCCAGATAGCTCAGCAGAGTCTTCTTCATTTCTCAACTCAAACACTTCTAATAGGATGGTTGGGGTCAAGGGTACCTGATTTCCAGCAATAGACCCAACTATTGTAGAGTTATCTTGGTTATGGGCAGTATAAACCCACTCCTTGATTTCATTAGAAGCCAGCTTGATCCTGGTGGTCATTATGGCAGTCAGATTCTGATCCTTGAACAAACCCAGTATATCTTGAAAAATCTGGTCAGTCGTGCTGAAGGATTCTATGTCAATGTCAAAACAAGCATCAAACTTCATTGCAGCAAGAATAGTAACTGACACAGCTATTGGTACCTGCAAAAACTTCAACAAACAAAACGACCAAGTGTAGAACTGTTTGGAGGGAAAGAAAATTCTTGCAGAGAAATCGAAAGCGCAAAAGAGAACGACGGCGAAAAAAGAGTTTTATATTAGGGTTCGACGCAGAAAAGGAAAGATCGTTGAACTCAGTTCGACGATCGAGGCTACTAAAGGAATCTGAAGAGTTTTCAACATCGTCGATCTCCGTTCGACGATATTGGAGAGCGTCGAGCTCCGTTCGACGATCGTTTAGAGAACATAATCGTCGAGCGCCGTTCGACGATCGTTGACCGGAAGAGATAGTTCATACTATTTGAGAGACGCTGAACTCAGTTCGACGATTTTTGGAAATCGTCGATCTCCGTTCGACGATCTTGGGACAAATCGTCGAGCGCAGTTCAGAGATCAGAAAAGCTCTAGACACTAAGAAAAATCAGAATGTTTGCCTAGTATTGGTCAATTTTTAAGCTTTCAAAATCTTGGATATTATTTAAGGCTTCCTCCATCTAACATTCCTAACTGATTTAGGAAGAAGGTGTGTTTCTTTTCATCCAAGGGCTTGGTGAAAATATCTCCCCTTTGTAAATCAGTTGGGATATATTGTAATTCAATTTTATTCTTTTCAACATTATCCCTTAAGAAATGATGCCTAATCTCTATGTGTTTTGTCCTACTATGGAGGACTGCATTTTGAGCTATAGAAATAGCACTAGTATTGTCACAAAAGATTTTAGACTTCTCTAAGTTGTAGCCATAGTATAGGAGTTGGTTTTGGATCCACAAGATTTGTGAACAACAACTGCCTGCAGTCATATATTCAACTTCAGCAGTTGAAGTTGACACAGATGTTTGTTTCTTACAAAACCAAGAGACAAGTCTGTCACCAAGGAACTGACAAGTTCCACTGGTGCTTTTCCTGTCAATTCTGCATCCAGCATAATCAGCATCAGAGAATCCAGTTAAATCAAATGCTGAATCTTTTGGATACCAGAGACATAGATTTGGACAACTTTTAACATACCTGAGAATCCTCTTTACTAAAGTTAGGTGTGACTCTCTAGGGCTTACTTGGAACCTAGCACATATACATGTAGCAAACATTATATCTGGTCTACTAGCTGTAAGATACAGTAAAGAGCCAATCATTGCTCTATATGTGGTCTGATCAACAGGTTTCCCATGTTCATCAGCATCCAATATAGCATTAGTAGGCATGGGTGTTTTCATACAAGATGCCTCAGACATACCAAATTTCTTAACCAGTTCATTTGCATATTTGGTTTGAGAAATAAAGATGCCTTCAGCATGTTGCTTGACTTGCAATCCCAGGAAGAAGGATAGCTCACCCATGCTACTCATCTCAAATTTAGAATGCATCAGGTTAGAAAACCTTCTGCATAATTTGGAGTCAGTAGAACCAAAAATGATATCGTCTACATAAATTTGTACTAGTAGGGTATGGGACTTATGGGTTCTAATGAAAAGAGTTTGGTCTACTCTACCCCTTATAAAACCATTTTCCAAGAGAAAGCATGCTAGGGTCTCATACCATACTCTAGGAGCTTGCTTGAGACCATATAATGCTTTGTTCAGTCTAAAAACATAATCAGGATAAGTTGGAGAGATAAAACCTGGAGGCTGTCTGACTTATACTTCCTCTTTGATGTCTCCATTCAAGAAAGCACTTTTGACATCCATTTGATATACCTTGAAGCCTTTGTGAGCTGCATAAGCTAGAAAAATTCTGATGGCTTCCAATCTTGCAACAGGTGCAAAGGTCTGGTCGTAGTCTATTCCTTCTTCTTGAGAGTAACCCTGAGCAACTAGCCTTGCCTTGTTTCTTATAATTACTCCTGAACATCTAGTTTGTTTCTGAATACCCATTTTGTTCCAACAATGGAATGATCCTTAGGCTTTGGCACTAGTTCTCATACTTTGTTCCTCTCAAATTGATGCAACTCTTCTTGCATTGCAATGATCCAGTGTGGATCTTGCTCTGCATCTTGAATGGACTGAGCTTCAATTTGAGATAGGAAGCAGGTGTGCAACAGGTTTTGGTTGACCTGATTTCTGGTTTGCACACCAGCTGAGATTACTCCAATTATTTGAGAAATTGGATGGTCTCTTGATGTTACTAAATCAACAGGGGGTGTTGATTGTTCACCAACCTGTGTTGTTGTTTCCTCTTGTGGTACAACAACTGGCTCTTCAAGTTGTTCTTCAATATGTTGAGCATGTTCTTCATCTTCACTGCTTTCATCCCTTTGAGTAACCTGTAACTTGTTCAGGTCTTCAACTAGAGAATGTTCCTGCAAAGGTTCTATGGTAGAAGAAATCTTCTCCTTGAAAGACATGTTAGTTTCATCAAATGAAATATGAACAGATTCCTCAATTTTCAAGGATGATTTATTATAGACCCTATAGGCCTTGCTGATCATGGAGTATCCCAGAAACACTCCTTCATCAGCTTTGGCTTGAAATTTTGCTAAATATTTCTTGTCATTATTATGAATGTAGCAAATACAACCAAAGACTCTAAAATAGTCAACTTTAGGTTTCTTCCCTTTGAGTAATTCATAGGGAGTCTTTCCCTTTAGTTTATGTATCAGACTTCTGTTCAACACATAGTTGGAGGTGTTCACTGCCTCTGCCCAGAAGGATAGAGGTAGATGAGCATCTGACAACAATGCAGTGGCAGATTCAATAAGTGTTCTATTTTTCCTTTCAGCTACCCCATTTTGTTGAGGAGTTCTAGGAGCTGAGAAAGTATGTCTGATCCCTTCACTTTGACAGAACTCTTGCATAAGAAGAGAATCAAACTCTGTCCCATGATCACTTCTGATCAGGGCAATATGAGTATTGAACTCAATCTGTATACATTTGAGAAACTCTATCAGACACTTAAAGTTATTTGACTTCTTCCTTAGAAAGAACACCCAAGTGAATCTAGAGAAGTCATCTACAACTACTAAAGTGTAGGATTTCCCTCCTAGGCTTTGTACTGAGATGGGTCCAAAAAGATCCATGTATAACAGATACAATATCCTAGGTGAATCACTCTTATTAAGTGACTTAAAGCTGTTTTTAGTTTGCTCGCCTAATTGACAAGCCCTGCAGAGTCCTTCCTTCTTGTAGGGGCCAGAAGGTAGACCTCTAACAAGGTTGTCTTTGGATAGCCTAGCAATAGTTCTAAGGTTTAGGTGTCCTAATCTCTTATGCCTTAAAGTATTTGGTCTACTGACAGAATTAAACAAGCAGATATCTACATCAGTTGAAAGAAAATCTACTAGGTAGATGTTACCTTTCCTTTTACCTATCAACACAGTTATGTTGTCCTCTGACTTGATTTTGCATAAGGCTTTGCTGAAGGTCACCTGGTAGCCTTCATCACATAGCTGACTGATGTTGATTAGGTTGTGCTTCAGTCCTTCCACATAAGCTACCTTCTTGAAGGTTACTGAACCAATCTGGACTGCACCATATCCTTTAGTTTGTCCAAAGTTTGAATCACCAAATATAACTTTGGGTCCAAGCTTGGTTCTGAAGGATATGAGGTTGTCCTTGTTCCCTGTCATGTGCTTAGAGCACCCACTATCCAAGTACCATTGCTGGTTAGATGTTGGATACGTCTTCTCCTGCATATAAGATAATTCATTTGTTTTTGACCCAGTTTACCTTGGGCCTAGGTTGATAACCTTTAAATTCTGAAATAAAAGACATCCCTGGTTTACTCTTATATCCTTCAGGATGATATCTCCTTGGAGGTATAACCCATTCAGTATAAGGGTTAAAGATTTGGGATGAAGGACCTTTAGGATTAAATTTTGATTTACCTTTGAAAACTTTTCCAGAGCTCTGACCTCTGTTCGACAATCTTGGAGCTGTGTTCGACGATCTTGGGTCAGATCATCGAGCTCCGTTCGACGGTCGACTATGGGTGAGGTTAGGTATTTGAGATCGTCGACCTGCGTTCGACGACTTTGGCTGAGATCGTCGATCTGCGTTCGATGATTGTGCCTGAGATCGTCGAGTTGCGTTCGGCGATCGTCGATCTTCATTCGGCGATCGTCGATCTCCGTTCGACGATTTCTGCTGGGACTTGGTTTTCTGAGGCAGATCAGAATTTTTCCTAGCAACCTCTACAACTCCCTTTCCTTTGTCAGAAATGAATTTGATTGGGGTTGTTAGAATAATAGGTTGGCTGGATGAGGCACCCAAGCCCAGTGTACTGTTAAATCTAGAGTTCACTGTGCTTGTGATGTCCATCAGCTTGATGCTTCTCCCATTAAGGGATTCTTCAAGCTTATTGGCCTCAGAGAGATCACTTTTCAGTGAAGCTATCTGTTCCCTACAGCACTCCAACTCCTGAGAGAGTTTGAGGTTTTCTGACTTTAAAGTATTGTGTTCAGATAATTGATTTCTGAGAGAGATAATCTCTTTCTCAGACTTTAGCAGGTCTAAACACAGTGCTTTAAATTCAGATTTAAAATCTTCTGAACTAAAATCAAAAGAACCAATTACCTGATCTTCTTCAGGTTGAGTCTCTGAGTCTGACTCTGACTCCTCTTCCTCTGAATTATGATGTGAGGCATTGATTGCCATCATGCAGAACTCCTTTTCTTCTGCATCATCCTCATCATCACTGGAGCTGGATGAGACTTCTGACTCTTCTTCAGTCTCACTCCAGGATTCAGCAACAAACCCTTTTCTTGTATGCTTGTTTTTGCTTGAAGAAGGTTTGCCATTGCCATTCCTTTTGGAGTCTTTCTCCTTTCTTCTTTCTTTTTTGTCCCTTCTATCCTTGTTCTTGTTATCTGCACAGTCAGGAACTATGTGCCCTGGTTTCCTGCAACCAAAGCAAATAATGTCTTTATTATTACTAATGGACTTGTCATACCTTGGCTTATCCTGCTCCTTGTATGATCTTCTTCTAAAGTCCTTTCTGGCCATTTTGTAAAATCTTTTGGCCAGCAGACTGAGTAGTTCATCATTGCCTGTGGCTTTATCTTCAGGCAGATCTTCAGTTGCTTTAAATGCTATGATCTTCTCTTTTCTTGTGGCTGGTGAGGCAGCCTTCTGTTCTTCCTCTCTATTTTTGATGAGTAGCTCATAGGATTTGAGCTTACCTAATAGAGCTTCAGTGGTGATCTCATTTAGACTTCTGGCATCCTTAATTGGCCAGATTCTTGAATCCCAAGTGCTGGGGAAGCACATTAGGATCTTGTCATTAAGTTCAGTTAGAGAGATCTCTTTGTCCAATGTCCTGAGTTCACTGACAATTAGACTTAGTCTGTTGTACATATCTCTCACTGACTCAGTCTCTCCCTTCTTGAAGTTCTCATATTGAGAGATGAGATGAGATCTTCTATCCTTTCTCTCATCAGCTGAGCCTGAGACTATTTCTGAGAGTTTGTCCCAAATTTCTTTTGCTGAATTACATTCAGCTACCTTTTGAAATATGTCATCTGACATTGTCTGGGCTAGGATATTCATGGCCTTAGCATTAGCTACCTTCCATCTCTTGATGTCAGCATCTGTTCCTGATGGAGGTGGCACAGCATTTGTGCTTGTGTTCTCTGAGGGTCTTGGACATACTGTCAAAACAGAATTAAAGATATCTTCGTCAATAGAACTCATGTAAAGCCTAATCCTTGCTTTCCAAAGTGCAAACTTGGATAGATTGCACACTGGAGGTCTGGTGCTAGCATAATCTTTGTTTTGGGCCATGATTTGTGAAAACAAAATCTAATAATAAAACACTAAAGAAAAGCAGATCTAACTTGGGATCTTTGGGTTCAGGTGTTAGCCTGTACAACCAATCAGGTATGGTATGTTTAACCAACCTCCCTCTGATACCAATTAAAAGTGCAGCTAGATCTGATATACTCTAGAGGGGGGTGAATAGAGTATATGGTGCTTTGAAACTTTTTACAACAACTGTTGTAATAAGAGTGAGCAGGGAAGCAATAATAAACCTAATCACAGCACTAAGTAAAACAAAAACTAAGCACAGAAGAATCAAGGCCAAAAACAAAAATGAAAACAAGCAAAACCAGAAGACACAAGGAAATATAGTGGTTCCCCTAAACTTGGGTACATCCACTCTTCTACCACCCTAGGTAGGAATCCACTGCAGGATGAGTTGATTAGTTGTCCTGGGCACCGATGAGGTTTTGATAAGGTGCTCAAAAATCAAAGCAGATTTTTTGATCAGGTGTCTTTCCACCAATGAGCTTTTGACAAGGTGCTCAAAAACCAAGCTCAAACTTTTGAAGGGAGTTTGAGAAACCCTTTACAGAGTGGGGGTGAGAGAATGATGGAAGTCTTCTCTTTCTCAAACAACTGAGAAGACTATGTGGATTGTTGTTGTCAAAGCTCCCCCTGAATCCTTGAGATCTTCAGGAAGATAAGCTTTGATGAGGGTGATGGGCCTTCAAAGATTGAATTCCAGCAATAGATGATTTCAGCAATAGCTGAAATGTTGAATGTCTGGAGTCTGCAAATATGTTGGCCTTGAACACTTTGAAGACTAAGGAGATCTAAAGATTTGAGAAGGCTTGATCTCCTTGGATGTGTGTTCTTCAGAATTCTTTTATGACAGAAGATTTTTGAATATATCTCAGTAATCTGTATCCTCTCTCTGTATTGTATGTGTTCTCTTGAGAGATTCAAAAATCCTGTCTTTTATTCTCTGGTATAGAATCGAATTAAATTCTCTATCAAGTATAGTCGTTGGCCTGCATTAATTGCATCCTTAATTGCATAATCTCTTCTGGAGGAAAGTCCACAGATATAATCCTTGAAAAATCCCTTGAAACTCGGTCCAGAATTGAATGAAAACGGCTAGGAAATCTCTGAATTAATTGCAGAATAACTCCTGACTGATTTGAATTTAAATGTAGAAACATCCTGGAAGTTATCTGTAATCGTCGAACTGAGTTCTACTATCGTCGAGCTGAGCTCAGCGATCTGGAAATATACAGCAGCAAGAGTATCGTCGATCTGAGCTCAAAGATCGTCGAACTGAGCTCAGAGATAAAGATCCAAAGCAGAGTCAAAATCATCGACCTGAGCTCACCGATCGTCGAATGGAGTTCGACGATATTATGAAGTTGAGCTCAGCGATCGTCGAATGGAGTTCGACGATCTGTCGAAGTTGAGCTAGACGATCGTCGACCGGAGTTCGACGAATCGTCGTGCTGAGCTCGACGATATGACTTAGTCTCCAAACACAAAATCTTGGTCTTCAGGGCAGCTTCCAAGCATAGACTTCTAACCCTTAGACTCAATTCTAATTGACCTATTAAGCTATACAGGAGGTCAAGCAAAGATTCCTAGAGACATAGTGATCCTGACCCAAATTAGTAATAGGGTGTTCCAACAGTGTACCTGATTTGAAGAAGTCTCACCCTACTCAATGATATGCATCAAGGTGTATTTGATGTGTTTTGAGTTTAAATGTGCAGGTTAAGTAATTGCAGGAAATGCAGAAAAATTTCTAAGTCCATGTGTCAACACCTAGAGAAGCAGTGTCGACACTTATGAAGGCTTGTGTCAACACTGGAGAAAAGTTGTGTCGACACTTGGAGTTAATTGTGTCGACACTTGGAAAGGCTGAGTCGACACCAGAATCAACTGTGTCGACACCAGAAGGAATGTGTCGACACACAGTGAAGCTCAGTCGACACACAGAGAAGCAAAGTCGACAGAATCAGTGTCGACACCAAAAGACAGTATCGACACACAGGAATACTTAGTCGACATCAAATGCGTCGACACATAGAGGCAGTGTCGACACACAGAAGTATTTGTCAACATCAACTGTGTCGACACACAGGACTTATGTCGACACACAACAAAGCTTCAACAAAGTTAGAGTAAAGAAGTATTTGTGTCGACACAAAGGAGATGTGTCGACACACAGCAAGTTTCTATTATGTTAAAGGAGAAGTATTTGTGTCGACACCACAAAGGCTTGTGTCGAAACATTCAACAGAAGGCTTATGTCGACACACAGAATCAGTGTCGACACATTCTAAAGAAGCAATGTCGAGAAGCTGTTACAACAACAAAAGGAGTTGTGTCGACACCACCAAGGCTAGTGTCAACACTTAGTCCACTTGTGTCGACACTTATTCTAATTATGTCGACCCATAATGAAGATCAGTCTCGACACTTTCAGACAGAGATAGTGATTTCAAGAAGTGACTGCATGACTTGACAACTGCCATTTCTAACCGGTCAATTACTACTGTCAGAGCTGTCAGAAGGTTGTTAGAAACCGGATCAGCCGGTTACCATGGAGGAAGACTATATAAAGGCTTTCTCCTTCAACAGAAAGTGATGATCAATCATTGAAGAATATAGATTTTGAGCGATACAGATAGAAGTAATTATACAGAAGATTTTTGACAGAAGATCTAGAAGAAGTTGGATATAGAGAGCTCCATCTAAGAAGAGCAGTTGCTGAATCAGGCTGCAAAGAAAGATTCAGATTGAGATCTAAATCTTAAGTCAGAAGCTGATTGAAGATCAACTTCACAGAAGATTCAACCCTACTGAGTTCAGATTCAAGAAGCTTTGAAGAAAGCTAAGAGAGGTTGATCTCTTCCATCAAGTTCTTCCAAGAACTATTCAAGAAGCCATCCATCCCTTCTCTCTCTTTCAGGGTGGTGGTCATAAACTTTGTTTAATCAAATTTCTGTAAGATCTATTATAGATCTAAGCTGTAAGCCTGTTTTATAAAGGTTGAGTGTAAGAGAGGTAGATCTCTGAGTGTAGGTCTTGTTGAAGACTGAGGTGGGGCTTTGTGCCTGAGTTGTAGGAGACTATGTTCTCTGAGTGTAGGCCTTGGTGAAGGCTGAGGTAGGGCTGTTTGCCTGAGTTATAGGAGTGGGGACACTCTGAGTTGTAGGAACCTGGTTTGTGTTCTGAGCTACTGTAAGATCTAAGGATCTGAGGAGAAGTGCAGAAGTTAGGCCGAATCTAGTACACTGCTAGATAGGCGAAGGGGGAAAGTGGATGTACCCAGACCTTGGGGAACCACTATAAAAATCTATGTACACTCTGTGTTGAATTATTTATGTGATTGATGTGTTGTGTAATAGTAGAATTTGCAGTTTCTGCTTAAATTACAGAACATATTGTCTGCCTTACAAGTAAAAGAAAAAGTACACCTATTCACCCCCCCTAGGTGGTTAGGCACAAATTCTTTCAAGTGGTATCAGAGCCAGGTTGCTCAAAAAAGTACTTAACAGTCAGATTGAGATCCTTAAGGCAGATTTAAGATTCAAGAAATCAAGAAAATGGGTTCAGGAGAGAATCATAAGGAACTAGGTTTAATGAAACTACTCATATGTAGAAAGGAGATATTTGGCATCTAGAAAGAAAGGGTCAGGCTGTTTATGGAGGCTTCTGATCCAAGGATCTATATCACAGTAAAAGAAGGTCCTTATGTTCCAATGAAGATATCAATTCCAGATGCAAACTAGAGAATTCCCAAGGATTATTCAGAGATGACCAAGGATGAGATCATCTTGGCAACTATGGATAAGAGAGCCCAGAATATCATAGTGTCATTGATGATGCAACCTTTCAGAATTTGATTCATTGCAAGACTTCAAAGGAAATGTGGGATACTTTGGTAGTCTATATGGAAGGGTCTGAAGAATTAAGACAAGACAGAAAATCTATGTTAAATCAGGAATATGAAAGTTTCAGACAAGGGAAGTCTGACAGCATAACTAAGTGTTACAAAAAGTTCTATAGGATATTGAATGAGTTGATGTCCTATGGAAGAATCTTCAGCACATATGAGCTGAATGATAAATTCTTAAGATCCTTGACAAAGGATTGAGACACAAAGATTTGTGCCATTAGAGAAGTGGCCAAACTTGCAGATATTTCTCCTCCAACCTTATTTGGAAAGTTGTTGTCATATGAGATGCAACTTATGGCAAGGAAAGAGGAAGAGAAGAGTGAAAAAGGTGAGCATAGAGAAAAGTCTGTGACCTTTAAGGTTGAAGCCACTAAGAAGAATAGGAGGATGTCTCCATCACCTCCTAAGATTGTTACTGAAACTGCTTCAGAAAATTCAGACAACCAGAATTCAGTCAGCAGTGACTCAAATGAAGCTCTTGCTGCCTTCACAAGGCAGTTTCAGAGATTTCTGAAGAAGAAGCGGTGGAAGTCTAAGCCTTTCACATCTAAGTCTAAGGATGATTATATCAACAGAGGAAATCATCCAGGAAAGACAGGAGCAAGTCTAAGCCAAACAAGTCTACAACATCAAAGATTGTTTGCTACTATTGTAACAGGTATGGACATGTAGTAGCTGAATGTCCAGATAAAAGAAAAGAGACTGTAGATAAGAAGAAGAGTCAACATCAGAACAAGAAGGAGAAGTCCTTTGTTGCTAAGAATGAGAAGACCTTGTCAGATCAGTCATCTTCAGAGTCAGAATCTGAAGCTGAGGCTTACATTGGTCTGTTTGCTGCAGATGAAGAAGAAGAGTTTCTCCAGGTACTGAACTTTTTATATGAACAAGAAGACCATCAGTGCAAGGGACTGATGGCTGTATTAGAAGAGAACAAGTGCCAGGATCAGCCTGGTCCTAGTAAGGTACAATGTCTTTCATATTGCAGTACTGAGTCAGAGTCAGCAACATCTGCATCAAGTGATGTAGATGGGTCTGAGTCTGAAGGTGATATTCATCAGTTGATAGATGAATATAGAGATTTATTGCAGGCACTTAAGAAGAGCAAAAATCTGGTCAAATCACTGACTAAGGAAATTACTAATCATAAGATGGCTGCATCTGATTCAGAAAAATTGCTGGATCAAAAACTGAATGAGATTGCCAGATTGAAAAATATAACTGTTATTCAAATGGGCACAATCACATTCAAGAATGATCAGATTAGAAATCTGGAGGTTAGACTTTAGAAAGAGAAAGAGATAGTGGCTAGCTTTTCTAAACCTAAATCTGTTTTACCATTGATTGATGAGTTTGTACCTCAAAAGGGTAATGCTGGATTAGGGTTTCTGTTGGAACATCCTATTACTAATTTGGGTCAGGATCACTATGTCTCTAGGAACCTTTGCTTGACCTTCTGTTTAGCTTAATAGGTCAATTAGAATTGAGTCTAAGGGTTAGAAGTCTAGGTTTGGAAGCTGCCTTGAAAGACCAGGATTCTCTGTCTAAAGACCAAGTCATATCGTCGAGCTCAGCACGACGATTCGTCGAACTCCGGTCGACGATCGTCTAGCTCAACTTCGACAGATCGTCGATCTCTGTTCGACAATTGCTGAGCTCAACTTCATAATATCGTCGAACTCCATTCGATGATCGGTGAGCTCAGGTCGACGATTTTGACTCTGAAAGTGCAACTAGATCTGATATACTCTAAAGGGGGGGTGAATAGAGTATATGGTGCTTTAAAAACTTTTACAGACTTTTACAACTATTGTTGTAATATGTGTGAGCAGGGAAGCAATAAAAAATCTAATCACAAAACTAAGCTAAGCAAGAACTAAGCACAGAGAAATCAAGGCCAGAAACAAAAATGAAAGCAAGCAAAACCAGAAGACACAAGGAAATATAGTGGTTCCCCAAACTTGGGTACATCCACTCTTCTACCACCCTAGGTAGGAATCCACTGCAGGATGAGTTGATCAGGTGTCCTGGGCACCAATGAGCTTTTGATAAGGTGCTCAAAAACCAAAGCAGATTTTTTGATCAGGTGTCTTGCCACAAATGAGCTTTTGACAAGGTGCTCAAAAACCAGGTTCAAACTTTTGAAGAGAGTTTGAAAAACCCTTTACAGAGTGGGGGTGAGAGAGTGATGGAAGTCTTCTCTTTCTCAAACAACTGAGAAGACTATGTGGATTGATGTCAAAGCTCCCCCTGAATCCTTGAAATCTTCAGGAAGAAAAGCTTTGCTGAGGGTGATAGGCCTTCAAAGGTAGAACTCCAGCAATAGATGATTTCAGCAATAGCTGAAATGTTGAGTGTCTGGAGTCTTGAAAAGTATGTTGGCCTTGAACACTTTGAGAGCTGAAGAGATCTGAAGATTTGAAAGACTTGATCTCCTTGGATGAGTGTTCTTCAGAATTATCTTTGACAGAAGATTTTTGAATAATTCTCTGTAATCAGTATTCTCTCTCTGTATTGTGTGTTCTATTTTGTTGTGTATATGAGATTCAAAAAGTTCTATCTTTTATTCTCTGGTACAGAATAGAATATTATTCTATGTCAAGGATAGCCGTTGGTCTGCATTAATTGCATCCTTAATTGCATAATCTCTTCTGGAGGAAATTCCACAGAAACATTCCTTTAAAAATCCCTTGAAACTTGGTCCAGAATTGAATGAAAATGGCTAGCAAATCTCTGATTTAATTGCAGAATAACTCCTAACTGATTTGAATTTGAATTCTGGAAGTTATCTGAAATCGTCGAACTGAGCTCTGCTATCGTCGAGCTGAGCTCAGCGATCTGAAAATACACAGCAGTAAAATAATCGTCGATCTGAGCTCAAAGATCGTCGAACTGAGCTCAGAGATAAAGATCCAAAGCAGAGTCAAAATCGTCGACCTGAGCTCACCGATCGTCGAATGGAGTTCGACGATATTATGAAGTTGAGCTCAGCGATCGTCAAATGGAGTTCGACGATCTGTCGAAGTTGAGCTAGACGATCGTCGACCGGAGTTCGACGAATCGTCGTGCTGAGCTCGACGATATGACTTAGTCTCCAGACTGAGAATCCTGGTCTTTAGGGCAGCTTCCAAACCTAGACTTCTAACCCTTAGACTCAATTCTAACTGACCTATTAAGCTATACAGAAGGTCAAGCAAAAGGTTCCTAGAGACATAGTGATCCTGACCCAAATTAGTAATAGGGTGTTCCAACAATCTCCCCCTATTTTGGTTAGGATTACTATTTACAGACTTTGGAAAAAAAATTGAATAACAACATACAATCAAAAGAACATAAAAACAACAACTAGACATTGCAGAAACATCACAGAGATATATATATGGCATCCAGATAATCTGAAATTCAGAAACTGTCACCTTACAATGTTATTTCTTCTCTTTGCCTTTAACCATTTTAATTTCTCTGTTTGGATTTAGGGCTTCTTTGTTGGACCTGGTGTCATCTGCTGCACCCAAATAAGTTTGCTTTGTAGGCCTGGGAACCACAGCTGCAGGATGTAATTTCATGTATCTCTCAGCATCAAAGAATTTACTAGAAGCATATCTGTCTATTTCTTTCTGTCTTTGCTCAGACATTGTAGAAATGTTGGAAGAATCTAATCCTTGATCTCTGGCCTTCTTAATCTGGTCCAATGCAGACAATTCCTTCATCCTGGCAGTCCAAGCAGCTGGATTGTTTTCAAGGTCCTCAAAAGGTACAGGTGGCTCATACCTGTTGGAAGGATTGTCTTGAGGAGGCCTGACAGACACAGTCTCTTTCAGCTTATAAGGGAAAGGACCTGAAGATGTATCAGATGAAACATGTCCTCCCCTAGAATATGGGTGCTGCCTGGAGTACCCTTTAGAATATACTTGAAAGTCTCTCTGATTACCCCTATATCCTCCTCTCCTAGAATATGAACCCCTGGATTGGCTTTCCCTTTGATAGGATCTGGCATGAGGTTGATAGGGAGCCTGGCTTCTAGCTGGGGGTTGACTTGTAGAGCTTCCACCTGCACCTGCATCAAGAGGAGGTGGTGGAGGAGGATGAGGGTGCTGGAATTGGGATGAGCCCTTCTCATATTTTCTCTTTTTCTTCATGGCTTTCAACTGGTTCTTGGAATACTGCATCCAATATTCAGTGATTGGGCAATTATGAAGGATATAATAAGGAATATCATTATTATCCTTAACTTTAGCAGGAGGAACCCTTTTCATAGCCTTGCTCCTTGCCTTCCTTTTCCTGGCAATGGTAGCAGATGAGTCATCAGAGTCTGTTTTGAATTCATCAGATTCAGAACTCTGATCATCATATAAAGCATCTATTTCCTTCATTAAATCCTTCTTTAGTTGAACAGCAGCAGATGAGGCAGAAGTTGAGATAGCAGCAGCAGTAGGGGCAGCAGCAGTTGGAGGAGGTGAGGCAGAAACAACAGCAGCAGGAGGAGAGGTGACAGCAGCAGCAACTGTCTCACTAACATCAGCAGAAACTTCACTAACAGCAGTAGAAACAGCAGAAACAACATCAAAAACTGCAGCAGGCTCAAAATTAGTGGCCTCTGACATCAGAAGATCCTTGGATATTGGTGCATCAGAAACAGTTGGAATTTCAGCAGCAGTAAGAATATCTTCAGCAGCAGCAGCATCAACATTCTCAGAAGCAAAGTCAGTCCTTTCTTCAGAAGCAGTAGCAATGACTGAATGTACAAAAGAAGTGAGGATGCTAGGGTCACAGCAAGACAATGACACAAGTGTCTTGGATAAGTCTTCTGGGGGCTGGACAGCATTACTCTCTGGCAGACAGCTAAAAAAGGCAGAATCAAAAGCAGATAGCAAAGACCTTAGGTCTATTGCAAGAACTGCAGTAGGAGGCTCAGCAGCAGCAGCAACAAGAGGAGGAGCAGCAGAAGAAGCAGAAACAGCAGCAGCAACAGCAAGAAGGCTTTCTTCATATGGCATCTCCCCCTGCCTAGATGCAGATACATCTGGATCAAGGCACACTGTTGTAGGTGCTGCCTGAGGAAAGAGGGAGGAAGGCCTGGCAGAGAGAGCTGCCACTGACAGGTGTAGAGGAGCCAAGGAGGTCTCTAATAGTAGAGTTAGCCTGGGGGCAAGTAACTCATACAACCTGTCAGCTAGGGCTGAAAGGTCTACTTGCTCAACAGCTGGAGCAGAGGTAGATGGAATAGGAGCAGCTGGGGATGCTGGAAGGGAAGGGCTGGAGAATTGGGGAATGGAGGGCTGAGGTGTTGGTAGGGTGGATATGGAGGACAGGGGAATGGAGATGGATGGAGTGAATGTTGGTTGGTCTATGATGTGGTGTAGGAGATCTTGGAATGAGGTGGAGGAGGAGGGTAACTCAGGAGGAGATGAGGGGGAATCATCCATAAAGGAATCATCCAGAAGGGTGAAGGATGGAATAGATGGTGAAGAGGTGACATCTGGAGGAAGGTATGAGAACAGAGGGTGGAATTGGTCTTCTGGTGGAGGGATAATGGGGTCTGGAGATGGAGTTGATGTTGGAGATGGGCTGGATATGGTGATGGTGGATGGAGCTGGAATGGTGGATGGTAAGGGCAGGGATGGAATTAGAGGAGGAGGGTAACTCAGGAGGAGATGAGGGGGAATCATCCATAAAGGAATCATCCAGAAGGGTAAAGGATGGAATGGATGGTGAAGAGGTGACATCTGGAGGAGGGTATGAGAACAGAGGGTGGAATTGGTCTTCTGGTGGAGGGAGAATGGGGTCTGGAGATGGAGTTGATGTTGGAGATGGGCTGGATATGGTGATGGTGGATGGAGCTGGAATGGTGGATGGTAAGGGCAGGGATGGAATTGGAGGAGGAGGAGAGGCAGCAACAGCAGCATCCAGGTCATCTGCAGGAGCAGAGACCTGTGGAGGAGTGACTCTTGGAGTCCTTGTGCCTGAAGGAGCACTGGAGGAGGGCCTGCTAGCTTGCTTATTTGCCTGTCCCACTTGCCAAAGAGGGCACAGGTTAGTCTCTTGGAGGCATTTATGTGAACTCCAGAGGAGACCAGCAAGGCAGGGCACCTGGTCTGCAGGAAAACTCCAAGAATCCTTCCAAAATTAACAAAACTCTTGTTTATTTTCTTCTTGATTAGGTCAAAGAAGACCTCTCCCCAGTTCAAATTTTTCTTATCCACCAGAGCTCCCATGAGACAGAGCTGATGTCTGGATATAGTATCATGGGCAGAGTGCTTTGCCAGCAGCACTTTCCCTACCACATCTGCCAGGAACCTGTATTCAACAGACAGATTCCTTTTGAATAACTTGCTAGGGTTTCCCTCTGGATGACCCATCCTGGCAAGCAGGTCAGAAAACTCCTCTCCAGATAACTCAGCAGATTCTTCTCCATTTATCAATCCAAAAACTTCTGTTAAAATTATGGGGGTCAAGGGGACCTGATTTCCAGCTATTGACCCAACCATGGTGTTGTTGTCTTGAGTATGAGCAGTATACACCCACTCTTTGATTTCATCTGAAGCCAGCTTGATCCTGGTGGTCATGAGGGCAGTTAGATTCTGATCCTTGAACAAACCCAGTATGTCTTGGAAAATCTGATCAGTGGTGCTGAAAGATTCCAGATCAATGTCAAACCTGGCATCGAACTTCATTGCGGCAAGAACTGCAACTGACACAGCCATTGTACCTGCAAAAACTCAACAAACAAAACGACCAAGCGTAGAACTGTTTGGAGGGAAAGAAAATCTTGCAGAGAAATCTAAAGCGCAAAAGAGAACGACGGCGAAAAAAGAGTTTTATATTAGGGTTCGACGCAGAATTGGAAAGATCATTGAACTCAGTTCGACGATCGAGGCTTCTAAAGGAATCTGAAGAGTTTTCAACATCGTCGATCTCCGTTCGACGATATTGGAGAGCGTCGAACTCCGTTCGACGATCGTTCAGATAACATAATCGTCAAGCGCCGTTCGACGATCGTTCACCGGAAGAGATAGTTCATACTATCTGAGAGGCGCTGAACTCAGTTCGACGATTTTGGAAATCGTCGATCTCCGTTCGACGATCTTGGGGCAAATCGTCGAGCGCAGTTCAGAGATCAGAAAAAGTCTAGACACTAAGAAAAATCAGAATGTTTGCCTAGTCTTGGTCAAATTTTGAGCTTTCAAAATCTTGGATATTATTTAAGGCTTCCTCCATCTAACATTCCTAACTGATTTAGGAAGAAGGTGTGTTTCTTTTCATCCAAAGGCTTGGTGAAAATATCTCCCCTTTGTAAATCAGTTGGGATATATTGTAATTCAATTTTATTCTTTTCCACATTATCCCTTAAGAAATGATGCATAATCTCTATGTGTTTTGTCCTACTATGGAGGACTGGATTTTGAGCTATGGAAATAGCACTTGTGTTATCACAAAAGATTTTAGACTTCTCTAAGTTGTAGCCATAGTCTAGGAGTTGGTTTTGAATCCACAAGATTTGTGAGCAACAACTGCCTGCAGCCATATATTCAGCTTCAGCAGTTGAAGTTGACACAGATGTTTGTTTCTTACAAAACCAAGAGACAAGTCTGTCACCAAGGAACTGACAAGTTCCACTGGTGCTTTTCCTGTCAATTCTGCATCCAGCATAATCAGCATCTGAGAATCCAGTTAAATCAAATGCTGAATCTTTTGGATACCAGAGACCTAGATTTGGACAACTCTTAACATACCTGAGAATCCTCTTTACTAATGTTAGGTGTGACTCTCTAGGGCTTACTTGGAACCTAGCACATATACATGTAGCAAACATTATATCTGGCCTACTAGCTGTAAGATACAATAAAGAGCCAATCATTGCTCTATATGTTGTCTGATCAACAGGTTTCCCATGTTCATCAGCATCCAATACAGCATTGGTAGGCATGGGTGTTTTCATACAAGATGCCTCAGACATACCAAATTTCTTAACCAATTCATTTGCATATTTGGTTTGAGAAATAAAGATGCCTTCAGCATGTTGCTTGACTTGCAATCCTAGGAAGAAGGATAGCTCACCCATACTACTCATCTCAAATTTAGAATGCATTAGGTTAGAAAACCTTCTGCACAATTTGGAGTCAGTAGAACCAAAAATGATATCGTCTACATAAATTTGTACTAGTAGGGTATGGGACTTATGGGTTCTAATGAAAAGAGTTTGGTCTACTCTACCCCTTATAAAACCATTTTCCAAGAGAAAGCATGCTAGGGTCTCATACCATGCTCTAGGAGCTTGCTTGAGACCATATAATGCTTTGTTCAGTCTAAAAACATAATCAGGATAAGTTGGAGAGATAAAAGCTGGAGGTTGTTTGACATAAACTTCCTCTTTGATGTCTCCATTTAAGAAAGCACTTTTGACATCCATCTGATATACTTTGAAGCCTTTGTGAGCTGCATAAGCTAGAAATATTCTGATGGCTTCCAATCTTGCAACAGGTGCAAAGGTCTGGTCGTAGTCAATTCCTTCTTCTTGAGAGTATCCCTGGGCAACTAGCCTTGCCTTGTTCCTTATAATTACTCCTTGATCATCCAGTTTGTTTCTGAATACCCACTTTGTTCCAACAATGGAATGATCCTTAGGCTTTAGCACTAGTTCCCATACCTTGTTCCTCTCAAATTGATGCAACTCCTCTTGCATTGTAATGATCCAGTGTGGATCTTGCTCTGCATCTTGAATGGACTGAGGTTCAATTTGAGATAGGAAGCAGGTGTGCAACAGGTTTTGGTTGACCTAATTTCTGGTTTGCACACCAGCTGAGATTTCTCCAATTATTTGGGAAATTGGATGGTCTCTTGATGTTACTAAATCAACAGGGGGTGTTGATTGTTCACCAACCTGTGTTGTTGTTTTCTCTTGTGGTACAACAACTGGCTCTTCAGGTTGTTCTCCATTATGTTGAGCATTCCCTTCATCTTCACTGCTTTCATCTTCTTGAGCAACTTGTAACTTGTTCATATCTTCAACTAGAGAATGTTCCTGCAAAGGTTCTATGGTAGAAGAAATCTTCTCCTTGAAAGACATGTTAGTTTCATCAAATGAAATGTGAACATATTCCTCAATTTTCAAAGATGATTTATTATAGACCCTATAAGCCTTACTGATCATGGAGTATCCCAGAAACACTCCTTCATCAGCTTTGGCTTGAAATTTTGCTAGATATTTCTTGTCATTATTATGAATATAGCAAATACAACCAAAAACTCTAAAATAGTCAACTTTAGGTTTCTTCCCTTTGAGTAGTTCATAGGGAGTCTTTCCCTTCAGTTTATGTATCAGACTTCTGTTCAGCACATAGTTGGAGGTGTTCACTGCCTCTGCCCAAAAGGATAGAGGTAGATGAGCATCTGACAACAATGTGGTGGCAGATTCAATAAGGGTTCTATTTTTCCTTTTAGCTACCCCATTTTGTTGAGGAGTTCTAGGAGCTGAGAAAGTATGCCTAATCCCTTCACTCTGACAGAACTCTTGCATAAGAAGAGAATCAAACTCTGTCCCATGATCACTTCTGATTAGGGCAATGTGAGTATTGAACTCAATCTGTATGCATTTGAGAAACTCTGTCAGACACTTAAAGTTATCAGACTTCTTCCTTAGAAAGAACAACCAAGTGAATCTAGAGAAGTCATCTACAACTACCAAAGTGTAGGATTTCCCTCCTAAGCTTTGTACTGTGATGGGTCCAAACAGATCCATGTGTAACAGATACAATATCCTAGGTGAATCACTCTTATTAAGTGACTTAAAACTGTTTTTAGTTTGCTTGCCTAATTGACAAGCCCTGCAGAGTCCTTCCTTCTTGTAGGGGCCAGAAGGTAGTCCTCTAACAAGATTGTCCTTAGATAACCTAGCAATAGTTCTAAGGTTTAGGTGTCCTAATCTCTTATGCCATAAAACATTTGGTCTACAGACTGAATTAAACAGGCAGATATCTACATCAGTTGAAAGAAAATCTACTAGATAGATGTTACCTTTCCTTTTACCTGTCAACACAGTTGTGTTGTCCTCTGACTTGATTTTGCATAAGGCTTTGCTGAAGGTCACCTGGTAGCCTTCATCACACAGCTGACTGATGCTAATTAGGTTGTGCTTCAGTCCTTCCACATAAGCTACCTTCTTGAAGGTTACTGAACCAATCTGGACTGCACCATATCCTTTAGTTTGTCCAAAGTTGGAATCACCAAAGATAACTTTGGGTCCAAGCTTGGCTCTAAAGGAAGTGAGGTTGTCCTTATTCACTGTCATGTGCTTAGAGCACCCACTATCCAAATACCATTGCTGGTTAGATGTTGGATAGGTCTTCACCTGCACATAAGACAATTCTTTTGTTTTTGACCCAGTTTACCTTGGGCCTAGGTTGATAATCTCTAGATTCTGAAATGAAAGACATCCCAGGCTGACTCTTATATCCTTCAGGATGATATCTCCTTGGAGGTATAATCCATTCAGTATAAGGGTTAAAGTTTTGGGATGAAGAACCCTTAGGATTCAATTTTGATTTGCCTTTGAAAAAGTTTCCAGAGCTCTGACCTCTATTCGACGATCTTGGAGCTGCGTTCGACGATCTTGGGTCAGATCGTCGAGCTCCGTTCGACGGTCGACTATGGCTGAGGTCAGGTATATGAGATCGTCGACCTGCGTTCGACGACTTTGGCTGAGATCGTCGATCAGCGTTCGACGATTTTTCCTAAGATCGTCGAGCTGCGTTCGGCGATCGTCGATCTTCATTCGGCGATCGTCGATCTACGTTCGACGATTTCTACTGGGACTTGGTTTTCTGAGGCAGATCAGAATTTTTCCTAGCAACCTCTACAACTCCCTTTCCCTTGTCAGAAATGAATTTGATGGGAGTTGTTAGGACTATAGGTTTGCTGGATGAAGCACCCAAGCCCAGTGTACTGTTAAATCTAGAGTTCAATGTGCTTGTGATGTCCATCAGCTTGATGCTTCTCCCATTAAGGGATTCTTCAAGCTTCTTGGCCTCAGAGAGCTCACTTTTCAGTGAAGCTATCTGTTCCCTACAGCTCTCCAACTCCTGAGAGAGTTTGAGGTTTTCTGACTTTAGAGCATTGTGTTCAGATAATTGATTTCTGAGAGAGATAATCTCTTTATCAGACTTTAGCAGGTCTAAACACAGTGCTTTAAATTCAGATTTAAAATCTTCTGAACTAAAATCAAAATAACTAATTACCTGATCTTCTTCAGGTTGGGTCTCTGAGTCTGACTCTGACTCCTCTTCTTCTGAGTTATGTTGTGAGGCATTGATTGCCATCATGCAGAACTCCTTTTCTTCTGCATCATCCTCATCATCACTGGAGCTGGAAGAGGCTTCTGACTCCTCTTCTGTCTCACTCCAGGATTCAGCAACAAACCCTTTCCTTGTATGCTTATTTTTGCTTGAAGAAGGTTTGTTATTGTCATTCCTTTTGGAGTCTTTCTCCTTCCTTCTTTCTTTCCTGTCCCTTCTGTCCTTGTTCTTGTTCTCTGGACAGTCAGGAACTATGTGCTCTGGTTTCCTGCAACCAAAGCAAATAATGTCTTTATTATTACCAATGGACTGGTCATACCTTGGCTTATCCTGCTCCTTGTATGATCTTCTTCTGAAGTCCTTTCTGGCCATCTTGTAGAATCTTTTGGCCAACAAGCTGAGTAGTTCATCATTGCCTGTGGCTTTATCTTCAGGCAGATCCTCAATTGCCTTGAAGGCTATGGTCTTCTCTTTCCTTGTGGCTGGTGAAGCAGCCTTCTGTTCTTCCTCTCTATTCTTAATGAGTAGCTCATAAGATTTCAGCTTACCCAACAAAGCTTCAGTGGTGATCTCATTCAGACTTCTGGCATCCTTAATTGGCCAGATTCTTGAATCACAAGTGCTGGGGAAGCACATTAGGATCTTGTCATTAAGTTCTGTTAGAGAGATCTCCTTGTCCAATGTCCTTAGTTCACTGACAATTAGACTTAGTCTGTTGTACATGTCTCCCACTGACTCAGTCTCTCCCTTCTTGAAGTTCTCATATTGAGAGATGAGATGGGATCTTCTGTCTTTTCTCTCATCAGCTGAGCCTGAGACTATTTCTGAGAGCTTGTCCCAAATTTCCTTGGCTGAATTACATTCAGCTACCTTTTGAAATATGTCATCTGACAATGTCTGGGCCAGGATGTTCATAGCCTTGGCATCAGCTACTTTCCATTTTTTGATATCAGCATCTGTTCCTGATGGAGGTGGAACAGCATTTGTACTTGTGCTCTCTGGGGGTCTTGAACACACTGTCAAAATAGAATTAAAAATATCTTCGTCAATGGAATTCATGTAAAGTCTAATCCTTGCTTTCCAAAGTGCAAACTTTGACAGATTGCACACTGGAGGTCTGGTGCTAGCATAATCTTTGTTTTGGTCCATGATTTGTGCAAACAAAATCTAATAATAAAATACAAAAGAAAACAGATCTAGGTTGGGATCTTTGGGTTCAGGTGTTAGCCTGTACAACCAATCAGGTATGGTATGTTTAACCAACCTCCCTCTGATACCAATTGAAAGTGCAACTAGATCTGATATACTCTAAAGGGGAGGGTGAATAGAGTATATGGTGCTTTAAAAACTTTTACAGACTTTTACAACTATTGTTGTAATATGTGTGAGCAGGGAAGCAATAAAAAATCTAATCACAAAACTAAGCTAAGCAAAAACTAAGCACAGAGAAATCAAGGCCAGAAACAAAAATGAAAGCAAGCAAAACCAGAAGACACAAGGAAATATAGTGGTTCCCCAAACTTGGGTACATCCACTCTTCTACCACCCTAGGTAGGAATCCATTGCAGGATGAGTTGATCAGGTGTCCTGGGCACCAATGAGCTTTTGATAAGGTGCTCAAAAACCAAAGCAGATTTTTTGATCAGGTGTTTTGCCACCAATGAGCTTTTGACAAGGTGCTCAAAAACCAGGTTCAAACTTTTGAAGGGAGTTTGAAAAACCCTTTACAGAGTGGGGTTGAGAGAGTGATGGAAGTCTTCTCTTTCTCAAACAACTGAGAAGACTATGTGGATTGATGTCAAAGCTCCCCCTGAATCCTTGAAATCTTCAGGAAGAAAAGCTTTGCTGAGGGTGATAGGCCTTCAAAGGTAGAACTCCAGCAATAGATGATTTCAGCAATAGCTGAAATGTTGAGTGTCTGGAGTCTTGAAAAGTATGTTGGCCTTGAACACTTTGAGAGCTGAAGAGATCTGAAGATTTGAAAGACTTGATCTCCTTGGATGAGTGTTCTTCAGAATTCTCTTTGACAGAAGATTTTTGAATAATTCTCCATAATCAGTATTCTCTCTCTGTATTGTGTGTTCTATTTTGTTGTGTATATGAGATTCAAAAAGTTCTATCTTTTATTCTCTGGTACAGAATAGAATATTATTCTCTGTCAAGGATAGCTGTTGGTCTGCATTAATTGCATCCTTAATTGCATAATATCTTTTGGAGGAAAGTCCACAGAAACATTCCTTTAAAAATCCCTTGAAACTTGGTCCAGAATTGAATGAAAACGGCTAGCAAATCTCTGAATTAATTGCAGAATAACTCCTAACTGATTTGAATTTGAATTCTGGAAGTTATCTGAAATCGTCGAACTGAGCTCTGCTATCGTCGAGCTGAGCTCAGCGATCTGAAAACACACAAGAGTAAAATAATCGTCGATCTGAGCTCAAAGACCGTCGAACTGAGCTCAGAGATAAAGATCCAAAGCAGAGTCAAAATCGTCGACCTGAGCTCACCGATCGTCGAATGGAGTTCGACGATATTATGAAGTTGAGCTCAGTGATCGTCGAATGGAGTTCGACGATCTGTCGAAGTTGAGCTAGACGATCGTCGGCCGGAGTTCGATGAATCGTCGTGCTGAGCTCGACGATATGACTTAGTCTCCAGACTGAGAATCCCGGTCTTCAGGGAAGCTTCCAAACCTAGACTTCTAACCCTTAGACTCAATTCTAACTAACCTATTAAGCTATACAGAAGGTCAAGCAAAAGGTTCCTAGAGACATAGTGATCCTGACCCAAATTAGTAATAGGGTGTTCCAACAGACTCTGCTTTGGATCTTTATCTCTGAGCTCAGTTCGACGATCTTTGAGCTCAGATCGACGATATTTTGCTGCTGTGTGTTTCCAGATCGCTGAGCTCAGCTCGACGATAGCAGAGCTCAGTTCAACGATTTCAGATAACTTCTAGAATTCAAATTCAAATCAGTTAGAAGTTATTCTGCAATTAATTCAGAGATTTGCTAGCCATTTTCATTCAATTCTGGACCAAGTTTCAAGAGATTTTTCAAGGAATATATCTGTGGACTTTCCTCCAGAAGAGATTATGCAATTAAGGATGCAATTAATACAGGCCAACGGCTATACTTGACAGAGAATGTTATTCTATTCTACACCAGAGAATAAGAGATAGGATTTTTTGAATCTCTCAAGAGAACACACACAATACAGAGAGAGAATACTGATTACAGAGAAATATTCAAAAAATCTTCTGTCACAAAGAATTCTCAACAACACTCATCCAAGGAGATCAAGTTCAAAAATCTTCAGATCTCTGTAGGTTTCAAAGTGTTCAAGGCCAACATATTTCCAGACTCTAGACACTCCACATTTCAACAATTGCTGAAATCATCTATTGCTGGAGTTCAACCTTTGAAGGCCTATCACCCTCAGCAAAGCTTTTCTTCCTGAAGATCTCAAGGATTCAGGGGGAGCTTTGACATCAATCCACATAGTCTTCTCAGTTGTTTGAGAAAGAGAAGACTTCCATCACTCTCTCACCCCCACTCTGTAAAGGGTTTTTCAAACTCCCTTCAAAAGTTTGAACCTAGTTTTTGAGCACCTTGTCAAAAGCTCATTGGTGGCAAGACACCTGATCAAAAAATTTGCTTTGGTTTTTGAGCACCTTATCAAAAGCTCATTGGTGCCCAGGACACCTGATCAACTCATCCTGCAGTGGATTCCTACCTACGGTGGTAGAAGAGAGGATGTACCCAAGTTTGGGGAACCACTATATTTCCTTGTGTCTTCTGGTTTTGCTTGCTTTTATGTTTGTTTCTGGCCTTGATTTTTCCTGTGTTTAGTTTTTGTTTAACCTTGTGCTGTGATTAGATTTATTATTGCTTCCCTGCTCACACATATTACAACAATAGTTGTAAAAGTTTTTAAAGCACCATATACTCTATTCCCCCCCCCCCCTCTAGAGTATATCAGATCTAGTTGCACTTTCAATTGGTATCAGAGCCAGGTTGGTTAAATATACCACATCTTCCAAGGTTGGTTAAACTTACCATACCTGATTGGTTGTACAGGCTAACACCTAAACCCAAAGATCCCAAACTAGATATGTTCTTCTTTTGTAGTGTATTATTATATTTTGTTTGCACAAATCATGGCCCAAAACAAAGATTATGCAAGCACCAAACCTCCCGTGTGCAATCTATCCAAGTTTGCACTCTGGAAAGCAAGGATCAGACTTTACATGAATTCTATTGACGAAGATATCTTTAATTCTGTTTTGACAGTGTGTCCAAGACCCCCAGAGAACACAAGCACAAATACTGTGCCACCTCCATCAGGAACAGATGCTGACATCAAGAGATGGAAGGTAGCTAATGCTAAGGCTATGAACATCCTAGCCCAAACAATGTCAGATGACATATTTCAAAAGGTAGCTGAATGTAATTCAGCCAAGGAAATTTGGGATAAACTCTCAGAAATAGTCTCAGGCTCAGCTGATGAGAGAAAGGACAGAAGATCCCATCTCATCTCCCAATATGAGAATTTCAAGAAGGGAGAGACTGAGTCAGTTAGAGACATGTACAACAGACTAAGTCTAATTGTCAGTGAACTAAGGACATTGGACAAAGAGATCTCTCTAACTGAACTTAATGACAAGATCCTAATGTGCTTCTGCAGCACTTGGGATTCAAGAATCTGGCCAATTAAGGATGCCAGAAGTTTGAATGAGATCACCACTGAAGCTTTGTTGGGTAAGCTCAAATCTTATGAGCTACTCATCAAGAATAGAGAGGAAGAATAGAAGGCTGCTTCACCAGCCACAAGGAAAGAGAAGACCATAGCCTTCAAGGCAACTGAGGATCTGCCTGAAGATAAAGCCACAGGCAATGATGAACTACTCAGTCTGCTGGCCAAAAGATTCTACAAGATGGCCAGAAAGGACTTCAGAAGAAGATCATACAAGGAGCAGGACAAGCCAAGGTATGACAAGTCCATTAGCAATAACAAAGACATTATTTGCTTTGGTTGCAGGAAACCAGGGCACATAGTTCCTGACTGTCCAGAGAAAAAGAACAAGGACAGAAGGGACAGAAAAGAAAGGAGAAAGACTCCAAAAGGAATGGAAATGGCAAACCTTCTTCAAGCAAAAATAAGCATACAAGAAAAGGGTTTGTTGCTGAATCCTGGAGTGAGACAGAAGAGGAGTCAGAAGCCTCATCCAGCTCTAGTGATGATGAGGATGATGTAGAAGAAAAGGAGTTCTGCATGATGGCAATCAATGCCTCACAGCATAACTCAGAAGAAGAGGAGTCAGAGTCAGACTCAGAGACTCAACCTGAAGAAGATCAGGTAATTGGTTCTTTTGATTTTAGTTCAGAAGATTTTAAATCTGAATTTAAAGCACTGTGTTTAGACATGCTAAAGTCTGAGAAAGAGATTATCTCTCTCAGAAATCAATTATCTGAACACAACACTTTAAAGTCAGAAAACCTCAAACTCTCTCAAGAGTTGGAGTGCTGTAGGGAACAGATAGCTTCACTGAAAAGTGAGCTCTCTGAGGCCAAGAAGCTTGAATAATCCCTTAATGGGAGAAGCATCAAGCTGATGGACATCACAAGCACAGTGAACTCTAGATTTAACAGTACACTGGGCTTGGGTGCCTCATCCAGCCAACCTATTATTCTAACAACCCCAATCAAATTCATTTTTGACAAAGGAAAGGGAGTTGTAGAGGTTGCTAGGAAAAATTCTGATCTGCCTCGGAAAACCAAGTCCCAGCAGAAATCGTCGAACAGAGATCGACGATCGCCGAATGAAGATCGACGATCGCCGAACGCAGCTCAACGATCTCAGGAAAAATCGTCGAACGCTGATCGACAATCTCAGCCAAAGTCGTCGAACGCAGGTCGACGATATCATATACCTGACCTCACCCATAGTCGACCGTCAAACAGAGGTCGACGATCTGACCCAAGATCGTCGAACGCAGCTCCAAGATCGTCGAACAGAGGTCAGAACTCTGGAAAAATTTTCAAAGGCAAGTCAAAATTGAATGCTAAGGGTTCTTCATCCCAAATCTTTAACCCTTATACTGAATGGATTATACCTCCAAGGAGATATCATCCTGAAGGATATAAGAGTCAACCTGGGATGTCTTTCATATCAGAATTTAAAGGTTATCAACCTAGGCCCAAGGTAAACTGGGTCAAAAACAAATGAATTTTCTTATATGCAGGTGAAGACCTATCCAACATCTAACCAGCAATGTTATTTGGATAGTGGGTGCTCTAAGCACATGATAGGGAACAAGGAAAACCTCACATCCTTTAGAGCCAAGCTTGGACCCAAAGTTATCTTTGGTGATTCAAACTTTGGACAAACTAAAGGATATGGTGCAGTCCAGATTGGTTCAGTAACCTTCAAGAAGGTAGCTTATGTGGAAGGACTGAAGCACAACCTAATCAGCATCAGTCAACTATGTGATGAAGGCTACCAGGTGACCTTCAGCAAAGCCTTATGCAAAATCAAGTTAGAGGACAACACAACTGTGTTGATAGGTAAAAGGAAAGGTAACATCTATCTAGTAGACTTTCTTTCAACTGATGTAGATATCTGCTTGTTTAACTCTGTCTGTAGACCAAATGTTTTATGGCATAAGAGATTAGGACACCTAAACCTTAGAACTATTGCTAGGCTATCCAAGGACAACCTTGTTAGAGGACTACCTTCTGGCCCATACAAGAAGGAAGGACTCTGCAGGGCTTGTCAATTAGGCAAGCAAACTAAAAACAGCTTTAAGTCACTTAATAAGAGTGATTCACCTAGGATATTGTATCTGTTACACATGGATCTTTTTGGACCCATCACAGTACAAAGCCTAGGAGGGAAATCCTACACTTTAGTAGTTGTAGATGACTTCTCTAGATTCACTTGGGTGTTCTTTCTAAGGAAGAAGTCTGATAACTTTAAGTGTCTGACAGAGTTTCTCAAATGTATACAGATTGAGTTCAATACTCACATTGCCCTGATCAGAAGTGATCATGGGACAGAGTTTGATTCTCTTCTTATGCAAGAGTTCTGTCAGAGTGAATGGATCAGGCACACTTTCTCAGCTCCTAGAACTCCTCAACAAAATGGGGTAGCTGAAAGGAAAAATAGAACCCTTATTGAATCTGCCACTACATTGTTGTCAGATGCTCATCTACCTCTATCCTTTTGGGCAGAGGTAGTGAACACCTCCAACTATATGCTGAACAGAAGTCTGATACATAAACTAAAGGGAAAGACTCCCTATGAATTACTCAAAGGGAAGAAACCTAAAGTTGACTATTTTAGAGTCTTTGGTTGTATTTGCTATATTCATAATAATGATAAGAAATATCTAGCAAAATTTCAAGCCAAAGCTGATGAAGGAGTGTTTCTGGGATACTCCATGATCAGCAAGGCCTATAGGGTCTATAATAAATCATCTTTGAAAATTGAGGAATTTGTTCACCTTTCATTTGATGAAACTAACATGTCTTTCAAGGAGAAGATTTCTTCTACCATAGAACCTTTGCAGGAACATTCTCTAGTTGAAGATATGAACAAGTTACAGGTTGATCAAGAGGATGAAAGCAGTGAAGATGAAGGGAATGCTCAACACATTGAAGCACAACCTGAAGAGCCAGTTGTTGTACCACAAGAGGGAACAACAACACAGGTTGGTGAACAATCAACACCCCATGTTGATTTAGTAACATCAAGAGACCATCCAATTTCCCAAATAATTGGAGAAATCTCAGCTGGTGTGCAAACCAGAAATCAGGTCAACCAAAACCTGTTTCACACCTGCTTCCTATCTCAAATTGAACCTCAGTCCATTCAAGATGCAGAGAAACATCCACACTGGATCATTGCAATGCAAGAGGAGTTGCATCAATTTGAGAGAAACAAAGTATGGGAACTAGTGCCAAAGCCTAAGGATCATTCCATTGTTGGAACAAAATGGGTATTCAGAAACAAACTGGATGATCAAGGAGTAATTATAAGGAACAAGGCAAGGCTAGTTGCTCAGGGATACTCTCAAGAAGAAGGAATTGACTACGACCAGACTTTTGCACCAGTTGCAAGATTGGAAGCCATCAGAATATTTCTAGCGTATGCAGCTCACAAAGGCTTCAAAGTATATCAGATGGATGTCAAAAGTGCTTTCTTGAATGGAGACATCAAAGAGCAAGTTTATGTCAGACAACCTCCAGGTTTTATCTCTCCAACTTATCCTGATTATGTTTTTAGATTAAATAAAGCATTATATGGTCTCAAGCAAGCTCCTAGAGCATGGTATGAGACCTTAGCATGCTTTCTCTTGGAAAATGGTTTTATAAGGGGTAGAGTAGACCAAACTCTTTTTATTAGAACTCATAAGTCCCATACCCTACTAGTACAAATTTATGTAGACGATATCATTTTTGGTTCTACTGACTCAAAATTGTGCAGAAGGTTTTCTAACCTAATACATTCTAAATTTGAGATGAGTAGCATGGGTGTGCTATCCTTCTTACTAGGAGTGCAAGTCAAGCAACATGCTGAAGGCATCTTCATTTCTCAAACCAAGTATGCACATGAATTGGTTAAGAAATTTGGTATGTCTGAGGCATCTTGTATGAAAACACCCATGCCTACTAATGCTGTATTGGATGCTGATGAACATGGGAAACCTGTTGATCAGACAACATATAGAGCAATGATTGGCTCTTTACTGTATCTTACAGCTAGTAGACCAGATATAATGTTTGCTACATGTATATGTGCTAGGTTCCAGGTAAGCCGTAGAGAGTCACACCTAACTTTAGTAAAGAGGATTCTCAGGTATGTTAAAAGTTGTCCAAATCTAGGCCTCTGGTATCCAAAAGATTCAGCATTTGAGTTAACTGGATTCTCTGATGCTGACTATGCTGGATGCAGAATTGACAGGAAAAGCACCAGTGGAACCTGTCAGTTCCTTGGTGACAGACTTGTCTCTGTGTTTTGCAAGAAACAAACATCTATGTCAACTTCAACTGCTGAAGCTGAATATATGGCTGCAGGCAGTTGTTGTTCACAAATCTTGTGGATCCAAAACCAACTCCTAGACTATGGCTACAACTTAGAGAAGTCTAAAATCTTTTGTGGCAATACAAGTGCTATTTCCATAGCTCAAAATCCAGTCCTCCATAGTAGGACAAAATATATAGAGATTAGGCATCACTTCTTAAGGGATAATGTTGAAAAGAATAAAATTGAATTACATTATATCCCAACTGATTTACAAAGGGGAGATATTTTCACCAAGCCCTTGGATGAAAAGAAACACACCTTCTTCCTAAATAAGTTAGGAATGTTAGATGGAGGAAGCCTTAAATAATATCCAAGATTTTGAAAGCTTACAAATTGACCAATACTAGGCAAACTTTCTGATTTTTCTTAGTGTCTAAAATTTTTCTGATCTCTGAACTGCGCTCGACGATTTGCCTTAAGATCGTCGAACGGAGATCGACGATTTCCAAAAATCGTCGAACTGAGTTCAGCGCCTCTCAGATAGTATGAATTATCTCTTCCGGTCAACGATCGTCGAACGGCGCTCGACGATTTTGTTCTCTGAACGATCGTCGAACGGAGCTTGACGCTCTCCAATATCGTCGAACGGAGATCGACGATGTTGAAGTCTCTTCAGATTCCTTAGAAGCCTCGATCGTCGAACTGAGTTCAACGATCTTTCCAATTCTGCGTCGAACGCTAATATAAAACTCTTTTTTCGCCATCGTTCTCTTTTGCGCTTTCGATTTCTCTGCAAGAATATTCTTTCCCTCCAAACAGTTCTACTCTTGGTCGTTTTGTTTATTGAGTTTTTACAGGTACAATGGATGTGTCAGTTGTTGTTCTTGCTGCCATGAAATTCGATGCCGGTTTTGACATTGATCTGGAATCCTTCAGCACCACTGACCAGGTTTTTCAAGACATACTGAGTTTGTTCAAGGACCAGAATCTGACAGCATTAATGACCACCAGGATCAAGTTGGCCTCTGATGAAATCAAGGAATGGGTTTATACTGCTCATAATCAAGATCACAGCACTTTAGTTGGGTCAATAGCTGGAAATCAGGTACCCATGACCCCCACAATTTTAACAGAAGTTTTTGGATTGAGAAATGGAGAAGACTCTGCTGAATTATCTGGAGATGAGTTTTCTGCACTGCTTGCCAGAATGGGTCATCCAGAGGGAAATCCTAGCAAGCTCTTCAAGAGGAATCTGTCTGTTGAATATAGGTTCCTGGCAGATGTGGTAGGGAAAGTGCTGCTGGCAAAGCACTCTGCCCATGATACTATATCAAGACATCAGCTCTGTCTCATGGGAGCTCTGGTGGATATGAAAAATCTGAACTGGGGAGAGGTTTTCTTTGACCTCATCAAAAAGAAAATAAACAAAAGTTTTGTTAATTTTGGAAGAATTATTGGAGTTTTCCTGCAGCACAGGTGCCCTGCCTTGCTGGTCTCCTCTGGAGTTCATATCAAAGCCTCCAAGTGGGACAGGCAAATAAGCAAGCCTAGCAGGCCCTCCTCTAGTGCCCCTTCAGGCACAAGGACTCATAGAGTCACTCCTCCACAGGTCTCTGCCGCTGCAGATGACCTGGCTGCTGCTGTTGCTGCCTCTCCTCCTCCTCCAATTCCATCCCTTCCCTTACCATCCACCATTCTAGCTCCCTCCACCATCACCATATCTAGCCCATCTCCAACATCAACTCCATCTCCAGTCCCTGTTCTTTCTACACCAGAAGAATAATTTCACCCACTATTCTCCTACCCTCCACCTGATGTCACCTCCTCACCCTCTATTCCATCCTTCACCCTACTGGATGATTCCTTTATGGATGATTCCCCATCATCCCCTCCTGATTTACCTTCCTCCTCCACTTCATTCCAAGACCTCCTCCACCACATCATAGACCAGCCAACATTCACTCCATCCATATCAATTCCCCTGTCCTCCATATCCACCCTCCCAACACCTGAGCCATCCCTTCCACAATTCTCCAGCCCTCCACTTCCAGAACCCTCAGCTGCTTCCCTACCTTCTACCTCTTCTCCAGCTCTTGAGCAAGTAGACCTCTCAGCCCTAGCTGACAGGCTGTATGAGTTACTTGCCCCCAGGCTAACTCTGCTGTTGGAGACCTCTTTGGCTCCACTCCACCTATCAGTGGCAGCCCTTTCTGCCAGGCTCTCTTCCCTCTTTCCTCAGGTAGCACCTACAGTAGTGTGCCTTGATCCAGATGTATCTGCATCTAGGCAGGGGGAGATGCCATATGAAGAAAGCCTTCATGCTGTTGCTGTTGCTGTTTCTGTGACTGCTGCTCCTCCTCTTGCTGCTGCTGTTGTGCCTCCTACTGCAGTTCTTGCAATAGACCTCAGGTCTTTGCTATCTGTTTTTGATTCTGCCTACTTTAGATGTCTGCCAGAGGTCCATGCTGTCCAGCCTCCAGAAGACTTATCCAAGGCACTTGTGCCTTTTTCTGGCTGTGACCCTAGCATCCTCTCTTCCTTTGTACATTCAGTCACTGCTGCTGCTTCTAAAGAAAGGACTGATTTTGCTTCTGAGATTACTGATACTGCTGCTGAAGTTCCTACTGCTTCTGATGAGCCAATATCCAAGGACATTCTGATGTCAGAGGCCACTGAATTTGAGCCTTCTGCAGACTTTGATGCTGTTTCTGTTATTTCTGCTGTTGTTAATGAAGCTGTTGCTGCTGTTGTCACCTGTCTAGAGCCTGCTGTTGTTGCTTCTGCTTCACCTTCTCCATCTGCTACTGTCCCTGCTGTTACCATCTCTCCAGCTGCTGCTGCTGTTTCAACCTCTGCCTCATCTGCTGCTGTACAACTAAAGAAGGATTTAATGAAGAAAATAGATGCTCTATATGATGATCAGAGTTCTGAATCTGATGAACTTAAAACAGACTCTGATGACTCATCTGCTACCATTGTCAGGAAAAAGAAGGCAAGGAGCAAAGCAATGAAAAGGGTACCTCCTGCTAAAGTCAAAGATAACAATGACATTCCTTACTATATCCTTCATAACTGCCCAATCACTGAACACTGGATGCAGTATTCTAAAAACCAGCTGAAAGCAATGAAGAAAAAGAGAAAATATGAGAAGGGTTCATCCCCATTCCAGCACTCTCATCCTCCTTCACCACCTCCTCCTGATGCAGGTGCAGGTGGAAGCTCTACAAGTCAAGCCCCAGCCAGAAGTCAGGCTCCCTATCAACCTCATGCCAGATCTTATCGCAGGGAAAGCCAATCCAGGGGTTCACATTCTAGGAGAGGAGGATATAGAGGAACTCAAAGAGATGTTCAAGTATATTCCATAGGGTACTCCAGGCAGCACCCATATTCTATGGGAGGACAAATTTCATCTGATACATCATCAGGTCCTTTCCTTTACAAGCTGAAAGAGACTGTGTCTGCCAGGCCTCCTCAAGACAATCCTTCCAACAGGTATGAGCCACCTGCACCTTATGAGGACCCTGAAAATAATCCATCTGCTTGGACTGCCAGGATGAAGGAATTGGCTGCACTGGATCAGATTAAGAAGGCCAGAGAACAAGGATTAGATTCTTCCAACATTTCTACCATGTCTGAGCAAAGACAGAAAGAATTAGAGAAATATGCTTCCAGTAAATTCATTGATGCTGAGAGATACATGGAATTACATCCTGTAGCTGTGGTTCCCAGGCCTACAAAGCAAACATATTTGGGTGCAGCAGATGACACCAGGTCCAACAAAGAAGCCCTCAATCCAAATAGAGAAATTAAACTTGTCAAAGGCAAAGAGAAGAAATGACATTGTAAGGTGACAGTTTCTGTGAATTCTGATTGTTATCTGGATGCCATATATATCTCTGTGATTCTGCAATGTCTAGCTGTTGTTCTTTTATGTTTTACTGATTGTATGTTATTATTTAAGTTTTTCCAAAGCCTGTAAATAGTAATCCTAACCCAAATAGGGGAAGATTGTTGGAACATCCTATTACTAATTTGGGCCAGGATCACTATGTCTCTAGGAACCTTTGCTTGACCTTCTATTTAGCTTAATAGGTCAATTAGAATTGAGTCTAAGGGTTAGAAGTCTAGTTTTGGAAGCTGCCTTGAAAGACCAGGATTCTCTATCTGAAGACCAAGTCATATCGTCGAGCTCAGCACGACGATTCGTCGAACTCTGGTCGACGATCGTCTAGCTCAACTTCGACAGATCGTCGATCTCTGTTCGACGATCGCTGAGCTCAACTTCATAATATCGTAGAACTCCATTCGACGATCGGTGAGCTCAGGTCGACGATTTTGACTCTGCTTTGGATCTTTATCTCTGAGCTCAGTTCGACGATCTTTGTGCTCAGATTGACGATATTTTGCTGTTGTGTGTTTCCAGATCGCTGAGCTCAGCTCGACGATAGCAGAGCTCAGTTCGACGATTTCAGATAACTTCCAGAATTCAAATTCAAATCAGTTAGGAGTTATTCTGCAATTAATTCAGAGATTTGCTAGCCGTTTTCATTCAATTTTGGACCAAGTTTCAAGGGATTTTTCAAGGAATATATCTGTGGACTTTCCTCCAGAAGAGATTATGCAATTAAGGATGCAATTAATACAGGCCAAGGGCTATACTTGACAGAGAATGTTATTCTATTCTACACCAGAGAATAAGAGATAGGATTTTTTGAATCTCTCAAGAGAACACACACAATACAGAGAGAGAATACTGATTACAGAGAAATATTCAAAAAATCTTCTGTCACAAAGAATTCTCAAGAACACTCATCCAAGGAGATCAAGTTCAAAAATCTTCAGATCTCTGTAGGTTTCAAAGTGTTCAAGGCCAACATATTTACAGACTCCAGACACTCCACATTTCAACAATTGCTGAAATCATCTATTGCTGGAGTTCAACCTTTGAAGGCCTATCACCCTCAGCAAAGCTTTTCTTCCTGAAGATCTCAAGGATTCAGGGGGAGCTTTGACATCAATCCATATAGTCTTCTCAGTTGTTTGAGAAAGAGAAGACTTCCATCACTCTCTCACCCCCACTCTGTAAAGGGTTTTTCAAACTCCCTTCAAAAGTTTGAACCTGGTTTTTGAGCACCTTGTCAAAAGCTCATTGGTGGCAAGACACCTGATCAAAAAATCTGCTTTGGTTTTTGAGCACCTTATCAAAAGCTCATTGGTGCCCAGGACACCTGATCAACTCATCCTGCAGTGGATTCCTACCTAGGGTGGTAGAAGAGTGGATGTACCCAAGTTTGGGGAACCACTATATTTCCTTGTGTCTTCTGGTTTTGCTTGCTTTTATGTTTGTTTCTTGCCTTGATTTTTCCTGTGTTTAGTTTTTGTTTAACCTTGTGCTGTGATTAGATTTATTATTGCTTCCTTGCTCACACATATTACAACAATAGTTGTAAAAGTATTTAAAGCACCATATACTCTATTCACCCCCCCCCCCCTCTAGAGTATATCAGATCTAGTTGCACTTTCAGTTTAAGAAAACTGCCTGGACTGCTAAGTCCAAATCTAATGGCAAAGCCCCAGCACAAAACAAGAAGTCTGCTGTAGATAATTCAGCCAGGGTTGTACCTAAACAAAGGTACAACAAGTTTGAGTGTTGGTGTTGTGTCAAGGAAGGCCACTTTGCCATAGATTGTTGGCATAATTCTAGTGTCAAGGAGAATAATAGTCTGCCTGTGAGAAGACCTACAAGCAGATTTGTTAGATTTTAGGCTAACATGAACCAAGGACCCAAAACTCATTTGGGTTCTAAGGTTAAGTAGTCTTTATTGCAGGTGAGTCCAAGTGGTCATGCCCCAATATGGTACTTGGACAGTGGATGTTCCAGGAACATGACTGGAACAAGGGAGTTGTTGAAGGACTACACACCTATCATGGATGGCCCTAAAGTTACCTTTGATGGTTCAGAAAATGGAATCATCAAAGGCTTTGGTAACATTTCTAGTAACCAGATTACTATCACTCAAGTGGCCTATGTGAAGGGTTTGAAACATAACCTCATTAGCATAAGTCAGCTGAGTGATTTAGGATATGACATCTTATTTATCAAGAATGGTTGTCATATCAAAAGGTCAAGTGATCAAAAGATCATTTTGACAGGATATAGGAAGAGAAATGTTTATTGTCTTAACTTTGAGTGTGAGAACAATGTTTCTCCTATTTGTCTTGTAGCTGATGAGAGAGTCTCACATTGTGTTAAATGGCACAAGAGGCTGGCTCATCTTAACTATAAGACTATTGGCCAACTCTTTAGCAAAGAGTTAGTGAGGAATGGTCCTCAAGTTAAGTGTATTAAGGATGGGATATGCTCAGCTTGTCAAAAAGACAAGCAGACCAAATCCACCTTTCATAGCCTTGAAAACAAGGATTCATTGAGGTGTCTATACCTCTTGCTTATGGATCTATTTGGTCCTATGCCAGTTCATAGTCTAGGTAGGAAAGTCAACACATTTATGGTGGTAGATGACTATTCTAGATATTCCTGGGTGTTCTTTCTAAGACAAAAATCTGAATCCCCAAGTGTTTTATATAGTTTTGTTAAACAAATTCAGAATGAGTTGGACAGTACAGTGATCAAAATCAGAAGTGACCATGGTACTGAATTTTAGTCTGAAAGTATGACAAAACTGTGTGAAGAATTTGTGATATTTCAAGAATTTTCTTCACCTAGAATACCACAGCAAAATGGTATTGCTGAAAGGAAGAATAGAACATTGATAGAGGCTGGTAGAACTCTATTGAGTGACACTTCTTTCCCAGAATATTTCTGGGCTGAGGCAGTAAATACTGCATGTCATGTGATCAATAGGGCTACTATCACCAAGAGCCACAAAAAGACTCCCTATGAGATTGTGAAGGGCAAAAAACCAAACTTATCCTATTTTAGGATCTTTGGTTGCAAGTGCTATATACTTAACAATGGCAAGTCTTATCTAACCAAGTTTGCTGCCAAATCCCAAGATGGGATATTTGTTGGGTAGAACAACAATAGTAAGGATTATAGAGTCTACAACTTGATTACTCAAGTTGTAGAAGAGTCTGTACATGTAGTCTTTGATGAAACAATATTGATTTACTGTGAGTTGACAAGTAGTGCTTGCAGTTCAACAGGTTTAAATGAGAGGATGGACAAGCTTACCATTATAAAAGATTCAACTGCCAATCAGCAAGTGGAAAATGGTGGCTGTTGTCCAGGGGGAGTACAAGACTCTCAAGATGCTGAAGAAAACCAAGAGGTGCGGCTTAATGAAGAGGCTGGAGGTGTTCAACCTGAAGATAGACTACCTCCAGTTAATAGACACTTAAAGGATCATCCAGCAAATCAGATAATTGGTGATCCAAGACAAGGAGTGCAAACAAGAAGCAGGAATCTGAGCACAGTTTTTTACTCCAGTTTTCTATCACAAGTAGAACCCAAGAAATTTGAAGAATCAATTCTAGACCCACATTGGATTGATGTCATGCAAGACGAGCTGAATCAGTTCAAAAGATGCAAGGTCTGAAAGCTAGTTCCTAAACCAAAAGACCACAACATTATTGGAACAAAGTGGATCTTTAGGAACAAATTGGATGAAAATGGGATCATTGTGAAGAATAAAGCAAGACTTATTGCAAAAGGATATAGACAGGAAGATGGTATTGACTTTGATCAAACCTTTGCTCCAGTAGTAAGACTAGAAGCTATCAGGATGTTCCTTGCTTATACAACATATCAAGGGTTCAAGGTATTTCAAATGGATGTAAAGTCAGCTTTCCTAAATGGAAATCTAAAGGAAGAAGTTTATGTAGAGCAGCCCTCAGGTTTTGTTGATCCTCTCAAACCTGATTATGTTTATAGACTTAGGAAAGCATTGTATGGGTTAAAGCAAGCCCCAAGGGCTTGGTATGAAACCCTGTCTAGTTTCCTCATTTAGAACAAATTCTCAAGGGGGAAAATAGACAAGACTCTATTTCTTAGGGAATCTAAAGGAAAGATTATCCTAGTCCAAATATATGTAGATGACATAATATTTGGGTCTACTGAAAGTAATCTTTGCAGAAAGTTTGCAAAACTTATGCAAGGAAAATTTGAAATGAGTAGTATGGGGGAACTTAAGTTCTTCTTGGGTCTCCAAGTAAGACAGACTAAAGATGGCCTGTCTATATGCCAATCTAAGTTCACCCTAGAGTTGATAAAGAAGTATGGTATGAAATCATCCACTACCATTAGAACTTCTATGGGGTCAAGTGTGTCTCTTAGCAAAGATGATGCAGGGAAATCTGTAGATGAAACTTTGTATAGAGGGATAGTTGGCTCCCTTCTATATTTGACTATTAGTAGACCAGATATCATGTATGCTACATGTGTCTGTGCTAGGTACCAAGCATACCCTAAAGAATCTCATCTTACTACTGTAAAGAGGATTTTGAGATATCTAAAGGGCACACCTTATCTAGGCCTTTGGTACCCTAGGAATGGAGATTTTCTACTGACAGGTTATTCAGATGCAGATTTTGTAGGTTGCATGGAAGATAGAAAAAATACTACAGGCACATGTCAATTTCTAGGTGGAAGACTAGTGTCTTGGAGTAGTAAGAAGAAGACTAGTGTGGCAATCTCCATAGCTGAGTCAGAATATGTTGCTGCAGGAAGCTACTGTGCACAACTTTTGTGGATTCAGCACAACCTAGTAGACTATGGTATTCAAGTAAGTAGAACACCTTTGCTTTATGATTCTACAAGTGCAATTTCTATAGCTAATAATCATGTTTCACATAGTAGGAGTAAGCATATAGAAATTAGATACCATTTTCTTAGAGAACATGTAGAGAAAGAAGACATTTCACTAGAATATGTTAAAACAGATAATCAAATTGCTGATATGTTTACTAAGCCCCTAAATGAAACTAAATTCAATAAGTTTAAAATTGAATTAGGAATGTTGAACTTAGATTAGTTTCACAAAATTAGCTAAGTAAATTGGTGTCGACACAAGGAGTTGTCTGTGTCGACACATAGAAGTGGTGTCGCCATTCCAGAGAAATGATGTCGACACATCTAGGAAGTCTGTGTCGACACTTTAGAGAAATAGTGTCGACACATCCAGAGTAGGTGTCGACACATCCAAAAGTGGTGTCGACACTTAGGATTAACATAGATTTCGTCGAGTAGAGTATCGACTAATCGTCGAGCGCAGATGTATTTGTGTCGACACATCATAATTGGTGTCGACACATATAAATCAATACTGTTGTCGAGACTTAAGTAGTCTGTGTCGACACTTTTCAACAGTGTCGACACATTCAGTAATTGTTGTCGCTCCTTTTCACCTTCATTTTTAGAAAGGTATAAATAGGTCTTCAACATTGTTTGTCGACAGGCTTTCACTAGTTTCGAGACCAAAACTTTGTGTTGACATCTCTCTCTCATCTAAATTCAAGATTTCTCTAAACCCTAATGGAGCCAAAGCTCGAGGAGAACGTCAATGAAGGATATGAGCTAGTTTGCAACGCATTTGACCATGTGGAACCAGAAATTAAGGAGGTAGTAACCCTAGTTACTGAGAATGGGTTGGAGTATCTAGTTTCTGAGCCAACCAAGATTTGGAAGAAGGAAGTACTCGAATTCTATGGTGCAGCTATGTTGGATTCTACTGGACTCAAGATCAAGTCTGCAGTTCATGGTGCAAAAGTTAAACTGACTATGAAGAGTTTAAGGAAAGTTCTACATCTGCCTAGAATTCAAGAGGAAGTAGAAGTGACCTCTTCCAAGACAAGGGAAGCACTGCAATGGTATGGACTAGATTCAACCATGAAGATTGGCTGAGTATTTAACAGAAAAGGAATGAATATGCAAGGCAAGTTCTTGTCTGAAGTGGTAGGAAAGGTGATCTTGTGCAAGCCAGGTGGGCATGATAGGGTATCAGCTCATATGTTCAGCTTAATGACAAGGATCATCTTTAAACTAAAAACTGATTGGTCAGCAGTGATGTTTGAAAAGATTAAGGAAAGTCTGAAGAAGCTCAATCTTGGTAGGATAATGAGTCTGTACTTTGCTGGAACTATTCCAGAAGTAATGGGACAAGCAGCTGGTTCTAAGATTAATCATATGAGAAAGATGGATATCAAGATTATCTCAAGGTGGGAGAGGGTGTTAACTAAGGACATGCCTACTCCAGAGAAGGAAACACCTCCATAAAGGAAACGAAAGAAAGCCAAAAGGGCTCCTGAACCTTCCAGTAGCTCAGAGGAGCAACCAGCTTCCAGTTCAAATGAGGAAGAAGCTGATAATGCTGGAAGATCACCAGTAAGAAATGATGATGCATAGAGGAAGGTGGAGCAACCATTTGCTAGCCCCATTCACCTGGATCCACTCCAGGGGGAGCCTCAACATGAGGAAGTGCCAACTCACTTAGACAGTGAAATGGCAACTCAAACAATCCTTGAGGTAATACATGAAGTTAATTACTTAATTTTCAATTTTGAGGATGAAGTATTAACTGAATATTTGATTGTTGAACAGCCAACACAATTACATAGTCAAGCACAAGATGTGATCATGGAAGATACATCTGTTGCTACTGATGCGCCAAAGATAAGAGTATCTCCAGTTCCTTCCCAACAATAATTTTCCTTAGAAGAGCTGTTTCCTGATATTGAGGGGGAGCATGCTGGCTTTAAGGGGGAGAAAACTATTTTTGATGGAGAACAAGCTAACCTTGAGGGGGAGCATGTAAGGTCTCAAGGGGAGACTGTAAGGAATGCTGAGGTGCAAATTAGAACTGAAATTGAGGAGCAAAGGATTGGGAAGGAATTGCCTCCTAGTCCTAAGGACAGGGTTGACATAGCTAGTACCTCAGCTTCTGAGGATGAAGAAGTTGCTAGAGCTAAGAAAAGGAAGCTTATGGTCTTCAAAAGGAGAAGCCAAAGTTACAAAAAGGCATTACAAACTGTTGCTCCACAGCCTGCTCCAACAATTGATTATATTTCTTTGTTAGTATCTATGCAAGTGAAGTTAGATGAGCAAAGAATTGTTATGGAGAAGTATATAGATGAGACACATAAAGATCTACAACTCCCTTTGGCAATAGATATAAAGTCAATAAGATTTGAAGTGAATCAAAATAAGAAAGAAATGACTGATTGTTTCCACAAAGGGGATAATGCAGTGGTTTTCCTAGCTACCCATCAAGAAAAGATTAAGTCACAAGTGGATGATATAGCAGTTAAGCAGGGCTATGTATTAGAAAATCAGATTAGAATGAATGATAATCTGACTGCATCCCATAATGCAATTGTTACATAATTGAAAAATGTTGCATCAGCCCAGCCTGCTGATAAGTCTAAAGCCAAGCCAGAGTTTGATAAGGAGAAGTTTGATAAGGACTTCCAGGATGGCATAACTACTGTCAAAATAGCTATTGAGCTGTCTCAAAAGACTATTTCTGGACTGCTGCTGAAGTTAAAGGGATTTTATAAGGATGGAGTTAATTTTCTGGATGAACAGATCAGATTTCAGAAGGATGATCTTAGAGATCATGTGGCTAGAGCAGTCATAAAGGGGGAGAGGGTTTTAGTCAAAGCTGGATCTGACCATGCTAAATCTATTTCCAATAGCATCAGAGCCACACTTGGATATCCACCCCTATGTGATGATGACAATGTAGCTAATCTAGAGTGCATCCTGCTGATTTTGTAGGTGAACAAGCTGAAGTTGCTCAAGTAATCTATCCTCCAGTAGATTTTGAAATGATACATCAAGAAGTCCAGTCTATGTATAGCCCTCCTGAAGGTGCTCACAATGTAATCATTGAGAAAGTAGACAAGCCTATGTCAGAGGCAGTTTTGAAAGAGCAAGAAGCTCTATTGTCAAAGAAGAGATTTAGAGAACAGGCAGAGTTAAAGCATGATTTTGAACATTGGAGCCCAACTTGTAGAAATATTATACTAACTGCTTGGAAAGCTGCAAAGGACAATTCCCTAGAGAGGGGCAAATGGTACTCTGAACAATAATGGAGAAAACATGAAGCCAGGCAAGAGGTCATTGTTCAGTACAGAAGAAAGGCAAAACTTGGGAAGCTACCTCCTAATGCATAGGAGCCTAGCAAATATTTCTCAAAGCCTTATCATTATTTTGAAAGACAAAAGATAAGGGCTAAAGAGCTCAAAAAGAAAGATCTAAAGGGCAAAAAGCCTGCGGATGACTCTGATGTTCCTGTGCAAGTCAAGATTCAATCAGGCAAGGGCATTGTCATCAAGGAGCCAGAGCAGCCTTAGATTAGATTTTCTTAAGTTTACGTCATTGTAATCTTTTGTGTTAAAATCCATGTAAACTTTTGATTAAAGAAACTTTTGGTAGTTGAAACAAAACTATAATGAATGCTCATTGTGTTAACATTATTATTATGCTGTGATGATTTGTTTTATATGTTTTGTTTAATTATTTACCCTGTCATATAATGTTGTTATACATCATAATGTGTATTTGTTATGAATGGTGTATATCATTGACTAAGGGTTATGACTTCTCCAAATAGGGGGAGATTGTTAGGTACATTGGAAAATGTGTACCTGATTTGAAGAAGCCTCACCATACTCAATGATATGCATCAAGGTGTATTTGATGTGTTTTGAGTTTAAATGTGCAGGTTAAGTAATTGCAGGAAATGCAGACAAATTTCTAATTCCATGTGTCGACACCTAGAGAAACAGTGTCGACACTTATGAAGGCTTTTGTCGACACTAGAGAAAAGTTGTATCGACACTTGGAGTTAATTATGTCGACACTTGGAAAGGCTGAGTCGACACCAGAACCAACTGTGTCGACACCAAAAGGAATGTGTCGACACACAGTGAAACTCAGTCGACACACTGAGAAGCAAAGTCGACAGAATCAGTGTCGACACCAAAAGGCAGTGTCGACACACAGGAATACTTAGTCGACATCAAATGTGTCGACACATAGAGGCAGTGTCGACATACAGAAGTATTTGTCAACATCAACTGTGTCGACACACAGGACTTGTGTCGACACACAGCAAAGCTTCAACAAAGTTAGAGTAAAGAAGTATTTGTGTCGACACAAAGAAGATGTGTCGACACACAGCAAGTTTCTATTATATTAAAGGAGAAGTATTTGTCTCGACACCACAAAGGCTTGTGTCGACACATCCAACAGAAGGCTTATGTCGATACAGAATCAGTGTCGACACATTCTAAAGAAGCAGTGTTGAGAAGTTGTTACAACAATAAAAGGAGTTGTGTCGACACCACTAAGGCTCGTGTCGACACTTAGTCCACTTGTGTCGACACTTAGTCTAATTGTGTCGACACATAATTAAGATCAGTCTCGACACTTTCAGACAGAGACAGTGATTTCAAGAAGTGACTGGATGACTTGACAGGTGCCATTTCTAACCGGTCAACTACTACTGTCAGAGCTGTCAGAAGGTTGTTAGAAACCAGATCAGCCGGTTACCATGGAGGAAGACTATATAAAGTCTTTCTCCTTCAACTGAAAGTGATGATCAATCATTCAAGAATACAGATTCTGAGCGATATAGATAGCAGTAATTATACAGAAGATTTTCGACAGAAGATCTAGAAGAAGTTGGAGAGAGAGAGCTCCATCTAAGAAGAGCAGTTGCTGAACCATGCTGCAAAGAAAGATTCAGATTGAGATCTGAATCTTAAGTCAGAAGTTGATTGAAGATCAACTTCATAGAAGATTCAACCCTACTGAGTTCAGATTCAAGAAGCTTTGAAGAAAGCTAAGAGAGGTTGATCTCTGCCATCAAGTTCTTCCAAGAACTGTTCAAGAAGCCATCCATCCCTTCTCTCTCTTTCAGGGTGGTGGTCATAAACTTTGTTTAATCAAATTTCTGTAAGATCTATTATAGATCAGAGCTGTAAGCCTATTTTATAAAGGCTGAGTGTAAGAGAGGTAGATCTCTGAGTGTAGGTCTTGTTGAAGACTGAGGTAGGGCTTTGTGCCTGAGTTGTAGGAGACTGTGTTCTCTGAGTGTAGGCCTTGGTGAAGGCTGAGGTAGGGCTTTTTGCCTAAGTTGTAGGAGTGGGGGCACTCTGAGTTGTAGGAACCTGGTTTGGGTTCTGAGCTACTGTAAGATCTGAGGATCTGAGGAGAAGTGCAGAAGTTAGGCCAATTCTAGTACACTGCTAGATTGGCGAAGGGGGAAAGTGGATGTACCCAGACCTTGAGGAACCACTATAAAAATCTGTGTGCACTCTGTGTTGAATTATTTCTGTGATTGCTGTGTTGTGTAGTAGTAGAATTTGCAGTTTCTGCTTAAATTACAGAACAAATTGTCTGCCTTACAAGTAAAAGAAAAAGTACACATATTCACCCCCCCCCCCCCTCTAGGTGGTTGGGCACAAATTATTTCAGGGTTGAGCTTCCCCACGGTTGCCGATCTTCCTGCTGCATCCACCTTTTTCAGGACCAAGTCACCCTCCGCAAATTGTTTGACTCTGACATGCTTGTCAAAGTACTTGGTCATTCTCCTCTTCACTTATTCTTATCGGATGGCGGAGAGGTCTCACAATTCCTCCACTATGTCAAGGGAGAGCCGCAGCTCTTCCTTGTTTTCAGCCGGCCATTCTTCCCTGCCTTCTTCCGCCGCAACCACCCGGGGCGTTTGGACTTCAAATTCTATTTGGAGAACTGCTTCACATACGTGGGAGAGCTTGAAGGGGGTCTCCCCTGTTGCTGTGTTGGGGGTGATCGTTAGGGCCCAGAGAACCAAGGGAAGCTTCTCCACCCAGCTCCTTTCAGGTTCTCTACCTTCTTCTTCAGGAGATTCACAATGATCTTTTTGGCGGCCTCCACCTGCCCGTTGCTCCTGGGGTGGTGGACCGAGGCAAACTTGAGGTCAATCCCGAGCTGCTCGCAGAAGCTAGTGAATTCTGCGCTGGCGAACTGAGGCCCTTGTCTGTGATAATGGCCTAGGGCAGCCCATGGCGGCAGATGATCTCCCCCCAAACAAAGTTTCTGATGACTTGGGAGGTTACTTTGGCCAGCGCCTTTATCTCCAGCCACTTAGAGAAATAATCTATCATCACCAACAAGAACCTCATCTGCCTACAGGCCTGGGGGAATGGTCCGACCAATTCCATTCCCCAAATTGCAAAGGGCCAGGGGGCTATGATGCTCTTAAGGCGCTGAGCCGGCTGTAGTTCGAGGGGGCATACAGCTGGCACTTGTGACATCTCCTCGCGGACTCTGCAGTATCGCGGCCCAGGTTTGGCCATAAGTATCCCTTCCTAACGATTCTCCCTTCCAGTGTCTGACTCCCGAAATGGTTCCCACACTCCCCGAAGTGAGTTTCTTCCAAGATTCTTTGCACTTCTCTCTCGGCCACGCAACGGGCGAGCATCCCTGAGAGAGCCTTCCTATATAATTGTCCGTCCCGGAGGAGATAGTATGTTGATTTGTACCTGAGCTTCTTCTTGTCCACCCCCTCCAGGTACTCTCTCATGGAGAGAAAAGTTGCGATCGGGTCCATCCATGAGGGGTGCTGATCAGCCTCCATTAGTTCCCCCCTCTTCGATGGAAGGGCGAAACAGGTCAGTAATGGTGCCCCCCACCCGGGGGCCGTATTTTGCCAGCTGATCAACTTGCTCGTTCTTTTTCTGGGGCACGTGTCGAATGGAGAAGGTTTGGAACGTGTCGATGACCCCCTTAACTTTGGCTAAGTATATTCGTAGAGTATGATCTCTCGCTTGAAACTCCCCGTTGATCTGGGAAGCCACCACCATGGAGTTAGTGAGGACCTCCACGTCTAGCACCCCCAACTCCCTGGCCAGGCGCAGGCCGGCTATCACAGCCTCATACTCTGCCTGGTTGTTAGTGATGGGGAAGTGTACCACCACCGTTTTTTCGATTCTAGTTCCTTGGGGGCTCTCCAAGATCACCCCTACCCCCAGGGAATGACTCCCTAAGGCACCATCGACCTTCACCTTCCACGGAGTTGGACGAGTGAGCTCTTCCTCCACCACCTCGATCACGTAATCGGCCAAAACGTCGTCCATTGCTTGGGCCTTGATCGAGAGGCGGGGGATGAAGGAGATGTCGAACTCGCTCAACTCCACCAACCACTTAGCCAGCCTACCCGAATGCTCCACCCCCTCAAAGATGTTGCAGAGGGGATGATCAGTCACCACTCTGATGGAGTGTGTATGGAAGTAGGTCCGCAGCCTTCGGGCCGAGATGATTAGGGCGAAGGCCAGCTTCTCCAAGATTGGATATCGGAGCTCGGCCTTCCTCAGGACCCGGCTCACGTAGTATATGGGGAGCTACCTCTTCCCCTCTTCACGCACTAGGACAGAACTCAAGGCCTCCGCTCCGACCCCGAGATACAAAAATAAGTCCTCCCCCTCTTTCGGCCCTTGGAGCAACAGAGTCTGCATCAACTACATCTTAAGAGCTTGGAATGCCTTCTCGCACTCCTTGGTCCACTCAAATTTTTGACCTCCCCTTAGCGTTTTGAGGAAGGGGGAGTACTTCTCACCAGCCCGGGAGAGGAATCGGCTCAATCGTACCAGCTTCCCTGTCAATCGTTGTACCTCCTTAGCATTCTGCGGTGACCCCAACTCCATGATAGCCTTGACTTTATCCGGATTTGGCTCGACCCCTGCAGGGGTGAGGATATGCCCCAAGAATTTTCCCCTGCTGGCCCCGAAGATGCACTTCAGGGGGTTCAGCCGCATCTTGCACTTGTGCAGGGTGGCGAAGGTTTCTTCCAAGTCCTGAAGGTGAGAGTCCACATCCCGACTTTTGATCATGAGATCATCCACGTACACCTCCAGGTTCCACCCCTTCTGTTCCCGGAAGACCGTGTCCATCATCTTTTGGTAGGTCACTTCTGCATTCTTTAGCCCAAAAAGTATCATATTATAGCAGTATCACCCATCCCCCTTGATGAATGAGACATCCTTGATGTCCGGGGGGTGCATCCTGATTTGGTGGTAACCTGAAAATGCATCTAAAAAACTCATAGAAAAACTGACGGTTGAGTCAACCAGCGCGTCGATCCGAGGCAAGGGATAATAGTCCTTAGGGCATGATTTATTAAGCAAGGAAAAATCAACACACATACGCCGCCGGCCGTCTCCTTTTTTAACCATGACAACATTGGAGACCCAGCCGGGGTATTGTATTTCGGATACAAAGCCGGCCTTAAGAAGTTTGTCCACCTCCTCTCTGATGGGCTCGGCTAGCTTGTCCGCGGTGGACCTCTTCTACTGCTGGATGGGGCGTGCTCCCGGGTCCAGGTTGAGGTGGTGGTAGGACACGTCTGCATTAACCCCCTGCATCTCTGCGGAGCTCCATGCGAAGATGTCCACATTCTTTTGGATGCATGCCAGCATCCTGCCCTGAGCCTCCGGAGTCAGCCCCCCGCTTACGCGAACCTTCTTCACCCTGCCTCCTAGGATGAGAACCTCCATCTCCACCACCTCTTTTGCAGCCTCCAGCCTGGACTGCTCCCCCCATTCTCCGACGCCCCTCTCCTCCGGGACAAGAACCTCCTCTTCTACTCCCTCCACGACAATCGCTTCGGACAACTCCTCCTAGCCTCCTCCTACCACCTCTACTTCGGTGCAGCTCTCCACCTTCATCTCCTCCCTGCCAGCCTCCTGCTCCGCCTCCATTCTCCACTCCATCTCCTCGGCCCCCTTTTGCCAAGAGATAGAGTTTACGGCGGTGACGTAGCACACCCTTGCTACTTTGGGGTCACCCCGCACCCGGACCTGGATCCCCTCGGCATTAAACTTCAGGCATTGATGAAATGATGAGGGGATGCAGTGGAAGACATTGATGAGGGGCCTTCCGAAGATGACATTGTAGCTGCTGGGGGCATCCACGATGACGAATCGGCAGTTCCGGGACTGCCCCCTGGGGAGATATGGAGCCCCACTGCTCCATCCACTCCTTCCTCTCCCCCGAGAACCCAAACAAGGAGCCATCCGAAGCCAGCACCCTCCTTACCTCCACCTTCATCGCGTCGAATACATTCTTGAAGATGATGTTGACGGAGCTTACATTGTCGATGAGGATCCGGGAGACGGTAAAATTCTCGATGGCCGTCTGGATGACCAGCGCATCGTAGAAGGGATCCTCGTGATCCGGCATGTCACATCTTGAGAAGGTAATCTTCTCTTCCGGTGGTGGGGTCTGGGAAGTGGAGCCAACGCTCCGACGGTACATGGTGTGGAGGCTCGTCATCCGAGAGGCCTCTACACCCACCCCACCCCCCATGGATCACTCTGATCCCTCCCCGGGTCCCGACAATGTCCCGGTCTTCACACCAATCCTCCTCCGCCCGAGGAAGGAACTCCTCAATCGTCACCTCCTGGCGCCCCTGTTGTTGTTGCTGCTCCCTGTTTCCTCTCATCTCGAGGAACTCCAGGCACGTGGCTTAAGTGTGCCCTTCCTCTTGATGGAAATCATAGTAGGGCAACTCCACCCTTACTTCTCTCCTCCTCCTATGAGTTGCTCTACTCCTCTCCCTCATGGCTATGGCCATAGCCTGATTTTGATTGGGGAGTGGAGGCATTTACGCCTGCCTCCAACCTGGGGGGTGGAATTGATCCTGGCCCCCCTGGTGGTGGTCCCTTCCCTATTGTGCTCTCTGTGGCCCCTGGTCTTGCCACTCGGGCCTCCAGCCCAACTGACGGTCTGGCTCCTAACGCTCCCACCTAGGCTGCTGCTGCCCCTAGAGCTGCCTCTGCTCCCTCTGTCGGGGCTCGGCTCTCCTCTCCTCCTTCCCCCTTCAGCCTCTCGGCTCCTTGTCTTCTTCCATGGCCCACCTGTCCAGCTTCCGGGCAAAATCCAGATTCGATGCTTCCCCGTCGACTTCTCTTGCCGCCCTCTCCATCATCTCCTCGTAGGAGAGGGGGCACTCTCTTCAACTCCATCCTGAAGAAACCCCATTGCAACCCCAGGGTGAAGGCCATCATCAGACTATGGCCCGGCATCTCCTACACCTGGGTGACCTCCTCCTAGAACCGGTAAACATAGCTCCCCAAGGTCTCATTCACTCCCTGCTTGATGTGGAATAGGGACTCTGACTCCTTCCTCCTATTCGAGGTGGTGAACCTCAACATGAACCCTCGGCGCAGGTCCTCGAAGCAGTAGATGGAGCTGGCCATAAACTGGTGGAACCACTCCCTCGCCTTCTCCTTGAGGGTAATGGCAAATAGTCGGCACTTGAAGTCATCTGACATCTGCTGGATCGAGACCATGTCCTCGAACCACTGGATGTGCTGGATCTGATTCCCTTCCCGGTGTAGTAAGACATTTCGGGTTCCCTGAACCCCTCCAGAACTGGGGCGGAAGAGACCAGCTTGCTAAAGGGGCTGCCTCACCCTACTGAGTGAGTCGGAGCATCCCGCACGACCATGTTGCCGAACCGGCCTCCGCCTGCCAAGCCGGGGAAAAGTACGTGCCCGGGGAGCTTGCATCCCCTTCCTTCTTTGGCAACCTCCTTCCCAGCTCGCCTGTCGGGAGCGTCCTCGCCCATAGACGGGGTGACAGTAATTAGAATAGCTGGAGTCGAGCACTCGGCCCGCGCGACGAGTGCGAACTTGATGAGGCTGAGTTCCTCATTCCTGAAATCTTCAAACATTCCAACCATGGCCAGGGGTGGCAGGGGCGGCGAGTTGGACCTATCTGAGCCTTGTCCTCCCGTCATCGAGCCTGCTGGAAATTTTCTGTGCTGACCACTCTCCACGCTCACCGCACCAAAATGTTGAAATTGAAAACTCAGTCTCTTGTGGAGTTCAACCTTAGGGGAAGGGGTGATCGCGCACCTATTTCTTCCTGCAAGAAAAATGATAGAGGGAACAAAGGAGACCGGACCCAAGGGCTCGGCGAGGAGGACCCACCACATACCCGGAAGATCTTAAAGAGCTTCCCCTCCTTAGCCAAAAGCCAAGCTAAGGCTACCTCAGAAAGCGCTAAAAGATTAGGGAGCAATTGAGCCTGAAAGCATGTTTTCTGAGGTGCCCCTTGGGTCCTATTTATAAATTTCTGAAAACAACCTGCAAATAGCCAACCTCCGCTATTTTGAACAGTTATATGCAGCCCAATTTGCTCTGCCAACAGCGCAACTCCGATGTTCTAACAAGCTATTCACACCCATGGGAGGGGCAACCAGGTAATTATTATCTCTGGGCCCCACTGGGCAGGTCCCAAGGACGTGGAGGTCAGCTCGCCATCACTATTAACCCCCATAGCGCGGGTGCGACCTTACTCACGCAGCTCGCCTTCTCTTCTTAGGCGAGCGCGAGCCAGGCCACCGCGACCTGCCAATGCCTGCTCCGAGGCGGGCTGGCGGCCGTGCCGGCTGTAGGAGGGCGGGCTGGCCGGTCTCAGACTATCGCTATGGAATGCTCCAGAGGAGCTCGTTGTTTGGGCTCGACGAGTTCAACCCTGAATGATAGTTCGAAGCATGTCGAGCTCCGTCCTCTGCTCGATGAATGTCGAGCCCAAACTCTGCTTGACGAATGTCGAGCTCAAACCTCTACTCGACGAACTTAAGGCGAGTGCGGGGGGGAGGGGCCAGCTCGCGCGGCTCGCTTGTCTAGCTTTGGCGAGAGCGAGCTGGTCACCCGGTGCCTGCCCGCATGCTATTCGGGTGCGGGCAGGGTGCCTTGGTCCGCTCGCCTGGCCTGGCGGCCCACTCGGCGGGAGGGTCCAGCTCGCGAAGCTCGCCCGTCTGGCTTTGGCGAGAGCGAGCTGGCCACCCGGTGACTGCCCGCATGTTATTATGGTGTGGGCAGGGTGCCTTGGTCCGCTCGTCTGTCCTGGCAGGCCCACTCGATGGGAGGGGCCAGCTCGCGCGGCTCGCCCATCTGGCTTTGGCGAGAGCGAGCTGGCCACCCGGTGCCTGCCCGCATGCTATTCTGGTGCGGGCAGGGTGCCTTGGTCCACTCGCCTGGCCTGGCGGGACCACTCGGCGAACACGGGGTTGTACACCAAGCACTGGAACGTGAAGTTCACGGTTGGATATTGGATGTACTTGAAGATAAAGCCTTTCAAGAGAGTGTTGAGAGTTCGACGCTTGAAGAAGTGGAGTCCTAGGTATTTAGGGCTATTCGAGATCACCGAGCGCATCAGAGAGGCAGCTTGCTGACTTTCTTTGTCGACGGAGCTGAGTGGGTTGCACGACGCCTTCAACATTTCTGTGTTGAGGAAGATAGTGCAGGAGCTTAATTTTGTGTTGGAGGCCGATAGTGTGCTGGTGGATAGTGGCATATCTACTAAAGTGACGCCGATTTGCATCGTCGATAGCGACATATGATAGTTGCAGAGAAAGGCCATCAAGATGGTGAGAGTCCATTGGGACAATTGTGGTCGCGATGAGCTCACCTGGGAGCTAGAAGAGGTCATGCGCGAGTACCCCAATCTATTTTACTCAAGTATGACAAATTTCTTTCTTTGATCATGTTTTAAATTTCGGGACAAAATTTCTTTGAGGAGAGAATTGTATCGCACCAAATTTAACCGAATTAATTTTGGGATGCATTTAGGGGGGAGTGGTCTACGGATAGCAATTCAGGCTAGGGTTTTTCTATAAAACCTAAATTTCCCCATCCCCACTAATTTCCCCTAACCGCCTCTTCTGATTTTCCTCTCCCTCTTCCCGATTTATCTCTCCCTCTCTCATTTTTCTCTCACGTGCAGCAGCCGAGTCCGATAACTCCTCTCTTGTCGTCCCTGGAAGGATCCGAGCCCGACCTCTCTCCCGTCAACTATGGAAGGAAGTGTTGATCCCGTACTTTTCCCTCACTCACCTCACCTGAGCAGCCTGCCTCCTTCCTCTTTCCCGACCGCTGCCAGTAAGGGGGAATTCCTCCATCCTTTGTCTCAGCCACCGCCAACAAAGAGAAGCTCGTCTCTCTCTCTCTCTCTCTCTCTCTCTCTCTCTCTCTCTGCCGACCTCCCTCTCCTCTTGTCCGACCAAGACGGATTAGGGTTGGGTTTACGCTTCCGGGAGAGCAACTAGGGTTTGGCTAGGGATTGTGACAAAGTGTTCGATTTGGAGATCGGACTGGTACGTGGAAGCAAAATCCATGATGACCGAGCTATGGCTCCGAAACGCACGTCAAGGGTAACGAATTTTCTTCTTGGGTAGGTGAAACCCTTAATTTTAGCTTGTTTGCATGAAATCCCCTCCCCACCGATGGGTGGGGGAATAGTGCTCTCCGATGGGTCGATGTGTACATCTCTGTTATTTAATTGCATTTAGTACATGGAAGCGCGAGTACAGGTTTAGGCATGCTGTGTGAAGCCCATCCGGACATGTGGTCTGGATTAGTGGTGTTCTTTATGTTACCAGAGAAGACTCTATGAAAGTTGAATGTTTCATAATGTGGGTCCGCCCGGGGCGGCAGTTAGTATTGGAGGTGTGCTGCACGAAACATGTAACACCCCAAAAAGGAGTTGCAGTGAACATGATAAAAGTCGACCTGGGCTCGACGAAGATCATCAAGCGGAGCTCGACGATTGTGGCATGTTATGTAAAATCAATCCCGTTCGATGAACTCACTCCCGATTGACGAAGTTCGTTCGACGAAATCATCCCCGTTCGACGATTAGTCGAAAATTGCAGATATGGCCGAGCGGTGACTCGTGTCAGATGGCTAGCGCGCAGCCAGTAAGCGGTGGGTGACTTTTTAGCTTAAACCCGAGCCGTTGTTGTGTTTTGATGAGAAGAGATTGTGTGGCTGGGGTAAAACACGATGCCTTATCGGTAGAGGAATGAGATTCAGGAAATCATTCTTTCCTTTCTCTCTCTCTCTCTCTCTTCCTTACTTCCCGAGTTTTGGAGCAGAGAACTCTCGGATGGTGCTTGGGTTTGAGTGGACTTGTTGAGTTGCTGGTGGAGATATTGGGGCTGGAATCAAGAGTCGAAGCTAGAATCGAGAAGGGGAAAGTGAGGCGATCATTTCCATCAGCATAGAAAAGCTTTGTCATGGCTCTGAAGAAAACTCCAAGGGTAACGATCTTCCTCCTTGGACATGTGAAGTCCTTATTTTGGCATATGCTTTGATTTCCCCCACCAAAAGGTGGAATGTTGAGGGATTTACATTGGGTTGATTCTTGATATCCCCAAGAGGTATTGCATATAGATCCGGAAATGTGTAGTACGGAATAGGCATACTGTTGTTGGACCGATGTTTCACATGCCCTGTGTTTGAGAATATCAACTCCCAGATTGTATTTGATCATGTCTTCTATTGATAGAGTGTGCAGGTTGTCAGGTTCAAGTGAAGAGAAGAAGCCTCCTACAGATGTTACCGTTGGGCGTTAGAAGTTAACGCTGAGCGGTAGCTGGAATTAAATGGACCTGGCGCTCGGGAAGTTATCATCAAGCGCTAGTACTAATGCCCCCGCGCTAGCTCACTCAACACTGTGTCGAGAGCGCTGAGAAGAAAAGCGTTGAGTGCGTAGAGACAGTGGCGTTGAATGGATGCTACCGCCAAGTGCTATCAATTACCGCGACGCACTATCCGCTCGACGAGCGTCGAGCCGGGTTCATCGAGCTGCTGACCTACCACCAGGCGTTAGTCCTAACGCAGCGCGCTAGGTGGTCGACGAACGTCAAGCATGGTCATTCGACGAATGCTACTCTACTGCAGGCGATAGCATTTACAACCCCGCGCTGGCCCTTCGACAAACGTCGAGCCAGATTCGTTGATCGATGGGCTACTGCCAGACGCCAGTTTTACCGCAGGCGCTACGGAAATGAATTATTTGGACTTAGTGCTCTGGGCGAAATCGGCGCTAGCCCTACCGCGCCTCGCTTACCGAATGACAAATCATTGTGTCCAACATTACCACGTGGCGGAAGCGGTAACCGCGCGGCGCTAGCATATTTGAAATGACAAATATTTGTTTTGAATATTTCTTTCCAAATTTAGAGGACAGCTGGCGCAACAAGCGCGTGAACCTACCGTCGGGCGCTAGTCTTACCGCTAGCGGTAGCCTATTTTCAAGAAGACATATAAAAGGCCGCCTTTGTTTTTGTGCCTAATTTCCACAAGTCTCTGTCAAAGAAGAAGATAGTCGTCTCCCTCATGCTCATGATCGAAAGACTCCGAAGATCCATGAAAGTGCAGGTTAGATCTGATATACTCTAGAGGGGGCGTGAATAGAGTATGGTGCTCACTAAAAAGTTTTTACAACTTTTGTTGTATTCCTAAGTGAACAGGGAAGCAAATAAAATAGAGTAAGCACAACAACTATTTAAACTCAGATCAACATAGAATAATCACAGAGCACAGCCAGAAAACAAAAGAAAAGAGCAACCAGACGACACAAGAATTTTTTAGTGGTTCCCCAACCTGGGTACATCCACTCTTCTACCACCCTGGTAGGAATCCACTTAGGTTTTTGATCCGATGCCTGACACCAATGAGCTTTTGTTCAGGTGCTCAAAAACCAAACCTCAAGTCTTTTAGAAGGAGACTTGCAACCAGAATAATTTTGAAGGATTTAAAACACTGTACAGGAATTGGAAAGAAGGTGATAGTGTCTTCTCTGTCAACAATCAGAGAGAAGACTTATGGATTGATTATAGCACATCTTGCTCCCCCTGAGATCTTGAATTGGTCAGGAATGCTGGAGCACTGCTTCAGTGTGATAGGTCTTCAATGACCTAGAATGCCTGGACCAGAAATACTTCAGGAACTTCTTTTGACAGATAAAGTTTTGTTGTCCTTTGAAGTTGTCTTGAGAATAGAGAGAAGAAGACTCTTGATTGAATTTGATTGTTCTTTTTCTTCTTCTTGAAAATGTTCTCTGGTCAAGGCTGATTGCAGTTAAGAACTTTTGATTTGAGAATGATTGTTCTTCTCTGCAACCTCAGAGTGTCTGATTGTGTATTGCTTGTTGTACTGTGTTTTTGTTACTTTATCACTACTTGATCCTTTTCTTTCTTACTGTGTGTCTTTTTCTGACTGAGGAACATTCAAACTTTTGAATGTCGAGCAATAATTGCAGTCGGCTTTGGAAAAAAGCGACAATCAATAATTTCCCTAACTGTCCCATGGAAAAACGGCATGTAATCGTCCATAGTCAATGCGCGTTCTAATGGTAACATTCTGAGAAGATCTGGCATTAAATGTTCAGGAATCATCGCCAAGAAACGGGATGGGAAACTTGAAGAAAACCTATTCTGGATTCGTCGAACGAAGAACACAATTCGTCGAGCTGAACTTGTGTTCGTCGAGCTGAACTTGAGTTCGTCGAGCTGAGCTTGAGAGAGTTCGTCTACCAGACAATCTTCATTCGTCAAATAGACAGTCTTCATTCGTCGAGCTGAGAATCAAATTCATCGAGCTGAGAAAAGTTCTGGACTTACGCAAAATATTCTGCATCTACTGAAATGCTGTGTCGACAAAAGTTGGTGTTGATTGACTGATCTTGGTGTCGACACAAATCCTCTGGTGTCGACATAAGCTAGTGTCGACACAAACCCTAAGTGTCGACACAAATTCTCTGAGTCCAGAAATCGTCGAGTAGAGTACAACATTCGTCGACCTGAGAAGCTGACTTAGTCGACCTGAGAAGCTGTGAACTTGAGGTCCAAGTTCGTCGAGCTTAGAATCCAATTCGTCGACCAAAGCTTGAAGTTGGACTTAGAAAAATTTGAGGTTCTCCTGACTTTGGCTTGATTTAGAAACTAAGTCTTCGTCGAACAGAGAACACAGATCGTCGAGCTCAGCACTAAGAATTATCTCACGATCGTCGAGCGTAGAACTCCTTTCGTCGAGCTGAGTTCGACGAACATCGAACTCACTTTACTTAATCTTTAAAAGTTGTTAGGCTGGAGTCTCTGATGGACTTGTAGATAGCTGGTCCATCTGGAGTTGAGCCTAAGGACTTGACTTAGACTCTAGGACATAAGTTGACCCTGGCTATACATGATGGGTCACATCCTAAGTCAGCGAACCTAGCCCAAATCAACTTGGGATCCAACAATCTTCCCCTATTTGGGTGAGGTCACTAACAGAGACTCAAAACAGAAAAACAAAGCAAGAAAAGAGATATATCTGGCAGAGAATTATAACACATGCAACAGATATATATACACAACTTTGTTTAAACAGATAGCATGGTTTGAAAAACAAAAACAGACAGAAAATGAAATAACACAAAAAGATTACTTATTTGGCTTCTTCTGCTGAGGTTTGTCTTCAGATGTTTGCTCTTCTGTCTTCTTGAAAATGATTTCTCTCTTTGGATCTCGAGCTTTGGCTATTGTCATAGTCATGTCAGCTGCCCCAATAATATTCAATGAAGTTGCTCTGGGGACAACTGCTTCTGGGTGAAGTTTCATATAATCATCAACATTAAACAATTTATTTCCTTTGTCAAACCTTTTCAGCTCTTCTTTTCTATACTTTGACATGGTTGATAATCCAAATATATCTTTACCTTCAGCCTTGGCTTTATTTACCTAGGATAGTCCAATCAATTCCTGGTATCTAGCCATTCTTGCTGTATTTGCAGTTTCAGGATCTTCAAAAGGAATTGGAGGAGAGAGAGGTCTCTTTGGACTTTCAGCTTTTTGAACTTCAGAACTTTGTTGCTGCTGCTACTGCTTATGCTGTTGACTTTGACTTCCTGAGGAGGATGGCCTCTGCTGGCTGCTTCTAGTAGATTTCCCTGACTATCTCTTGTATGTTTGCATTAGGGCAGATCTCTGGGAGCTAGAGCCACTGGCACCAGCTGCTGGAGGAGGAGGAGGATCCTTCCTATATCTGTGCACTGGAGGAGGGGAATATCTCCTGCTTCTCTTTCTATCTTGCTGCTGGTTTTTGGACAGCCACATCCATGCAGGCATTCCCTTATATGGAGTTACATTATGCAGGATGTAGTAAGGGATGTCAGCATTGGGATTTGGCTTTGGAGCTGGAGGAGGAGGAGACTTTCTTTTCTTTGAGAGCGTATTCTTTTTCTTAGTAGCAGCATCTTCATCTGAGTCATCATCATCATCTTCTTCAGACTCAGAACCTTGAGGGATGTCATAAAGAGCATCCAAAGCTTTCAAAGCTTTATCAGAAATAATAGCCTTTTCTAGAGGAGGGGCAGAAGATTCAGGAACTGGAATTTGAACAATAGAGGAGGAGGGGACTGCACATGAGTCAGAAACAATAGGGACAGAGCTTTTAACTGCTGCCTTATTCTCTTCTTCTATGTCAGCTAGAATAAGCTCATCAAAATCTGGCATGGGAGAGTCATCCATAACAAAATCTGGTGCTGAAACTGGCACTAAAGTATCTTCTGGAATGAGCTTTGGGCTAGAAGCTGAGATGGAGGCTGAAGCTGAGAGAGCAAAATTGTCACAGAGTTGCTTAGCAGTGTTGAGATTATCATGGAGGACACATCTGTTGCTATTCAAGTGGAATCTAATCAAGTGGTTGATGAGATAAGACAATCTCCACCACATCCTCAACAAGAATTTACCCTGGAAGAGCTGTTCCTAGACCTTCTTCAAACAGACTTTGAGAAAGAAAGTGTTACTGCTGAGGGGGAGAAAGTCAATTTTGATGGGGAGTAAGTGGAGAATATAGAGGAAACTGCAGGCAAAGAGACTGAGAAGCAAAAGGAAGCTAAGCAACTACCAAGGGCTGAGAAGGAGTTACCTCCAAGTCCTAAGGACAGAGTGACTATTGATAGCACATTTGCTTCTAAAGATGAAGAGGCTGCAAGAGCCAAGAAGAGAAAATTTCAAGTTTTCAAGAGGAGGAGCCAGACATACAAGAAAGCTTTAAAAACAATAGCACCACAGCTTGCACCACAGCCTGCCCCATCAACAGATTTACAGTTCATTGATGGTGGCTTTACAAATTAAGCTTGATGAGCAAAGGCAAGCTCTGGAAAAGTATGTAGATGAAGGGAATAAATCTCTACAATTTGATCTTGCACAAGATATTAAGTCCATCAGATTTGAGATGAATCTGAATAAAAAAGAGATGACTGACTGCTTTCATAAGGGAGGAAATGCAGGAGTCTATCTAGCAACTCATCAAGAGAAGATCAAAGCTCAAGTGGATGAACTTGAAGTGAAGCAAGGCTATGTTTTGGAGCACCAGCTAAGGATGAATGATAATTTAACTGCTTCACATAATGTAATAGTAACAGAAATGAAAAATATAGCTGCTGGTCAAACTATAGCTAATGTCACTGCTAATGCAGAATTTGACAAAGCATTGCAAGAGAGCCTAACTGATGTTACTTCTGCAATTCAAGATTCTCAGAAGCTCATCACTGACAAACTCCAAAGGTTGAAACCTTTCTACAAGGATGGAGTGAATTATCTGAATGCCCAAATAAGATTTCAGAAAGATGATCTGAGGGATCACATTGAAAGAGAAGTCATAAAGGGGGAGAGGGTGTTAGTCAAAGCGAGCTCTGATCATGCAAAGTGGATATCAAATTCCATCATAGCCACCCTTGGATATCCTCCATTATGTAATGATGATAATGTTGCAGAGTCTGGGATTAATCCTGCATATCTTGGAGGTGAGCAAGCTGAAATAGCTCAAGTGATGTATCCTCCACCAGACTTTGATATGATACATGCAGATATACAGTCAATGTATAGCCCACCTGAGGGAAATCAGAAGGTTATCATAGAGAAAGTGGTTCAGCCAGTATCTGAGGCTATACTGAAAGAACAAGAAGCCTTGCAGAAATAACAAGAGACTCAGTTGTCTAAGAAGAGATTCAGAGAGCAAGCTGAACTCATGCCTGACTTTAAACAGTGTAGCCCCACTTCCAAGAATATCATTCTGACTGCATGGAAGGCTGCCAAGGACAATATTCAAGATAGAAATAAGTGGTATTCTGAACTGGAGTGGAGGAAGCATGAGTCCATGCAAGAGGCCATTGTGCAATATAGAAGAAAGGCTAAGATGGGAAAGCTACCTCCTACTGCCCAGGAGCCTAGCAAGTACTTTTCTAAGCCTTATCATTACTTTGAAAGGCAAAAGATCAAGGCTAAGGATTTGAAAAAGAAGGATCTTAAAGGAAATAAACATGCTGCCACTGAAGATGCTGAAGACCCAGTCCAAGCAAAGATACAGTCTGGAAAGGGCATTGTGATCAAGGAGGCTGAGTAGCAATAGGATAGAATTTATCCTTAGTTTACAATTGTAATCACTTGTATTAAAACTTTCTGTAAACTTTTGGATAATGAATATGTTGAAGAACAATGTGATATATGTTAAATCTATTACATTAATGTTTTGTAATATTTGTGTATACATGTTTTGCTTATCCATGTTTATGTACTTAGCTTGTTATATAATCCTGCTTTACATCATACTGTGATTTTGTTATGTATGGTGTATATCATTGACTAAGGGTTATGACTTCTCCAAATAGGGGGAGATTGTTTGGTACATTGGAATAAATGTACTTGATTTGAAGAAGCCTCACCCTACTCAATGATATACATCAAAATGTATTTGATGTGTTTTGAGTTTAGTTGTGCAGGTTAAGTATTTACAGGGAAAGCTGAAAAGTTTCTAAGTCCATGTGTCGACACCCAGAGGGAAAGTGTCGACACTCAAGAAGACTTGTGTCGACACCCAGAGAAGCAGTGTTGACACTTGGAGTAATTGTGTCGACACCATGGATGCAGAGTCGATACCAGAAGGAAAGTGTCGACACATACTGGTTGTGTCTACACTCAATGAAGAAATGTCCAGTGAAGAAGTGTTGACACTTAGAAGCAGTGTCGACACCCAGAGGAACTTTGTCGACATCAGAAAGTTTCGACACTTGGAGGCTATGTCTACACTCAGCAAGTTTCAACAGAGTCTAAGTACAAGTGTCGACATAATGAAGAATATGTCGACACACAGCAGAAGACTCAACACATGAAGAAAGTGTCGACACTAGGAGGCTGTGTCGACACTCAGCAAAGTTCAACAAAATTCTAAGTACAAGTGTCGACACAAAGGAGATGTGTCGACACTCAGCAAAATTCTTAACAAAAGAAGAATGTGTCAACACAAGGAGCTGTGTCGACACTCAGCAAGTATCAACACAGAAGGCAAGTGTCGACACCAAGAAGATGTGTCGACACTGAACAAGTTCAACACAAGAAGATGTGTCGACACAAAGGAGTAGTGTCGACACTTAGCAGAATTCAACTAAGTACTAAAGAACAAGGAGTTGTGTCGACACACAATATCAGTGTCGACACATATTGAAGAAGCTGTGTCGAGAAGTAAATTCTACAACACAAGGAGTTGTGTCGACACCTTGAAGGCTAGTGTCGACACATAATCTACTTGTGTCGACACTTAGTCTATAAGTGTCAACACTTAAAGACAGACTGTCTCGACACTTTCAGACAGTTACAGATATTTTAAGAAGTGACTGGATGACATGATAGCTGCCATTCCAGCCAGTCTACTACAACTGTCAGAGTTGTCAGAAAGCTGTTAGAAACCGAATCAGTCGGTCACCATGAAGAAGGCTTATATATAGGCTTATTCTGTCAACAGAAAGGGATGATTATTGATGATTGAAGATTGAAAAAGTGAAGAAGATCTAGCTATTCATTGAAGAATCAATTCAAGTGAAGATCTAAGTAGTTTGAGAGAGAGCTCCTTCCAAGAAGACAGCTGTTGGAACCAGGCTGTGAAGAAAGTTTCATACCTAGTTCTGATTCTTAAGTTAGCAGTGATTGAAGATCATCTACAAAGAATATCAACCCTATTGTGTTCTACATTCAAGAAGCTTTGAAGAAAGCCAAGTGAGGTTGATCTCGGCAGAGTTCTTTCAAGAACTCATCAAGAAACCTGTCAACTCTTCTCTCTTATTCTGAGTTGTAGGTATATACATTGTATTCTTAATTTCTTGTAGGATCCTTACGGATCTGAGTTGTAAGCCTGAAATTATAAAGGCTGAGTGGTAGGTCCTGTGTGCCTGAGTGTAGGAGATCCAGTTCTCTGAGTGTAGGCCTTGTTGAGGGCTGAGTGTAGGCCTTGTTGAAGGCTGAGTGTAGGTCTTTGTGAAGACTGAGTTGTAGGGCCTTGGGCCTGAGCTGTAGGAACCATTTGGGGTTCTGAGTGTAAGATCTGAGGATCTGAGGTATAGTGGAGGAGTTTGGCTGAATCTAGTACACTACTAGATAGGCGAAAGGGGGGAAAGTGGATGTACCCAAACCTTGGGGAACCACTATAAAACTGTGTGTACTCTGTGTATGTGATTGATGTTGTGTATGCTGTTTATAGTTCTGTGAAATCTGTGATATAATCTGCCTAAAAGTTTAAAAAGATTAAGTCACCTATTCACCCCCCCCCCCTCTAGGTGATTAGGTACAATTTCTTTCACATATCGAACTCAGTATCAAACTTCATCACTGCTAACGTGCTTGCTGGAATCGCCATTGATGACCTGCAGGAAAAACATAGAGAAAAATGGCAATCAAGAGCAAAAGAACTGAAAGCGCGGGACGGAGGTCGGATAAAACCTAGATATAAGTTTTCCAGAATATGAATCGATAAACTCCGTTCCACGAAAAAGGAAAAAATTATTCGAACTGAGGTCGACAAAATAAATTGTAGACAAATAATTCGTCGATCTCATCTAGAAGAATTGAACACAGTTCGTCGAACTCCATTCGACGAAATGTCTTCTGAAGTAAAGTTCGTCGATCTCCGATCGACGAGAATCTCTCAAACTTTCCCTAATTCGTCGAACTTCGTTCAACGAACTCTGGAAAATTCGTCGAATGCAGACAAAAACTAGGTTAACTCTTCTCCATTAATCATGCCCAGTTGATTTATAAAGAACAGATTGGTTTTCTCATCTAATGGCTTGGTGAAAATATCTGCTCTCTGTAAATCAGTAGAAATATGGATTAAGTTAATTTTCTTTTTATCTACATTATCTCTAATGAAATGATGTCTTATTTCAATATGCTTAGTCCTAGAATGGTGAACTGGATTCTGCGCTATAGCAATAGCACTAGTATTATCACAAAATAATGTTGAATTATTTAAGTTGACACCATAATCTAAGAGTTAATTTTGTATCCATAATATCTGTGAACAGCAGCTGCCAGCAGCCATGTATTTTGCTTCTGCAGTTGATGTATACACAAATGTCTGCATTTTATAAAACCAGGAGACAAGTCTCATACCAAGGAACTGGCATGTTCCAGAGGTACTTTTCCTGTCCACTCTACATCCAGCATAGTCAGCATCTGAGTATCCAGTTAACTCAAAATCTGACTCTACAAGATACTAGAGTCCTAGATTAGGGCAACTCTTTATATATCTCAAAATTCTTTTTAAGAAAATAAGGTGAGATTCTTTAGGGTTCACTTGGAACCTAGCACAAAGGCATGTGGCAAACATTATATCAGGTTTGCTAGTTGTTAGGTATAATAGGGATCCAACAATTGCCCTATAATTTTTCCGATCTATAGGTTTCCCTGCTGCATCAGAATCCACAACAGCATTTGTAGCCATAGGGGTTTTCATCCCTGAAGTATCACCCATCACAAACTTTTTGATAAGCTCTTTAGCATACTTAGCTTGGGAGAGGAAGATACCATCTGGGAGCTTCTTCACTTGGAGACCAAGGAAGTAAGAAAGCTCACCCATGCTACTCATCTCAAATTTAGAATGCATAAGGTCAGCAAACCTTTTGCACAATTTGGGATCAGTAGACCCAAAAATGATGTCATCCACATATATTTGTACTAATAGAATTTGGTCCTTATGATGTCTAGTGAAAAGTGTTTTATCTATGGTTCCTCTTGTAAATTTATGCTCTAAAAGAAAGCTTGCTAAGGTCTCATACCAAGCTCTTGGAGCTTGCTTTAAACCATAGAGAGCTTTATGCAATTTAAAAATAAAAGAGGGTTGAGTTGGAGAGATAAAACCTAGAGGTTGTTCTACATAAACCTCCTCTTGAAGTACTCCATTCAGAAATGCACTCTTGACATCCATTTGGTAGACCTTGAATCTCTTGTGAGCTTCATAGGCAAGGAATATCCTAATGGCCTCTAACCTTGCAATAGGGGCAAAGGTTTGGTCATATTCTATTCCTTCCTCTTGTCTGTAGCCTTGAGCAAAAAGCTTAGCCTTGTTCCTCACTATGTTGCCTTGAGCATCCAACTTGTTCCTGTAGATTCATTTGGTTCCAATAACTGGGTAGTTATGGGGTCTTGAAACCAAATCCGAAACTCTACATCTCTCAAACTGATTTAGTTCCTCTTGCATTGCAATGATCCAGTAGGGATCTTGCTCAGCTTCATGGATGGTGAGAGGTTCAATTTGAGAGAGAAAACAGGCATGCATCAAGTCTTGGTTGAGTTTATGCCTTGTCTGTACACCTGCTGAAATGTCTCCAATCACTTGAGATCTGGGGTGATCTCTAAGTGTGACAAGATCAATTGGTGGAGTTGGTTGGACAACAGCTTTTGTAATTAATTCTTCTTGGGGAATGGTACTAGTTGTTGAGGGAAGTTCAGCCACTTCCAATTGAATTTCTTCTTCACTTTCTTCAGCAACCTATGGAGTAGGATGGTTTGATACCTCTTGGGTGAGGTTTAGTCCATCCATAGACTCACACAGTTGAGGTACCTGCAATAAGCTATTGGTAGAAATCTCTTTCTCCTTATATGACATGTTAGCTTCATCAAAAGATACATAAATAGATTCTTCAATTTTAAGAGTAGATTTGTTATACACCCTATAAACTTTACTGATCATGGAGTATCCTAGAAACACTCCTTCATCAGCTTTAGCTTGAAATTTTGCTATGTATTTCTTGTCATTATTGTGAATGTAACAAATGCAACAAAAAATTTTAAAATAATCTACTTTAGGTTTCTTCCCTTTAAGTAATTCATATGGAGTCTTGCCCTTCATCTTATGTATCAAACTTCTATTCAACACATAGTTGGAGGTGTTCACTGCCTCTGCCCAAAAGGATAGAGGAAGGTGAGCATCTGACAATAATGTAGTAGCAGATTCAATAAGGGTTCTATTTTTCCTTTCAGCTACCTCATTTTGTTGAGGAGTTCTAGGAGCTGAGAAAGTGTGCCTGATCCTTTCACTCTGACAGAACTCTTGCGTAAGAAGAGAATCAAACTCTATCCTATGATCACTTCTAATCAGGGCAATGTGAGTATTGAACTCACTTTGTATGCATTTGAGAAACTCTGTCAAACACTTAAAGTTATCAGACTTCTTCCTCAGAAAGAACACCCATGTGAATCTAGAGAAGTCATCTACAACTACTGAAGTATAAGATTTCCCTCTTAAGCTTTGTACTGTAATGGGTCCAAAGAGATCCATGTGTAACAGATAAAAAATCCTAGGTGAATCACTCTTATTAAGTGACTTGAAGCTATTTTTGGTTTGTTTGCCTAATTGACAAGCCCTGCAAAGTCCTTCCTTCTTGTAGGGGCCAGAAGGTAGTCCTCTAACAAGGTTTTCCTTGGATAGCCTAGCAATGGTTCTAAGGTTTATATGTCCTAATCTTTTATGTCATAGTTCATTAGGTATACAAATGGAATTAAACAAGCATATATCTACCTTAGTTGAAAGAAAATCTACAAGATATATGTTACCTTTCCTTTTACCTGTCAACACAGTTGTGTTGTCCTCTGATTTGATTTTGCATGAGGATTTGTTGAAAGTCACTTGGTAGCCTTCATCACACAGTTGACTGATGCTGATTAAGTTGTGCTTCAGTCCTTCCACATAAGCTACTTCCTTGAATGTGACTAAGCCAATCTGGACTACACCAAATCCTTTTGTTAGTCCAAAGTTTGAATCACCAAATATTACTTTGGGTCCAAGTTTGGCTTTGAAGGATGTGAAATTCTCCTTGTTTCCTGTCATATGTTTTGAGCACCCACTATCCAGATACCATTGCTAGTTGGATGTTGGATAGGTCTTCACCTGCACATAAAACAATTTATTTGTTTTTGACCCAGTTTACCTTGGGTCCTTGATTTGGTTGGAATGAAAAACTAGATATAACTAATAAAGCAGGTTGTGATTTATACCCTAAGGGGTGATATCTCCTAGGTGGAATTACCCAATCAGCTACTGTATTAAATGTCTTATTAATTGGCTTAGAGTATCTATAAGAGAAATGGTTTAGGTTTGGTCTTTCTGGGTTCGACGAATTGTTGTAAGTTCATCAACCAGAGTTCGACGAATAGGGATGAGATCGTCGATCTCTGCTCAGAGAATGACAGTAGTCATTTTCTGCGCCCCAAGTTCGTCGACCTCTGCTCGACGAACCATACACAGTTCATCGATTATAGTTAGACGAATTATTATATCTGAAGTTTGTGTTCAGCGTTCGTCGATCTGGGTTCAACGAACTGGCCACATTTCGTCGATCTCTGTTCGACGAATGCTGCAGAACTTTGTTTTTATTTGCTTTTTTTAGATTTTTTTTTCTCTTGTCTATAGGTTTAGGAGTGTTTTCAGACAATGATTTGTTCATAATCTTTTCCTTTCCCTCAGCAGAGATAAATTTGATGGGGGTTGAAAGAATATTTTTCTTTATTATGTGGGGTAAACTTGATGAAGCACCCAAGCCCAGCTTGCTATTTAATCTGTCATTCACTGTGCTTGTGATGTCCATCAGCTTGAGGCTTCTCCCATTGAGAGATTAATCAAGTTGCTTGGCCTCACATAATTCAGATTTTAGTTTAATTATTTGTTCATTTGCTAGGGTTAATTGGTCTGTTAGCTTAATGTTTTCTGAATTAACTGATTCTAGACTTCCTAATCTCTCTCTAAGAGTTTTTATTTCCTTTTCTGAGTTCATTAAGTCTAGGCACTTAGATTTGAATTCATCTTTAAATAAATCAGAACTAAAGTCAAAGCTAGAAATAACCTGATCTGCCTCTAAGTCTGAGGCAGCTTCATCTTCAGAATCTTCTTCTGATCCAGAATTACTCCTGGAGGCATCAATTGCCATAAGGCACACCTCCTTGGATCTAGCTTCTTCCTCTTCTTCACTTGAACTGGAGGAAGATGTTTCTTCTTCTGTGTCACTCCAAGTCTCAGCAACAAATCCCTTGTTCTTCTTTTTATATTTGCTGGAGGAGGGTCTGCTGCTATGCTTTCTCCTGGACTCCTTTTCTCTGCTCTTGTCCTTCTTCTGGTTTTCTGGACATTCTGAGATGTAGTGTCCAGGCTTTCTGCAACCAAAGCACACAACCTCCTTGGTTGGTGTCTTGTCATACTTGGGCTTATCATCCTGTTTGGATGATTTCCTTTTGAAGTCCTTCCTTGTCATCTTGTAGAACCTTTTGGCAAAAAGTCTCATGAGCTCTTCATTTGAAGTTGATGTCTCACTTTCTTCAGATGCTTTGAAGGCTATGTTGTGCTCCTTTTTAACTGGAGTTGTTGCCTTCTGTTCTGCTGCTTCTCTGGATTTTATCAGATGCTCATAGGACTTCAATTTGCCTAGTAGAGACTCAGTTGAGATCTCATTGAGACTTCTGGCTTCTTTGATTGGCCAGATTCTGGAATCCCAAGAGCTAGGGAAGCACATCAATATCTTATCATTAACCTCTGTCAAGGTGATGTCCTTATCCAGGGTTTTGAGCTCATTGATGATTGTGTAACACCCCCATCTGTCGCATGGCATATAACAGAAGGTCTAGCTGGAACCCGACGCCATATTCCACAGACAGTCGTAAGGATTACCAAATGAATAATCACACCAACCAATTAAGACTAATCGTCCTAATCACAGAGCATTCTAGCGGAAGTTTTTAAAGTTGAAAGAACCTAAACTTAAATCCATCAAATATGAATGTCCACAGCTACATTTATAGGAATGAAACCCCAAATACACTGAAACGGGTACATGGCCTTATGGCCTTACAAATGTTCATAGAATATAACATGTCTTACATACATCGGCTCGCAGGCCGGCCACACATGATAAATGTAAAAATAACTATTATACGGCCTTCTAGGGCCAGCACAGCAACTTGGGCTCCAGCCCGCTATTTGGATCTCGGCTCCGCAGCACCTGCAAGCACATACCACCGCACAGTGGCAAACAAGGGAACGGTCAGCTAAAAGCCGACCAAATTATAACGACCCCGCCCCTAACTCGGGACGGCGGTGCTCTTTCCCTGCATAGCATTAGTCCCACAAAATAATATAGCGCAATTATATTTCGCCACAGGTGTAGGCTCGCACGACCAAACACCCCGTGCACTCAGGGCACATTCATGGTGAACCCTAACAAATCAGTGCATTCACCACCACCCCCAGGATGGCAACAACATGTGAGCATTTAGCCTATTTGACCACCGTCTAAGGCTCCGACTATGCCTACGGCCAGTTCCCATCTTCGGATTTCTCACACCGTACCACATAGCCTAGGTCCAATTCCACTTGCCTGTTGCTCACGCCGCATATACAATTTAAGTCCTACGCGCGGGCCAAGCTTCTCTCGGATCCCAAGTTTTCCAAAACAATCTCATAACTCAGTTATGATCAAGGCCGGTTCCCAGACTGCCAAGTTAGCAGAACACGTTTCCGCTCAATTTTCCGGGTGCGCCTTGAAGCTAACCTCCAAGGATCCCTGCTGCAATCTACCGCGTGAAACCCGAAAAACCCAAAGCACGGAGTCTTCTCCGGCAAAACATATCAAATGCAACATCACCGATCTAGACAAAACACGTCCGGGTAGGCTTCACACACAATGCCTATGCCCGTACTTATGATTTCGGGCTCTATATGCAACACTAGGGGGACTATTCACATCAACCCCAAGGAACACCACGCACTCGCCGCACACTCGCGGGAGCAGGGTTCCCTATGCAAAAGAAAGAGCTTCAAACGCTCAAGTTGAGAATCGTTACCCTTGTAGTCCGTTTTGGCGCCATGGAAAAACTACGTGGTTAGAACTCTTCGCAATGACCTTCCCTCTACGGATCCGCTCTCCGATTTCAAAACAGTGCTCCGACGCTCCGCGAGCGGCCGGAAACCTCCTTCTTCTTCCTCTTCTCTCTCACTTTGGAAGGGGATAACTTTGGAGAGAAAATGGGGAATTAGCCTCCTATTCCCGGCCTAAATAGAGCAGGGACTCATCTGAGCCGTCGGATCTAAATTAAAGAAAACGAACGACTCGGATCTGCATAAAACTCCCCAGACCTGGGCCGAACACGGCTTGGCACACGGCCGTGTCCCAGGCCGTGTGCCTCGATCCAGGCATGATCGTCGAACTGAGAAATGCACACGGGCCAAGACACGGTCGTGTCTGACCTGACACGCCTGTGTCGGGTTCCTCGACACGCCCATGTTCATGGGCGTATCACGCATAACCGCCACGGCAACGGACACGACCCATCAGGAGACGGGTAGGGACAAGGGTTGGCATACGCCCGTGTCGGATGACACGCCCGTGTCATCCGGCCGTGTTCCTGGCCGTGTCCTTCTCGGGTTGAAAACGACCAAAAATCACCAGCCAGACACGGCCTTAGACACGCCCGTGTCCTAGGCCGTGTACCCCTATACAGGCACCAAAAACCTTTTTTTCGCGACCGACTCGCACACAATTTTTGGGGCTTTACAAATCTCCCCCACTTAAGGAATTTCGTCCCAAAATTAAACAAAGGTACACAAAAGCTAAATGATACCTGAGTGGAATAACTCGGGGTATTCCTCCAACATAGCTTGCTCTCGCTCCCAAGAAAGCTCCTCTCGTCCGCAATTATCCCAACGGACTTTTACCATTCGGATCTCCTTGTTGCGGAGTCGCTTGACTGCAACGTCTTCAATTCGTACTGGTCTGACCCTTGTTGTTAACTCATAATCAACCGGTACCTGATTGTCCGCAACGATCTGCGAAGGCTCTTGCACTGCCTTACGCAACACCGATACGTGGAATACGTCATGCAGCCCACTCAACTCCGTCGACAGCTTTAATCTATACGCCGTCTCGCCAACACGCTCTAGGATTTCAAATGGTCCAAGGTATCTCGGACTCAGCTTCTTCAAGCGTCGAACCCGCGATACACCCTTGAACGCCTTGATTTTTAAATATACCATGTCGCCAACGTTGAACTCCACATTTCTATGTTTGGCATTGTAATACTTTGACTGTCTATCCTGAGCAATCTTCAGCCTCTCCTGAATTGTCCGTATCATTGAAGTGCCGTCTTCCACCGCTTGACGTTTATACAACTTCGATTCGCCTGCCTCCAACCAAGACAACGACGTACGACACTTTCTCCCATACAAGGCTTCGAAAGGCGCCATTCCAATGCTTGCCTGAAAACTATTGTTGTATGCAAACTCCACCATGTACAAGTGATCCTTCCAATTCTTCCCGAAAACTAGGACGCACATGCGAAGCATGTACTCCATAGTCCTGTTGACTCTCTTGGTTTGGCCATCTGTCTGCGGGTGAAAGGCTGTGCTGAACTTTAGCTTAGTGCCCAACAGACCATGCACCAACCTCCAGTCATTCGACGTGAAGCGTCCATCTCGATCACTAACAATACTACGAGTCACACCATGCAACCGTACAATATTATCCACGTAGAGTTTGGCTAACTTTTCCACTGGATCCTCCTTTCTGACTGGGATAAAGTGCGACACTTTTGTCAATCTATCTACGACCACCCAAATGGCGTCATTTCCCTTCTAAGACTTCGGCAAACCGTGCACAAAATCCATAGATATGTCGTCAAACTTCCATTCTGGGATAGGAAGGGATTTCAAGAAACCTCCGGGCTTCTGGCATTCCACCTTAACCAATGCATAAATACGACACTTGGCCACATAAAGTGCCACATCTTTCTTCAAACCCGACCACCAGAATAATTTCTTCATGTCTCTATACATCTTCGTGCTTCCCGGGTGGATTGAGTACTTGGTATGATGAGCCTCATACATCAACTCCTCCCGAATACTATCCGCACTAGGAACACATAGATGACCGTCCTTCCTTAGCAACCCATCTTCAACCACAAACTAGGAATTTGACCCATCCAAAGCTTCTTCCAATATCCTCTTCATGCTACTATCCTGAACCAAAGCCCGCCGAACTCTATCTGCTAGGTCACACTGCACCTCTGTCCAAAACAGTTTCGCCTCGGCACTAGACTGCTTGTCGACACAAGATATCTCCAATGCCTCCAACTCTTGGACCAATCTCTCATCATGTATTGATAACCAGTTGGCTTCTGCGGGAATCTTACAGCTCAACGCATCCGCCACTGCATTTCCCTTCCCATGCACATAGTGTATCTTGAAGGTGTAGTCCCCTAAGAACTCCATCCACCTCCGCTGCCTCATGTTCAGATCCTTTTGGTCCAACAGGTACTTCAAACTCTTATGATCGGTGTAAATATCGACCTTCACACCGTACAGATAGTGCCTCCAAATCTTTAGAGCAAATATCACGGCCGCTAACTCTAAGTCGTGGACCGGATAATTCCTCTCGTGAACCTTCAGTTGTCGTGAACCATAAGCTATCACTCTCCCATGCTGTAGCAGGACACAGCCCAAACCACTGCCCGAAGCATCACTATAAATCTCGAACCCTTCGGTTCCACTTGGTGAACATAAAATAGGCGCTGTGGTTAACCGCCTCTTTAACTCTTCAAAAGCCTGTTCGCACTCCGGAGACCACACAAACTTCTGATCCTTTCTTGTCAACGTCGTGAGTGGTAGTGCTATCCGCGAGAAGTTCTCTACGAAGCGCCTGTAGTAGCCAGCAAGCCCCAGAAAACTCCGGACTTCTGCCACCGTAGTCAAAGTAGGCCACTCCCGTATCGTCACTATCTTCGCCGGATCCACAGCTATTCCTTCTCCACTGACAACATGACCAAGAAACACTATCGAGGATAACCAGAATTCACACTTGGAGAACTTTGCATACAACTGACTTTTCCTCAATGTCTCCAACACCATGTGTAAATGCTTGTAGTGATCCTCCTCACCCCGCGAATACACCAGGATATCATCGATAAATACTATCACGAACTGATCCAGGTATTCTCTGAACGTCCTATTCATCAGGTCCATAAACACGGATGGCGCATTCGTCAACCCAAACGGCATAACCGTGAACTCGTAATGCCCAAACGGCGTACGGAATGCTGTCTTTGGGATGTCGCTCTCCCTTATCCTCAACTGATAGTAACCGGACTTCAAATCTAACTTCGAATATACAGTTGACCCAACCAACTGATCAAATAGATCGTCAATCCTCGGGATTGGATATTTGTTCTTCTCTGTAAGTTTGTTCAATTCCCGATAATCGATGCAAAGCCGCAAGCTCCCATCTTTCTTCTTGACAAAGAGAACTGGTGCGCTCCAAGGCGACGAACTTGGACGCACATAACCTTGCTCTAGCAACTCTTGCAGTTGCACCTTAAATTCTGCCATTTCTCTTGGGGCTATCTGATAGGGGGAGCATGACACCGGTTTGGCACCCGGTACCAGCTCTATAGTAAAGTCTATCTCCCGCTGAGGAGGGGCTCCTGGGATATCATCAGGAAACACATCAGGATACTCGGACACAACTGGGATGCTGTCCAAACTAGGCTTAGGTGTCGAAGTCTGCACTAGAGTGACAAATAGTTCTGCCCTAGAACGAACTGCCTTGAACATCTGAAGGGCTGACACCAAAACTTTCCCTGACCCCTTCATGCCCGCAAAAGTAGTCTCTCGATCAGTGTCCAGACCCAACTTGACTTCTTTACGACTGCAATCAATACATGCACTTTGCTCCGAGAGCCAATCCATACCGAAGATTACGTCGAACTCCACTAATGGTAGAATCAACGCCCGCAAATCAAACTCCCGGTCACCAATCTGAATCTTCACAACACAAATCCTATCCGCACGCATGGAGCACCCATTAGGCAATAACACATCCAACTTGTTTTCTGCCATCGAGAACGGAACTCCGATGCGCGATAAGAATTTTTCAGACAAGAAGGAATAAGATGCTCCCGTATCAAAAAGGGCTCTCACCGGAAACCCAAAGATTAACACAAAACCTGTCACCACGTATGTTTGCTTTATGGCCTCCTGAAGACCAAGGTTGTAGACTCTAGGCTGGGCTGGAGCATGATGGGGTGCGGTTGACTCCACCGCCTTCCCTTTCTCCTCATAAATCGCTCCAGGTCTCCTCTCAGACTTTGAACGTATGCTCCAACACTCCCGAGCAAAATGCCCCGTCTTCCCGTAGTTGTAGCAAGCTCTGGGGACTCGACTTGTAGTTGCCCCCGACGCATCAGCCGAAGGGGCTGAGTTCGAAGTCCTCCGCTTCTTGTTCCACCTGCGGAAACTTGACTTGTTATGTGGCACCTTGAACTCGGTCTTCCTTTCTCCTGGGTCCTTCTTCTCTTGAATTTTCTTCGCAACCTTTTCCAACGATCGGGCCAAATTGACCAAGGCTAGGAAGCCCTGCGCCTTAGGCCCAGCAAGGAGTAACTGTAAATCGCTGCGAAGACCCTCATAGAATCGGTTGGTCTTCCTCTCTTCTTCTGTAAACATAACACCAGCATAACGACCCAACCGTGTGAACTCATCCAGATATTCGTCCACGCTTCTGGATCCCTGAGTCAACCCAAGAAATTGATTCTCCATCTCCAACTTCTGAGCAGAGGGTACAAATCTGGCTAGGAACAATCTTGAAAATTCTTCCATCGGCACATCCGCAAGTTTCCTTCCTACTAGAAGATGAAACTCCATCTCATCCCACCACAGCCTCGCTTCACCTTCCAAAAGAAAAGTCGCTATGGTGGTTGTTGGGTACATTGGTTAAATGTACCTGATTTGAAGAAGCCTCACCCAACTCAATGATATACATCATAATGTATTTGATGTATGTTGAGTTTACTTGTGCAGGTTAAGTATTTGCAGGACTGAAGCAAAAAGTTTCTAATTCCATGTGTCGACACCCAGAGGGAAAGTGTCGACACTTAAGAAGACTTGTGTCGACACCCAGACAAGCAGTGTCGACACTTGGAGTCATTGTGTCGACACCTGGGATGCAGAGTCGACACCAGACAGAAAGTGTCGACACAAGGAGCTGTGTCGACACCCAATGAAGAAAAGTGCAGACAGAAAGTGTCGACACAAGGAGCAGTGTCGACACCTTGAAGAACTGTGTCTACACCAGAAAGTGTCGACACTTGGAGCTGTGTCGACACTCAGCAAAAGTCTGCAGAAACTAAGTATAAGTGTCAACACCGAGAACAATGTGTCGACACACAACAAGAAGAGTCAACACATGAAGTAAGTGTCGACACCTAGAATAATGTGTCGACACTCAGCTGAAGACTCTACACTTGAAGAAAGTGTCGACACATGGAGCTGTGTCGACACTTAGCAAAGAACAGCAAGATCATCAAATATTCTAAGTACAAGTGTCGACACTAAGGGAATGTGTCGACACTCAGCTGAAGTCTCAACAGATGAATCAAGTGTCGACACCAGGAGCTGTGTCGACACTCAGCAAGTATCAACATAGAAGACTATGTGTCGACACCAAGAAGCAGTGTCGACACTTAATAGATTCAACACAAGAAGTTGTGTCGACACAAAGGTGATGTGTCGACACTTAGAAGAATTCAGCAAAAGATAGAAGATCAAGTACTTGTGTCGACACTCAACAGAAGAGTCGACACATGAAGAAGAATCTGTGTCGAGACATAGTATCTACAACACAAGGAGTTGTGTCGACACCTTGTAGACTTGTGTCGACACTTACACAACTGGTGTCGACACTTGGTCTATAAGTGTCGACACTTAAAGACAGAAAGTCTCGACACTTTCAGACAGTTAGAGATTTTCAAGAATTGACTGGATGACTTGACAGCTACCGTTCCAGCCGGTCTACAGCCCCTGTCAGAGATGTCAGAATTCAGTTATGGACCGGACCAGCCGGTTGCCATGAAGAAAGCCTATAAATAGGCTCATACAGTTTACAGAAACTGTTGTTCAGATTATTGTTCAAGTAGTTATTGAAGTGGTACAAGTTATTGATCAAGTATCAAAACAAGAAGATCTAGCTGTCCAAGTGCAGATCTAAGAAGTTGGAGAGAGAGGGCTCCATCCAAGAAATCAGCCTCTGGAACTAGGATGAGAAGAAGGGTTCAGATATATTCTGGATCTTAAGAAGCAGAGTTCAAGGATCAACTGCATAAGGAGACAATCTTATTCAGTTCTACTTTCAAGAAGCTTTGAAGAAAGCTAAGTCAGATTGAATCCAGCTGAGTTCTTCCAAGAACTCATCAAGAAACTCTCAACTCCCCTCTCTTGTTTCTGAGTTGTTGAGTTAATATTTGTAAATCATTTTTAACTTGTAGGATCCTTTGGATCTGAGTGATTTGTAAGCTTGTAATTATAAAGGCTGAGGGTAGGGCTTGAGAGCCTGAGTGTAGGAGATTGAAATCTCTGAGTGTAGGTCTTATTGGCTGAGTGTAGGCCTTGGTGGCTGAGTGTAGGCCTTTGTGGCTGAGTGTAGGCTTTGGGATAAAGCTGAGTTGTAGGGCCTTGGGCCTGAGGTGTAGGAACCCGTTTGGGTTCTGAGATAGTGGAGGAGTTTGGCCGAATCTAGTACACTGCTAGATAGGCGAAGAGGGAAAGTGGATGTACCCAAAGCTTGGGGAACCACTATAAAACTCTGTGTCTGCTGTGCTGTGATTGTGATTTGCTGTGTATGCTTTGTGATTGCTGTGAAAAAGTAGAGTAGATTCTGTGATATAACTGTTTGCTGCCATTAAAGTATTAAAAAGAATTAGGTCACCTATTCACCCCCCCCCCCTCTAGGTGTTTAGGTATTATATCTTTCAAGTGGTATCAGAGGCAGGTTACTCAAAAAGGACTAACAGTCTGAGGAGATCTTGTTTGGCAGATTCAGTCTAAGTCAAAATACAGATTCATGAAAATCAAAAACCATGGGTTCCTCTAAAAATCACAAGGAATTGGGTTCCATGAAATTACCCATATGCAGGAAAGAGATCTTTGGGATCTGGAAGGAAAGGGTAAGGCTGTTTATGGAAGCCTCTGACCCTAGGATATACATCACAGTAAAGTAAGGGCCTTATGTGCCCATGAAGATATCAGTTCTAGATGCAAATCAGAGAACTCCAAAGGATTTCTCTGAAATGACTAAGGATGAGATTGTCCTAGCCACCATGGACAAGAGGGCACAAAACATTATAGTGAGTGCCATAGATGATGCAACATTTCAGAATCTTATACACTGTAAGACAGCCAAAGAGATGTGGGACACTCTTATTGTGTATATGGAGGGTTCTGAAGAAGTTAGACAAGATAGAAAATCCTTGCTAAATTAGGAGTATGAAAGTTTTAGATAAGGAAAGGGTGATAGCATAACTGAGTGTTATAAGAAGTTCTACAGGATAGTGAATGAACTCATGTCTTATGGAAGAGAGTTCAGTAACTATGAACTAAATGACAAGTTCCTAAGGTCCCTAACTAAAGATTGGGACACAAAGATCTGTGTCATTAGAGAAATGGCTAAGTTAGGGGAAATTCCTCCTCCTACACTGTTTGGCAAGTTATTGTCTTATGAAATGCAATTGACGGTGAGGAAAGAGGAGGAGAAATCAACAAGAACTGAACACAAGGAAAGAACAGTAGCCTTCAAGACAGAAGCCTCCAGAACGTGCAGAAATAAGTCACCAACACCACCTCCAAAGGTTGTTGAATCAGAGTCAGATGAGTCAGTCAGCACAAAATCTGAAAGCAGTGAAAGTGATGAAGACTTTGCTGCCTTCACTAGACACTTTCAAAAATTCTTGAAGAAGAAACAGTGGAGGACAAGGCCCTCTACTTCAAAAGGAAAAGAAGATTTTTATCAGGATAAAAAGGCTTCAAAGAAGGATAGGAAGAGGACAAAATCTAGCAAGGCAACTGGTTCAAAGATAGTGTGCTATTGTTGCAATAGACAAGGCCATGTTATTGCAGATTGTCCTGAAAAGAGAAAAGAGTCTAGTGACAAGAAAAAGACTTATTCCAAAGGCAAGAAAGAAAAGTCTTTTGTTGCCAAGAAGAAGAAGACTCTATCAGATATCTCTTCTTCAGAAACTGAGTCTGAGGCTGAGGTTTACATAGGGCTGTTTGCTGAAGAAGAAGAAGAAGAAGAATTCATGCAGATTATGGAGTCTATTTATGAACAAGAAGATAGTCAATGCCAAGGGCTAATGGCTTTGACAGAGCATGACAAAATCCTGGAGCAGCCAGGACCCAGTGAGGTACAAAGTTCAACTCTAAGTTCAGTTTCTTGTTCCAGTTCAGAATCAGATTCATCATCATCAAGTGATGAGAATGTATCTGAGTCTGAGGATGATATTCATCAGCTTATAGATGAATATAAAGTGTTGTTGCAAGCTTACAAGAAGAGCAAGTCCCTATCCAAGAGTCAGGCAAAGGAAGTTGCTGATCTTAAAGCTGCTGTAACAGATTCTAAGAAGCTATTTGATCAAAAGTTTAATGAGATAGCAAGGCTGAAACACATAACAGTGATTCAGATGGAGACTATCACCTTTAAGAATGATCAAATAAAGAGTCTGGAGATCAATCTTCAGAAAGAGAGAGAGCTTGTTGCTAGGTTTTCTAAACCTAAGTCAGTGCTACCTTTAATTGATGAATTTGTTCATCATAAAGGCAAGGCTGGACTGGGTTTTATTAGACCTGCAAGGACTGAGCAGTCCAAGTCTAAGTGCAAGGGCAAAGCCCCAACATTCAACAAGTCTGCTGTAGATAAGACAGCAAAGGCAGTACCTAAGCAAAGGTATGATAAGTTTGAATGTTGGTGCTGTGGCAAGGTTGGCCACTTTGCAGTGGACTGTTGGCACAATGCTAGTGCCAAAGTGAGTTGCAAATTACCTGTTGGAAAGCCAGTAGGTAGTTTTGTCAAGTTTCAAACTAACAAGTACCAAGGACCCAAGAATTCTTTGGGTTCTAAGGTTCATTAATCTGTTTTGCATGTGAGTCCATGTGGCCATACCCCAACATGGTACTTGGACAGTGGATGTTCCAGACATATGACTGGAACTAGAGGATTACTAAGGGACTACATTCCAATAAAAGATGGTCCAAAAGTCATCTTTGGTGGTTCTGAAAAAGGAATCATCAAGGGATTTGGTAACATTTCTAGTAACTTGGTTACCATTACTCAAGTGGCTTATGTTAAAGGGTTGAAACACAACCTAATAAGTATAAGTCAATTAAGTGATGTAGGGTATGATATCTCATTTGTTAAAAATGGTTGTCATATCAAGAGGTCAACTGATCAAGAGATCATTTTGACTGGTTATAGGAAAAGGAATGTTTATTGCTTAGACATTATGATTGAAAACAATGGTTCTCCAGTTTGTCTTGTAGCTGATGAGACAGTCTCTCATTATGTCAAATGGTACAAGAGGCTTGCCCATCTTAACTACAAGACTATTAGCAAACTCTTTAGCTAAGAGTTAGTGAGGAATGGTCCTCAAGTTAAGTGTGTTAAAGATGGTATTTGCTCGGCTTGTCAAAAGGGCAAGCAGACTAAATCCACCTTTAGAAGCATAGAAAACAAAGATGCTGTGAGGTGCTTATACCTTTTGCATATGGATCTCTTTGGTCCAATGCCAGTTCACAGCTTAGGTAGGAAGGTCTATACCCTTGTAGTTGTAGATGACTACTCAAGTTTTTCCTGGGTGTTCTTCTTAAGACAGAAATCTGAAACACCTGGTGTCTTCTATAGCTTTGTCAAGCAAATTCAGAATGAACTAAATAGTACAGTGGTCATAATTAGAAGTGACCATGGTACTGAATTTCAGTCTGATAGCATGACAAAACTATGTGAAGAATTTGGGATATTTCAAGAATTCTCTTCACCTAGAACACCTCAGCAAAATGGCATTGCTGAGAGGAAGAATAGGACCTTGATAGAGGCTGGTAGGACCCTACTAAGTGATACTTCACTGCTAGAGTATTTCTGGGCTGAAGCAGTTAACACTGCATGTCATGTTATAAATAGGGCTACCATCACTAAAAGGCTTAACAAGACCCCCTATGAAGTTGTGAAAGGCAAAAAACCAAACCTATCCTACTTTAGGATCTTTGGTTGCAAATGCTTCATACTTAACAATGGAAAGTCTTACTGTACTAAGTTTGCTGCTAAGTCCCAAGAGGGAATTTTTGTTGGGTACAGCAATAATAGTAAGGCTTATAGAGTCTACAACTTGACTACACAAGTTGTAGAAGAATCTGTGCATGTAGTTTTTGATGAGACTAAACTTATTAACAATGAGTTGTCTAGTAGTGTATGCAGCCCCACAGGTTTAACAAAGAAGATGGACAAGCTTACTATAGAAGAAGTACCTGCTGCAAGACAGCAAGTAGAAGAAATTAGCTGTTGTCCAGGGGGAGAACTACATGTACCAATTGCTTATGAAGTTCAAGGGATACAGCATGATGGAGATGCTGAAGAGGTTCAACCAGAAGTAAGGATGCCTCCAGCCAACAGGCATCTAAGAGATCATCCACTAGAGCAGATTATTGGAGATCCAAGACAAGGAGTACAAACCAAGAGCAGAAACATGAATACAGCAATCTACTCCAGTTTTTTATCTCAAGTTGAACCTAAGAAGTTTGAAGAAGCCATACTAGATCCACAATGGACTGAAGCAATGCAAGAAGAGCTTAATCAGTTCAAGAGGTGCAAGGTTTGGGAACTTGTTCCTAAACCTAAAGACCATAATATAATAGGAACCAAGTGGATCTACAGAAATAAGATGGATGAACAAGGGGTCATCATTAAGAATAAAGCAAGACTGGTTACTAAAGGATACAGGCAAGAAGAAGGTATTGATTTTGATCAAACCTTTACTCCAGTAGCCAGACTGGAAGCCATAAGTATGTTCTTGGCCTATGCAACCTATCAAGGATTCAAAGTTTACCAAATGGATGTCAAGTCAGCATTCCTGAATGGTGATCTTAAGGAAGAAGTTTATGTGGAACACCCTTCAGGTTTTGTTGATTCAACTCTATCTCATCATGTCTATAGACTTAGGAAAGCTTTATATGGGTTAAAGCAAGCCCCTAGGGCTTGGTATGAAACTCTATCTAGTTTCCTCATTGAGAACAAGTTCTCAAGGGGGAAAATAGATAAGACTCTATTCCTTAGGGAATCTAGAGGAAAAGTTATACTAGTCCAAATATATGTAGATGACATTATATTTGGGTCTACTGAAAGCAGCCTTTGCAAAAAGTTTGCAAAACTTATGCAAGGTCAGTTTGAGATGAGTAGTATGGGAGAGCTGAAGTTTTTCTTGGGTCTCCAAGTTAAACAGACTGAGAGTGGTTTATCCATATGTCAGTCCAAGTTCACCCTAGAACTCATAAGGAAGTATGGTATGGATTCATCCAGTACCATGAAGACTCCTATGGGGTCAAGTATGTCTCTCAGCAAGGATGATGCAGGGAAACCTGTGGATGAAATCTTGTATAGAAGGATAGTTGGCTCCCTTTTATACTTGACTGGTAGTAGACCAGATATCATGTATGCTACATGTGTCTGTGCAAGGTATCAAGTCTGCCCTAAAGAGTCTCATTTGACAGCAGTCAAAAGAATATTGAGATATCTAAAGGGCACTCCCTATCTAGGCCTCTGGTACCCTAGGAATGGAGATTTTGAACTAACAGGTTATTCAGATGCAGACTTTACAGGATGCAAAGAAGATAGAAAAGCACTACTGGAACCTATCAATTCCTAGGTGGGAGACTAATTTCATGGAGTAGCAAGAAGCAAACCAGTGTGGCTATCTCCACTGCAGAGTCAGAGTATGTGGCTGCAGGAAGTTGTTGTGCTCAACTTCTGTGGATACAACATCAGCTAGAGGACTATGGATTTCAGGTAAGTAGAACTCCACTTTTTTGTGATTCTACAAGTGCTATTTCAATAGCTAATAATCCTGTATCCCATAGTAGAACTAAACATATTGAAATTAAATATCATTTTCTTAGGGAGCATGTAGAAAGAGAAGATATTTTATTAGAATATGTTAAAACTGATAATCAAGTAGCTGATATGTATACTAAGCCACTAGAAGAAGCTAAGTTCAATAGATTCAATATTGAACGAGGAATGATAAACTTAGAGTAAGTTTACAGAATTGAAATTGGCTAAGTAAAAAGGTGTCGACACATAGACAAGTCTATGTCGACACAGAATAGTGGTGTCGACACTTCAGGAAAAAGGTGTCGACACATCTAGGAAGTTGGTGTCGACACTTCAGAATATTAGTGTCGACACATGTCAAGTAGGTGTCGACACATCCACAGTGGTGTCGACACTTAAGTGTTACTCAGAATTTTTTAAGTAAAGTCTCGACTATGTGTCGAGTAGAGTGGTGTCGACACATAAACAAGTGTCGTCACATAAAATCTGTTGACTAAACTTGTGTCGACACATGTGTGTCGAGACATTATAAGTCGTGTCGACACTTATTGCCAGTATCGACACATTTTAAGTTAGCTATCCCGCCTGTTCATCTTCAAAATCAGAAAGGTATAAATAGGGTTTTGTCTTTGTTTGTCGACACGCTTTCAAAGTTTCGAGACCAAACTTTTATGTCGACACCTCTCTTCTCTCAAGACACATTCTACAAACCCTAATGGCGCCTAAGCTAGAGGAGAATGTAAACGAAGGATATGAGCTGGTGCGCGGCGCTTTCAATGATGCTGATGCAGAAATCCAGGCGGTCGTAACCCTAGTTGCTGATTCCAGGTTAGATTATCTAGTTTCTGAACCCACTAAGATATGGAAGAAAGAGGTACTTGAATTTCTTAATGGAGCCAAGATAGATGAAACTGGATTCAAAATCAAATCCAGGGTTCATGGTGAGAAGGAGAAGGTATCACCTAAAAGCATGAGGAAGGTGCTTCACTTGCCAAGAACTCAAGATGAAGATGAAATTACTGCATCAAGGACCAGGGAAGCTCTAACCTGGTGTGGACTTGATCCTAAGATGAAGCTGGGTTCTGTTTTTAACAGGAAAGGCATGAACAGCCAAGGCAAATTCATGTCTGAGATTGTTGGAAAGGTCATCCTAAGCAAGCCAGGAGGGCATGACAGAGTGTCTGCCTATATGTTTGGTATAATGACCAGGATAATCTTCACTTTAAGAACTGATTGGTCATTTATAGTCTTTGAGGAGATTAAAGAAAGATTGAAGAAGCCCAATCTGGGCAGAATCACTAGTCTATACCTAGCTGGTGTGATACCAGAGATAATGAGTACTGCTGCTGGAAGCAAAATCAACCACATGAGGAAGATGGATCTGAGGATCTTTTCTAGATGGGACAGGGTGTTGTCAAAGGAAATGCCAACCCCTGAGAAGATAGCTGCTGAGAAAGACACTCCTCCAAAGCAGAAAAGAAAAATAGCTCCAGTGGCACAAGTGTCCACTAGCAGTTCTGATAGTGAAGAACAGGTTGTCTTCACTCCAGATGAGCATGAGGAAGAGCCTGCAGTGAAGACTCCTGCTCCTCAAGAGGTTTCTGAGATCCAGGGGGAGCTACCTCAAGCTAGCCCCATCCACAAGGATCAAAGCTAGGGGGAGCTTCCAGTTATAGAAGAACCCTCTACACTGGAAAGTGAACAAGCCACCAATACCATACTAGAGGTACTCACTGACCTAAATACTTTAGAATTTCTTATAGATGATGCTGATTTGTCTGATGTTCATCAGCAAACTCAGCTGAATAGTCAAGTTCCAGATGCTGTTAGAGAAGACACATCTGTTGTACAAGCAGTTGTTCCTGATCCAGTGGTTGAAGAGCAAAGAATGTCTCCAGCTCCTTCACCACAAGAATACACTATGGAAGATTTCTTTTTAAATCTGGATCAAGCAGATTTTGACAAGGAAACTGATGCTGCTGTTGAGGGGGAGCAAATGCAGAATCTGGAAGAGCCTATAAGGCAAGAAATTGAGAAAGCTCCAGTTGAACAATCTGAGAAGCCTCCAAGCCCTAAGGAGAGGGTTGACATAGCCAGCTCCTCAGAATCTGAAGATGAGGAGGCTGCAAGGGCTAAGCAAAAGAAACTCTATGTATTCAAGAGAAGAAGTCAAAGTTATAAGAAGGCACTTCAATCTATTGCACCACAGCCTATAGTTCAGCAAGCTCCAACTGATGATTATAGTGCTTTAATGATTGCCCTGCAGATAAAACTGGATGAACATAGAAAAGCCATAGAGGCTTATGTAGATGAAGGGCAGAAATCTTTACAGTTTGATCTTGCCCAAGATATCAAGTTTATAAGGTTTGAAATGAACCTTAACAAGAAAGAGATGACAGAATGCTTCCACAAGGATGGAAATGCAGTGGTGTACTTGGCAACCCACCAGGAAAAGATAAAGGCACAGGTAGATGATATAGCATTGAAGCAAGGGTATGTTCTTGAAAATCAACTAAGGGTGAATGACAATTTAACTGCTTCACATAATGCTATTGTCACTGAGTTAAAGAACAAGGCTGCTGAACCTTCTACCTCTACTGCTGCTGTTAAAGCTGAATTTGATAAAGTATTTCAAGAAGAAATTACTGCTGTTAAGACTGCTATCCAAGCCTCCTAGAAGGTCATATCTGAACAACTTCAAAAGCTCAAACCATTCTTTAAAGATGGCATCAGATACTTGGATAATCAAATCAGATTTCAGAAGGATGATGTCAGAGATCTCATGGCTAGAGAAGTCATAAAGGGGGAGAGAGTGTTAGTCAAGGCAAGCTCTGAACATGCTAAGTGGATATCAAATTCCATCAGAGCTACACTTGGATATCCTCCTCTGTGTGATGACAATGATGTTGCTGAATTTGGAATTAACCCTTCCTATCTTGAAGGAGAGCAACCAGAAGTAGCTCAAGTCATTTATCCTCCTCCAGATTTTGAAATGATTCATGCTGATGTCCAGACTATGTATATCCCACCTGGGGGCAAGGACAATGTAATTATTGAAAAGGTTGTTCAGCCTATTACTGAAGCTATGCAAGAGGCAATACAGAAAGAGGAAGAGACAAGGTTGTCTAAGAAGAGGTTTAGGGAACAAGCAGAACAAAGGCCAGACTTTGAACAGTGGAGCCCTACCTCTAGAAACATTATATTAACTGCCTGGAAAGCTGCCAAGGATAACATTCATGACAGGAAAAAGTGGTTCTCTGAATCTGAATGGAGAAAGCATGAATCTAGACAGGAGGAAATTGTCCAATACAGAAAGAAGGCAAAGATGGGAAAGCTACCTCCTACAGCTCAGGAGCCTAGCAAGTACTTTCCAAAGCCATACCATTATTTTGAGAGGCAGAAGATCAAAGCTGAAGAGCTTAAAAAGAAAGATCTGAAAGACAAGAAGCCTGCTGATGCTGAAACTGCCGATGCTCCTGTCCAAGCTAAAGTCCAAGCTGGCAAAGGAATAATTATCATGGAACCAGAACAGAAATAGATTTAAAATTTTCTTGAAGTTTATTTTGTAATCTTTTGGATGTAAAACATTTAGTGAACTTCTGAAAATGTATAAGATAGATATTAGAACAATATATGATTAATATATTTCATGTTTGTTCTGTGAATATGTCTATTTCTTATTTGTTCTGTGTTGATGTATGTGTATACATGTGTAATTGATACATGTTATGTTTACCCTACTGAATATAATCCTGCTTTACATCATTTTGCAATTTAATTCTAAATGGTGTATATCATTGACTAAGGGTTATGACTTCTCCAAATAGGGGGAGATTGTTGGGTACATTGGTTAAATGTACCTGATTTGAAGAAGCCTCACCCAACTCAATGATATACATCATAATGTATTTGATGTATGTTGAGTTTACTTATGCAGGTTAAGTATTTGCAGGACTGAAGCAAAAAGTTTCTAAGTCCATGTGTCGACACCCAGAGGGAAAGTGTCGACACTTAAGAAGACTTGTATCGACACCCAGACAAGCAGTGTCAACACTTTGAGTCATTGTGTCGACACCTGGGATGCAGAGTCGACACCAGACAGAAAGTGTCGACACAAGGAGCTGTGTCGACACTGTTGGGTATTGTATCCACAATGTACCTGATTTGAAGAAGCCCCTGGACAAGCTAAGGTCAATAGACTATGTATTTAATAAACTCTTTCTAGTTGTGCTTGCAGTTTTTCCACGCTAAGTGCACACCAATGTCAGGGTGCAGTAGGTCAATATACACGGGTCTGCACGACGTAATCCCTCGTTGAGCAGATCAGTGTGTTGGCCTACGTGTACTCTCTCTATTGGAGTGCACTTATTTTCAAGCACAGGGCTGTAAATATGTAGGAGCAGACAAGGAGCAAGGATGGGCCAAGGAGCACCTCATAGGTGGAAAGACGAAAATTCGTCTAAGTTTAAATCGACGAGAATCACCAAGTGACTCTCGCCGATTCGGCGAGAATCACTTGGTATTCTCGCTGATTCGTCGAGAATCAGTAGTTGATTCTCGCCGCACTCGACCCAGCCACTTCTAAGCGAGCACCTCTGCTTCTAAGTAAGAATCGACGAGAATCACCAAGTGATTCTCGCCGATTCGGCGATAATCACTTGTGATTCTCGTCGAATCGTCGAGAATCACTAGTTGATTCTCGCCGTCTCGACCTGGCCTAAAGCAGTGCGTGCAACCAAGGCAAATTCGACGAGAATCAATCTTGATTCTCGCCGAATCGTCGAGAATCACCTTTGATTCTCGACGAATCGGCGAGCATCACTTTCGATTCTCACCGATTTTGACTTGGGCGTTTTTCTGGATCTTCCTGAACCGGATTCTGCCGCTGTCAATGTTCTGGACCGGTTTTCGGGATTTTTCTTGTGGGTCCCACAACGGTCAAATTAGTAGTATCTACAGTATATATACGGGTATTTTGAACTGTAGACACACAGAGAAAGAAGCCGAGCAGAGCAAACCCTAAAATCGCGAAATCGCTCCGCCGCATCCGTCGCCGCTCGCGCTAGTCAGCCGCCGCTGTTGATCGTGTTTCTTCCCGATCTCCGGCAACAGAAGCTTAGCAAAGCTTGAGTCTCACGCGTCTATCCAGAGATCCCTTGTCTCTCGATTTGTTGATCGGGAAAAACTTCCCATCCGAATCGATCGAGACGACCGATCCTCGTGTGACCGTTGGTAGACCTAGCTTGCTTCGCTACGAAGATTGGATCTCTATTTTCAGCAGCCGCTCATCATCATAGCCGCCGATCCCGAAGCTAGCCGCTGCTCGTGTTGCCTCCGCCGGTTCCGGGGAGATCCTCTTCAAGAGAGACCAAGGTTGTAGACTCTTCGTTGACTTCACGAACACGTCGTCGAACGAAGAGGAACACCGTAGTCTCCAAACGAAGTTTGTATCTCGTGTACATTCTATATTTACTTTTGTTGTAAAGTAACTTTTGTTCCGTGTTGTAAGGGTTGGGTGCAACCCGTTTTGTGGGAGTGTTGACTCTCACGTGTGGAAGGGTTCCTTCCGATAGTGCAGGGATTGGATTTCAATCCTGTTGGAGAAGAGACCGAGTCGTCCCTCATTGGGAAATAGGTCGAAGGGGGAAAGTGGATGTACCCAAGTCGAGGAACCACTATAAATTGCTTGTGTATTCTGTGTGCTGTGCTTTTTGTTTTTATTGTGCAGGTACATTCGTAAATTCCTCAAAAGCGCTACACGTCACCTATTCCCCGCCCCCCCCCCCCCATAGGTGCACATAGTTAACACTAGGTGGACTTTCAAGTGGTATCAGAGGGAGGTTGCTCATCAAAAAGGTTAACACCTTGAGTTGAATCCTGCCACTAGTGTCAAGAAGGAGGCAAACATCTACTATGGACGGGCTCAAGTACTCCAGCAAGATCCCAGTGTGCAACAGGCTCAACTTTCCTATTTGGAAGGAAAGGATCAGGTTCTACATGGAAGCAGTGGATCCTCGACTTTTCATGATCGTGCTGGAGGGACCTTATGTCCCCACTAAGGCCTCCCCCATTGATCCCACCAAGAAAGTGCCGAAGATACTTTCTGAAATGGACAAGGACGAGATGGTACTAGTGGGACTTAACATGAAGGCACGGAACATTCTGGTCAGCGCAGTTGATGACTCTATGATGCAAAACTTCAGCAATGGCAGGACATCACAGGAGATTTGGCAGTGCCTGATCATCCTAATGGAGGGCACGGATGAAGTGAGGGATGATCGGAGATCCCTCCTGAACCAGAAATATGAGGCCTTCAGACAAGGGCCTAAGGAAGAGATCGGAGTCACATACGAGAACTTCCTCAAGATTGTTAACGCCCTCAAAGGCTACGGAAGAGTGTTCACTAATGGTGAACTCAATGATAAGTTCCTTAGGTCCCTTACTAAGGAATGGGACACAAAGATCTGTGCCATCAGAGAGTTTGGCAGACTTGCTGAAACTGATCCACAAATTCTGTTTGGAAAGCTGATGTCCTATGAGCTTCAGCTGAACACCAGAAAAGCAGAAGAAGAAGCTGAGAAGGCGGCTGCCAAAGAAAAGACGGTGGCTCTAAAAGCCAGTCACTCCAGAAAAGGCAAGGGTGCGATGTCGTACCGTGCCAGGAAAAAGGATGAGGAGGAGGACTCCGAGCCATGCTCCTCCAGCTCAGAGCTGTCGGAGGAGGATTTCTCCCTCATCACTCGAGAGTTCAAGAAGTTCCTCAAGATGAGGAATCAAAGAAAGAGAGACGGCTCCTCCTCCAGGCATCAGAAGAAAAACTACTCTTCTGACAGGTATTCATCTAGACCGAACAAACATCGCTCCTCTGACATTATTTGCTTTGGATGCAACAAGCCAGGACACATCATGGCCGACTGCTATCAAGGCAAGAGGGAAAAAGGGAAAGAAGAGGAGCACAAGTCCTCAAGAGACAAGAAGAAGGAGCGGAGCTACATCGCCAAACGGCCAAAGACACTGAGTGAGTCTGACTCCTCAGACTCAAGTGATGATGAGGAAGCCTACTTCGGGCTGGTGGGTCGCTCGGACTCAGAAGGAGAATGCCCCCCATTTACTGGGAAGGTAAAAGCTCACACCCCTCTCTCCGACTCTGACTCTGATCCTGAGTCTCGGGATGATGAACCTGAGGATGGCCCTTCGGCCCGTGAAGCTGAGCTCCTCGAGAAGTATGAGCTTCTGCTCAACACTTTCGATGAGTGTCGTAAGAGACTGAAGGCTGAGAAGAAGGATGTAAAATCCCTTAAGGGTGAGTGTGTATCCCTAAGGGAAGAGGTCACTAGCTTGATTTCTCTCTGACAGGAGCACCTTGACCTGACTTCAAAGCATTCAGAGTCTTTGAAGCTCCTTGATCTTAAGCAGGAGGAAGTCAACAAGTTGGAAGAACTACTTGCGGCAGAAAGGAAGATCGTCAAGAGCTTCTCTATGCCAAAAACAGTTCTTCCAGTCGTTGATACCTTCTCTGCTCAGGCCAAAGGAGATGGCTTGGGGCATATAGGGGTATCTGGTTCTTCATCTAGGAGAAACAAGAACCAGAGGAAGAATAAGGCCGCCAAGAAGGTCTCTGCTGATGAAAAGGGTAAGGCTCCTCTTAGTCCTGTTGCGTTCAGAAAGCCTGGCTTTCCTTGCAGCCAACATGACTTTGAGTCAACATTTGGGCATCATTTCCGGCCCTCGGTTGAAAAGCCAAAGAGCCGGTATGACGGTTGGAGCTTTCCCCGGAACTTCGGTGAGAGTGCCTTCAAGGCACCTTATGAGGAAATCCACATGGGAAATTATGGTCCGTTCTCTAGCGGCCATAATGGAAAGCAGGCACCAAAAGCCAAGCCTGTTATTCAGATGGTGACAAAGTCATGTGACTGTTGTCACCATGAGGCCTCCACCTCCAGATCTAAGGCCCCAGCAGTACCCACTGTTCCCAGGGTAAGGCAGGAGCCTAGGAAGAGGTACAACAGATTCGACTGTTGGTGCTCTGGCAAAGTCGGTCACTTTGCCGTGGATTGTTGGTTTAATCCAAGGAATTACGAGACTCCCTATGTTAGCAATACGAGACCGACCACTCGTAGGGTTAACAAACTGAGGGGGAGTGTGCTAACCAGGAATCTAGGACCCAAGTTCGATTGGGTTCCTAAGGCAAATTAATTTTGTTTTGCAGGAATGTCCAAAGGCCACCAAAACGCCGATCTGGTATTTGGACAGTGGATGCTCCCGGCATATGACCGGGACAAGAAGCCTGCTGCGTGATTACACTCCAGTCGAGAATGGACCCAAAGTCATCTTTGGAGGGTCAGATCGAGGAGTCACCAGAGGTTACGGTATGATTTCCAACGGTATAATCTCTATCACCGACGTGGCTTATGTTGAAGGGTTAAACCATAACCTGATCAGTGTAAGTCAGTTATGTGATAAAGGTTATGACGTTAAGTTCTGTAAGGATAAATGTCTGCTAATTTCACGTACCTCTTCTGAAACGGCATTATCAGGCATTAGGAGCAGAAATATCTTCTGTTTAGATTTTCTCAGTTTAGATTCATCTACCCCCGTATGCCTTGTGGCAACAGGCAGTGCATCTCTTTGTGAACAATGGCACAAGAGATTGGCACATATTAATTTCAAGACAATTAGTATGATATTTTCTAAGAACTTGGTAAGGGATGCTCCCAGTATCAAGTGCATCAAAGATAGCCCCTATCCTGCATGCTAGATGGGCAAACAGACTCGGTCTACCTTTAAGAGCATCGCAGACAAAGACTCTTCCCGATGTCTTTACCTTTTACATATGGACTTGTTTGGTCCAATGCAAGTTCATAGCTTGGGAGGCAAGTCCTATACGCTAGTGATAGTTGATGATCATTCTCGGTTTATATGGGTGCTCTTTTTGAAACGAAAGTCAGATACGTTTGACATCTTCACTAATTTTGTCAAGCAGGTTCAGAATGAATTTAACTGCTCCGTGGTCAAAATCAGAAGTGACCATGGAACAGAATTCGAATCTGGTGCTATGACAGAATTTTGTGAAGAACAAGGTATCTTTCATGAGTTTTCCTCCCTGCGCACTCCTCAGCAAAATGGAGTTGTGGAGAGGAGAAATAGAACTCTCATTGAAGCCTGCACGACAATGTTGAAAGACGCTTCTCTCCCGGAATACTTCTGGGCAGAGGCTGTTAATACAGCTTGTCATGTACAAAACCGAGCATTGATCAACAAGCATCATTGTAAGACGCCCTACGAGCTACTGAAAGGCAGGAAACCAACCATGTCCTACTTGAGGATTTTTGGTTACAGATACTATGTACTGAATAATGGGAAGTACCCGCGTACTAAATTCGGTGAAAAATGCTTCGAAGGCATATTCATGGGCTATAGTTCCCATAGTCGGGCATATAGGGTCTTCAATAAGAAAACCCTAGTGGTAGAAGAATCAATAAATGTTGTATTTGATGAAGGAAGTTTGCTTAACAGCAATTCTTCCAGTAGTATTCTTGAAGATACAGGTACTCGACTTGAACAGCTGAGTCTGGATGAGACCACTAAAGATGACGCTCCTAAGTACGTCAAAGTTTCCACCTCCACGTCATCTGAAAATGTTGAAGATCAAAATGGAACAAATATCTTAGAAGAAGGAGAAGCCCAAGAAGTAGTTGAAGCTCCAGACGCCAGACTTCTTGAGCTCCGGCACGTGAGGGATCATCCTAGAGATCAGATCATCGGAGATCCTCGTGTCGGTGTCAGAACTCGAAGAGGTACTATTAACGAAGTATTGCATCTTAGCTTCCTGTCACAGGTTGAGCCAAAGAAGTTCGAAAAGGCGAACAAGGATGCGGCATGGATTCTGGCCATGCAAGAGGAACTACATCAATTCGAACGTTGCAATGTTTGGACGCTGGTTCCCAGACCATACAAGCAGAATGTGATTGGCACGAAGTGGATCTTCAGAAACAAGCTGGATGAACATGGTGTCATCGTAAAGAACAAGGCCAGGCTGGTGGCTCAAGGTTACAGACAGGAGGAAGGGATTGACTTCGACCAGACCTTCGCACCAGTAGCAAGGCTCGAGGCAATCAGGTTGTTCCTGGCGTATGCTTCACACAAAGGATTCACAGTCTATCAAATGGATGTGAAATCAGCATTCCTGAATGGAGACCTGAAAGAGGAAGTATACGTCGCTCAACCCCCAGGTTTTGTCGATCCTACTTATCCCAATCATGTTTATTTTCTTAATAAGGCCTTATATGGGTTGAAACAAGCTCCACGAGCTTGGTATGAGACTTTATCTAGTTTTCTTCTTGAGAACAAGTTCTCCAGAGGTAAAATAGATAAAACATTGTTTCTCAGGGAAGTCAAAGGCATGATTTTGGTGGTGCAAATCTATGCTGATGACATAATATTCGGCTCAACGGACAACAATCTTTGCAAAAAGTTTTCTAAACTTATGCAACGAAAGTTTGAAATGAGCAGTATGGGAGAGCTCAAGTATTTCTTAGGACTTCAAGTGAAACAGTCTGAGGATGGAATCTTCATCTCTCAGACGAAGTTCACAAATGAACTCCTTAAGAAATTCGGTATGGAGAGTGCAACCTCTATGAGGACTCCAATGGGATCCACCATGTCTCTGGATAAGGATCAGAAAGGTAAACCTTTCGATGAAACCAAATACAGAAGCATCATTGGATCCCTGCTCTACCTTACTGCCAGTAGACTGGATATTATGTTCTCCACATGTGTCTGTGCCCGATATCAGGAGAACACTAAGGAATCTCACTATATCGCTGCAAAGCGAATTCTAAGATACCTTAAAGGTACTCCTAATCTTGGCTTGTGGTACCCAATAAACAATGATGTGGAGCTAATAGGCTTTTCAGATGCTGATTTTGCAGGGAGTAGAGATGACAGGAAAAGCACTTCCGGGACGTGTCAATTCCTCGGAAGAAGGCTTATCTCATGGAACAGCAAGACGCAGAATTGTGTAGCTACCTCCACAGCAGAGTCTGAGTACATATCGGCAGGCAGCTGTTGCGCACAACTCCTATGGATCAGAAACCAGTTAGCCGACTACAACCTTCAGTTCAAGGAAGTTCCAATGTACTGCGACTCCTCTAGTGCAATTATCATTGCCAACAATCCTGTCTCGCACAGCAGAACGAAGCATATTGAAGTGCGCTACCACTTCATTCGGGAGCACGTGGAGCACAAGGACATCTCTCTCTATTATGTCCCCACGGACAAGCAGATTGTTGATATATTCACAAAGCCCTTAGACGAGGCCAAGTTCAATCTTTTCAAGACTGAATTGGGGATGCTCAATTATGAGGAATGAAGACTACAGAAGCTCCAGGCTCGTGCACGATCTGAGGAGGAGCAAGGAAATCAAGTGTGAGCACAGACGCAAGAACTGAGGGGAAGCAAGGGGTCAAATGCTACCGCCCCGATTTGCAGAAGCCGAAAAGGGGGAGATTACCCTCTCGGCCAAGGCTAAGTTGGCTCCAAGCTTGCTCCCAAGAAATTGGTATTGGTAAGGGATAACTCACTCAACTCAATTTTAAGTTTATGGTTTTCATTCCCATTTGCTCTATTCACCTTAGCTTGTAGGGTTTAGGCTTCTTCAAATAGGGGGAGATTGTTGGGTATTGTATCCACAATGTACCTGATTTGAAGAAGCCCCTGGACAAGCTAAGGTCAATAGACTATGTATTTGATAAACTCTTTCTAGTTGTGCTTGCAGTTTTTTCCACGCTAAGTGCACACCAATGTCAGGGTGCAGTAGGTCAATATACACGGGTCTGCACGACGTAATCCCTCGTTGAGCAGATCAGTGTGTTGGCCTACGTATACTCTCTCTATTGGAGTGCACTTATTTTCAAGCACAGGGCTGTAAATATGCAGGAGCAGACAAGGAGCAAGGATGGGCCAAGGAGCACATCATAGGTGGAAAGACGAAAATTCGTCTAAGTTTAAATCGACGAGAATCACCAAGTGACTCTCGCCGATTCGGCGAGAATCACTTGGTATTCTCGCCGATTCGTCGAGAATCAGTAGTTGATTCTCGCCGCACTCGACCCAGCCACTTCTAAGCGAGCACCTCTGCTTCTAAGTAAGAATCGACGAGAATCACCAAGTGATTCTCGCCGATTCGGCGAGAATCACTAGTGATTCTCGCCGAATCGTCGAGAATCACTGGTTGATTCTCGCCGTCTCGACCTGGCCTAAAGCAGTGCATGCAACCAAGGCAAATTCGACGAGAATCAATCTTGATTCTCGCCGAATCGTCGAGAATCACCTTTGATTCTCGACGAATCGGCGAGCATCACTTTCGATTCTCACCGATTTTGACTTGGGCGTTTTTCTGGATCTTCCTGAACCGGATTCTGCCGCTGTCAATGTTCTGGACCGGTTTTCGGGATTTTTCTTGTGGGTCCCACAATGTTCAAATTAGTAGTATCTACAGTATATATACGGGTATTTTGAACTGTAGACACACAGAGAAAGAAGCCGAGCAGAGCAAACCCTAAAATCGCAAAATCGCTCCGCCGCATCCGTCGCCGCTCACGCTAGTCAGCCGCCGTTGTTGATCGTGTTTCTTCCCGATCTCCAGCAACAGAAGCTTAGCAAAGCTTGAGTCTCACGCGTCTATCCAGAGATCCCTTGTCTCTCGATTTGTTGATCGGGAAAAACTTCCCATCCGAATCGATCGAGACGACCGATCCTCGTGTGACCGTTGGTAGACCTAGCTTGCTTCGCTACGAAGATTGGATCTCTATTTTCAGCAGCCGCTCATCATCATAGCCGCCGATCCCGAAGCTAGCCGCTGCTCGTGTTGCCGCCGCCGGTTCTGGGGAGATCCTCTCCAAGAGAGACCAAGGTTGTAGACTCTTCGTTGACTTCACGAACACGTCGTCGAACGAAGAGGAACACCGTAGTCTCCAAACGAAGTTTGTATCTCGTGTATATTCTTTATTTACTTTTGTTGTAAAGGAACTTTTGTTCCGTGTTGTAAGGGTTGGGTGCAACCCATTTTGTGGGAGTGTTGACTCTCACGTTTGGAAGGGTTCCTTCCGATAGTGCAGGGATTGGATTTCAATCCTGTTGGAGAAGAGACCGAGTCGTCCCTCGTTGGGAGATAGGTCGAAGGGGGAAAGTGGATGTACCCAAGTCGGGGAACCACTATAAATTGCCTGTGTATTCTGTATGTTGTGCTTTTTGTTTTTATTGTGCAGGTACATTCGTAAATTCCTCAAAGGCGCTACACGTCACCTATTCCCCCCCCCCCCCATAGGTGCACATAGTTGACACTAGGTGGACTTTCAGACACCCAATGAAGAAAAGTGCAGACAGAAAGTGTCGACACAAGGAGCAGTGTCGACACCTTGAAGAACTGTGTCTACACCAGAAAGTGTCGACACTTGGAGCTGTGTCGACACTCAGCAAAAGTCTGCAGAAACTAAGTATAAGTGTCAACACCCAGAACAATGTGTCGACACACAACAAGAAGAGTCAACACATGAAGTAAGTGTCGACACCTAGAACAATGTGTCGACACTCAGCTGAAGACTCTACACTTGAAGAAAGTGTCGACACATGGAGCTGTGTCGACACTTAGCAAAGAACAGCAAGATCATCAAATATTCTAAGTACAAGTGTCGACACTAAGGGAATGTGTCGACACTCAGCTGAAGTCTCAACAGATGAATCAAGTGTCGACACCAGGAGCTGTGTCGACACTCAGCAAGTATCAACATAGAATACTATGTGTCGACACCAAGAAGCAGTATCGACACTTAATAGATTCAACACAAGAAGTTGTGTCGACACAAAGGTGATGTGTCGACACTTAGAAGAATTCAGCAAAAGATAGAAGATCAAGTACTTGTGTCGACACTCAACAGAAGAGTCGACACATGAAGAAGAATCTGTGTCGAGGCATAATATCTACAACACAAGGAGTTGTGTCGACACCTTGTAGACTTGTGTCGACACTTACACAACTGGTGTCGACACTTGGTCTATAAGTGTCGACACTTAAAGACAGAAAGTCTCGACACTTTCAGACAGTTAGAGATTTTCAAGAATTGACTGGATGACTTGACAGCTGCCGTTCCAGCCGGTCTACAGCACCTGTCAGAGATGTCAGAATTCAGTTATGGACCGGACCAGCCGGTTACTATGAAGAAAGCCTATAAATAGGCTCATAAAGTTTACAGAAACTGTTGTTCAGATTTTGTTCAAGTAGTTATTGAAGTGGTACAAGTTATTGATCAAGTATCAAAACAAGAAGATCTAGCTGTCCAAGTGCAGATCTAAGAAGTTGGAGAGAGAGGGCTCCATCCAAGAAATCAGCCTCTGGAACTAGGCTGAGAAGAAGGGTTCAGATATATTCTGGATCTTAAGAAGCAGAGGTCAAGGATCAACTGCAGAAGGAGACAATCTTATTCAGTTCTACTTTCAAGAAGCTTTGAAGAAAGCTAAGTCAGATTGAATCCAGCTGAGTTCTTCCAAGAACTCATCAAGAAACTCTCAACTCCCCTCTCTTGTTTCTGAGTTGTTGAGTTAATATTTGTAAATCATTTTTAACTTGTAGGATCCTTTGGATCTGAGTGATTTGTAAGCCTGTAATTATAAAGGTTGAAGGTAGGGCTTGAGAGCCTGAGTGTAGGAGATTGAAATCTCTGAGTGTAGGCCTTGTTGGCTGAGTGTAGGCCTTGGTGGCTGAGTATAGGCCTTTGTGGCTGAGTGTAGGCTTTGGGATAAAGCTGAGTTGTAGGGCCTTGGGCCTGAGGTGTAGGAACCCGTTTGGGTTCTGAGATAGTGGAGGAGTTTGGCCGAATCTAGTACACTGCTAGATAGGCGAAGAGGGAAAGTGGATGTACCCAAAACTTGGGGAACCACTATAAAACTCTGTGTCTGATGTGCTGTGATTGTGATTTGCTGTGTATGCTTTGTGATTGCTGTGAAAAAGTAGAGTAGATTCTGTGATATAACTATTTGCTGTCATTAAAATCTTAAAAAGAATTAGGTCACCTATTCACCCCCCCCCCTCTAGGTGTTTAGGTACTATATCTTTCAGTGGTCTTCTGCCACTCCTCAGTTATTGTGGCAGTCAAGACCCTCTTAATGGAAGAGAGCCAGTCCTCAGCTTTACTTGGCGTTCCAACCCCATTAAACCTCGGAGGATTAAAGCCCATCACATGCTTTAGCTGCCGCTCCGTAGTTCTTCTCGGCTCTACTAACTCCACTACTGCGCGTTCCACCACTCTCGGCTCTGCCGCTCTAAACGGTTCTTGCTCATTCGCAGGAGGTGCGCGATGCATTTGCCCTGCAGGTTGGGCATTTATCATTGCAAACACTACCTCAGCCACCATCCTGATGGTTTCCGCTGAAGGAGGTGTAGCAGGCACGTCCCTTGGTGCACTACTTTCCGTTGATTGCGGACGCTCTGACTGACCAGCACCGCTCCCAGCTGCCTATAGTAGCAAAGACACACGATTAGACGACAAACAAATTGCTAAAAGCAATCATTGGAACACTCAGGTTCCACCAAACAAGTGTATTTTTTCATTCCTAAGTGGACATTCATGGGTTCTTTTTGATGTTATAACGATGACGCACACATGTGCTCCCCACCTATTAAAAGAATTCGCCCATGAATTCATTTAAGCCTGACCGTAACCAGAAGTCTGATACCAAATTGTAAGACCCCCATCCGTCGCATGGCATATAACAGAAGGTCCAGCTGGAACCCGACGCCATATACCATAGACAGTCGGAATGGTTACCAAATGCATAATCACACCAACCAATTAAGACTACTCGTCCTAATCACAGAGCATTCTAGTGGAAGTTTTTAAAGTTGAAAGAACCCAAACTTAAATCCATCAAATATGAATGTTTACAGCTACATCTATAGGAATGAAACCCCAAATACACTGAAACGGGTACATGGCCTTATGGCCTTACAAATGTTCATAGAATATAACATGTCTTACATACATCGGCTCGCAAGCCGGCCACACATGATAAATGTAAAAACAACTATTCTACGGCCTTCTAGGGCCAGCACAGCAACTTGGGCTCCAGCCCTCTATTTGGCGCTCGGCTCTGCAGCACCTGCAAGCACATACCACCGCACGGTGGAAAACAAGGCAACGGTCAGCTAAAAGCCGACCAAATTATAACGACCCCGCCCCTAACTCGAGACGGCGGTGCTCTTTCCTTGCATAGCATTAGTCCCACAAAATAATATAGCGTAATTATATTTCGCCAGAGGTGTAGGCTCGCACGGCCAAACACCCCGTGCACTCAGGGCATATTCATGGTGAACCCTAACAAATCAGTGCATTCACCACCACCCCCAGGATGGCAACAACATGTGAGCATTTAGCCTATCTGACCACCGTCTAAGGCTCCGACTATGCCTATGGCCAGTGCCCATCTTCGGATTTCTCGCACCATACCACATAGCCTAGGTCCAATTCCACTTGCCCGTTGCTCACGCCGCATATACAATTTAAGTCCTATGTGCGGGCCAAGCTTCTCTCGGATCCCAAATTTTCCAAAACAATCTCATAACTCAGTTATGATCAAGGCTGGTTCCCAGACCACCAAGTTAGCAGAACACGTTTCCGCTCAATTTTTCGGGTGCGCCTTGAAGCTAACCTCCAAGGATCCCTGCTGCAATCTACCGCGTAGAAACCCAAAAAACCCAAAGCACGGAGTCTTCTCCGGCAAAACATATCAAATGCAACATCACCGATCTAGACAAAACACGTCCGGGTAGGCTTCACACACAATGCTTATGCCCGTACTGACGATTCCGGGCTCTATATGCAACACAAGGGGGACTATTCACATCAACCCCAAGGATCACCACGCACTCGCCGCACACTCGCGGGAGCGGGGTTCCCTATGCAAAAGAAAGAGCTTCAAATGCTCAAGTTGAGAATCGTTACCCTTGTAGTCAATTTTGGCGCCATGGAAAAACTACGCGGTTAGAACTCTTCGCAATGACCTTCCCTCCATGGAACCGCTCTCTGATTTAGAAACGGTGCTTCGACGCTCCGCCGGCGGCCGGAAACCTCCTTCTTCTTCCTCTTCTCTCTCACTTTGGAAGGGGAGAACTTTGGAGAGAAAATGGGGAATTAGCCTCCTATTCCCGGCCTAAATAGAACAGGGACTCATCTGAGCCGTCAGATCTAAATTAAAGAAAATGAACGGCTCGGATCTGCACAAAATTCCCCAGACCTGGGCTGAACACGGCTTGGCACACGGCTGTGTCCCAGGCCGTGTGCCTCGATCCAGGCACGATCCTCGAACTGAGAAACGCACACGGGCCAAGACACGCTCGTATCTGACCTGACACGCCCGTGTCGGGTTCCTCGACACGCCCGTGTTCGTGGGCATGTCACGCATAACCGCCACGGTAACGGACACGACCCATCAGGACACGGGTAGGGACACGGGTTGGCACACGCCCGTGTCGGATGACATGCCCGTGTCATCCGGCCGTGTTCCTGGCCGTGTCCTTCTCGGGTTGAAAACGGCCAAAAATCACCAGCCAGACATGGCCTTAGACACGCCCGTGTCCTAGGCCGTGTACCCCTATACAGGCACCAAAAACCTTTTTTTCGCGACCGACTCGCACATAATTTTTGGGGCGTTACAGATTGTGCTCAACATGTTGTACATTTCTGCCACTGATTCATTCTCATCCTTTTTAAAGTTCTCATACAGGGATATGAGATTGGATCTTCTGTCCTTTCTTTCATCTGCAGAGCCAGCTACCATTTGGTTGAGGGAATCCCAAATGTCCTTGGCTGAGGTGCACTCAGCCACCTTCTGGAATATGTCATCTGACATAGTCTGGGCTAAGATATTCATTGTCTTAGCATCTGCCATCTTGGCTTTCTTGTAGGCTTCATTGTTCTTTGGAGGAGGAACTGCAGCCATGTTTGTTGAAGTGCTTGTAGAAGCTGTAGGTGCTGGAGGTACACCTGTCAAAATAACAGAAAAGATATCCTCATCAAAAAAGTTCATGTATAATCTGATTCTTGCCTTCCATATGGCAAACTTGTTAAGGTTGCACACTGGAGGTCTGATGCTTGCATAGTCTTTGCTTTGGGCCATGTCTATGAAGAGATAAGTTTAATAACAAAAGCAAACAAGCAGATCTAACAAGAGGGATCTTTGGGTTCAGGTGTTATTCTGTACAACTACTAAGGTGTGGTATTTTAACCAACCTCACTTTGATACCAATTGAAAGTGCAGGTTAGATCTGATATACTCTAGAGGGGGGTGAATAGAGTATGATGCTCACTAAAAACTTTTTACAACTTTTGTTGTATTCCTAAGTGAACAGGGAAGCAAATAAAATAGAGTAAGCACAACAACTATTTAAACTCAGATCAACACAGAACAATCACAAAGCACATCCAGAAAATAAAATAAAAGAGCAACGAGACGACACAAGAATTTTATAGTGGTTCCCCAACCTGGGTACATCCACTCTTCTACCACCCTGGTAGGAATCCACTCAGGTTTTTGATCAGGTTCCTGACACCAATGAGCTTTTGTTCCGGTGCTCAAAAACCAAACCTCAAGTCTTTTGGAAGGAGACTTGCAACCAGAATAATTTTGAAGGGATTTAAAACCCTGTACAGGAATTAGAAAGAAGGTGATAGTGTCTTCTCTATCAACAATCAGTGAGAAGACTTGTGGATTGATTGTAGCAGATCTTGCTCCCCCTGAGATCTTGAATTGGTCAGGAATGCTGGAGCACTGCTTCAGGGTGATAGGTCTTCAATGACCTAGAATGCCTGGACCAGAAATGCTTCAGGAACTTCTTTTGACAGATAAAGTTTTGTTGTCCTTTGAAGTTATCCTGAGAATAAAGAGAAGAAGACTCTTGATTGAATTTGATTGTTCTTCTTCTTCTTCTTGAAAATGTTCTCTGGTCAAGGCTGATTGCAGTCAAGAACTTTTGATTTAAGAATAATTGTTCTTCTCTGCAACCTCAGAGTGTCTGATTGTGTATTGCTTGCTGTACTGTGTTTTTGTTACTCTATCACTGCTTGATCCTTTTCTTTCTTACTGTGTGTCTTTTTCTGACTGAGGAACATTCAAACTTTTGAATGTCAAGCAGTAATTGCAGTTGGCTTTGGAAAGAAGCGACAATCAATAATTTCCCTAACTGTCCCATGGAAAAATGGCATGTAATCGTCCATAGTCAATGCTCGTTCTAACGGTAACATTCCGAGAAGATCTTGCATTAAATGTTCAGGAATCATCGCCAACAAACGGGACGGGAAACTTGAAGAAAACCTAGTCTGGATTCGTCGAACGAAGAACACAATTCGTCGAGCTGCACTTGTGTTCGTCGAGCTGAACTTGAGTTCGTCGAGCTGAGCTTGAGAGAGTTCGTCGACCAGACAATCTTCATTCGTCAAACAGACATTCTTCATTCATCGAGCTGAGAATCAAATTCATCGAGCTGAGAAAAGTTCTGGACTTAGGCAAAATATTCTGCATCTGCTGAAATGCTGTGTCGACAAAAGTTGGTGTCGACAGACTGACCTTGGTGTCGATACAAATCCTCTGTTATCGACATAAGCTGGTGTCGACACAAACCCTAAGTGTCGACACAAATTCTCTGAGTCCAGAAATCGTCGAGTAGAGTACAGCATTCGTCGACCTGAGAAGCTGACTTAGTCGACCTGAGAAGCTGTGAACTTGAGGTCCAAGTTCGTCGAGCTTAGAATCCAATTCGTCGACCAAAGCTTGAAGCTGGACTTAGAAAAATTTGAGGTTCTCCTGGCTTTGGCTTGATGTAGAAACTTAGTCTTCGTCAAACAGAGAACACAGATCGTCGAGCTAAGCACTAAGAATTGTCTCACGATCGTCGAGCGCAGAACTCTTTTCGTCGAGCTGAGTTCGACGAACGTCGAACTCACTTTACTTAGTCTTGAAAACTTGTTAGGCTGGAGTCTCTGATGGTCTTGTTGATAGCTGGTCCATCTGGAGTTGAGCTTAAGGACTTGACCTAGACTCTAGGACACAAGTTGACCCTGGCTATACATGATGGGCCACATCCTAAGTCATTGAACCTAGCCCAAATCAACTAGGGATCCAACAATCCAAGATCTACAACGAACACGAAAAGCCGACCGGTTTCCAACAAACGAAGATCTTAAGCATCGGCCACGGATCGCTCCACGGAGTTGTCTTCGAGAGGAAGAACTTCATTCTTTTGAATATTTATATCTCTTGTTTTTGTAAAAAACCTTTTGACTTTTCTAAATCTTTAGGAGAGGAAAATCAACCAGTAACGGTTATCGGATTACGGGGAAGGATTCTATGGAAAATCGTCCTGGGGATAAGGACGTCTAGATCTGGAGGATCTAGCGGGGCTCTAAGACCCTTCCTTGCATGGAGTTGAAGAGCGGCTCAAAGACCTTTCTTGGAGGGAAAGGGAGAGAGCCAACTGGTCTGGGTAGTGGGTCGATATAGAAAACCAAAAGAGTTTTTATACTTCATCGCCTTCGATCTCCGGCATCACGGAGATCACGTTCGTGTAATCACTTAGAACAATTATCATTGTTATTCATGTAATGGAACTTTTACTTCTTCATTTGATTGTGTGATTGTTCTGGTTGTATAAAGTAAGTGTTTGTGATATGGGTTTGCAAACGAACTTGCACAGGAAAATGAGTCCATAGACGTACCGCCGCGTGTTAGATACCTAACGCCCCGCGGTAGCTTCCAGGACTTGATTTCCTAGAGCGAAATTTTTTAAAATTCCATTTAACGTGTCAAACCTTATTCACCCCCCCCCCCCTCTAAGATTGGCCACGAGATCCAATAAGTGGTATAAGAGGAAGGTTATTCCAAAACAGTTTCACCAACGGGAATAATAGCCAACGCTGACTATGAATCGACCAGCTGGGATGAAAAATTATCCACTAAAAATTCATTTGCACCACCTCTATTCATAGGATTGAACTATAACAAATGGAGAACACTGATGAAGAAATTCCTTATATTATTAGACATAGAAGTTTGTAACATGACGTGTGTCAAGCCCCCGAATATCTTAAATAAGCACGAATGCTATTTGAATGCCAAAGCTATGAATAGTCTATTCTGTGGGCTTGGACAAGACATTTTCAAACTTTTTTATACGCTTCCAACTGCATATGATATATGGAAGTTTCTTGAGCTAACGTATAGTTCTCCTTCTATAGATAATGAATCCGATCAATTTCTCATGGATCCAAGTGAAGAACCAAATTTAGACTTGCTCTCAGAGGAAGATAGGACAAACACATCAAGCGAAAGGGAAGATGAAAACATATCATTGGACGAGGAAAACCAAGAGGAAGAAGACAAAGGAACCTTGTGTTCAAATCATGCCTTGTTCAAGAGCGTTGTAAGAAAAACAAATTCCTTTCTTTTATGCAATTCTATTTCTACATTAAATATCCTAGATGCGGCTAAACGTAGAATTAAGAAACTGAAAAGTATTAATTCAAAACTACATTTAAAAATAACCTTTTAAAAGCAAATGCTAATGTAGAATCTACCGCTGATGTGACTTGTCTTCCCAACTGCTCTTTAAATAATATTTTTATACCTTGTATATATTGTAATGAATTAAAAGAAAAATATAAAGTTCTTGAACAAGAGCTTCATTTTACAAAAGTACGAAATGATAAATTATTTCTAGAAAACTCATCATTGAAAAGTGACTGTGCTGAATGCAAAAATTATAAAGTTGAAATCGAAGAAATGAATGAGGCATTCGATGAATTTAGGAGAAAGTATGAATCTCATATAGAATTTTTAGTCTCTACTCTTAAAAATAGCACAATCACGTACAACAAAGCTAGACATAATCTTAAAATTTAAAATAATGAATTAGTTACAAAAATCAACATGCTTAAGGAAATATGTTTATAAGCTCACAACACACAACTCCCAAGTTTCAAGCAAAACCTGAAAACATGTTGAATACGAATTGTCATATACCAACTAAGTCAATCAAAGTGAGTAAAGAATGTCAAGCGTGTGTAAATGAAATTCCAAAGCAGAAGAATCATTGTCATTTGCAACCTCAAGCCACTCCCAGTTTAAAATCAAATGAATGTAAATTTCCTTTGAAGAATCACTACACCATGATTCCTTATGTTAAGCAACATAATCTTTACTTAGAGAACAATTTCAACATATTTAAGCCTTCAACGCAAAATTGTTCGACTGAAGTTCATCGAATAAGAACCCGTGGAAATCTAAAAGGAAATTGGCAAGATAAAAATAACATTAAACCAAAGTATGAATGGAGGCCCATCACTCAAAATAACACACCTATTCCACTTGAAAGGGCACATTCATTATTATCTCCTCATGGTCTATCACACTCTGTTTGGGTACCCCAAAGGAACCGCAACACTTGGCTCCTCTTGGATACCAAAATCTATTATCCATTAGTATCCACCAATTGTGTGAAATAGAAACTAGTTAAACGAAAAGTACTTGATAATCTACTTCACGATATGCATATTGTTCTCTTTTTTTGTTTTTGTTTTGTTATGTTTTGTCTTGTTTTTGCTTTTGGTTTTGTATTTTTTAAGCCAACCTGTCATGGACACTTAAGATATATTTCTGCTATATGACTTTCTCTTATTGAGATTAATGATAAATCAATCTAATTGAATAAATTGGAATAAAAGTCATATCATTGCCAAGTGTCTATAATTTACCTTCTATAATCATTTTATCACGCTGTCCTAGTATGCCTGCGATCATTCACCCAGTAAGTATGTCTCACAATTACGGGGGCGTAGGTGTGTGTGCTTTAGAAACACTAACTTGTAAACTACGTCTTGTCCTTAACCGAGGGTTCTAGTAGGTCCTTGTATGGCACTGGGGGAAAGAGTGTTAGGTTGAGCAGGTTCTTCTGTGTGCGCATTGGATTAACACCCCACCCTATGGCATGTGTGCAACTCCTCATGTCCATCTGTCACTTTGTACAGGGCTAGGGTGTAGACATACAGCTTGAGTATTAGATCATTGGGTATACTTAGGATTCACATTTCCACTACATGAACATTATTTCACTTATCATGTACGTTATATTCATGCACTATAATCCATCATGATATCTTATGTTGCATCATATATCACTTTGAGCTCTCATGTTTTTAGAAGAACACAAGCAATTTTTTAAATATATAGATATATGATTATAAAATAATTTAAAAGAACAAAAATTTATATATCTCTTTGTGTGTTTATTATTTTGTATTTTATTAAAAAATATCAAAAAATTTATTATAAAAACTGTTTATTATTCATTGTCATTTTCAAGGATGAATACATTCTATTAATTAAAGATTAAATACAATGGTTGATTTAATTGTCAGGTTTCTTAAAACATTGTTTTGGTTATATCATGTCTTGCATATTATCTTATTATGTGTAATGAAATTGAATATATAAAACATGTGTATGATTGCTTAGTGTGCCTCTAAGTATGAGTAATATTTTATGTTTGATAATGATTCTATTCACTCACCTATCTTGATAACCTACATGTGATTTTAATCTTATACCTGCATGACTGTGTAGTGTAAAAATATAATAATTAAAATGCATAAATAGATTACGCACACTACACTGAATTGAGTATTTCAATTCTTTGTTTTTTTCATGCACTTATTCTTTGGAGAAATGTGTCTTTACAAAAAATGTTATTGTTTGCGCAACAAGTGAATTCGAGGTACTTTGTCAATAAAATAAAAACCAAATAAAAATTGACAAGGAAAACTCCACCAAGTACTACTCACCCTCCTGATAAGTCTTAATAAGCATTGTGAGGTTGAGCAACTTAAAAAAAGAATTGTAAAGTGTCTTGTAGCAAACAAAATTGTCATCATTTCTCTTAATACACTGAATCACAAAAATAAAAAGTAACACTAAAAATGGCATAAATGTGATTCCCCAAGCACTGCTCTACTCTCTGATAAGTCTTAATAAGCATTGTGTGTAGAGCACCTTGGTAGTTGTACTTCTTACTCATGTGCATTGAAAATAGTGGAAGTAATATTATTTTTGCATTTTAATGGTATGTTTGTTCATTATATACGTCATGTGTTTTGATTAATTCACTTATGTACTTTATCAAAACACTATTTGTACACATCATTATCTCTAATAAAACTTCCACTCATGAGAATTGGATCATAATGCATACTTATATTATTCTCTAAAATCATAAGTAAACGCACTAGATAGCAAAGCATGACCGCTACAATATTTAATTTTACTTGAAATGCAAATTAGCTCACATTGTGGTTTGTATCTCTCTTTGATATTTTGAAATCATGCTTGCAAAAATTCCAATGTAATAGCATCTCTTGGATTTGTATTGAATTGAAAACATCATCGTATTAGGCTTGTAATTCCATATCCTTAATATGATCATATTTTCAAAAAAAAATGTTTATCCTAAGAGTGCTTAACATATTTTTATGCGTAGTACTTGTATTTAATCATGAATATCTACTCTCTCAAGAAGTGATAAACTATAAGTACGAAGTTGTATTATGTGCTTAAAAATGCCACTTTTTTATTTATTTTTCTTGTTTCAATCATGCATACATTTTGCCTAATAAGTGATAGAGTGTTACCTATGATCTTGCTCAATGTATCCCATTTTCCTTCTCTAACATAGACCACTTTTTAATTCTCATTGCATACACTCTCCTCTACCCTCCTTCTATTCTACCAACAAGGGGGAGAATATCGCGCATCAATCTCTTGATTTAGGGGGAGTATCTTAAATTTTTTTATAGAAAGCATCTATGTAGTGGGAGTAATCATAGGACGTTGATACTTTACTTATGCCTGATCATGATAATTCTCTTAACAAGCGGTAACATATTTTTCATTAAGTGGAAACTTATAGTAATCAACCTATGGGCTCACATGACTGTGGCTTAGACCATAACGCATACGTACAATACTTGAGTTTAGACATGTAATCTATGTAAACATTGTCCTCCGGTCATAGTGGGTTGAATCTATAGGTGCTTAGCTATTGAGTGCGACAAGATGAGGTCGTGTGTGTTGACTATGCCTCTAGGTATGTGTGAGGATTTAGATAAGGGAATGACCTCACATGACACACACATCCCTAGCTGGTGCACTCAAGACGAAAAATGCTATGAGTACATGCTATAAATCATGACATTATATTCTCACATGCTAGAAATATGTTGAATAATCAATGTCACAATATATTTTTGAGTATACCAGATGTGAAACTTTGGGCCAATACTCTAGTACAAAGGTCGCATGTATACAAGTTAAAGTGTATCTATCTAGGTGGATAGATTTCGATTGACTCGGGGCTCCATGAACCTTTTAAAAAAATTATTAAAGTGATAGATTTACACTAACAAAATAAAACCATTGAAGCTATCACATCTCTTGCCCGGTCCCCCCCCCCCCAAGTACTACTCATTCCTCCAGATAAGCCTTCATGAGCATTGTGAGGATGAGAACCTTGGTTAAAGAGTCACTTCGATCTTGTGCATCGACTCTATCTTTAGCTTAGTGCCCCTAGTTTTTTTTGCCTTGGTATGACATCGAATGACATGTGAGGTGATTATTCATCTTATTCTTCTTGTGTTAGGTTCCTAGCCGATCGAGATTCATATGGACAATACCTTTTTTATTGGTGTTATCTCGCTATCGATGCTACGCGTACACATGTCATTGTCTTATCTAAGACTTCCGCGCATAAGAATTGGACTACAACTACACTATCCTTCTCTTTAGCACAATACGTACTAGCACACGATTAAAACTTATGACATTTCTCAATGTTTGTCTTACTTGATTACGTCCTTACTCTTATAGCATTGTAGACGTACTCGTTATGTGCTTAGTTTAGTCTGTGTTGTTCAAATCATGTTAAATCTGAAAATTGACTGTCTCTGACTGTGTACGTTGCTCCTGTATGTGACTCATGTGCTTGAAATTCTCTGATATGTATCTTTGTTGAGTCATCTCTATGTGTCATATTTATCTTTACCTTTGTGTGTGCACTACTTGATATTTGTCTCAATGCTCATCAGTTCTCCTATTTTTTCATATCCTACATGTCTGGTTGGCCTTGCCCACCCTTTTGATATTATCAAAGGGGGAGAATAAAATGTTCATGAGTACGCTCTTGAGTATGGGATTAGGAGAGGTCACATGTAGGGGGAGTGCACATAGATAGGGGGAGAATGTCGAACATGTAGATATGGGGAGCATATGCATGGAAACTATATAGAGCACCTGCTGCAACCTATTGGTAGCCCATAATGTTTATTCTTTATCCACGCACTTTATCTTATTGATTATTTCTCATGAACGGAAGTTGATATTCTCAAAAGGGGGATTTTTTTGGACCGATGTTTCACCTTCCCTGTGTTTGAGAATATCAACTCCCAGATTGTATTTAATCATGTCTTCTATTGATAGAGTGTGCAGGTTATCGGGTTCAAATGAAGAGAAGAAGCTTCCTACAGATGTTATTGCCGGGCGTTAGAGGTTATCGCTGAGCGGTAGCTGGAATTAAATGTACCTGGCACTCAGGAAGTTATCATCAAGCACTAGTGCTAACGCCCACGCTAGCTCACTCAACACCGCGTTGAGAGCGCTGAGAAGAAAAGCGTTGAGTGCATCGAGAAAGTGTCGTTGAATGGATGCTACCGCCAAGCGCTATCACTTACCACGACACGCTATCCGCTTGACGATCGTCGAGCCGGGTTCGTAGAGCTGCTCACCTACCGTCAGGCATTAGTGCTAACACATCGTGCTAGGTGGTCGATGAACGTCAACCATTATCGTTCGATGAATGCTACTCTATCGTAGGCAATAGCATTTTCAGCCCCGCGCTAGCCCTTCGACGAACATCGAGCTAGATTTGTCGATCGATGGGCTACCATCAGATGCTAGTACTATCACAGGCGCTACCGATATGAATTATTTGGACTTAACGCTCTACACGAAATCGGTGCTAGCCCTACCGCGCCGCACTTGCCGAACGGCAAATCGTTGCATCCAACATTACCGCGCGGCGGAATGGGTAACCGCGCGACGCTAGCATATTTAAAACGACAAATATTTGTTTTGATTATTTCTTTCCGGATTTAGAGGACAGCTGACACAACAAGCGCGTGAACCTACCGCCGGGCGCTAGTCTTACCACCGACGGTAGCCTATTTTCACGAAAACATATAAAAGGCTGCCTTAGTTTCTGTGCCTGATGACTTGGTGAAAAAGGAAGGACGAGAGTTTGTTAATTCTAGGGTTCGGCTGCCTTCTTGCGCTCTATTCCACAAGTCTCCGTCAAAGAAGAAGATAGTCGTCTCCCTCCCGCTCATGATCGAAAGACTCCGAAGATCTAAGATCTACAATAAACACAAAGAGCCAACCGGTTGCCAATAAATGGAGATCTTAAGCACCAGCCACGGATCGCTCCATGGAGTTGTCTTTGAGAGGGAACTTCATTCTTTTGAATATTTATATCTCTGGTTTTTGTAAAAACTTTTGTCTTTTCTAAATCTTGAGGATAGGAAAATCGACCGGTAAGGGTTGTCGGATTTTGGGGAAGGATTCCATGGGAAATCGTCTTGGGGATAAGGACATCTAGATCTGGAGGATCTAACAGGGCTCTAAGACCCTTCCTTGCGTGGAGGTGAAGAGCGGCTCGAAGACCTTTCTTGGAGGGAAAGGGAGAGGGCCTATTGGAGCATGCATTCCGCATCTCTTGGTTTGAGAATAACAAATACTGTGATGTATTTGATCTACCCTTTTGTGTGTTTATAGTGCGTAGGTTGTACAGGTTGAATGAGGTGACAAGTCCTCAGTCATGGGCATGATCCAATGGTGTGTGCACCTTAGAAAACAACAAAATGACGAATTTGGTGTGCTAAACTTCAAACAGCCATAACTTTCAATCTTGGAGGAGTTACGGAACGTGCCACCCCATTCCGGAATGAGATCGAAGTCATCTACACTCTAGAAATGGTTTGGATGGAAAAAGTGAAAAGGAGATATCGCCCGGCGATAGCTCCAGGATCAAATCATCCCGCGAAAAACTCAAAATCGTTGGACACGTGGAAGCCAGATAGGATATCGCTGATCGGCGACATCTAGTGTCTTCGGGCGATATCGCTAAAATATAAAAGTGATTCATTTTTCCATGGAGATGAAGGATTGCAGAATTTGGAGTATTCCTTCCCATGCAACTGATCCAGAGAGCTCCAGCCTTCAGAAAACTCTCATTTTCCTAAGAACGTTCAAGAGAGAAGAAGAGATGGTTTGTGTGCAGCATCTCAGGCAATCTTTGCAAAGATTCGACGTTGTTTTCAGAGCTTCATTTTGAGGGAGTTTTTATTCTGAATTTCTATTTTGTAACTTATCTTATCATCTTTGTAATCGGTAGAGAAATCGACGCCTTGTGCATGACGTCTAAGTCCTTGCGTGGCTTATGAGGAAATCATCGCCTTGTGCGTGTCGTCTAGGTCCTTTGGTGGCTTAGGGGAAAATCACCGCCTTGTGTATGCGTCCAAGTACTTGTGCGGCTTAGGGAGTAATCACTGCCTTGTGTGCAGTGTCTAGATCATGGTTAGATTTAGGGGGGCTAGTAACAAGATCTAGGGAGAGATACGCTTTAGCCTGCCGGATCTTGGTAGAAGGACAGGCGAAATGAAAAGTTAACTATATTTTCATAAGCCTTAATCTCTAGCTTCATAGAGATATCATGTATATTGGTTTATCACTTATGAAATAAAAGATTATCATTTTTGTTCTTATTTATTTCTAAGTGTTTAATTTTATTGTGAAAAATTAGTTTTAATTTCTTTAATTATTTCATCAAGTAAATTAAGATTAAGAAATAAATTTTGTCAACCCTTGTTCACCCCCCCCCCCTCTAAGGGCGCCATAAGTTCCAACAATTGGTATCAGAGACAAGTTATTCCAAAACGGCTTCACAACCAGGAATAATAATGCTTCATGATCTCGCAACGACTAGAGGGGATGAAATTTTAATAAATGAAAAATCTTTAGCACCGCCATTATTTATGGGCGAAAACTATAAAGGGTGGAAAATTCTAATGGAAAATTTTCTTAAATCTTTAGATGAAAATGTTTGTAATATTACAATTAAAAAGCCCCCAATTATTTTAAATAGAAAACAAATGGTTTTAAATGCTAAATCCTTAAATAGTTTATTTTGTGCACTAGATCAAAATATTTTTAAACAAATATATATGTTTTCTACTAGTTATGAAGTTTGGAAATTTCTTGAAGAAACTTATAATTCTTTATCCACGGGAACAAAACATGTACAAGACATGAAAAAATTGAATGCTTGTATTAGTATTCAAGAAACCTCCTCCTTTGATGAATCCATGGAGTGCATGTCAAATGGATTGGAAGAAGTGAATAGATCTTGCAAAAGAGAAGATGAAAATTCATTTATGGAAGAGGAATGCCAAGAAGATGTCAAAGGAACTTTATGTTCAAATCTTGCCTCATCCTATAGCACTGTATGTAAATCAAAATCTTCCCTTTTCATAACAAATTCTATTTCTACATTTCGTATGCTTGAAATTGCAATATGCAGAATTAAAAATTTGAAAAATGTTAATTCAAAATTACATTTAGAAAATATAAGTTTAAAAGTAAACGCAAAAGTAGAATCACATATTGATGTATCAAATTCTCTTTCATGCTCTGTAGTTGAAAGTTCTACATCTCGTTATGATTGCAATGATCTTAGAGAAAAATTCAGGGAATTTGAAAAGGAGCTTTTAATTTAAAAAGAGCATAATGAAAATTTGATAAAAGAAAACATTGTTATAATGAATAAACTAGAATCATTCAAAATATTTGTGGAAAAAATTTTAAGTAATAAAAAATCATTTATTTCTAGTTTACCTTCAAAATTATATAAGACTTCTACTAGTGAGTTAAATAAAAGTATGTATAAAAAAGAGTGAAAATGAAAAACAACTGAATGATTGTTTGAAAAATAATTTCAAAACTCTTTATCCTAACTCTAAATTAAATGATCACAAATTTCCTATTAACAATACTTTTAAAAATCACTATAATTATAACCATCATTTTCATGACTATGGAAATTTAAAACATGTTCAACTAAAGTATGAATGGAGACCCAAGATTAAAAATGAAACATTAACTCCACTTGAAATGATCCATTCATCACTTTCTCCTCATAAGCCAGCACGTTATATTTGGGTACCCAAAAGAACCATCACACTTGGTTCACTTTGGATACTTAAATCTCTTATTCATTAGTACTCAATCAAACGTGTGAAGTAGAAATAAATCAAAATAGAAGACTCAGTAATCTACTTCACGACATGCTTAATGTATTTTTATTTTTGTTATTTTTCTTTTTATTTTGAACCAATACGTATTTTGGTCACTTTATATATTTTGATATATGACTTTCACATATTAAGCCTAAATTCTCTAATAAATATGTGCCTTTGAAATAAACTATAATTAAAAATCAATCTTACATAAAAGCAATAGTTTATGATTTCATTCTTAGACTTAAATGTTTAGTATGTCCATGATCATTCACCTACATTATATTTCTTACTTTAGTGAGGGCGTAGGTTGTATGCATTAGAGACGCTAATCTGTAAATCATGTCTTGTCCTTAACCAGGGAAGGGTTCCAGTGGCGCCTTGCGAAGTAGTGGGTGGAAAGAGTGTTAGGTGTAACGACCTCTTTTGTGTGCATATGGGATTAACACCCCAACCTATGGCACACCTGCAGCTCCTCATGCCCATTCGTCACTTAATACAGGGCTAGGGTGTAGACATATAGCTTGGGTAGTTTAATCTAGGAAATACTCATAACATATTCATTGCATGAACATTATTTTACACTTTATTATTATTTATATCATGCATATTGGTTTGAACATGTGTATATTATTTTATACTAGTTATTTTAAAGGTATTACAAAAAAACTAATTATAAAATTACAAAACAATTAAAAATATTAATTGTCAATGTCAAGGATGATTAATTATATCAATTAAAGATTAAATACAAGGTTTAATTTAGTTTTCACATTTCTTAAAACATTGTTTTGATTTTATCATGCCTTGAATATTATCTTGTTATGTGTAATGAAATTGATTGTAGAAAACATGTGTAGAATTGTTTAGCATGCATCTAAGTATGAGTAATGCTTTATGTTTGATAATGACTTTACACACTCACTTATTTTGATAACCTACATGTGTTTTTAATCTTATACTTGCATGATTGTATAGTATAATAACATAATAATTAAAATGTATAAATAGATTACCTACACTACATTGAATTGTTTATTTCAATTCTTTATTTTTCATACACTTATTCATTAGAGAAAAGTGGTTTAAAAATTTAAATGATATTGTCTGCAAAACAAGTTAATTCGGAGTCCTTGGTCACATGCATAAAAAGCATATAATAAATGATAGGGAAAACACCACCAAGCACTACTCACCCTCATGATAAGTCTTAATGAGCTTTGTGAGGTTGAACACCTTGGAAAGAATTGTAAAGTATCTTGTAGCAAACAAAAATATTCACCACTTCTCTTAGTACACTGTATCAAAAAAATAAAAATAAAGTTAAAAAGAATAAAAGTGATCCCCAAGCACTACTTCGCTCCCTAATAAGTCTTCATGAGCATTATGTGTGCAAAGCACCTTGGTAGTTATACTTCTTATGTATGTGCATTGAAATATTGTGGACGTAATTTTATTTGTGTATTTTAATATTGTATTATTTCATTATATATGTCATTCGTTTTGATTAATATATTTGTATATCTTATCAAATCACTTTTGTACACATTATTATCATATATATAATTTCTACTCATGAGAGTTGGATCTTAATGCATATCTACACAAATTTCTACAAACTTAAGTAAATGCACTAGATAGCAAAGCATGAACACTTCAATGTTTTTGTTCACTTGAAATGCAGATTTTATTACATTGTAGCTTTGTATCTTTTCTTGATATTTTCAAATCATGCTTGCAATTATATCTCAATAAAATAACATCTCTTGGGACTTTAACTCAAACATCCACTTTTCAATTTTAAAACTCATTATCCTTTATATGCTCTTACTTTCTAAAAAAATATTTGTTTTTAAGAATGCTTATTATACTTTCTGATGTGATTATTACTTGCACTTATTCATGATTTTTTTAACAAGTGGTATCCTGAAATAAAAATGCTTACTCTATCATTTCATTTATGTTGCTTACTACTTTATGCTCCACCATGCTTATTTCTAACAAGTGGTATTTAACAAACTTTTTATAGCATCATATGTTCCCTCTCTACAAAGAAAAACTATTTTTTTTGCATACACTCACCTCTACCCTCCTTTGATACAATCAAAAGGGGGAGAATAACTTGCATGAACTTAAAATTTTAGAGGGAGTACATTGAAAATTTCATAGGAAATATCTATGTAGGTGGAGTAATCATATAAGAAGTGCATATATTATCTTATTGCTCGATCATGATTAATCTTCCAGTAAGTTATCCCTATCAATCGTAAAAGATATATATTCATCCATACTAACTTTTTGCTAATAACAAAAGGGGGGAGAATAAACTAAGAAATCTAGTGGAACCGATATTTAGGGGGAGCAAAATATATAGGGAACACTTATGTAGGCAGAGCCTTCATATAAGAAGAGTATACTTTACTTTAAAGCTACCATGTTATAAACTTATTATTTATGCATATATTTTACCACACTTACCTATAAACATAAATGGTCTTAAACTCACAAATTTCTTATATAGGTATTTGTTATTATCAAAAGGGGGAGATTGTTGAGCATGCATTCCACAACTCTTGGTTTGAGAAAAATAAATACTGTGATGTATTTGATATACTCTTTTGTTTGTTAATAATGTGTAGGTGTACAAGTTGAATGAGGAGACAAGTCCTCAGTCATGGGCATGATCCAAGGGTGTGTACTCTTTAGAAAATAACGAAATGATGAGTTTTGTGTGCTAAACTTCAAGCAGCCATAACTTCCAATCTGGGAGGAGTTATGGAACGTGCCACCCCATTCCAGAATGAGATCGAAGTCATCTACACTCTAAAAATGGTTCGGACGGCAAAAGTGAAAAGGAGATATCACCAGTCGATAGCCACTATCGCCCGACGATAGCTCCACGTTCAAATCATCCCTCGGAAACCTCAGAATCATGGGACACGTGACAGCAAGATAGGATATCGGTGATCGTCGACATCTAGTGTCACCGGGCGATATCGCTAAAATATAAAAGTGATTTATTTTTCTGTAGAGATCAAGGATTACAGAATTAGGAGTGTTCCTTCCCGTGCAACTGATCTAGAGAACTCCAACCTTCAGAAGACTCTCATTTTCCCAAGAACGTTCAAGAATGAAGAAGAGACAGTTCGTGTGCAGCATCTCAAACAATCTTTGCAAGGATTCGATATCGTCTTCAGGGCTTCATTTTGAGGGAGTTTTTATTCTAAATTTCTATTTTGTAACGTATCTTATCATCTTTGTAATCGGTAGAGCAATCGCCGCCTTGTGTGTGTCGTCTAAGTCCTTGCGTGGCTTAGGAGGAAATCTTCGCCTTGTTCGAGGTGTCTAGGTACTTGGGTGACTTAGGGGAAAATCGCTGCCTTGTGTGTGGAGTCCAAGTCCTTGTGCGACTTAGGGAGTAATCACTGCCTTGTGTGCAGCGTCAAGATCGTGGTTAGATCTAGGGGAGGCTGAAAGAATTGGTTTCAAGATATCCTAAACACCTAGAGGGGGGGTGAATAGGTTCAATTCTAATTTTACTTAGGCAGATAAATTATATCACTGTTAGACAACTTATGCAACTACCAACATAGCATAGATTAAAACAAAACACAGCCAACACAGCATACACACAGATTTATAATGGTTTCCCAAGAGATGGGTACATCCACTTTCCCCCTTCACCTATCTAGCAGTATACTAGATTCGGCCTAACTCCCTTCTTTCTTCTCAGATCCTCAGATCTTATAACTCAAAACCCAAAATGGTTCCTACAGCTCACACTTCACCAAGTGCTACCACTCAAATTCTTCCAGAGAATCCTACCTCAGAGTGAGTCCACACTCCTACAACTCAGGCAATCCATCCCTACCTCAGCCTCTTTCACCAGGCCTACAGCTCAGAGAAATCAATCTCTTACCTCGGGCTATCAGCCCTACCTCAGCCTTTATAGATATAGGCTTACAAATCAGATTGCAAAAATCCTACCTCAGATCTATAAAAGATCTTACAAAATTTATTTTAGAGAATGTTTATTTCTTCACCCAAGAGAGAGATGAATGGATGAAGACTTCTTGATCGGTTCTGGAGTGAACTAACAGCTTAAGATCCAACCTATTTTAGCCTTTTCAAAGCTTCTTGAATTTGAACAAAGAAAGGTTGATCTTTCTTAAAAATAAAAAGTTGGAGTCGATCCACAATCCAGCTCTCCTTTTCTTTCAGATGTAGCTCTGAATTCTTCTTGCAGACTTGTTCAGGATCTGCCTTCACTATATCAGAGACTTGTTAATTTCAGGATGAAGACTTCTTTGTATCTTCAATAGAACATGTCTTTATACAGATCCCATCTGAGGTTATCGGCTAATCCGGTTTATAACAGCCTTCTAACAGATGTGACTGCTTTGTCAGGTACGACACCTGTCATGTCTTCACTCTTGACATTTTAACCCTTTGCCATTTTTATCTCAGCATAAAACGTCGAGAAAAAACTTCATATGTGTCCACATAAATGGAACATGTGTTGACACAAATCTTGATGATGTCGACATAGTCTAAGGAATGTCGACATAGTTCTTCTTTACTTTCTTGACATAGCTTCTGAAGAAGGTGCCGACACAAGTCCTGTGTGTCGACACAATTGGCTTCCAGTCTTGACATAGTATGTGTTGACAGAATTCTTGAGTGTGACGACACAAGTCCTAAGTGTCGACACAGTTGCTGTAGATTGAATTTCTGTGTGTCTACACAAGTCCTATGTGTCGACACAATCTGCTTCCAGTGTCGACAAAGTTTCTTCACAAGTGTCGACACTTGTACTTAGATTATTTTACTGCATTTCTTTATCCTGTACATTGAAACTCAACAACCCATCAAGTACATAATGATGTATATCATTGAGTTAAGTGAGGCTTCTCCAAATCAGGTACACAGTTTCCAATATACCCAACAATCTCCCCCTATTTGGAGAAGTCATAACCCGTAGTCAATGATATACATCACTTATAATAAAACAAAGATTATGATGTATAAAAACATTACTCAGACAGGGTAACTCATAAACAAAAACATCATGTAATATCATCACAAAATATGATAAAATACAGTGAACAAGAATCAGTTTTTTGTTAAATTACAAGGATTTTAGAACAAAAGATTGCATAGTTCTAAACCTAGTCAATCTATCTCTAGGATTGATCAGGCTCCTTGATGACAATTTCTTTGTCAGACTGAATCCTAGCTTGTACATTAGCTTCTGTGTCATCAGCCAGCTTCTTTCCTTTCAGATCCTTCTTCTTGAGCTCTTCAGCCTTGATCTTTTGCCTTTTAAAGTAATGATAAGGCTTTGGAAAATATTTGCTAGGCTCCACAGAGTTAGCAGGTATTTTCCCAGCTTTGAGGTCTCTTCTGAACTGGTATATAGCATCTTGCCGCTTCTGATATTTGCTCCATTCCTGTTCAGAATACCACTTGCCTCTATCATGCATATTCTCTTTAATAGCTTGCCAAGCAGTGAGAATAATATTCCTGGAGGTTGGACTCCATTGTTCAAAATCAGGCTTTAACTCTGCCTGTTCTCTGAACCTTTTCTTAGATAGTTGAGCTTCTTTTTGAGCATCCTTAGCTCTTTGTGCTTCTTGCTCTCTTTGTAATGCAGCTTCAGACAATTCTACCTTTTCAATAATAACATTATGTACCTCCTTTGGAGGACTATATATTTGTTGTACTGCATACTGAGTTCCTTCAAAATCTTGAGATGGATAAATGACTTGGGATACTTCCTGCTGAATCCCTTCAATGTAAGCAGGTTGAATGCCGGATTTTGCAATGTTGTCATCATCACAAAGGGTGAATAACCAAGAGTTGCTCTGATGGAATTGGTTATCCATTTAGCATGATCTGAGCTTGCTTTGACTAATACTCTCTCCCCCTTTATGACTTCTCTTTCGATATAGTCTCTTAGATCATCCTTTTGAAATCTTATCTGATCAGCTAGATAATTTGTTTCTTCTTTATAGTAGGATTTGAACTTCTGCAGTAGATCAAAAATTGCTTTTTGAGAGGCCTGGATAGTGGGGTGGATAGTAGCTAAATCCGCTTTGATTTGTTTATCAAACTCAGACTTTACTGTAACCATGTGTTCAGTGAAAGCAGTTGCTTTATTCTTGAGTACTGTTACAATAGCATTATGAGATTCTGTGAGATTGTCATTCATTAGGATTTGATTTTCCAGGATATAACCTTGTTTTACTGTAATGTCCTTTAATTTAGTCTGGGCCTCATGTTGTTGTTTGGCCAAGAAGACTATAACATTACCTCCCTTTTGGAAGCATTCGGTCATTTCCGTTTTGTGCAAATTGACTTCAAACCTAATGGATTTGATATCCTGGGCCAAGGTAAATTGCAGATCTTTATGACTCCCATCCACATATTTTTCAAGAGCAACACTTTGCTCATCCAATTTCAATTGCAGTGACGCTAACAGTGGACTGAAGTGTCCTGCAGGAGCTTGTATTTGTGGGGCAGTTTATAAGATTTCCTTATAGCCTGAGCTCCTCTTCATGAGCTCCACAAGTTTCCTTTTCTTTGCCCTGGAGGCTTCTTCATCGTCAGAGGAATCAGATGAAGTTGTTATATCCACTGTGTCTTTTGGACTAGAGGCAACGATTGGCAGCTCTTTCTTAGTTCTTAGCTTCTCCCCCTCATTTCTTGCTCCTTGTAAGTCAGGAAATAATTCTTCTAATGTTACTTCTTGCTGCATCTGAATTGGAGGAATAACTTTCTCTTTCTCAACAGATGGACCTCCTTCAAATTCAAAAGTTTCTTCCATGGTAATTTCATTCTCAGGAACATTGTCTTAGTTAATTTGATCAAGAACGTTCAAGAGCACGTCTAGTGCTTCATTCACAGTGTCAGTATCAGCCTGATTTATGGCATATACTACCTCAAGTATAGATTGAGTGGTTGTTTCACTATCCAATTCAGCTGTGTGGACATTTAAATCTTGCTCATTAGCTATCCCTGAAGTTGATAACACTTGTTGATCTGGAACTTGGAGAGGCTCCTCCTGGATCTGATCCACTGATATGATGCTTGCAGCAATCTGATCCCCCTACACCTGACCAGCAGTTCTAGTTTCTAGAGTAGGAGATTTTCTAGTGCTTTCTGGTCCATCGTTATCTGAGCTGAAAATAACTTCCTCCTCTGAATCACTGGAAGATTCAGTGGTCTTGTGGGGAGTTTTTTTTTTTTTCTGAACCTGTTTTATGTATTTTTGAGGAGTAGGGACATCCTTGGTCAACACTCTGTCCCTCCTGGACAGTATTCTCAAGTCCATTCTCCTCATATGATTTATTTTAGTACCTGATTTCTGGCTTATTGTTTCTGGAATGCAGGTAGCCAGATAAAGGCTAAGTATTCTACCCAGATTGGGCTTCTTAATCCCTTCCCTTATTTTCTCAAACATAACTACAGCCCAGTCAGTTGTTACTTTGAATATAACCCTTGTCATAAGACTGAACATGTAGGCTGAGATCCTATCATGTCCTCCAGGTTTACACAAAATTACCTTTCCCAGAATTTCTGAAAGGAATTTTCCTTGAGAGTTCATCCCCTTTCGATTTATCACTGCTCCAATCTTAGTAGATGGAGATAACCCACACCAAGTTAATGCACTTACTATTATCGAAGAATTGAGTTCATCTTCTTGTGTAACTTTGGGAAGATGAAGGATTTTCCATAGGCCTTTAATTGTGACCTTGAGCTTTTGACCTTGAACCATGGATTTGATTTTGGTGCCCGTTGAATCTTTAGAAGCATTCGAGTAGAACTCAAGAACTACTTTCTTCCATATTCTAGTTGGTTCAGACACCACATATTCTAATCCAGCTATTGTGATCAAATCAACTACCTCCTTGATGTCCGGATTCGCATCATCATGAGTGTGTCGAACCAGCTCATAACCCTTGTTGATGTTTTCTTCCATCTTTGGCTCCATTAGAGATGATAGAGAGAGATTGAGGAGAAGGAAGATGAAGGTCTTGTCGACACCAATGGTTTGGTCTCGAGAATTCTGAGAGCGTAGTCGTCAAGGTCTTATTTCCACCTATTTATACTTTTCTAAACAACGAAGTCCAAAAGGCGGACGGAAATTAGCTTAGTGTGTCAACACTGTTGGGATGGTGTCGACACAGACTACTAAAGTCTCGATAGAGAATTTAAAGGTATTACAATACTATGTGTCGACACTAATTGCGATGTGTCGACACAGACAATCTTAAGAGTCTACATTAATTTTTGCGTGTCAACACAGACGACTGTATGTGTCTACAATAATATCTAAGTATCAGGAGAGCAATGTGTCGACACCAACTACTGAGTGTCGATACAGATTTCTTTATGTGTCGACCCAGATTTACATAGTCATATTTACCATTCTATTCCAAGTTCAGCATGCCTAATTCATTTTTAAAGTAATTAAATTTAGTTTCATCCAGTGGTTTGGTGAACATGTCAGTAATTTGATAATTAGTGTTGACAAATTCTAAACTTATGTCTTATTTTTCAACATGATCTCTAATGAAATGAAATCTGATTTCTATGTTCTTAGTTCTGCTATATGAAACAGGATTTATAGCAATTGATATGGCACTAGTAGAATCACAATATAATGGAGTTCTACTTACCTTGATGTCATAGTCTTCAAGTTGATGTTATATCCATAACAACTGAGCACAGTAACTGCCTGCAGTTACATATTCTGACTCAGTAGTGGATATAGCCACACTTGTCTGCTTTTTGCTGCTCCATGACACCAATCTACCACCTAGGAATTGACATGTGCCAGTGGTGCTTTTCCTATCTTCTTTGCATCCTACAAAGTCAGCATCTGAAAAACCTGTTAGTAGAAAATCTTTATTCTTAGGGTACCAAAGGCTAAGATTTGATGTTCCCTTAAGATATCTCAAAAATCTTTTGACAGTAGTGTAATGAGATTCTTTTGGGCAAGCTTGATACCTAGCACAAACACATGTAACATACATGATGTCTGGTCTACTAGCAGTTAAGTAAAGAAGGGAGCCAATTATCCCTCTATATAAAGACTCATCTACAGGTTTTCCTGCATCATCTTTGCCTATAGGCATACTTGACCCCATTTGAGTTCTCATGGTGGAGGATGACTTCATGCCATATTTCTTAATTAACTCCTTGGTGAACTTAGACTGGGATATGGACAATCCATCATCAGTCTGTCTAACATGGAGTCCCAAGAAGAATTTCAGCTCACCTATGCTGCTCATCTCAAACTTCCATTGCCTAATTTTAGCAAACTTTCTACAAAGGTTGTTTTCAGTTGATCCAAAGATAATGTCCTCAACATATATCTGGACTAGGATGATCTTGCCTTTTGATTCCCTTAGGAATAGAGTTTTGTATATTTTCCCCCTTGAGAATTTATTCTCAATGAGGAAGGTAGACAGTGTTTCATACCAAGCCCTAGGGGTTTCTTTCAATCCATATAGAGCTTTCTTAAGCCTATAAATATAGTTAGAATAAAGTGGATATACAAAACTTGAGGGTTTTTCAACATAAACTTCCTTTTTTAAGTCATCATTCAAAAATGCTAACTTTACATCCATCTGGAATATCTTGAACCCTTCGTAAGCTGCATAGGCAAGGAACAGCCTTATTGCTTCCAACCTAGCTACTGGGGCAAATGTCTGGTCAAAGTCTATTCCTTCTTCTTTCCTGTAGCCTTTTGATACCAGTCTTGCTTTGTTCTTGACTATAATGTCATTTTCATCTAACTTGTTCCTGTAGATCTACTTAGTCCCTATAACATTGTGATTCTTTGATTTAGGAACCAACTTCCAGACTTTACATCTTCTGAATTGATTCAGCTCTTCCTGCATGGCATTGATCCAATTTGGGTCGTGTATGGCCTCTTCAAATTTCTTGGGTTCCATCTGGGACAGGAAACTTGAGCATAGAACTATGTTCAAGCTCTTGCTTCTGGTCAGAATACCATGTCTTGGATAACCAATAATTTGGTGTGCTAGATGATCCCTTAGATGTCTTATTACTGGAGGTAATCTATCCACAACTTGATTTCCTCCAATATCCCCACCAAGCTGTACTTCAATGTCTTCATCATCAGCTTGTGGATCTTATACTCCCCCTGGACAACATCCAGCATTTTCCTCATCCTGTCTTGCAGGTTGGTCTTCACTAATGGTTAGCTTGTCCATCTTTTCCTTCAAACCTGTAGAGCTACAAGAAGTACTAGACAGCTCACATTTGATTAACTTAGATTCATCAAAGACTACATGGACAGATTCTTCTACAGCTTGAGTAGTCAAGTTGTAGATCCTATATGCCTTACTATTTTTGATGTACCCAACAAGTATCCATTCTTGAGACTTGGGAGCAAACTTAGTTAAATAATACTTGTCATTGTTAAGTACATAACACTTGCTACCAAAGATCCTAAAATATGATATATTTGGTTTTCTTCCCTTCAGAATCTCATAGGGAGTCTTCTTGTGGCTTTTGTTGATGGAAGCTCTATTGAGAACATGGCATGCAGTGTTTACTGCCTCAGGCCAGAAATATTCTGGGAGAGATGTGTCACTTAGTAGTGTTCTACCAACCTCAATAAGTGTTCTATTTTTTCTTTCAGCAATTCCATTTTGCTAGGGAGTTCTAGGCGATGAGAATTCTTGAGAAATTCCAAGTTCTTCACAGAACTTTGTCATGCATTCAGACTGAAACTCAATCTTATGGTCACTTCTAATCTTAACCACAGAATTGTTGAATTCACTCTGAATTTTCTTAACAAATGTTTGGAAGACAGTTGGAGTTTTAGATTTCTTACTCAGAAAGAATACTCAGGCAAATCTGGAAAAGTCATCAACAACCACAAAGGTATAGACTTTACTACCTAGACTATGAACTGGCATAGGACCAAATAGATCCATATGCAGGAGGTACAAACACCTCACTGAATCTTTGGTATCAAGACAGTGGAAGGAGGTCTTGGTCTGTTTTGCCTTTTTGACAAGCTGAACATACACCCTTCTTGATGCACTTGACCTGAGGACCATTTCTCACTAACTCTTTACTAAAGAGTTGACCTATAGTCTTGTAGTTAAGGTGAGCTAGCCTGTTGTGCCATTTGACACAATGAGAAACTTTTTCATCTGCAACTAGGCAAACAGGAGAATCTTTATTCTTACCCACAAAATTTAGACAGTAGACATTTCCTTTTCTATAGCCTGTCAAGATGACCTCCTGATCACTTGTCCTTCTAATCTGACACCCATTCTTAATAAAAGAAGTGTCATAACCAAGATCACTTAGTTGACTTATGCTTATTAGGTTATGTTTTAAACCTTTCGCATAGGCCACTTGAGTGATAGTGATTGAGTTATTAGAAATTTTACCAAAACCTTTGATTACTCCCTTTTCTGATCCACCAAAGATAGCTTTGGGTCCATCCAATGTGGGAGTAAAGTCCTTTAGCAACCTTCTAGTTCCAGTCATGTGCTTGGAACATCCACTGTCCAAGTACCATATTGGGGTATGGTCACTTGGACTCTCCTACATCAAATTAGATTACCTAACCTTAGATCCCCAATAATTATTGGGTTCTAGGTTCAGGTTAGACTGAAATTTAACATGCTTGCCTGCAGCCTTTCTGGCAGGTAAGCTGGTATTTTTCTTGACACTAGTGTTGTGCCAACAATCAATGGCATAATGATACACCTTGCCACAACACCAGCACTCATATCTGTTGTATCTTCTTTTAAGTACATTCTTAACAGCATTGCTGTCAGTAGTCCTTAATTCAGTAGGTACAGTGGTTCTTTTATTGAGTGCTGGGGCTGGTGCATCAAACACTGATGATTCCTGAAGAACATGGTGTGTCTGCTCATGGGCTGCCCTATTGGCATTTGTACTCTTGTCATTCTGATCACCATACTTACAGTGACTATGTGTGATGTCATGGTCATACCTGTTAGTAGGTTGCATAACTTTCTTGAAAGTAATAAGGGTTTGGAGGCAAGAGACTGAACTGGGGCATTGCCTTTCCTTTTAGAATTAAATGCCCTTGTTCTTCCCTTGAAGCCTAAACCTTTCTTACCCTCTTGGGCAATGAAGTCATCAATTAAGGGTAAGACTGACTTTGGCTTTGAAAATTTAGTCATAAGATCCCTCTCTCGTTAAAGCCTGATTTCAAGACTCTTGATGTGATTATTTTTGAAAATAATTGTTTCCATCTGAATTATTGTGATTTTTTCAGTTGGCTTACTTCCTTCAATTTCAGATCCAGCTCTTTTGCTGAATCTGAAGCAGCTTTCTTGAAACAGGCAATTTCCTTAGCCTGCTTTTTGGCAAGGATTCTGCTTTTCTTGAAAGTTTGCAACAGATCACCATATTTATCAATTAGTTGATCCACATCCCCTTCAGATTCAGAATCATCCTCATCACTTGATATTGATGCTTCTGATTCTGGTCCAGTATAATAATCAGAAATTGAAGATAGATTGTTTACATTACTAGGACCAGGCTGATCCTGACACTGATCTTCCTCAGATATAGCCATTAGCCCTCTATCATGATGATCTTCAATACCATTTATAGAGTCCAGTATTTGCAGGAATTCAGTCTCTACATAATCCTCTTCAGTTGTAAACAGTCCAATATAGGCTTTATCTTCAGCCTCTTGTCCTGAACCTGATGATGATGAGTCAGTCCAAGTTTTCTGCTTCTTTGCAACAAATGATTTCTCCTTCTTGCCCTTATTTTGATGCTTCTTCTTGTCATTAAATTCCTTTCTTTTATCAGGGAAATCAGTTACAACATGTCCAGACCTGTTGCAATAATAACAAACAATCTTAGAAGAAGTTATTTTGCTTGGTTTAGTGTCATACCTGTCTTTCTTGGAAGATTTCTTTTTCTCGTAGTAGTCATCCTTGGACTGTGAGGAGGATGACTTGGTTCTCCACTATTTTTTCTTCATGAATCTTTGGAATTGCCTTATGAAGATAGCAAAGTCTTCATCAGAATTAAGGCTATCTGATGTGTTGTTATCAGAATTATCTAAGTTAACTTCAGCAGCTTTCCTAGGAGGAGATGGAGACATCCTCATGTCCTTCTTTGTGGCTTCAACCTTGAAGGCCACAGATTTCTCTTTGTACTCAGACCTATTGCATTTCTCTTCCTCCTTTCTGGCCATAAGCTGCATCTCATATGATAGCAATTTTCCAAATAGGGTTGGAGGAGAAGTGTCTGCAAGTCTGGTCACTTTCCTGATGGCACATATCTTGGTATCCCAGTCCTTGGTTAGTAATCTGAGAAACTTATCATTGAGCTCATATGTGTTGAAGACTCTCCCATATGACATTAGCTCATTAACTATTCTGAAAAACTTCTTATAGCACTTAGTTATGCTATCTGTTTTGGTTTGTATAAAACATTCATATTATTGATTTAGCATAGACCTTTTGTCTTCTCTTACTTCTTCTGATCCCTCCATGTATATAATTAAAGTATACCACATCTCCTTGGAGGTTTTACAGTGGACCACATCTATAGCACTAACTATTATGTTTTGTGCTCTCTTATCCATAGTGGCTAAGATGATCTCATCCTTTGTCATTTCAGAGTAACTTTTTGGAGTCCTGAGGTTGGCATCAAGAATTGAGATGTTCATAGGAATGAATGGTCATTCTTTAACTGTGATGTAGATTCTTGTTCCTTGTGACTTTCACCTGAACCCATTTTGGCTTTCTGATAACTGCCTTGGAGATCAACTCAGACTGTTAAGTCTATTCTTGAGGAACCTGGCTCTGATACCACTTGAAAGAATTTGTTTCAAGATATCCTAAACACCTAGACGGGGTGAATAGGTTCAATTCTAATTTTACTTAGGCAGATAAATTATATCACAATTAGACAACTTATGCAACAACCAACACAGCACAGATTAAAACAAAACACAACCAACACAGCATACATACAGATTTATAGTGGTTCCCCAAGAGATGGGTACATCCACTTTTCCCCTTCGCCTATCTAGCAGTATACTAGATTTGGCCTAACTCCCTTCTTTCTTCTCAAATCCTCAGATCTTACAACTCAGAACCCAAAATGGTTCCTACAGCTAACACTTCACCAAGTGCTACAACTCAGATTCTTCCAGAGAATCCTACCTCAGAGTGAGCCCAAACTCCTACAACTCAGGCAATCTAGCCCTACCTCAGCCTCTTTCACCAGACCTATAGCTCAGAGAAATCAATCTCTTACCTCAGGCTATCATCCCTACCTCAGCCTTTATAGATATAGGCTTACAACTCAGATTGCAAAAATCCTACCTCAGATCTATAAAAGATCTTACAAAATTTGTTTTAGAGAATGTTTATTTCTTCACCCAAGAGAGAGATGAATGGATGAATACTTCTTGATTAGTTCTGGAGTGAACTAACAACTTAAGATTCAACCTGTCTTAGCTTCTTCAAAGCTTCTTGAATCTGAACAAAATAAGGATGATCTTTCTTGAAAAGTTGCAGTCGATCCACAATTCATCTCTCCTCTTCTTTCAGATGTAGCTCTGAATTTTTCTTGCAGACTTGTTCAGGATCTGCCTTCTCTATATGAGAGACTTGTTAATTTCAGGATGAATACTTCTTTGTATCTTCGATAGAACATGTCTTTATATAGATCTCATCCGAGGTTACCGGCTGATCCGGTTTATAATAGCCTTCTGACAGATGTGACTGCTTTGTCAGGTACGACACCTGTCATGTCTTCACTCTTGACATTTGAACCCTTTGCCATTTTTATCTCAGCAGAAAGTGTCGAGATAAAACTTCATATGTGTCAACACAAATGGAACATGTGTTGACACAAATCTTGTTGATGTCGACATAGTCCAAGGAATGTCGACACATTTCTTCTTTACTTTCTTGATATAGCTTCTGAAGAAGGTGTCGACACAAGTCCTGTGTGTCGACACAATTGGCTTCCAGTCTTGACATAGTTGGTGTTGACAGAATTCTTGAGTGTGTCAACACAAGTCCTAAGTGTCGACACAGTTGCTGTAGATTGAATTTTCGTGTGTCGACATAAGTCTTGTGTGTCGACACAATCTGCTTCCGGTGTCGACACATTTTCCTCACAAGTGTCGACACTTGTACTTCGATTATTTTACTGCATTTCTTTATCCTGCACATTGAAACTCAATAACCCATCAAATACATAATGATGTATATCATTGAGTTAAGTGAGGCTTCTCCAAATCAGGTACACCGTTTCCAATGTACCCAACAAAGGCTAGTAGCAAGATTTAGGGAGAGATACGCTTTAGTCTGCCGGATCTTGGTAGAAGGATCGGTGAAATCAAAAGTTAACTATATTTTTCATAAGCCTTAATCTCTAGCTTCATAGAGATATCATATATATTAGTTTATCACTTATGAAATAAAAGATTATCATTTTTATTCTTATTTACTTCTAAGTGTTTAATTTTATTATGAAAAATTAGTTTTGATTTCTTTAATTATTTCATCAAGTAAATTAAGATTAAGAAATAAATTTTGCCAAACCTTATTCACCCCCCCCCCCCCCGCCCCCTCTAAGGGCGGCGTAAGATCCAAAAGAGACAACCGGACCGGGAAGTGGGTCGGTATAGAAAACCAAAAGAGTTTTTATACTTCATCGCCTTCGATCCCCGGCGTCACGGAGATCATGTTCGTGTAATCACTTAGAACAATTATCATTGTTACTCATGCAATGGAACTTTTACTTCTTCATCTGATTGTGTGATTGTTCTGTTGTATAAAGTAAGTGTTTGTGTTGTGGGTTTGCGAACGAACTTGCGCAGGAAAATGAGTCCACATACGTACCGCCGCGCATTAGATACCTAACGCCCCGCGGTAACTTCCAGGACTTGATTTACTGGAGCGAAATATTTTTAAATTTCATTTAACGTGTCAAACCTTATTCACCCCCCCCCCCCCTTCTAAGGTTGGCCATGAGATCCAACAACTATGTGAAACCCATCTAGATAGGTTGGTCTGGATTAGTGATGTTTTATTTTACGCATCGGAGAAGACTCCACATATAACGAGTATTTTGTAGAGTCGGTGGGTTGTGCCTGTGAAGTGGAGTGGCAGGAAGTACTTGAGTGGAATTCCAGGAAGATACCCTTGAAGTGCATGTGCTGTATGATATGAAAGTCCAATGTTTCTGGCACTACATATGGCTGCAGGGTTTTCTAGATAGTTGGTCCAGATATGGTTTGGGCTGGGTATAGAAAGAGAGTTCTGTCTCTAACAGCAGACGATAGTGATTGTCACTGGCAATAGCTCTTAGCTAACTTGTGATTGTGAAGCCAGTCCTTCAGGGACATTGTGGCTATTGTGAGCTATGAGCTCTTAAAGGTCGGTGAGCCGAACAGACAAGGGGATGCCGACCCACGTCAGTCTAGACATTGAAATTGCGATTTGAGCAACGGGCAAGGGTTGAACTATGTCCGTGTGATGGTTGTCTAACTAGAGTGCCTAAGTGAATGGCTTCGTTAGGATCACATCATGAGAGTCTTGAGTTGTTTGCCATCAAGACTAAGTCTCCGGTCGTGGGTCGTGGAGCATGATTGCTCAAGTTTTACCTTTGGGTTTGAGACCTGAGAACGGTAGTGGGACCCTGGTTTTCCGGTACACCGATAATGTACCCTGAGTGCACGGAGCGTCCGGCCGTGTGGTCGATGTTTATGATATATTGATGGTGCGTGAGTGAACATCTTGTGATATATCTGCTTCTGAAATGTTATGCTTTTAGGTAAAGTGTACAACCTTGGGCTCACGGGAGGCCTTTCCAGTAGTGGGACGGAGGAGCTGGCGAGATGAAGTGAAAAAGCGAGTGGGACTTTTTGTCCACTCGCAGAGGGCGAGATGGGGTATCGGCGCTATAGGCGAGACGTCCTCTAGGGCGCGGTCTAGCCCTAGCGGCGAGATGGCCCAGGGAGCGAGAGGCCGGCGAGATAAGCAGGTAGGATTGTCTCGCCCGCCAGTCATTTTTCCCCACTCGCTGCATAGGAAGAAAGATGTTTTTACCTTCTTATCCCCAAGGGGGATTTTACTCTTCTGCCCTATGTAATTTTACACTTCTACTCCGGGTGGTCTGCATATAGCTCTTCAGGACAGCAGAGTTTGGCTGTTGGCAGACTTGACCCAGGGTATTTTGGTAATTTCAGGTCGGTTCAATATGGATATTTGCAGATCAAACTCAGAGGCCTATAAATAGACCGACATGGTGCCTGGAATAGGTTGTTGAACCTTTCCATATTTTTCCCTCACAGGCACCTAGCTCAGCATTAGCTAGGGAGGGGAAGGACTTCAGTTTCTTCCGGGTAAGAGGTGGGACCTCCGAGCTGAGACCATTTGGTCTATTTTAAGGTCTGCGACTCTCGTCGGGAGGGTGGTTCAAGAGGAGTAGTTGTGGGCTGCAACCTCAGGTCCGAACTCTAGGCGGGACCAGATAGCTGGTTCTAACAGAAAGAATACCGCTGCCCTGAGAAAGTGGTAGGGTCATTGTAAATTGGTCAGTTGAATGCTCACCGTTGCTTTGTTTGTCACCGTTGCGGTCGATTGTCCCCATAAATGTGCTGGAGAGCCGAGCGAAAAATAGTGGGTTGAAGCCCTTGCTGCTGCTGCTATGCTGGCCCTCGAAGGCCAAATAAAGAAATGTTTTGTTATTTTCATGTATGGGCGGCCTGCGTGCCGATGTATGTAATCCACACTTATAAAGAAAACCTGTATGGCCTTAAGGCTAAACTTTTTGTGTATTTTGTAAACATTCCTTAGAAAGATATAAATGTGGTTGTTTATATATAGTGGACATTCATGGTTAATGAGTTCGAGTATAACCCCTAATGATTCCGCTATAATGCTCTGAGTTAGGATGCGAATCTAAGTTGTACTAGAATAAAGAATACGAAGAGGCTAATTCGACAATACGCTCTATTCGAGAGCGGCTAGTGATGGCCTAACATAGGCTTGCGAAATATTATAACGCCAAACACCAAAACGTGGAGTTTGCGGTGGGCGATTGGATATACTTAAAGATCAAGCCATTCAAAGGCGTATCTAGGATTCAGTGCTTGAAAAAGCTAAGTCCAAGGTATCTCGACCCGTTTGAAATGGTGGAATGAGTTGGAGATGATGCCTATCAGCTAGCTCTTTCGGGAGAATTGACTGGAATGCATGATGTGTTCCACATATCAGTACTTCGAAAAACCGTGAAAGATACAGCTCAAGTGATTGTGAATGATCACGTACCGGTCGAATATGGGCTAATAATGAAGGTTAGACCCATTCGAATCGAGTAAAAAGCGGTTAAGCAGCTGCGGAACAAGGCAATCAGGGTGGTCAAGGTCCGGTGGGACAACTATGGCCATGAAGAGCTAACATGAGAGTGGGTGTAGACCATGCGTGCTGAATTTCCCGAGTTGTTTGTATAAAATATTGTAACATTTTTTTGAAGAAAATATATGTTGTAACATGTTTGTTACTGTGCTCTGGGTGTTCTATGCAAATTTCGGGACGAAATTTCTGTAAGGAGGGGAGGATTGTAACACTACCAAAAGGAGTTGGAGAGAACATGATAAAAATCGACCTGGGCTAGACAAAGATCGTCGAGTGGAGCTCGACGAAGATCGTTGAGCAGATCTCGACGATTGTGTCATGTTATGTGAAATCAATCCCGTTCGACGAACTAAAGCCCGTTCGACGAACTCACTCCTGGTCGACTAAGTTCGTTCGATGAAATCATCCCCGTTCGATGATTTATCAAAAAATGCAGATATGGCCGAGCGGTGATTCATGTCAGATGGCTGGTGAGTGGCTAGTAAGTAGTGGGTGACTTTTCAGCTTAAACCTGAGTCGTTGCTGTATTTTGATGAGAAGAGATCATGTGGCTGGGGTAAAACCCGAGGCCTTATCGGTAGAGGAATGAGATTCATGAAATAATTCTTTCCTTTCTCTCTCTTACTTACTTCCCGACTTCTGGAGCAGAGAACTCTCGGCTGGTGCTAGGGTTTGAGTGGACTTATTGAGTTGCTGGAGAAAATCTTGTGGCTGGAATCAAGAGACAAAGCTAGAATCATGAAGGGGAAAGTTAGGCGATCATTTTCATCCGCGTAGAAAAGCTTTGTCATGGCTCCGAAGAAAACTCCAAGGGTAACGATCTTCCTCCTTGGACATGTGAAGTCCTTATTTTGGCATATGCATGGATTTCCCCCACCAAATGGTGGAATGTTGAGGGATTTTTGTTGGGTTAATTCTTGATATCCCCAAGAGGTCTTGCATATAGATCCAAAAATGTGTGAAGTCCATCTGGACAGGTTGGTCTGGATTGGTGATGTTTTATTTTGCGCACCGGAGAAGACTTCGCATATAAACGAGTATTTTGTAGAGTCGGTGGGTTGTGCCTGTGAAGTGGAGTAGCAGGAAGTACTGGAGTGGAATTCCAGAAAAATACCCTCGAAGTGCATGTGATGTATGCTATGAAAGTCCAGTGTTTCTGACAATGTAGGTGGCTGCAGAGTTTCCTGGGTAGTTGGTCTAGAAATGGTTTGGGCTGGGTACAGAAAGAGAGCTCTGTCGCTAATGCTAGAAGATTGTGGTTGTCACTGGCGATAGCTCGTATCTAACCTGTGATTGTGAAGTTATTCCTTCAGGGACGTTGTGGCTATTGTGAGCTATGTGCTCTTAAAGGCCGGTGAGCCGAACGAACAAGGGGATACCGACCCACGTCAGTCTAGACATTGAACTGGCGATTTGAGCAATGTGCAAGGGCTGAACTGTATTCGTGTGATAGTTGTCTAACTTGAGTGCCTAACTGAATGGCTTCATTAGGATCACATCATGAGAGTCTTTTGGTTGTTCGCCATCAAGACTAAATTCTTCGGTCGTGGGCTGTGGAGCATGAATGCTCAAGTTTTACCATTGGGTTTGACACCTGAGAATGGTGGTGGGACCCTAGTTTTCCGGTGTACCGATAATGTGTCCTGAGTGCACGGAGCATTGGCCAGTGTGGTCGACGTTTATGATATATTGATGGTGCGTGAGTGTGCATCTTGTGATATATTTACTTGTGAAATGCTATGCCTGCAGGGAAGGAATACTGCTGCCCCGGGAAAGGAGTAGGGTCGTTATAAATCAGTTAGCTGAATGTTGACCGTTGCTTTATTTGCCACCATTGCGGTGGATTGTCCCCATGCAGGTGCTGGAAAGCCGAGCGAACAATAGTGTGCTGAAACCATTGCTGCTGTTGCTGCTATGCTGGCCTTCAAAGGCCAAATAAAGAAATTTTTTGCTATTTTCATGTGTGTTCGGCATGCATGCCGATGTATGTAATCCACACTTGTAAAGAAAACCTGTAAAGCCTTAAGGCCAAACTTTTTGTGTATTTTGTAAACATTCCTTGGATAGATATAAATGAGGTTGTTTGTATATAGTGGACATTCATGGTTAATCAGTTCGAGTATAACCCCAAATGCTTCCGCTAGAATGCTCTGAGTTAAGATGTGTGTTTTAGTCTTTGATATTAATCTGTAACCCCGCCGTCTGTTTGTGGTATATTGTGTGTGGCCCCGGCCGGACCCTCTATTCTATGTTATGTAATGGATGAAGGTGTTACAAAACACCCTAATGTTTCCATAGGATCGATGTATCGTTAACATTAGCTCCCGGGGAGATTTTGCTGTGCTGTGTGCCTAAACGGCCTCTCAGAGACCGTGTGCTAGTGTATTGAGTTGCACGCCTTGGGTGACCAACTTTGGTGGCCACGAGTGCTAACCTTGAAACATAACGTGTGTTATGTCATGTACGAAAAAGAGGATGCTGACCCACGTCGTTATCGTTAATTATCATGATGATTTTAGCAACGAGAAATAGTTGAACTGTACCCACTCTATGTCGATGCGAACGAACTTGCGCAGGAAAATGAGTCCATAGACGTACCATCGTGCGTTAGATACCTAACGCCCCACAGTAGCTTCCAGGACTTGATTTACTGGAGCGAAATATTTTTAAATTCAATTTAATGCGTCAAACCTTATTCACCTCCCCACCCCCCACCCTCTAAGGTTGGTCATGAGATCCAACAACTATGTGAAACTCATCTAGACAGGTTGGTCTGGATTGGTGATGTTTTATTTTGCACACCGGAGAAGACTCCACATATAACGAGTATTTTGTGGAGTCGGTGGGTTGTGCCTGTGAAGTGGAGTAGCAGGAAGTACTATAGTGGAATTCCAGGAAAATACCCTCGAAGTGCATGTGTTGTATGATATGAAAGTCCAATGTTTCTGGCACTGCATGTGGCTGCAGAATTTTCTGGATAGTTGGTTCAGATATAGTTTGGGCTGGGTACAGAAAGAGAGTTCTGTCGCTAACACCAGACGATAGTGGTTGTCGCTGGCGATAGCTCTTAGCTAACTTGTAATTGTGAAGCCAGTCCTTCAGGGACGTTGTGGTTATTGTGAGTTATGCGCTCTTAAAGGTCGGTGAGCCGAACGGACAAGGGTATGCCGACCCACGTCTATCTAGACATTGAACTAGCGATTTGAGCAACGGGCAAGGGCTGAACTATGTCCGCGTGATGGTTGTCTAACTTGAGTGCCTAAGTGAATGGCTTCGTTAGGATCACATCATGAGAGTCTTGGGCTGTTTTCCATCAAGACTAAAGTCTCTGGCCGTGGGCCGTGGAGCATGAATGCTCAAGTTTTACAGTTGGGTTTGAGACCTGAGAACGGTGGTGGGACCCTAGTTTTCCGGTACACCGATAATGTACCCTGAGTGCACGGAGCGTCCGGCCGTGTGGTCGATGTTTATGATATATTGATGGTGTATGAGTGCACATCTTATGATATATCTGCTTGTGAAATACTATGTCTGCAGGGAAAGTGTACAACCTTGGGCTCGCGGGAGGCCTTTCCAGCAGCGGGACGGAGGAGCTGGCGAGATGAAGTGAAGAAGCGAGTGGAACTTTTTGTCCACTCGCAAAGGGTGAGATGGGGTCTCGGTGCTGTAGGCGAGACGTCCTCTAGGGCGCGGTCTGGCCCTAGTGGCAAGATAGCTCAGGGAGCGAGAGGCCGGCGAGATGAGCAGGTAGGATTATCTCCCCCGCCAGTCATTTTTCCCCACTCGCTGCATAGGAAGAAAGATGTTTTTACCTTCTTATCCCCAAGGGGGATTTTACTCTTCTGCCTCAGGTAATTTTACACTTTTACCCCGGGTGGTCTGCATATAGCTCTTCAGGACAGCAGAGTTTGGCTGTTGGCAGACCCGACCCATGGTATTTTAGTAATTTGAGGTCGGTTCAATATGGATATTTGCAAATCAAACTCAGAGGCCTATAAATAGACCGACAAGTTTCCTGGAATAGGTCGTTGAACCTTTCCATATTTTTCCCTCACGGGAACCTAGCTCAGCATTGGCTAGGGAGGGGAAGGACTTCAGTTTCTTCCGAGTAAGAGGTGGGACCTCTGAGCTGAGACCCCTCGGTCTTTTTTTAGGTCTGCGACTCTCGTCAGGAGGGCGGTTCAAGAGGAGTAGGTGTGGGCTGCAACCTCAGGTCCGAACTCTAGGGGGACCAGATAGCTGGTTCTAACAGAAAGAATACCGCTGCCCCGAGAAAGTGGTAGGGTCGTTGTAAATTGGTCAGCTGAATGCTGACCATTGCTTTGTTTGTCACCGTTACGGTGGATTGTCCCCATACAGGTGCTGGAGAGTCTAGTGAAAAATAGTGGGCTGAAGCACTTGCTGATGCTGCTATGCTGGCCCTCGAAGGCCAAATAAAAAAATGTTTTGCCATTTTCATGTGTGGCCGGCCTGCGTGACGATGTATGTAATCCACACTTGTAAAGAAAACCTGTAAGGCCTTAAGGCTAAACTTTTTGTGTATTTTGTAAACATTCCTTGGACAGATATAAATGTGGTTGTTTATATATAGTGGACATTCATGGTTAATGAGTTCGAGTATAACCCCTAATGATTCCGCTATAATGCTCTGAGTTAGGATGCGAACCTAAGTTGTACTAGCATAAAGTAGACGAAGAGGCTAATTCGACAATATGCTCTATTCGAGAGTGGCTAGTGATGGCCTAAGATAGGCTAGCGAAATATTACAACGCCAAACACCAAAACGTGGAGTTTGCGGTGGGCAATTGGATATACTTAAAGATCAAGTCATTCAAAGGCGTATCTAGGATTCAGTGCTTGAAAAAGCTGAGTCCAAGGTATCTCGACCCGTTTGAAATGGTGGAACGAGTTGGAGATGCTGCCTATCAGCCAGCTCTTTCGGGAGAATTGATTAGATTGCATGATGTGTTCCACATATCAGTGCTTCGAAAAACCGTGAAAGATCCAGCTCAAGTGATTGTGAATGATCACGTACCGGTCGAATATGGGCTAACAATGAAGGTTAGACCCATTCGGATCGAGTAAAAAGTGGTTAAGCAGCTGTGGAACAAGACAATTGGGATGGTCAAGGTCCGATGGGACAACTGTGGCCGTGAAGAGCTAACATGGGAGCGGGAGTAGACCATGCGTGCTGAATTTCCCGAGTTGTTTGTATAAAATATTTGTTGAAGTTAGTGACCGGGCAGTCTGGCGGTCTGTCTTGGCGGGTTGAAGACCGCGTGGTCTGGCGGTTTGTCTCAGCTGGCTTGGAGACCGGGCGGTCTGGCGGTCTACCCTGGCATCTCTCTTTCTCTCTGGTGGTAGCCGTGCGGTTAGAACTTCTGTCTAACCACGCGGCTTGTGCGGTTTGTTTTGTATAGTCTGCTTAGTCCTGTAAATTTTTATTCTCACATCTCTTATTTGTATTCTCTCATCTCTCCTCCATTCTATATAAGGGAGTGAAAGTCCACCTAGTGTCAACTAGCTTCACCTATAGGGGGGGAATAGGTGACGTGCAGCATTTTTGCGGAATTTAAGATTGTACCTGCACAGTAAAAATAAACAGCACAGCACACAGAAAACACAGGAAATTTATAGTGGTTCCCCGACTTGGGTACATCCACTTTCCCCCTTCGACCTATCTCCCAACAAGGGACGACTCGGTCACTTCTCCAACAGGATTGAAATCCAATCCTTGCACTATCGGAAGGAACCCTTCCACACGTAGGAGTCAACACTCCCACAAACCGGGTTGCACCCAACCCTTACAACACGGAACAAACGTTCCTTTATAACAAAAGTAAAATAGAGTGTACAAGAAATACAAACTACGTGTGGAGACTACGGTGTCCCTCTTTATTGACGACGTGATCTTGAAGTCTACAAAGAGTCCACAACCTTGGTCTCTCTTGGAGAGGATCTCCCCGGAACCGGCGGCGGCAAGAAGGGCGGAGGCTAGGTTCATGGGATCGGCGGCGACGACGATGTGCGACTGCTGTTCTTTAGAGATCCAAACTTTGTAGCGAAGCTAGCTAGGTCTACCAACGGTCACACGAGGATCGGTCGTCTCTATCGATTCGGACGGGGAAGTTTTCCTGATCAACAAATCGAGAGACAAGGGATCTCTGGATAGATGCGTGAGACTCTAAGCTTGGCTAAGCTTCTGTCGCCGGAGATCGGTAAGAAACGCGATCAACAGCGGCGACCAACTAGCGCGAGCGGCGACGGAGGCGGCGGAGCAGTTTCGCGATTTTAGGGTTAGATCGTGCTCGGCTTCTTTTTCTGTGTATCTACTGTTCAAAATACCCGTATATATATACTGTAGACAACTTGAATAAGACCGTTGTGGGACCCACAAGAAGAATCCCTAAATCCCGGTCCAAAACATTGACAGCGGCAAAATCCGGTTCAGGAAGTTCCAGAAAATCGCCCAAGTCAAAATCGGTGAGAATCGAAAGTGAATCTCGCCGAGTCGTCGAGAATCAAAGGTGATTCTCGACGATTTGGCGAGAATCAAAGATGATTCTCGTCGAATTTGCCTTGGTTGCACGCACTGCTTTAGGCCAGGTCGAGATGGCGAGAATCAACCAGTGATTCTCGACGATTCGACGAGAATCACTAGTGATTCTCGCCGAATCGGCGAGAATCACTTGGTGATTCTCGTCGATTCTTACTTAGAAGCAGAAGTGCTCGCTTAGAAGTGGCTGGATCGAGTTCGGCGAGAATCAACCACTGATTCTCGCCGAATCGGCGAGAATCACTTGGTGATTCTCGTCGATTTACACTTAGACGAATTTTCGTCTTTCCACCCATGAAGTGCTCCTTGACCCATCCTTGCTCCTTGTCTGCTCCTGCATAGGTACAGCCCTGTGCTTGAAAGTAAGTGCACTCCAATAGAGAGAGTACACGTAGGCCAACACACTGATCTGCTCAACGAGGGATTACGTCGTGCAGACCCATGTATATTGACCTACTGCACCCTGACATTGGTGTGCACTTAGCGTGGAATAACTGCAAGCACAACTTGAAATAATTTGTCAAAAACATTGCCTATTTACCTTAGCTTGTTCAGGGGCTTCTTCAAATCAGGTACATTGTGGATACAATACCCAACAATCTCCTCCTATTTGAAGAAGCCTAAACCCTACAAGCTAAGGTGAATAAAGCGTATAGGAATGAAAATCATAAACTTGAAATTGAGTTATTCATGACCAGTACCAATTTCTTGAGAGCAAGCTTGGAGCCACCTTAGCCGTAGCCGAGAGGGTAATCTCCCCCTTTTCGGCTTCTGCAAATCGGGGTCTGTAGCATTTGACCCCGTGCTCCCCCTTAGTTCGTGCTCCTGTGCTCATACTTGAGTATCTTGCTCCCCCTCAGTTCTTGCGCCTGCCTGGAGCTTCTGTAGTCTTCAATCCTCATAATTTAGCATCCCCAGTTCAGTCTTGAAAAGACTGTACTTAGCCTCGTCTAAGGGCTTTGTGAATATGTCAGCAATCTACTTGTCCGTGGGGACATAACAGAGAGAAATGTCCTTGTTCTCCATGTGCTCCCGAATGAAGTGGTATCGCACTTCAATATGCTTCGTTCTGCTGTGCGATACCGGGTTGTTGGCAATTGCGATCGCACTGGAGGAGTCGCAGTACATGGGAACTTCCTTGAACTGAAGGTCGTAGTCGGCTAACTGGTTTTTGATCCATAGGAGTTGTGCGCAACAGCTGCCCGCCGAGATGTACTCAGACTCTGCTGTGGAGGTTACAACACAATTCTGTTTCTTGCTGTTCCATGAGATAAGCCTCCTACCGAGGTATTGACACATCCCGGAGGTGCTTTTCCTGTCATCCCTACTCCCTGCAAAATCAGCATCTGAAAAGCCTATTAGCTCGACATCATTGTTTCTCGGGTACCACAAGCCAAGATTAGGAGTACCTTTAAGGTATCTTAGAATTCGCTTTGTAGCGACATAGTGAGATTCCTTAGTGTTCACCTGATATCGGGCACAGACACATGTGGAGAACATAATATCCGGTCTACTGGCAGTAAGGTAGAGCATGGATCCAATGATGCTTCTGTATTTGGTTTCATCGAAAGGTTTACCTTTCTCATCCTTATCTAGAGACATAGTGGAGCCCATTGGAGTCCTTATAGAGGTTGCATTCTACATACCGAATTTCTTAAGGAGTTCATTTGTGAACTTCGTCTGAGAGATGAAGATTCCATCCTCAGACTGTTTCACTTGAAGTCCCAAGAAATACTTGAGCTCTCTCATACTGCTCATTTCAAACTTTCCTTGCATAAGTTTAGAAAACTTTTTGCAAAGATTGTTGTCCGTTGAGCCGAATATTATGTCATCGACATAGATTTGCACCAGCAAAATCTTGCCTTTGACTTCCCTGAGAAACAATGTTTTATCTATTTTACCTCTAAAGAACTTGTTCTCAAGACGAAAACTAGATAAAGTCTCATACCAAGCTCGTGGAGCTTGTTTTAACCCATATAACGCTTTATTAAGAAAATAGACATGATTGGGAAAAGTAGGATCGACAAAACATGGGGGTTGAGCGACGTATACTTCCTCTTTCAGGTCTCCGTTCAGGAATGCTGATTTCACGTCCATTTGATAAACTGTGAATCCTTTGTGCGAAGCATATGCCAGGAACAATCTGATTGCCTCGAGCCTTGCTACTGGTGTGAAGGTCTGGTCGAAGTCAATCCCCTCCTCCTGTCTGTAACCTTGAGCCACCAGCCTTGCCTTGTTCTTTATGATGACACCATGTTCATCCAGCTTGTTTCTGAAGATCCACTTGGTGCCAATCACATTCTTCTTGTATGGTCTGGGAACTAGCGTCCAAACGTTGCAACGTTCGAATTGATGTAGTTCATCTTGCATGGCCAGAATCCATGCCGCATCCTTGTTCGCCTCGTCGAAATTCTTTGGCTCAACCTGTGACAGGAAGCTAAGATGCAAAACTTTGTTAATAGTACCTTTTCGAGTTCTGACACCGACACGAGGATCTCCGATGATCTGATCTCTAGGATGATTCCTCACGTGCCGGAGCTCTAGAAGTCTGGCGTCTGGAGCTTCGACTACTTCTTGGGCTTCTCTTTCTTCTAAGAGATTGGTTCCATTTTGATCTTCAATATTTTCAGATGACGTGGATGTGGAAACTTTGATGTACTTAGGAGTGTCATCTTTAGCAGTCTCATCCAGACTCAGCTGTTCAAGTCGTGCACCTGCATCTTCAAGAATACCACTGGAAGAATTGCTGTTAAGCAAACTTCCTTCATCAAATACAACATTTATTGATTCTTATACTACTAGGGTTTTCTTATTGAAGACCCTATATGCCCGACTGTGGGAACTATACCCCATGAATATGCCTTCGAAGCATTTTTCACCAAATTTAGTACGCGGGTACTTCCCATTATTCAGTACATAGCATCTGCAACCAAAAATCCTCAGGTAGGACATGGTTGGTTTCCTGCCTTTCAGTAGCTCGTAAGGTGTCTTGCGATGATGCTTGTTGATCAAAGCTCGGTTTTGTACATGACAAGCTGTATTGATAGCCTCTGCCCAGAAGTATTCCGGGAGAGAAGCATCTTTCAACATTGTCGTGCAGGCTTCAATGAGAGTTCTATTTCTCCTCTCCGCAATGCCATTTTGCTGAGGAGTGCGTGGGGAAGAAAACTCATGGAAGATACCTTGTTCTTCACAAAATTCTGTCATAGCACCAGATTCGAATTCTGTTCCATGGTCACTTCTGATTTTGACCACTGAGCAGTTAAATTCATTCTGAATCTGCTTGATAAAACTAGTGAAGATGTCAAATGTATCTAACTTTCGTTTCATAAAGAACACCCATGTAAACCGAGAATGATCATCAACTATCACTAGCGTATAGGACTTGCCTCCCAAGCTATGAACTTGCATTGGACCAAACAAGTCCATATATAAGAGGTAGAGGCATCGGGAAGAGTCTTTGTCTGTGATGCTCTTAAAGGTAGCCCGAGTCTGTTTGCCCATCTGGCATGCAGGACAGGGGCTATCTTTGATGCACTTGATACTGGGTGTATCTCTTACTAAGTTCTTGGAAAACAGCATATTAATTGTCTTGAAATTAATATGTGTCAATCTCTTGTGCCATTGATCAGAAAGAGATGCACTGCCTGTTGCCACAAGGCATACGGGGGTAGATGAATCTACACTGAGAAAATCTAAGAAGAAGATATTTCTGCTCCTAATGCCTGATAATACCATCTCAGAAGAGGTACGTGAAATTATCAGACATTTATCCTTGCAGAACTTAACGTCATAACCTTTGTCATATAACTGACTTACACTGATCAGGTTATGGTTTAACCTTTCAACATAAGCCACGTCGGTGATAGAGATTATACCATTGGAAATCATACCGTAAACTCTGGTGACTCCTCGATCTGACCCACCAAAGATGACTTTGGGTCTATTCTCGACTGGAGTGTAATCACGCAGCAGGCTTCTTGTCCCGGTCATGTGCCGGGAGCATCCACTGTCCAAATACCAGATCGGCATTTTGGTGGCCTTTGGACATTCCTGCAAAACAAAATTAATTTGCCATAGGAACCCAATCGAACTTGGGTCCTAGATTCTTGGTTAGCACACTCCCCCTCGGTTGGTTAACCCTACGAGTGGTCGGCCTCACAGTGCTAACATAGGGAGTCTCGTAATACCTTGGATTAAACCAACAATCCACGGCAAAGTGACCGACTTTGCCACAGCACCAACAGTTGAATCTATTGTACCTCTTCCTAGGCTCCTGCCTTACCCTTGGAATGGTGGGTACAGCTGGGGCCTTGGATCTGGAGGTGGAGGCCTCATGGTGACAGCAGTCACACGACTTCGTCGCCTTCTGTACAACAAGTTTGGCTTTTGGTGTCTGCTTTCCATTATGGTTGCTAGAGAATTGACCATAATTTCCCATGTGGATTTCCTCATAAGGTGCCTTGAGGGCACTCTCACCGAAGTTCCGGGGAAAGGTCCAACCATCATATCGGCTCTTGGGCTTTGCAACCGAGGGCCGGAAATGATGACCAAAGGTCGATTCAAAGTCATGTTGATTGCAAGGAAAGCTAGGCTTTCTGAACGCAACAGGACTAAGAGGAGCCTTACCCTTCTCATCAGCAGAGGCCTTCTTGGCGGCCTTATTCTTCCTCTGGTTCCTGTTTCTCCTGGATGAGGAACCAGATACCCCTACATGCCCCAAGCCAGCTCCTTTGGCCTGAGCAGAGAAGGTATCAACGACTGGAAGAACTGTTTTTGGCATAGAGAAGCTCTTTACGATCTTCCTTTCTGCCGCAAGTTGTTCTTCCAACTTGTCGACTTTCTCCTGCTTAAGATCAAGGAGATTTAAAGATTCTGAATGCTTTGAAGTCAGGTCAAGGTGCTCCTGTCGGAGAGAAATCAAGCTAGTGACCTCTTCCCTTAGGGATACACACTCACCCTTAAGGAATTTCACTTCCTTCTTCTCAGCCTTCAGTCTCTTACGGCACTCCTCGAAGGTGTTGAGCAGAAGCTCATACTTCTCGAGGAGCTCAGCTTCACGGGCCGAAAGGCTATCCTCAGGTTCATCATCCTGAGACTCAGGATAAGAGTCAGAGTTGGAGAGAGGGGTGTGAGCTTTTACCTTCCCAATAAATGGGGGACATTCTCCTTCTGAGTCGGAGCAACCCACCAGCCCGAAGTAGGCTTCCTCATCATCACTGAAGTCTGAGGAATCAGACTCACTTAGTGTCTTTGGCCTTCTGGCGATGTAGCTCCGCTCTTTCTTCTTATCTCTCGAAGATTTGTGCTCCTCTTCTTTCCCTTTTTCTCTCTTGCCTTGATAGCAGTCGGCCACGACGTGTCCTGGCTTATTGCATCCAAAGCAAATAATGTCAGAGGAGCGATGTTTGTGCGGTCTAGAAGCATACCTGTCGGAAGAATAATTTTTCTTCTGATGCCTGGAGGAGGAGCCGTCTCTCTTTCTTTGATTCCTCATCTTGAGGAACTTCTTGAACTCTCGAGTGATAAGGGAGAAATCCTCCTCCGACAGCTCTGAGCTGGAGGAGCATGGCTCGGAGTCCTCCTCCTCATCCTTTTTCCTGGCACGGTATGAAATCGCACCCTTGCCTTTTCTGGAGTGACTGGATTTTAGAGCCACAGTCTTTTCCTTGGCTGCAGCCTTCTCTGCTTCTTCTTCTGCTTTCCTGGTGTTAAGCTGAAGCTCATAGGACATCAGCTTCCCAAACAGGATTTGCGGGTCTGTTTCAGCTAGTCTGCCAAACTCTCGGATGGCGCAGATTTTTATGTCCCATTCCTTAGTAAGGGACCTAAGGAATTTATCATTGAGTTCACCATTGGTGAACACTGTTTCGTATCCTTTGAGGGCGTTGACAATCTTGAGGAAGTTCTCGTAGGTGACTCCGATCTCTTCCTTAGGCCCTTGTCTGAAGGCCTCATATTTCTGGTTCAGGAGGGATCTCCGATCATCCCTCACTTCATCCGTGCCCTCCATTAGGATGATCAGGCACTGCCAGATCTCCTGTGCTGTCCTGCAGTTGCTGAAATTTTGCATCATTGAGTCATCAACCGCGCTGACTAGAATGTTTTGCGCCTTCTTGTCAAGTCCTACTAGCACCATCTCGTCCTTGTCCATTTCAGAAAGTTTCTTTGGCACTTTATGGGTAGGATCAATGGTGGATGCCTTAGTGGGGACATAAGGTCCCTCCTCCACGATCATGAAGAGTCTGGGATCAACTGCCTCCATGTAGAATCTGATCCTTTCCTTCCAGATAGGAAAGTTGAGCCTGGTGCACACGGGGATCTTGCCACTGAACTTGAGCCCGTCCATAGTAGATGTTTGTCTTCTTCTTGACACTGGCGGCCGGATTCAACTCAAGGTGTTAACCTTTTTGATGAGCAACTTGGCTCTGATACCACTTGAAAGTCCACCTAGTGTCAACTAGCTTCACCTATAGGGGGGAATAGGTGGCGTGCATCATTTTTGCGGAATTTAAGATTGTACCTGCACAGTAAAAATAAACAGGACAGCACACAGAAAACACAGGCAATTTATAGTGGTTCCCCGACTTGGGTACATCCACTTTCCCCCTTCGACCTATCTCCCAATAAGGGACGACTCGGTCACTTCTCCAACAGGATTGAAATTCAATCCTTGCACTATCCGAAGGAACCCTTCCACATGTAGGAGTCAACACTCCCACAAACCGGGTTGCACCCAACCCTTACAACACGGAACAAACGTTCCTTTACAACAAAAGTAAAATAGAGTGTACAAGAAATACAAACTACGTGTGGAGACTACGGTGTCCCTCTTTGTCGACGACGTGATCTTGAAGTCTACAAAGAGTCCACAACCTTGGTCTCTCTTGGAGAGGATCTCCCCGGAACCGGCGGCGGCAAGAAGGGCGGAGGCTAGGTTCACGGGATCGGCGGCGACGACAATGTGCGACTGCTGTTCTTTAGAGATCCAAACTTCGTAGCGAAGCTAGCTAGGTCTACCAACGGTCACACGAGGATCGGTCGTCTCGATCGATTCGGACGGGGAAGTTTTCCCGATCAACAAATCGAGAGACAAGGGATCTCTGGATAGACGCGTGAGACTCTAAGCTTGGCTAAGCTTCTGTCGCCAGAGAACGGGAAGAAACGCGATCAACAGCGGCGACCAACTAGCGCGAGCGGCGACGGAGGCGGCGGAGCAGTTTCGCGATTTTAGGGTTAGATCGTGCTCGACTTCTTTTTCTGTATATCTACTGTTCAAAATACCCGTATATATATACTGTAGACAACTTGAATAAGACCGTTGTGGGACCCACAAGAAGAATCCCTAAATCCCGGTCCAGAACATTGACAGCGGCAGAATCCAGTTTAGGAAGTTCCAGAAAATCGCCCAAGTCAAAATCGGTGAGAATCGAAAGCGAATCTCGCCGAGTCGCCGAGAATCAAAGGTGATTCTTGACGATTCGGCGAGAATCAAAGATGATTCTCGTCGAATTTGCCTTGGTTGCACGCACTGCTTTAGGCCAGGTCGAGACGGCGAGAATCAACCAGTGATTCTCGACGATTCGACGAGAATCACTCGTGATTCTCGCCGAATCGGCGAGAATCACTTGGTGATTCTCGTCGATTCTTACTTAGAAGCAGAAGTGCTCGCTTAGAAGTGGCTGGATCGAGTTCGGCGAGAATCAACCACTGATTCTCGATGAATCGGCGAGAATCACTAGTGATTCTTGCCGAATCGGCGAGAATCACTTGGTGATTCTCGTCGATTTACACTTAGACGAATTTTCGTCTTTCCACCCATGAAGTGCTCCTTGACCCATCCTTGCTCCTTGTCTGCTCCTGCATAGGTACAGCCCTGTGCTTGAAAGTAAGTGCACTCCAATAGAGAGAGTACACGTAGGCCAACACACTGATCTGCTCAACGAGGGATTACGTCGTGCAGACCCGTGTATATTGACCGACTACACCCTGACATTGGTATGCACTTAGCGTGGAATAACTGCAAGCACAACTTGAAATAATTTGTCAAAAACATTGTCTATTTACCTTAGCTTGTTCAAAGGCTTCTTCAAATCAGGTACGTTGTGGATATAATACCCAACAGGGAGGGCATACCTTTGTAATACATACCTTTTTGGGATAATAAAGTTTCAGTTAAAACCATTTCGGTTTGTTTTTTGTTCGGTTCTTACATGATATTAGAGGACTCGATCTACTCCTCCTGATTTTGTGCCTTCGCTGTCCGCGCGGCTTGTCTCGCCGGTTTGCTCCCTGTCCGCGCAGCCTCTTCCTCTTCTTCTTGTTGCCCTCTGTGTGTGCGACTTTTTGTTTCCTGTTCTAAGTCGCCGCCTCCTGTTGCAGCGACCTGTTTTTGTCATGCTCCTGTTCGAGCGGCTTGTCCTCTAGCCGTATGACTTCTTCCCCTCTGCTTGGGTCTGCAACTTGGTCATGGTTTTTCTGGCCGCTGGTTTCTACCCTCGTGACCGCTGCAGCTTATCTTTTTCCTATCCGTGCGGGTTGTTTCCTAACCGCCCGGCTTCCTTTTTCCTGCTCCTATGGCTCTTTCTGATGCCTCTACCGCCACCACCCCTGTCACCAATCCGGCTCCGCCTCCTCCACCACTGGACAACTATTCTCATCACACTCAGCGGAGTGGCTCTGGTAGCCGCAGTCACCAGTCCGGCGGCCGTGCTTCTTCCCGCTACCTCTGTTCTCATTGTGGCTGCACCGGACATACTTTCGACCGCTGCTGGACGAAGCATCCCCATCTTCACCCATCCGGTGACTCTTCCAAGCTGTCTGCCTCTGTTGTAACATCCTCAGGTAGTGCCCACATGGTGACTCAAGGTAAATGGCTCATCGACTCTGGTGCCACTAATCACATGACGGGCAATCCTCAGTGCTTCTCTTTACTCGAACAACATGATCGGTTGCCCCCGGTCCTAGTTGCGGATGGTTCTCCCTCCCCGGTTCATGGGACGGGAGTGGTTTATGTTACTCCGTCACTACGACTAGCGGACACTCCCTATGTGCCCAAGTTTCCGTGCAATCTATTGTCTGTTATCTCTTTATGCAAGCAGCTTCAATGTTCTGTGATATTTACACCGACTTCTTGTTCTTTTCAGGATCTGAGCTCCCACCGGACGATTGCTACTGGGACTGAGAGCGGCAACCTCTACTTCCTCGACAACGTTTCCGCCTTGTCCGCCTTCTCCCCTTCTTGTCCGGATCTTCTCCAGTGGCATCTCCGCCTCGGTCATCCTCCACCACGACTTCTACATCAGCTTCTGCCCCACCTCCCTCTGTCTCGTACTCCTCTCCAATGCGACGCTTGTCAGCTCGACAAGCATCACCGTTACTCCTTCCCACTAAGGCAAGGTCGGGGCTCTACTCGTCCGTTTGATCTTGTCCACTCCGATATCTAGGGACCTGCTCCTACCCTCACCATTGGCCGGGGTAGTTCTTATTTTTTAAATTTTATAGATGATTTTTCTCGATGTACTTGGGTGTATCTCCTCCGAGATCGCTCTGAACTTTTAGATGTATGAATCTCTTTTTATCAGTTAATAAAAACTCAGTTTAATGTTTCTATTAAAACCTTTCGCTCTGACAATGCTAAAGAGTATCTGAGTCATGCTTTTACATCTTTTTGTGTGCAACATGGCATTATTCATCAGACTAGTTGTGTTTACACCTCCCAATAAAATGGGGTGGCGGAACGCAAAAACCGTCACCTCCTCGATGTGGCTCGCACATTGATGACCCAGATGCATGTCCCTCGCTCTTATTGGGGCTATGCTGTTCTCCTTGCCTGCTACCTCATCAATTGCCTTCCATCCACCATTCTCCACAGGAAAACACCATTCTCCATTCTGTATCCGGGTCAGGAGCCTTTTCCTCTCCCACTCCGAATCTTTGGATGCACTGCATTTGTGCATACCCCATCTGCCACCCGTGACAAGCTATCCCCTCGCTCCACCAAATGTGTCTTTCTTGGGTACTCCACCACTCAGAAAGGCTATTGTTGCTTTAACCCTGTTCTTCGTCAGCAGTTCGTCTCTATTGACGTTACCTTCTTCGAGAATGCCTCCTACTTCTCGGCTGAATCCTCCTCTCTTTTCCCCACTTCCTCTCCTCTTCCCCCAGCTTCTGATTCTCCTGTTATTCCCTTCGTTCCCACGTCTCCTAACGAGATACCCACCCCTCCACCATCTCCGTCCCCTCCTCTCACTCCACCTCTCTCTCCTACTTCTCCACCTCCGTCTCCATCCTCTCCGCCGCCGTCGCTCTCTTCTCCCGGGCCAGCTCTCTCTACCACGGACGCTCCGGATACCGAGGGGGCCGCCGACCTGGATCTCCCTATGGCTCTTCGCAAAGGGGTGCGGACATGTACCTTACACCCCCTTGCTGCTGTTGTTTCATATGATCGTCTTACCCCTTCTCGCAGGGCCTTTGCACTGGCTATCTCTGCCACTGCCACGCCTCGTTCCTATCAGGAGGCCCTTGCTATTCCCCACTGGAAGCTGGCCATGGATGAGGAAATGGCGACCCTCACGGAGCGGGGTACATGGACTCTTGTTCCTCCTCCCTTCGGTACTGATGTTGTTGGCTGTCGCTGGGTCTTTGTGGTAAAATTTGGCTCAGACGGCACTGTGGATCTGTATAAGGCTCGCCTTGTTGCTAAGGGCTTTACTCAGACCTATGGGGTTGATTACTTTGACACTTTCTCCTCCGTGGCTCGTCTCAGCACTATCCGGGTCCTTCTCTCTGTAGCGGTCAATAGGGATTGGCCGATTTCTCAGCTGGATGTCAAGAATGCCTTCCTTTATGGTGATCTTCACGAGGCCGTTTACATGGAGCAACCTCCTGGGTATGTTGCTCAAGGGGAGACACGAGTATGCCGGCTGCAGAAGGTAATTTATGGCCTCAAGCAGAGCCCTCGAGCTTGGTTTGACAAGTTCAGCGGCATCGTGGCGGCCGTTGGTTTTGCGCGAAGCTCTACTGATCACTCTCTATTTATTCGCAAAACTCCTTCGGGGCTGGTTGTTCTTGCTGTGTACGTCGATGATATTCTTCTAACTGGCGATGACCAGGAAGGGGTAGCCCTGACAAAGCGACATCTTCGCCAACATCTGATCACAAAAGATATGGGCTCTCCAAAGTACTTTCTGGGGATCGAAATCTCTCGGAAGCCCGACTCCTTAATTCTCTCTCAGCGTAAGTATGCCCTTGATCTTTTAAAAGAGGCAGGCTTGACTGGAGCAAAACCTGCCCGATGCCCCATGGCAACTGGAGAAGACAAAAACTGGACAGATGATTCGCCTCCTCTTTCAGATAGTTCGCGGTACAGACGTCTGGTTGGTAAGCTCATATATCTCACAGTGACCAGGCCCGACATTTCCTATGTTGTGGGCAAGGTGAGTCAATTCATGCAAGCACCTAGGGAGTGACATCTACAGTCCGCCTTGCGGATCTTGGAGTTTGTCAAAACAGCGCCTGGGAAAGGATTACTTTTTCAGAAGAATGGTCATCTGAGGATTGAAGCATACTCAGATGCAAGTTATGCTGATGATAAAGGGGATCGCAAGTCAACCTCAGGTTTTTGCACCTTTGTTGGGGGAAATATGGTGAGCTGGAAGAGCAAGAAGCAGTCTGTTGTCTCCAGGTCCAGTGCAGAAGCTGAGTATCGCATTATGGCATCGACCACTTGTGAGTTAAAATGGCTGCGGGCTCTCATGCTAGATTTAGGAGAGGTCTACAGCCATCCTCTACCTATGTTCTGTGATAACAAGGTCGTCATATACATCTCCAAAAATTCGGTCTTCCATGAGAGAACAAAGCACATTGAGGTCGTCTGTCATTTCATTCATGAAGAGATCTTAAAGGAACAAATTTGCACTCCCTTTGTCACTTCTGATAAAGAGCTGGCTGACATCTTCACCAAGCCAGTTTCTACCTCGTTTCTTCATGTTTGTGACAAGCTGGGCATGATTGATATATATGCTCCAGCTTGAGGGGGAGTGTTGAAGTTGGTGACCGGGCGGTCTGGCGGTCTGTCTTGGCGGGTTGAAGACCGCGCGGTCTGGCGGTTTGTCTCAGCCGGCTTGGAGACCGGGCGGTCTACCCTGGCATCTCTCTTTCTCTCTGGTGGTAGTCGTGCGGTTAGCCCTTCTGTCTAACCGCGCGGCTTGTGAGGTTTGTTTTGTATAGTCCGCTTAGTCCTGTAAATTTTTAGTCCCACATCTCTTATTTGTATTCTCTCATCTCTCCTCCATTCTATATAAGGGAGGGCATATCTTTGTAATACATACCTTTTTGGGATAATAAAGTTTCAGTTAAAACCATTTCGGTTTGTTTTTTGTTCGGTTCTTACAATATTGTAACATTTTTTATGAAGAAAATATATGTTGTAACATGTTTGTTACTGTACTTTGGGTGTTGTATGAAAATTTCGGGATGAAATTTCTGTAAGGAGGGGACGATCTCGACGATTGTGGCCTGTTATGTGAAATCAATGCCGTTCGACGAACTAAAGCCCGTTCGACAAACTCACTCCTGGTCGACTAAGTTCGTTCAATGAAATCATCCCTGTTTGACGATTTGTCGAAAAATACAGATATGGCCGAGCGGTGACTCGTGTCAGATGGCTGGTGAGCGGCCAGTAAGCAGTGGGTGACTTTTCAGCATAAACTCGAGCCATTGCTGTGTTTTGATGAGAAGTGATCGTGTGGCTGGGGTAAAACCTGAGGCCTTATTGGTAGAGGAATGAGATTCATGAAATCATTCTTTCCTTTCTCTCACTTCCTTACTTCCCGAGTTTTGGAGCAGAGAACTCTCGGCTGGTGCTAGGGTTTGAGTGGACTTATTGAGTTGCTTGAGGAAATCTTGTGGCTGAAATCAAGAGCCGAAGCTAGAATCGTGAAGGGGAAAGTGAGGCGATCATGTTCATCCGCATAGAAAAGCTTTGTCATGGCTCCGAAGAAAACTCCAAGGGTAACGATCTTCCTCCTTGGACATGTGAAGTCCTTATTTTGGCATATGCATGGATTTCCCCCACCAAATGGTGGAATGTTGAGGGATTTTCGTTGGGTTAATTCTTGATATCCCCAAGATGTCTTGCATATAGATCCGAAAATGCATAGTACGGAATAGGCATACTATGTAAAGCCCATCTGGATAGGTTGGTCTGGATTGGTGTTGTTTTATTTTGCGCACCGGAGAAGACTCCGTATATAGACGAGTATTTTGTGGAGTCGGTGGGTTGTGCCTGTAAAGTGGAGTAGCAGGAAGTACTGGAGTGGAATTCCAGGAAAATACCCTCGAAGTGCATGTAATGTATGCTATAAAAGTCCTGTGTTTCTGGCACTGCAGGTGGCTGCAGAGTTTCCTGGGTAGTTGGTCTAGAAATGGTTTGGGCTGGGTACAGAAAGAGAGCTCTGTCGCTAATGCTAGACAATAGTGGTTGTCACTGGCGATAGCTCATAGCTAACATGTGATTGTGAAGTCAGTACTTCAGGGACGTTGTGGCTATTGTGAGCTATGTGCTCTTAAAGGCCGGTGAGCCGAACGAACAAGGGGATACTAACCCACGTCGGTCTAGACATTGAACTGGCGATTTGAGCAATGTGCAAGGGTTGAACTGTGTTCGTGTTATAGTTGTCTAACTTGAGTGCCTAACTGAATGGCTTCGTTAGGTTCACATCATGAGAGTATTTGGCTATTCGCCATCAAGACTAAATTCTTCGGCCGTGGGCTATGGAGCATGAATGCTCAAGTTTTACCATTGGGTTTGACACCTGAGAATGGTGGTGGGACCCTGGTTTTTCGGTGCACTGATAATGTGTCCAGAGTGCACGGAGCGTTGGGTAGTGTGGTTGACGCTTGTGATATATTGATGGTGCGTGAGTGCATATCTTGTGATATATTTACTTGTGAAATGCTATGCTTGCAGGGAAGGAATACCGCTGCCCCGGGAAAGGAGTAGGGTCGTTATAAATTAGTCAGCTGAATGCTGATCGTTGCTTTATTTGCCACCATTGCGGTGGATTGTCCCCATGCAGGTGCTGGAGAGCCGAGCGAAAAATAGTGTGCTGAAGCCATTGTTGCTGCTGCTATGCTGGCCTTCGAAGGCCAAATAAAGAAATATTTTGCTATTTTTATGTGTGGCCGGCCTGCATGCCGATGTATGTAATCCACACTTGTAAAGAAAACCTGTAAAGCCATAAGGCCAAACTTTGTGTGTATTTTGTAAACATTCATTGGACAGATATAAATGAGGTTGTTTATATATAGTGGACATTCATGGTTAATCAGTTCGAGTATAACCCCAAATGCTTCCGCTAGAATGTTATGAGTTAAGATGCGTGTTTTAGTCTTTGATATTAATCTGTAACCCCGCCGTCTGTTTGTGGAATATTGTGTGGGGCCCCGGCCGGACCCTCTATTCTATGTCATGTAACGGATGAAGGTGTTACAAAACACCCTAATGTTTCCATAGGATCGATGTATCGTTAACATTAGCTCCCGGGGAGATTTTGATGTGCTGTGTGCCGAACCGGCCTCTCAAAGACCGTGTGTTAGTGTATTGAGTTGCATGCCTTGGGTGACCAACTTTGGTGGCCACGAGTGCCAACCTTGAAACATAACGTACGTTATGTCGTGTACGAAAAAGAGGATGCTGACCCGCGTCGTTGTCGTTAATTAGCACGATGATTTGTGCAACGAGAAAGAGCTGAACTGTACCCACTCTATGTCAATGCGAACGAACTTGCGCAGGAAAACGAGTCCATAGACGTACCGCTGCGCATTAGATACCTAACGCCCCGTGGTAGCTTCCAGGACTTGATTTACTGGAGCGAAATATTTTTAAATTCCATTTAATACGTCAAACCTTATTCACCTCCCCCCACCCTCTAAGGTTGGCCACGAGATCCAACAACTATGTGAAACTCATCTAGACAGGTTGGTCTAGATTGGTGATGTTTTATTTTGCACACCGGAGAAGACTCCACATATAACGAGTATTTTGTGGAGTCGGTGAGTTGTGCCTGTGAAGTGCAGTAGCATGAAGTACTATAGTGGAATTCCAGGAAAATACCCTCGAAGTGCATGTACTGTATGATATGAAAGTCCAATGTTTCTGGCACTGCATGTGGCTGCAGAATTTTCTGGATAGTTGGTCCAGATATAGTTTGGACTGGGTACAGAAAGAGAGTTCTGTCGCTAACACCAGATGATAGTGGTTGTCGCTGGCGATAGCTCTTAGCTAACTTGTTATTGTGAATCCATTCCTTCAGGGATGTTGTGGCTATTGTGAGCTATGCGCTCTTAAAGGTCGGTGAGCCGAACGGACAAGGGGATGCCGACCCACGTCTATCTAGACATTGAACTGGCGATTTGAGCAACGGGCAAGGGTTGAACTATGTCCGCGTGATGGTTGTCTAACTTGAGTGCCTAAGTGAATGGCTTCGTTAGGATCACATCATGAGAGTCTTGGGTTGTTTGCCATCAAGACTAAAGTCTCCGGCCGTGGGCCGTGGAGCATGAATGCTCAAGTTTTACAGTTGGGTTTGAGACCTGAGAACGGTGGTGGGACCCTGGTTTTCCGGTACACCGATAATGTACCCTAAGTGCACAGAGCGTCCGGCCGTGTGGTCAATGTTTATGATATATTGATGGTGTGTGAGTGCACATCTTGTGATATATCTGCTTGTGAAATGTTATGCCTATAGGGAAAGTGTACAACCTTGGGCTCGCGGGAGGCCTTTCCAGCAGTGGGACGGAGGAGCTGACGAGATGAAGTGAAGAAGCGAGGGGGACTTTTTGTCCACTCATAGAGGGAGAGACGGGGTCTCGGCGCTGTAGGCGAGACGTCCTCTAGGGCGCGGTCTGTCCCTAGCGGCGAGATGGCCCAGGGAGCGAGAGGTCGGCGAGACGAGCAGGTAGGATTGTCTCGCCCGCCAGTCATTTTTCCCCACTCGCTGCATAGGAAGAAAGATGTTTTTACCTTCTTATCCCCAAGGGGGATTTTACTCTTCTGCCCCAGGTAATTTTACACTTCTACACCAGTTGGTCTGCATATAGCTCTTCAGGACAGCAGAGTTTGATTGTTGGCAGACCCGACCCAGGGTATTTTAGTAATTTGAGGTCGATTCAATATGGATATTTGCAAATCAAACTCAGAGGCCTATAAATAGACCGACAAGGTTCCTGAAATAGGTTGTTGAACCTTTCCATATTTTTCCCTCACAGGCACCTAGCTCAGCATTGGCTATGGAGGGGAAGGACTTCAGTTTCTTCCAAGTAAGAGGTGGGACCTCCGAGCTGAGACCCCTCGGTCTATTTTTAGGTCTGTGACTCTCGCCAGGAGGGTGGTTCAAGAGGAGTAGGTGTGGGCTGCAACCTCAGGTCCGAAGTCTAAGGGGACCGGATAGCTGGTTCTAACAAAAAAAATATCGCTGCCCCGAGAAAGTGGTAGGGTCATTGTAAATTGGTCAGCTGAATGTTGACCATTGCTTTGTTTGTCACCGTTACGGTGGATTGTCCCCATACAGGTGCTGGAGAGCCGAGCGAAAAATAGTAGGCTGAAGCACTTGCTGCTGCTGCTATGCTGCCCCTCGAAGGCCAAATAAAGAAATGTTTTGCTATTTTCATGTGTAGTCGGCCTGCGTGCCGATGTATGTAATCCACACTTGTAAAGAAAACCTGTAAGACCTTAAGGTTAAACTTTTTGTGTATTTTGTAAACATTTCTTGGACAGATATAAATGTGGTTGTTTATATATAGTGGACATTCATGGTTAATGAGTTCGAGTATAACCCCTAATGATTCCGCTATAATGCTCTGAGTTAGGATGCGAATCTAAGTTGTACTAACATAAAGAAGACGAAGAGGCTATTTCGATAATACACTCTATTCGAGAGTGTCTAGTGATGGCCTAAGATAGCCTGGCGAAATATTACAATGCCAAACACCGAAACATGGAGTTTGCGGTGGGCGATTGGATATACTTAAAGATCAAGCCATTCAAAGGCGTATCTAGGATTCAGTGCTTGAAAAAGCTGAGTCCAAGGTATCTCGACCCGTTTGAAATGGTGGAACGAGTTGGAGATGCTGCCTATCGGCTAGCTCTTTCGGGAGAATTGAGTGGATTGCATGATGTGTTCCACATATTAGTGCTTCGAAAAACCGTGAAAGATCTAGCTCAAGTGATTGTGAATGATCACGTACCAGTCGAATATGGGCTAACAATGAAGGTTAGACCCATTCAGATCGAGTAAAAAGCGGTTAAGTAGCTGCGGAACAAGACAATCGGGATGGTCAAGGTCCGGTGGGACAACTGTGCCCGTGAAGAGCTAACATGGGAGCGGGAGTAGACCATGCGTGCTGAATTTCCCGAGTTGTTTGTATAAAATATTGTAACTTTTTTCTGAAGAAAATATATGTTGTAACATGTTTGTTACTGTGCTCTGAGTGCTGTATGCAAATTTCGGGACGAAATTTCTGTAAGGAGGGGAGGATTGTAACACTCCCAAAAGGAGTTGGAGAGAACAGGATAAAAGTCGACCTGGGCTCGACGAAGATCGTCGAGCGGAACTCGACGAAGATCGTCGAGCGGATCTCGACGAAGATCGTCGAGCGGATCTCGACGAAGATCGTCGAGCGGATCTCGACGAAGATCGTCGAGCGGATCTCGACGAAGATCGTCGAGCGGATCTCGACGAAGATCGTCGAGCGGATCTCGACGATTATGGCCTGTTATGTGAAATCAATCCCGTTCGACGAACTAAAGCCCGTTCGACGAACTCACTCCTGGTCGACTAAGTTCGTTCAATGAAATCATCCCCGTTCGACGATTTGTCGAAAAATACAGATATGGCCGAGCGGTGACTCGTGTCAGATGGCTGGTGAGCGGCCAGTAAGCAGTGGGTGACTTTTCAGCTTAAACTCGAGTCGTTGCTGTGTTTTGATGAGAAGAGATCGTGTGGCTGGGGTAAAACCCGATGCCTTATCGGTAGAGGAATGAGATTCATGAAATCATTCTTTCCTTTCTCTCACTTCCTTACTTCCCGAGTTCTGGAGCAGAGAATCTCGGCTGGTGCTAGGGTTTGAGTGGACTTATTGAGTTGCTTGAGGAAATCTTGTGGCTGGAATCAAGAGCCGAAGCTAGAATCGCGAAGGGGAAAGTGAGGCGATCATGTTCATCCACGTAGAAAAGCTTTGTCATGGCTCCGAAGAAAACTCCAAGTGTAACGATCTTCCTCCTTGGACATGTGAAGTCCTTATTTTGGCATATGCATGGATTTCCCCCACCAAATGGTGGAATGTTTAGGGATTTTCGTTGGGTTAATTCTTGATATCCCCAAGAGGTCTTGCATATAGATCCGAAAATGCATAGTACGGAATATGCATACTGTGTGAAACCCATCTGGACATGTTGGTCTGGATTGATGATGTTTTATTCTGCGCACTAGAGAAGACTTCGCATATAGATGAGTATTTTGTGGAGTCGGTGGGTTGTGCCTGTGAAGTGAAGTAGCAGGAAGTACTGGAGTGGAATTCCAGAAAAATACCCATGAAGTGCATGTGATGTATGCTATGAAAGTCCAGTGTTTCTGGCACTGCAGGTGGCTGCAGAGTTTCCTCGGTAGTTGGTCAAGAAATGGTTTGGGCTAGGTACAGAAAGAGAGTTCTGTCTCTAATGCTAGACGATAGTGGTTGTCGCTGGCGATATCTCCTAGCTAACCTGTGATTGTGAAGCCAGTCCTTCAGGGATGTTGTGGCTATTGTGAGCTATGTGCTATTAAAGGCCGGTGAGCCGAACGAACAAGGGGATACCGACCCGCGTCAGTCTAGGCATTGAACTGGTGATTTGAGCAATGTGCAAGGGCTGAACTGTATTCGTGTGATAGTTGTATAACTTGAGTGCCTAACTGAATGGCTTCGTTAGGATCACATCGTGAGAGTCTTTGGTTGTTCGCCATCAAGACTAAAGTCTCGGGTCGTGGGCTGTGGAACATGAATGCTCAAGTTTTACCGTTGGGTTTGACACTTGAGAACGTTGGTGAGACCCTGGTTTTCTGGTGCACCGATAATGTGTCCTGAGTGCACGGAGCGTTGGGCAGTGTGGTCGACGTTTGTGATATATTGATGGTGCCTGAGTGCACATCTTGTTATATATTTACTTGTGAAATGCAATGCCTGCAAGGAAGGAATACCGCTGCCCCGGGAAAGGAGTAGGGTCGTTATAAATTAGTCAGCTGAATGCTGATCGTTGCTTTATTTGCCACCATTGCGGTGGATTGTCCCCATGCAGGTGATGGAGAGCCGAGCGAAAAATAGTGGGCTGAAGCCATTGCTGCTACTGCTGCTATGCTGGCCTTCAAAGGCCAAATAAAGAAATGTTTTGATATTTTCATATGTGGCTGGGCTGCGTGCCGATGTATGTAATCCACACTTGTAAAGAAAACCTGTAAAAACTTAAGGCCAAACTTTTTGTGTATTTTGTAAACATTCTTTGGACAGATATAAATGACATTTTTTATATATATTGGACATTCATGGTTAATGAGTTCGAGTATAACCCCTAATGCTTCCGCTAGAATGCTCTGAGTTAAGATGCGTGTTTTAGTCCTTGATATTAATCTGTAACCCCGCCGTCTGTTTGTGGTATATGGTGTGGGGCCCCGGCCGGACTCTCTATTCTATGTCATGTAACGGATGAAGGTGTTACAAAACACCCTAATATTTGCATAGGATCGATATATCGTTAACATTAGCTCCCGGGGAGATTTTGCAGTGCTGTGTGCCTAACCGACCTCTCAGAGACCGCGTGCTAGTGTATTGAGTTGCACGCCTTGGGTGACCAACTTTGGTGGCCACGAGTGCCAACCATGAAACATAACGTACGTTATGTCGTCTACGAGAAAGAGGATGCTTACCCGCGTCGTTGTCGTTAATTAGCACGATGATTTGAGCAACGAGAAAGAGCTGAACTGTACCTACTCTATGTCGTTCAGCTAAATAGACCTAAAACATGTGACAATTGCCGTTGGCATAGGGGTGAGTCGAGGCAATAGGCCTGACTAGTAATGCTCAAGTGGAACCATCCAGTCCGGGACTGAGAATGGTGGTGAACTAGCAGAGTTCTTCGTTGTGGTGCTTTATGCACTATCGTATGTTTGTGATGACAAAAGGTGAGACTCGGGGAAACCTGGTACACCATTAAGGTGCTTTGAGTGCATGAGATGTTTGGCTGATTGCGCCAACGTCTGTGATGTATGGTGTTTAAATTGCACATTTATATTAAATATGTTAACATTCTCATTGCTTGCAGTGATTAAGCACCACCACCCTGAGAAAAGGATGAGGTCGTTATAATTTGGTCAGCTACAGCTGTCCGTTGCCTTTTTTGCCACCGTTTGATGGAATGTTTTGCGTGCAGGTGCTGCAGAGCCAAGCGGGAAGTAGCAGACTGGTGCCCAAAGCTGTGCCGGCCCTCGAAGACCCAAATTTTGCTATTGTTTTCCTATTTTGCCGGCATGCATGCCGACGTTTGAAAACCACATTTAATTTGATAAAACGTTGTTGTTGTAAGGACTTAAGGCCAAAACGTTTTGATGTATGTCTTTTAATTCATGGTGTAGTGAACATACCTTTTTGGGTGATCGGTTTTCAACATTTAAATGCTTTTGTTAGAATGCAACTTTGTATTAAAGCACGTTTTCAAAAATAAAAAAATATTATGATTTCATTTCGTAATCCTTTAGTTTAATATGCCGTGAGGATCTGATAAAACTTTAGATTATATTATTCGTGATGAATTAGGAATATTATATTTTTATTGTCAATAAAATTCAGTTATATTTTTATACTAAAAAATATCCTGCACAAATGTTCAAACACGCACGCAATATTTTCCCGTGAAATGAAGCAGCTCTCCCATGAAGGATTAATAGCTGAGGCCGTCATGCGCATTCCTTGGTCTACGAAAGGTCAGCCGACATTTGCCGTGGTAGTTTAACGCGCCTTTTCAAATAAGCATAAATGAAATATATAATAAATATAATATACTGTATTAAATTTGTGACAGTGACATAATAAATTGGCATATTCGCCAACGGATCCGCTCGTAATGCGCCACAGATGAAACAGTTTTCCCGGAGAGCCCTCTCCACCTGCCCCCTATAAATCAGGATCTCCTTTTCTTGTCTCCGCCGTTAAAAACTTCTCGATCTCCTTTTCCAGGGCCCCATTATCACCGCGAGAGAGAGAGAGAGAGAGAGAGAGAGAGAGAGAGAGAGAGAGAGAGAGAGGGGGAGGAAAATATGGCTGCGGTTTGGGAGAAGCTGGGATCGGCGACAGTGAGCCGTCGGCTGAAGACGAAGATAGTGTGCACACTGGGACCGTCGTCGCGATCCGTGGTGATGCTCGAGAAGCTCCTCCGAGCCGGGATGAATGTCGCTAGATTCAATTTCTCCCATGGATCCCACGACTATCATCAGGAGACCCTCGACAATCTCCATGCCGCCATGAACAACACCGGCATTCTCTGCGCTGTAATGCTCGACACCAAGGTATCCTTCCCACCCTTTCCCCTGCTTAAACCCCGCCAGATCCTCAGATCCTGTGTTTTAATTTATTGTTCCAACGATTCATTTTTCATTTCGATGGATGCCTGTTAGGGTTGCACTGAAAATCCTGATCAGATTTAAATGTTTGCTACTTCGATCCTTGCCGTTTCATGATCTTTTCGATTCTTGCAGATCATTTCAATCTTTGTGTTATGGACCACCATTTTACAGTGGATATTTACGACGTAAGAACATTTCTACTATTCTATTTCTGAATTGCAACGTGTACAGTACAACACCAGATATCTTTCCGGCTCCAATGAAACTGTTTCATTTTAAGCTTGTAGATGTAACATTAATTTCAGTTCGTTCGTTTAGTAATCATGTCCACGATTCAACTTCGTATGCTTTTGAAACAGTTTGCCTCAATTTATGCTAAATGAACCACTGCTAATATAAGTCCTACACTCATATCATTTCCACTGCATATGACAAATCCAGGAGTAAATGATTTGGCTCTCACTTAGAAGGAGTCGATATCCAGATATCCAGGTGCAATGCTTTTTTCTTTTATTAAGCAAATATTGTAGGGATATGAAAATTAGCGGCAGTTAACAAGGTTGTAGTCGGAGGATAAAGAGTTGAGAAACATGCTAATAACATTGTTGTAGGCGGAGGATAATGGTTGTAGGTTGAATTTGAGATAATTTTATTGTATTATGAATGCTGTTCTGAGGGCATTCAGACAAATATGGTAGAGTTGCAGGTTCATTATCTGAAACATTTGAAGAAGAATGCAGCCGTGTAGTTCCGTTACGAGATCGTCGGTGCTAGAAGAGTAAATATTGGATCAGTACTTGAATCCTAAGGTTGCTAAGGAAACCTTTTACCTTTTCTGTTCAACCATACCCAAAAAAACTAGTAACTAGCTAATGAGACATTAACGCCTCCTTCGATTAATTCCTCCTTTTGCTCCTCAACCTACGAGGTATTAGCAATCATTTCCAGTTTTTGTTCCCCTCCCAAGAGCAGGTTCTTACGCATTACTCACCCCTCGCCCATTGGAAACACCACTAGTCGTCCGACTTGCATGTCTTAATGTAAGTAGCGCTTATTCGGTGGCCGGGGTTAAAAAAACAGGATCCAACAACCACCAACATTCGAGGTTCCAACATTAAAATAAGGGCTAGATGGTCTGGAATAAAGACGCAAGGTCAATCATCCAAATTAACATATATATTTTTAAAATCATCAGAATACATTCGTGGAAGTACAACATACAGTTGATGCTTACACACGTACATATAATGTAATAATAGAACCAACATCTATTTTTTAAAAGTGTTTTCTTATATAAAGTGGAACTAAGGTTGTTTAACAATCTTTATCGACAGCATGAATCTGGAATCTTGATCATATGTGGTTAAGATAATGCTTATCCACCCATTACAGGCGGTTACATGCTAGGAACCACTCATGCACTTGATCATCAATAAAGTTTGTGGCTTGCCAATCCTAATCGTGATCACCATAAGATGTGGTTACATGAGCCTAACCGCACAAACATATGTTCCAACACTCCTCAAGCTAGAGTGTATGTGTCAATCATCCCCAGCTTGACACATATCAAAACATGATGAAGATACTGGTTTGGTAAAGATGTCCGTTAATTTTTTATTAGAGGTGACGAACGGAGTGCATATTTGTTTCTTTAGGATTTCTTTTTTGATGAAGTGTCAATCAACTTTAATATTTTGGTCCTCTCATGAAAGACTGAATTCTTTGATATGTAGTTGATGACTTTGTTGTCACAAAATATTAGTAAAGGATAGTTGTAGCCTTCTCCTAAGTCTAGTAGAAGCTCTCGTGGTTCTCGTAACCACATTAATTCATAAGTAGTTTGGTTCATACTTCTATATTCAACTTCAACACTTGATCTGGAGACTACATCATGTTTCTTGCTCTTCCAACTAACAAGATTCCCTTCTACAAAGGTACAAAATTCAGACGTGCAATCTTGTTCCTCTGTATCATCAGCATAGATGACATCATAATAGACTTTTATCCATAAATGGTTATTCTTTTGAAATAGTAGTCCCTTTCTTGAAGACCATTTTAACATATTTTAAGATTTTCAGAGTTGTTCTTAGATAACACTCTATGGGAGCTTTCATAAACTGGCTAACTGATGCAGTGACCCAGAGCCGACCCGCTCTGTCGACCAGGCCTTGCACCTGGCCTAGCCAGAGGCCCACGTCTGGAGGCCCACTGCCGGGCCCACCAAGGCGTCACACTATGACGTCCCTTTTATCAGTCCCGCGGGCCGTACACCCCAACCCATCTCCGGGCCCAACCACAGGCGCACGGTAGGTTGTTGAGGCCAGTTCTCGATCCCCTGACCTCCTTGATAAAGAGCTTTCAGGAAAGCTCCCATCAACCAACTGAGCCGCGGATCAGTTGGTTGATGGGAGCTTGCCTGAAAGCTCTTTATCAAGGAGGTCAGGGGATCGAGAGCTGGCCTCAACAACCTACCGTGCGCCTGTGGTTGGGCCCGGAGATGGATTGGGGTGTACGGCCCGCGGGCCTGATAAAAGGGACGCCATGGTGTGACGCCTTGGTGGGCCCGGCAGTGGGCCGCCAGACGTGGGCCTCTGGCTAGGCCAGGTGCAAGGCCTGGTCGACAGAGCGGGTCGGCTCTGGGTCACTGCATCATTAACCTTGCCCATCGTATAGCAGATATCTGGTCTTGTTATCGTTAGGTAATGAATTTGCTCACTAAACGTCCGTACCTAATGATATCAAAAAGGAGAGGAGAATCCTCACTCCAATGTTTATCCTTGCCAATTGTCATTGGACATCAAACAGGTTTAGCACCAGACAAGCTAATATATTTTAGTAGATCAATAGTATACTTGCGTTGCGAGAACAACGGAGTTGTGCTTACGTGAGATTTCAATATCCAGAAAGTATTTCGGAGGTCTCATATCTTTGGTGACAAAGTGTTGAAGAAAATATTTCTTTGCCAAGGCAATGTCAGTAATATCATCACCTGTAAGCAGCATATCATCAATATAGACTGCAAGAACAACCCATCCACGAGAAGTCTTGCGTATGAAGAGAGAGTGATCTACATAGGAGAAGGACCCTAGATGTCCGAGTGAACAAGATCGAGCGGACGAGCTGAACTACGTCTGTTTCTAGCGGGATAGGAGGAACAGTTAGGTTGGCATATTGACAAGCATCATAGTTGAGATGGGAGGTTCCCTTCTGTAGGTATGTCATGAGCTGGTGAAGTAAGCGAGGAGGAGGATGGTCAAAGCGAAGATGTCATTGATTGAGAGAGTCTGAAGTGGTAGGGGCAGAGAGAGCAAAAACATTGTCAAGAAAATAGAGACCGTCACTTTCAATCCCAATAGCAAACCTCTCCTTTAAGCAAAGATTCTGAAAATAATACTTAATAGATGTAAATGTGACAGAGTATTGTAGTTGTCTTGCAAGAGCTGTAGCGGATAATAAATTGCATGGAAAACTAGGCACATAGAGAGTATCCGCAAGTCGGATGGATAGTGTGGCCTGGACCATACCAGTCCCACACACAGGAGATGAGGAGCCGTCCGTAATTAACACTATTGGTCTGGTGGTGACCAATCATGTTTTTCCAAATGAGAAAAGATAATGGGATTTCCTGTCATATGATTGGTGGCATCAAAGTCAATGACCCACTTATATCGAGTGATTAAATATGCACAACCTAAAAGGTGATGAAGGAGGCAGTGCCAAGATTGTCGGAGGGACTCGAAACAATAGGAGTGACACCCAAAATCTTCATAGAGATGCCAAGAAAATGGCGCAGTCAGAGTGCCGTAACCACATAAAAAAGAGACCGCAAAAATCACGAAAAGCAAACTGATGTGCGGTTAGAAAACAGGCGACTGGACGCACACGGTAAGGCGCGGTGTTGAGCGGAGAGAGGAGGACAGTTAGATAACCAAAGTCCGCACACACAAGGCACAAAGGACAAGCGGTTAAATAACCGAAGTCCGCACATACAAAGCACAAAGGGCGGGCAGTTAGAAAATTGAAGTCCGCACAAAGATCAACGATCATAGAAAGCGAGTACAGAGTTCTCAATTGAAGGATTGGTGTGTCTTTGATACCATGTGAGAAAATGAAAAATAACTCGCGAGAAATTAAAAATAACTGAATTTTTTATTTCCAAAAAATTTGAATATTACATGAGATCTTCCTTCTTTAAATAGAATGAAGGAGACGAGAAAATTTATAATTTAACAATGTGAGACTAGTTACAGGAATATACGAAGGTGCAGTTAGAGCGGTTATACAAAGTTGACCACCCAGGTAGGCGTAGTTGCACAAGGTAACCGCTCATACATACAGCAGTAGAGAACCAAAGTTGTCTATCGGTCTTTATTAGCAACATGAATCTGGAATCTAGACCTTTAGAGATTAAGACAATACTTATCTGCCGAAACCACTACGGGCGGTTACAAACTAGTAATTGCTTATGCTCTTGATCATCAACAAAGTTTGTTGTTTTCCAATCCTAACCGCAATCACCACAAGGTGTGGTTAGACAAGTATAACCGCACAAACATATGCTCTAACATTGTCAAAGTCAAAATTGCACTTCAAGAAGAACAATAGACCCACTAATCCCAATTAGATGACATCCACCACCATTTTAGCACGAAAATTCAAGCTAAAGAAAATCTGCTAGTCTAGCAGATAATTGATACCGGGGAACAAGTGACGGACCAAAGTGAAATCCTCCGACCAGAAATGTGCGCACAATTTGATAACCTACAACGATCTCTCAAGAGCAATGACATTGTAATACTCAACATGGCCTAGAACCATGCGCCACACCCTCATCAAGTTAGATTCTTAGAGCTCGCTTAGCAACGCCCGAAAACTAGGTTGTTTCTTCCCACTCCGATAAACCCCATTAAAGTACAATGTCCACGCATTTTGAAAGGAAATCCCACTGACTAGTTGTATTACCTGCAACTTTATTTTGAATATAACAATGTGCAACCACAAGACTTTAGTTCTCGCTGCGTTACACTTAGACATACCCGCCTCTCGTTGGTATCAGGCGACGCTATGTGGTCCCGTGTTATCTTTCTCACTTTTTGTTTATGCTATTCAAAATTGATTTGGACCCTCGACTTACGAAGACCACAATGGTTCTTGCATTTAAAAATATTTTGAAAATTTAATTAATTACTCATGTTTTTTGATTAACAACATCCTTTCTTACAAGTATGTTCGTATCCGACCTCAAACCTCACATTCATCGATTGGTTTTGACTCACCGCCCCACAAAACTCCATGAAGCTTACTCGTTCGCCCGCATGTTCGAAGATCAAAGTTTTGATGATTTTCACAATCGCACGAGCTATTCTAAAACACTTTTAGACCCACTACAAAAATAATTTCTTAGCCTTCAACCTATAAATCAAACCCACCATAGGTTCACCGACCACTACACATTAAATGACTCAACTCATCAGAACTTCAAGCACGTTAAGACAATGGGCTTATGCTACAATTGCGACAAGAAGTACCACATTCGCCATAAATGTAAGGGCCACAGTGTCTTGTGTTATTTACAAGGCACTGAGGAGGACTGCGAGCCGAACATTCATTTTTCTCAATAGCTGTGTCGACTTATGTAGTCCAAGCTGCGTCAACAACCTGGCTTTGAATTCTTAGAAGGTCTCCAATGTTCACTTCTTGGAACTAGTCACGAAAGTAATCATGGATAAAAAACAACCGATACTCTTGTATTCAAGAAAGACATCAATGTTTGGGAAACATTTATGGAATGATTCACCCGAAGCATTTAATACTGTAGTTTTGGAAGGGATTTCAAATGAAGACGTATAAAAGGGAAATCAGTAGATCGAAGAACCAACATTTGAGAGTAGTTGGTCGTTGAGCAACAAGAAGATCAACTCCCTTAGTTCTTTGCACACATACTGAAGGAGTATTCCTCTCAGAAACTCAAAACAATTAATCAAGAAGAATCTTCATGTAACGCCCCAAGTTTCCCGTAGCCAGGAGATTGGTTCTGTGAGTTACCTCCCGGTGGTAGGGTTAGCGCCGGCGGTAGCATTGTGGAATTGTTGCAGATGCTCTCTGTGAGATACCACTTGGCGTTAGGTTGATACCGTGCTGCGGTAGCATGGCCGATTTATTTGAAGTTCCTCTCTAAGGGTGGTTAGAGATACCGCGTGGCGGTAGAGATACCGCGTGGCGGTAGAGATACCGCGTGGCGGTAGTGACTGTTCGTCGTAAACGACACGTTAATGTGACGCATTGCCTACCGCGCGGCGGTAGTGAGATACTGCGCGGCGGTAGCAGAACAGTTATGGCCTGGGCATGTGTCGGCGCGTGATTGGAGGTTTTGGGCGGTGTGCTAGCCGAATAAGCCAACGCTTGGGGTACCGCGCGACGGTAGCTCGGTTTAAGGCCAGGGAAGATAAGTTTCAATTTCATTTTTCTCTATTGGCTTTCTCATTCTGAACGACAGAGAGCAGAGTGAAGCAGTGGAATAGGAAGGAGATCCCGCCACCGTTGGAGTTTTGGAGCTCCGAGTCGCGAACCGAGTTCAGATCCACGGAGGTAAGTCCGTTGCAGTCATTTTCATCCGGCTAGATTCTCTCCCATGACATCGAAACGGACGTCAATGGTAACGATCTTACTCCTTGGATATGTGAACTCTTTTGTTTTGGAATGTGAGGGTAGATGCTCCTCGAGCACGTGATTCTCCCGGCGGGTTGATCGGTTGTATTCCCGTTATCTTTGCATTTAGAGTTCGGAATCAAAGTACAAAACAAACATGCTGTGTGAAGCCCATCCGGATATGTTGGTCTGGATTGGTGATGATTGTTTTGTATGCCAGAGCAGACTCCTTGGTAAACGTGTAATTTACGTATTCGAGGGGTGTGCAGTGAGAGTACTAGAATAAGACTCCAGGAAAACACTCGTTATGTGGAAGAAACAATAGTCTGTCCCTTACTGCGCGGCGGTAACATTACCGCCAACGGTAGCTCCCAGTGAGCAATGTTTATGAGGCCTGTCTCGTGGAGACTTGGGGGCTTATATGATGAGATGCGAGCTTAGATTGCTCCGCTATGGTGGCCTTATGGGTCAGCCTTAGAACATAACGTGGTTATGAATTGTGTGAATGGGTAGGGGAAGGCTGACCCGCATCGTGGCTTGCGAGCCTGACAGTTTGAGCAACAGTTTGTAGATGACATGTGCCCACCTTATAGCGTTCGGCTTGAAGTGAGTGAGTGACTTGAATCTCAGCATGACTTTGTCGTAGCATATGGAGAGTCTTATGCTTCGGGCCGAAAAGACTAGTAATGCTCTAAGGTACCGTCTTGAGAATGGTGGTGAGGCTTGAATCTCAGTACACTGATAATATGTCCCGAGTGCACGGGACGTGCGACTGGATGTGCCAACGTTTGTGGTGAATGATGCTTAAATTGCACGTTCTATTACCATTATTGTACGTTAGGGGCGCAAATGAAGCCCTGCGGGCACAGACCGGGCTCGGGCCCCGTGGGCCAGGCCTTTTTTGCTGCCAGACCCAGGCCGAGCCCTTTTCAAACCGGGCCCAGGCCATAGTAAAAAAAGGGAGCCTGTTGGGCCTTTTAGATCGGGCCCAACCAAGCCCCCAACCAGGCAACCCAGCATTTAGGCTGTGCTGAGCATTACCAGCATTAAATGCTGGCGGCCAGCATTAAATGTCGGCTTTTGCCAGCATTAAATGTTGTTCGCAGCCAGCTTTATGTGGGCTTTAATGCTCGACCGGGCCCGGGCCTTGCCCGGGCCGGGCATCAGGCCGGGCCCTGATCATATTTGGGGGTCTGGTAAGCCTCTTTGGGCCTGGCCTGGGCCTCACCGAGCCCAGACTTAATCGGGCTCAGATCCGGGCAGACCCGGGCCGAGCAACCGGGCCCGGGCTAAATTTGCACCCCTATTGTACATGTTGTTCTGCCTGCAGGGAAGAAGCACCGCCGCCCCGGGTGAGGGGCCAGGTCGTTATAATTTGGTCAGCTATTGCTGACTGTTGCTTTGTTTATCATCGTAGGGGTGAAATGTTTTTATATAGGTGCAGTTAAGCCAAGTGGGAAGTAGCAGGCTGAAGCCCTATATACTGTGCCGGCCCTCGAAGGCCATGCGAAGTGTGCTTTTACTGTTTCATGTGTGGCCGACCTCCATGCCGATGTCTGTAAAACACTTATAACTGAGGAAACAGTTGTAAGGCCTTAAAGCCATAACGATTTGTGTATTTGAGTTATCATTTCTGCTTGGGTTTAGTGAACATTTGTTTGGTTCGGTTTTAATCAATTTTTTTAGCTTTCGGTAGAATGCACTCTGAGTTAGGATGTGCAAATAAATTATGGTCTCAATACGTAACTCCGCTAACTGTTTGTAGAATATGACATGGGGCCGCTGCCAGACCTTATGTTATATTTTATGTGACAGATGAGAGTGTTACAATTTAGTATCAGAACCTGTTGTTCGAATTCGTGAGCAAATTCTTTTAAGGGGTTGTGAGCACGTGTATGTGCGCTACCGTTATAACATGAAAAAAATCATGAATGTTCAATTAGGAATGAAAATACACATGTTTGAGGAATCTGCGTGTTTCTATAATTGCTTTTTAGCAATATGTTTAGTCGCTTAATTGTGTGTTTCACCATTATAGATGACTAGGAGTGGTGCAGAGCAATCTTAACGTCAACACTCTGCAGAGAGTAGTGTGCCGGACGACGTGTCTGCAACCCCTCCTACTGAAATTATAAGGCTGGCTGAAGTTGTGTTCGCCATGATAAATGCCCAACCAGGGAGGCAAGTGCAACATCCTGCCTCTGAACTGGGCCAAGTACCGCTTGACGTGGCTTAGCCTATAGTGGCGGATCAAGTAGCTACAGATCCTATGGTGCAAAGAAGATCGATTGAGAAGCAGCTCAAGCATGTGATGAGCTTCAATCCTTCAGTGTTTATGGGATTGGAGTCATTGGTCTTTTTGGTGCAGAAGGCAGCCGTGGTGGAGACGGCTTGGGGCAGGGAACCTCGTGGGGGGTTGCAGAAGCCCGTCCGTGGTACACGAGAAGACGATCGACTTTAACGTGAAGGGAGGCGCATGTGACCAGGATTTGTACTGCTAGGCCAGAGAAATTTAGTCGAGGGTTGGTGGTCGGGGACAACAAGAACAGAGGCCCGGGAGCGGTGGATTGGGCGGCGGCCATGGTGTCCAGAATGTAGGCTGGATGTGATGTCGGCGATGTCTGTGGCGGCACAACGATCAGCACAACGATCAGCACACCAGAACAGAGGCCCGGGGCGGCGGCCTTCCTGCAACAGAAACGAAAGGGGAAGCAGATCCAGCTGATAGAAGCCCTGCGGCACGGGCGAAGGACGGTCTAGAGCGGAGCGGGGCCAGGCGCCGAGAAGAGAACGATGCAGAACAGAGGCCCTGGGAGGAGGAAGATCCAGAGTACTGCAGCGACAGGGTTGTACGGCGTGTCGGGTGTGACACGACGCTGGAAGAGGGCTGCAACGACGAATGGTGCAGCGCTGGAGGCTGCGATGCGGGTTGGGGCGCAATTGGATTAGCCGGTTGCCAGAGGAGGGGGATGACAGATCGGGGCGAATCGAGTACGAAAAGGACACCGGAGGCCGATCCGGTTGCTAGAGGAGGTGGAGCAGGCCGATCTGGTTGCTAGAGGGCTGATCCAGATGCTGGAGGGCAGGACGTGGCGGATCGGCGCTGGCAGCATGATGTCGGAGGCGGATTGGGGTTGGGATGTCGCAAGGGTGAACCGCGCGTCGGCTGAGTCACTTGTCATGCGAAACGATGACAATGATCGGGCCGCTCGTCTTTCGTATGACGACGTGGGATCGGGTGCTGTGTCGCGATGACGTGGGTCGACGCCTATCGGGTGTTGGGTCGCGATGACGCGAGTCGGCGGGGATCGGGTTTGTGCGGGTCAGTGGATTACAGAGTTAGATTTCTGAATTCCTTAGGCAAACTCGTGCACCAGCAACGAGAGCGGGCGGTGCGGCAGGTCGAACCAATTGATACGATCACGAATAAATTTCAGGAGGAATCCGACAAGTGGAAGCGCCGACGGGGGTGAGCTAGAATGAAGGAGGACGAGAAGAGACAAAATTAGGGAGCAACCTTAGAAACTTTCATACATTCCAAGATAAATATTATAAGGTCTGTCGGCCCTCTTATAGTGACGAGGAGCGAATATAAAAAGAAATACTAAAATTAGAAAATACTGAAAATTCGGAAATACTAAAATAAAAAAATACTAAAAATACTAAAAATACATCAACAAACATAACAACCTATTTATTATTAAATATTCTCTGCGGTCTCGGCATTGTTGTCACGGCGTCAAGGCGAACCAAGCCGAGCGTCGGGGGCCTTGACGCTTAGGCGACCACAAGGCGAGCAAGTCGCAAGGCGTCAATTTACTCAATTTTTTTTTAAAAAAAACAGACTATAGACTGCAGTTATTAGTTTTATTATTATAACCGCAGTTTATAGTGGATTATAGACTGCGGTTATTATAATAACCGCTGTCTTAAAACCTACCTAGTGGACTTTAGACAGCGGTTATTATAATAACCGCTGTCAAAACCTCTTTTTTTAAACTTAAAATCAAAAATTTACTAAGTGTCAAACTATCAAATACAAACTCACAGCCACACATATTTGTTCTTCATATCAGTAAGCAATAGCTTTTGATTTATGGGCAGGTAGCAGTAAGAAAAAACAATGTCAATCTACTAAACTACCAAATACAAAGTACAAAGTTACAAACACACAGCCACACATTTTTTTCTTCATAACAGTAAGCAGTAGCTTCTGATATATGGACAGTTAGCACTTAGCAGTAAGAAAAAACAATGTCTTTCAGTAGTTGAATACAGACTTCAGAGAAAGCAGTAACAAAAAAGGGAACACAAAAAATTATAATATAGTATTGTGGTATCCTAAATGTCTCATCCAATGCACAATAATATATTAGAATGAATAATATTTTTTTTAAAAAATATTTAAAAATCATAAAAGATTAACTAGAATCATCATCTAGTAAGTCGTCATTTGCATTGCATGTGCTTGGTTGATTTGAGGTACTTGTCTTTTGCCCATATTTATCTTAAATATTTTCATCATCATTGATAAAGTAAAAATGATCGAAATCTTCATACTCTTCATCCAATAGTTGACGATTAGCTCCAGCTCTACTTCGTAAATTTCGAGCCTCAGTTCCAATAACACTCTCTACAGCTTCCAATGTGAGATTATCATCTTCAAAAACTAGTGCATCCTCTGCTTTGTTCATCATCCACTCACTACTCCAATCTAGCTCATCAAGCTCTAAAAGGTTGTAATTTCTTCCTTTTTCCCGTCTTTCTTGGAAGTGTGCTTGTAAACGACGATTATATTGGATGTATACAAGATCACTAAGCCTTTGATGCTCCATTCTATTTGTTTTTTTGGTGTGAATCTGAATCAAGATAAATGGAAACTTATTAGTCAATATAAAATTTTTAATTTTTATATTGAATATTTGTATACTTACAAACTCAAAAGTACTCCAATTGCGCTCACAACTAGAAGAAGAACAACATAAGCCAAGTATGCGTAATGCTATCTTTGTAAGGTCAACATTCGATCCTCCATGTGCACCCCACCAATTCACTATTTATTTAAGAGTTAAGACAAATATAAATTATTTGACATATAAATAATTTAAGAAGAAATAAAAGTCTAATCAATTCTTACTTGGATTTAAGGTGTTTCGTTGCCTAATAGCCATAGACTTTCCAAAATTATTTCGAGATGCTTTGTAGTTAGTGTATTGCTCTGCAATCTTGTCTTGCAATTCTTGATCGGACACTAGTCTTGCAATAACATCATTGAAAGCATCTTGAAATTTTCAAGTATCATCATTATGTTTTTCCTCGTATTCAAAATATTTACTTGCATTTAGAAACAAAGCTGTCCTATACAACTTTTGCTCCATTTGATTTGTCCACATATTTTCAACAATGTCAATAATCTTTTTAAATAATCTTTCTTTGTTATCAAAATGATCTTTGATTTTTTGTTTAGGTTCTTCCATTGCCACATATACTTCAGGCATAGCCGGTCTTACATCTACATCTACTAATCGGAAAACAGCAATCAGTGACTTTCCTCCTTTTAGACAATCTCTTACTCCATTCCAAAAAACGGTTGAAAGTATTATTTGAACAACTTGTTTTCCTGCTTCCGTTTTTGTCGAATTAACGACATTCCACGAAGCCGACACAAAAAATAATCTCAGCTTCTCCTCATGCTTAAACACACTTTGTAGAGTAAGTAATGATGTTGCAAATTTAGTCACTGAATGTCGCACTAGATCACCACCTGTTAGAAAGTAGCGAAAAAGAAGCGAAAAGTAGAGAACAAGCGGATAAGCTTTTGAATAATTGAAACTTTATTATCCAAAAAAGGTATCTATTACAATGGTATGCCCTCCTTTATATAGAATGGAGGAGAGATGAGAGAATACAAATAAGAGATGTGGGACTAAAATTTACAGGACTAAGCGGACTATACAAAACAAACCGCACAGGCCGCGCGGTTAGATAGCAGGGCTAACCGCACGGCTACCACCAGAGAGGAAGAGAGACCGCCAGAGTAGACCGCCAGACCGCCCGGCCTCCAAGCCAGCTGAGACAAACCGCCAGACCGCGCGGTCTTCAACCCGCCAAGACAAACCGCCAGACCGCCCGGTCACCAACTTCAACACTCCCCCTCAAGCTGGAGCATATATATCGATCATGCCCAGCTTGTCGCAGATGTGGAAAAAGGAAGCGGACACTGGCTTGGTGAAGACATCTGCCAACTCGTTGTCGGAAGTAACAAATGGAGTGCAAATCTGTTTCTTCAATATTTCTTCCCGAATAAAATGACAGTCGACTTCTATGTGTTTTGTTCTCTCACGAAAGACCGGATTTTTGGAAATGTGTATCGCGGCCTTATTGTCACAGAACATAGGAAGAGGATAGTTGTAAACCTCTCCTAAGTCAAGCATGAGAGCCCGCAACCACTTCAACTCACATGTAGTCGATGCCATGCTGCGATATTCCGCCTCTGCACTGGACCTGGAAACGACAGACTGTTTCTTGCTCTTCCAACTCACAAGATTGCCTCCAACAAATGTGCAGAAACCTGAAGTCGATTTGCGGTCCCCTTTGTCATCCGCATAGCTTGAATCAGAGTATGCTTCAACCCTAAGGTGACCATTTTTCTGAAATAGGAGGCCTTTCCCTGGAGCAGCTTTAATATACTCTAATATCCTCAGAGCAGATTGTAGATGACACTCCCTCGGAGCTTGCATGAACTGACTCACCTTGCCAACAGCATAAGAGATGTCCGGTCTGGTTACCGTGAGATATATGAGCTTGCCCACCAGATGCCGGTATCTCGTAGGATCGGAGAGAAGAGGTGAGTCATCTGTCCAAGTTTTGTCTTCTCCAACAGCCATAGGACAACGAGCAGGTTTAGCACCAGTCAGTCCTGCCTCCTTTAAAAGATCAAGAGCATACTTCCGTTGTGAAAGGACCATGGAGTTGGGCTTTCTAGAGATTTCAATTCCCAGAAAGTATTTCGGGGAGCCCATATCCTTTGTGACCAGATGTTGACGAAGGTGTTTCTTGGTCATCAATATCCCATCCTGGTCATCGCCAGTAAGAAGAATGTCATCAACATAAACCGCAAGAACAACAAGACCAGAGGCGGTTTTCCGAACAAACAAGGAGTGATCTGCTGAGCTTCTTGTAAAACCAATGGCCGCAACAATGCCACTGAACTTGTCAAACCAGGCACGAGGACTCTGCTTGAGGCCATAGATAGCCTTCTTGAGCCGGCATACCCGTGTCTCCCCCTGAGCAACATACCCAGGAGGTTGCTCCATGTAAACATCCTCCTGCAGATCACCATAGAGGAAGGCATTCTTAACATCGAGCTGCGAGATAGGCCAATCCCTGTTGACAGCCACAGAGAGAAGAACCCGAATAGTGCTGAGACGAGCCACGGGAGAGAACGTGTCAAAATAATCAATCCCATAAGTTTGGGTAAAACCCTTGGCAACCAGGCGAGCCTTATAACGATCTACACTGCCATCCGGTAGAAACTTCACCACGAAGACCCAGCGACAGCCAACAACATCTGTGCCGAAGGGAGGAGGAACAAGGGTCCAGGTACCCCGTTCAGTGAGAGTAGCAATCTCCTCATCCATGGCAACTTTCCAATGAGGAATAGTAAGGGCCTCCTGGTAGGAACGGGGGGTGGCAGTGGCCGAGATAGCCAGTGCAAAAGCTCGGCGAGCAGGGGTAAGACGAGCATAGGAAACAACTGCAGCAAGCGGGTGTTGGGTACAAGCCCGAACCCCTTTGCGAAGAGCAATCGGGAGATCCAGGTCAGCAGGCGCCTCAGTATCTAGGTCAGCAGGCGCCTCAGTATCCAGGTCAGCAGGCGCCGCAGTATCCGGAGTATCCGTGGTGGAGAGAGCTGGCCCGGGAGTAGAGAGAGATGGCAGCGGAGTGGAGGGATAAAGCGTAGTAGAGGGAGGAGATGATGAGGATGGGGAAGATGGTGGAGTGGGTGGAGAGGGCGGAACAGCAGTGGGAGCAGAGGGAATAGATGGGTTGGGATGAGAAGTAGGGGCAGGAGGAGTAGAAGAGGAAGCGGGAGAGAAGTAAGAGGCATTGGCAAAGAAGGTGACATCCGCAGAGACAAATTGCTTGCGGGTAACAGGGTCAAAGCAGCAATATCCTTTCTGAGTGGGAGAGTAGCCCAGAAAGACACATTTGGTGGCACGGGGGGAGAGTTTGTCACGGGTGGCAGCGGGAGAGTGCACAAAAGCGGTGCACCCAAAGATGTGTAGAGGAAGAGGAAAGGGATCCTTGTCTGGATAAAGAATGGAGAAGGGGGTAGCACCGTGGAGAACTGTGGAGGGAAGGCGATTGATGAGATAGCAGGAGAGGAGGACAGCATATCCCCAATAGGAGCGAGGAACATGCATTTGAGCCATCATAGTGCGAGCGATATCAAGGAGGTGACGGTTTTTGCGTTCTGCCACCCCATTTTGTTGGGAGGTGTAGACACAACTTGTTTGACGAATAACACCATGGTGAAGACAAAAGGAGGAGAAGTCGTGGCTAAGATACTCCGTAGCATTGTCAGAACGAAGGAGTTTAATAGACGTATCAAACTGAGTCTTAACCATAGAATAAAAGGAGGTCCAAACAGAGAACAGCTCGGAGCGATCTTTGAGAAGATATACCCATGTACATCGAGAGAAATCATCAATGAAGGTGACAAAATAGGAACTACCCCGACCGATGGTGAGGTTAGGAGCGGGTCCCCATATGTCAGAGTGAACGAGGTCGAACGGACGGGAAGAGCCCCGACTTTGCGTTGGGGGGAAGGATGAGCGGTGATGTTTGCCAAGTTGACAGGCATCACAGTTTAGAGAAGGAGGATGAGGAGGGAGGTGCGGCAAGAGCTGGCGGAGAATTCGGGGAGGAGCATGTCCAAGGCGAAGATGCCATTGGAGAAGATCTGTAGAGGAGGAGGAGAAGGCGGAGAAAGCAGAAACGTTGTCGAGGAAGTAGAGGCCACCACTCTCAGTCCCGGTAGCAATCGTCCGGTGGGAAACCGGATCCTGAAAAGTACAAGAGCTAGGGGTGAATATGACAGAACACCGTAGTTGCTTGCATAAAGAAGTAACCGATAATAAGTTGCACGGAAACTTGGGCACATAGAAGGTATCAGCCAGGCAGAGAGAGGGAGTGACTTGAACCATGCCCGTCCCATGGACCGGGGAGGGAGATCCATCAGCAACAATGACCGGGGGCAACTGAGCATGCGTGTCAAGAAGAGAGAAATATTGAGGATTTCCAGTCATATGATTGGTTGCACCAGAGTCGATGAGCCATCTGCCATGAGTAACAACATGAGCACTACCAGAAGAGGTGACCACGGAGGCGGACAGGCCTTTGGAGGGAAAAGCCATGGAGGCAAGAGAGGAGCAAGCCGCGACGAGAAGAACAAGCCGCAAGAAGAGAAAAGAGCACCAAGCCGGGCGAACAGAAACAGGTCGGGCGGCTAGGAAGGCCGCTACCAAGCAGGAGAGCAAAGCAGAGGGAAAGAAGTCGCACGGCTTGAAAAAGTCGGGCGAACAGAGGAGAACAGGTCGCACGGCAAAAGATGAGGCCGGCGCGACTAGCAAGCAGGAACGGGTAGAGGAGAATAACAAGTAGCGCGAACAGCAGCGGCTAGCAAGAGGCCAAAGGCACAGCGGGGAAGAGGTCGCGCGGACTGAAAAGGCCGAGCGAACAGAAGAGAGGAGAAGGGCAGGTGACCGCGACCAAGATGCGGGTGAGAAAGGAACAACCCGCACGGTCAGGCAGACCACAGCAGCAAACCGCGAATATAGGGGCAAGCGGATAGGGAGAAGAAGTCCGCAGCGGGTAGACACAAGCCGCAAAGACTAGGAGACGCAAGAAAGAGCAAGGAGCGCGGCGACAAGGAAACAGGTCGCTGCGAAAAGGCACCAGGAGAAGAGAACAAGAAGCAAGCCGCGCGAACAGGGCAGCGGTCAGAAAACAAGCCGCGCGGATAGAAACAAGCCGCGCGGACAGAGAAGAAGGCAAGTCGCGAAAGAGGCCGCGGGTAGCGGAAAACAAGCCGCTAGAAGCAGAGAGCGCACAGAATCAGGAGGAAAAGACCGTGCCCTCTGATACCATGTTAGAAAGTAGCGAAAAAGAAGCGAAAAGTAGAGAACAAGCGGATAAGCTTTTGAATAATTGAAACTTTATTATCCAAAAAAGGTATCTATTACAATGGTATGCCCTCATTTATATAGAATGGAGGAGAGATGAGAGAATACAAATAAGAGATGTGGGACTAAAATTTACAGGACTAAGCGGACTATACAAAACAAACCGCACAGGCCGCGCGGTTAGATAGCAGGGCTAACCGCACGGCTACCACCAGAGAGGAAGAGAGACCGCCAGAGTAGACCGCCAGACCGCCCGGCCTCCAAGCCAGCTGAGACAAACCGCCAGACCGCGCGGTCTTCAACCCGCCAAGACAAACCGCCAGACCGCCCGGTCACCAACTTCAACACCACCTATAGTAGTACTTATTGCATCAAGTAAACATGTGTGTCTGTAGATGAAATTTGTGATCATGATTGCCTTTCTTATAACAATTTTGTTCTATTTTAGTTTGCATATATCCTCTAGCATAAGATCAATACAATGAGCTGCAGACGGAGTCCAAAATAATATTGGTCTTCTCTCCATTAAAATTTTACCAGCTGCCTTGTAATTGGAAGAATTGTCAGTCACCACCTGCATACAAGACATACAATATAACTTTGTAATTTGTATATATTGAAAGTTGTAGTCTTGTAGACTATGACTATTAACATGAAATATGAAAATTTGTGAAAATTAGTGAGACTAAAAAATTTACCTGAACAACGCACTCAACTCTTATCTCTCTAATCTTACGATCAAGCAACTCAGATAACATTGCAGCATCTTGAATATGACTGGATGTATCTACGGAACCCATAAAATAGGATCCTTCTGGACAGTTGACAAGGAAATTGATCAAATGTCTACCTCTCTTGTCTGTTCAACCATCTGACATAAGTGTGCAACCATATCTCCTCCAGTATGCTTGATAAATTGTTTTCATCTCTTTAACTTTATCCTTTGTGTTCGATAACAATGAGACTCTCAAATCATGATAACTAGGGCCTTTATAACCAGGCTCATACTGTCCGACTGCTTCAAGCATGACTTCAAAACTTCGTGCCTTTGCGTCATTGAATGAAATTCCACACTCATAGAACCAATCGGCAACATAACTATCATCTCTTTTCTTTTCTTCTGGTGACCTAAAACATCTCTTGATAGTAGTTTGTGACACGCCTTTAGCACATGTATCATCTACTACATCTTCAGGAGCACGCCTCACATGAGCATCCATAGGGCTCCTTTTTTGTGACAAGTGGATTACTTTTCTCTTTTTGACACTTCTCTCAAAACATGGGACAAATGACTATTTAACAGTAGAAAATGTCGGGGATACATTATGTGATCCTATTGGCTCTTTTTCTTGTTCACTTTCATTGTCATCATCAGCAGTCAGATGTAAAGTCTCCTTTTTTTACCATTTAGAGCTGAATACATCTCAGCTGCTATTTCAGAAGTAGTCTTAAAACATTTGAGTACATCTCCATACCCGCTGCATAAGTGTTGCTTCAACCTTTTAATACCACCTTTTATTAATCTATCACACAAGTTACATTTAACTGTATTTTTATCTTTTATGTCGGGCCAATGACTATATTTTCAATCAGGAACATTTGACTTTGCTTTTCTTTTAGGATCTGTTTTGGGAGTAAGGTCATTGCTATCAATGGATGGAGCAAGACTGATGTTGTTTTGGTCTTCCATCTTTCACCAACAGGACCTATAGATTGTATAGTTAGCTCTGAACATTGAAATAATATTACAATGTATAATTTAAAGAACTATCAAATAAATTGCAATCTGCGATTATTCTACACAAGTAACAATTTAAAGATCATTTGAAGTATAAATTATAAAAAATTAAAGACCACTGTCATTTACAAGAGTAAAGAAGATAATTTTCATTTGTTCTACTTCTACTTCTAATCTTCTATACAAGACTACAAGTATTAAGTTAGTCACTTAGTCAAACACAATTATTTATTATATAAGCACAAATCTTATTTCTAATATTATCTATTTTCTTCGGCGAAAATTATTTCACTTCATTATATATCTGCAATAAAAAAAATTGTTAAAATCAATTCATCATAATTATTATGAATTTATCACTTACTAATCTACTTATCTACATGCTCCTAACTTACCAATAATGATATTGACACACTTTTAAGAGCATCAACTATGTCAATCATGTAGGAGATGATATAGTACCCACATTGAATACTATCCGGTTTTACTGGGCACTAAAAAATTAAACAATTTGTCAGTATTTTAATTACAAATTTTTAAATATTTAAAAATTTAGAATACATAAACTCATTTTGGCTATAAGTCTATAACTTACCGGCTTCCACTTTAAAATATTTGGTTTGCGGAAATTTGTTTGTCGATCTTTTGCTAAATCCTTAAATGCATTTCATAAAATATTTAAAAAATTAGTTCATAGTCAAATCTGAGTTCCAAATAGGAAAATAAGTAAATAACTAATTAATAAACTTACTTTGTAATGACATTTTTAATATCATCACGAATGTCATGACTTAGGGGATCAAACCAATAAACTGTATTATTATCATAATCAATAATAAGCAACATCCAATATTCTCTGTAAAACAAATAAAAATTAATAGCTTAACTAGAATAAAAAATGGTAATAATCATTGATATAAAGAATTAAATATAGAGAATTAGAGATATTTCATACTTACAATCTATGATAGGACACAAATAATAAATATTTTGATTGAAGTTGACTAAGTCTGTTTTTTAGATTATCAACTCTTGCCTTTGAATTAGCCTTGGCATATGGATCATCAAAATAACAAATGACTACTGAATTATGAAAATATACATCTCTATTATATGTAAATTTCTTCAATTAAGAATCTATGTACCTGCAATAAAACATGTAAATTCAAAATCAATTTATATACTAATAAAAAATTTTAATTTCTTAATAATTGATATTCAGTAGTCAGTACTCACCCAATCCATGCGAATATGATATTAACTCTAATTTTTTTCAAATCTAGAAAATCGTGCAACTCTGATACTTCAAAATATGTACTTGTTGATTTAACACCCCCAAATACTGTTGAATTTAACACGAGAGTTATTGCTTCATTTTCATTCACATTCATAGTTATGAAACCGGAAAACATTACAATGAAGTCATTTGTAGTCTCCATAGCCTGTGAAAAATGAAAATATAAGAATTAATATTTTGAACATTAATATTGATTATTGAATTCTTGATTACGTAAAAAGTAAAAAATAATATTATAATACCGGAGAAGGTAAACGTTCATGTGATGTCTCATTTTCAAATAACCTGGTTTCATGCTCTGTTTCATGCTCCAGCTGAGAAACAAATAAATAAATAAATTATTTATTACATGCGCAACAAAAAGAGAGCATAACATTTCATAAAAGTATAAATAATTAAATATATAAACATAATAATTAATAATACCTGAGAAGCATGTGAAGTTTCAGTTCTAGCTCTAGCACTAAACATGCGCATAAGTTCTTCAATTTGATTCTTTATACTACTTATCTCGGTTTCATGCGCTTGTTGTTTCTCTTGTTGCTGTTGACTCCATGGTTGTTCTTGTTGGCTCCACAATTGTTGTTGTTATTGTTGTTTTTGGCTCCATAATTGTTGTTGCTCTTGTTATTGTTGGCTCTATAATTGTTGTTGCTGACTCAATCTTTCTTGAACCATATCTTCGACATCTTCAATGTGAGCTACTGATGTCCTCCGGCTCCGCCTATCATCTTGAAAAAACTTATAATGGTGGAAAACTTGCCACCAGCTCTAACTCTACTCGGATGTTCTTGGCCTAAAACAGAAGCAAGGATGTCATCTCTTCCCTGTGACACTGTTTCAGCACTCTGGGATTCTTGGCTCGACAACTCATCCTTAAAATAAGTAATATAAATTAATTTCTTCATTACAGATAAGAAATTATACATTTATAATTCGCAAACAATATTATTATTGAAGTATTGATAATTTATAAATGAATAAATGAAACATTTAAACTTACTATTTTAGATGCCAACTCAGCTGCATCTGTACTAATGTATTCAACGCTCTTTCTTTTATAAACGACTTTTCATAACTCTGCATGTTAAATTGCTGCAGATGCCCCTTGTTCAATCTTGACAATAAAATAAAAGTAAAGTATCATTTTAATTATTTAGAAAATCAATATTTACAATAAAAAATACGAGAGAGATATAAAGTAAATAATACCATTCTTTTTTCTAATCCAGAATAACTCATTTTCGAAGTAGTATGAATGGAATTTTGTGTTTTTGCTCTTGTTGTATTAACCTTACTTTTTTCCTACACAAATAAATATTTGTTAATACTTATATTGATTATTAGTTATAAAGATAAAGAATGATATAAAACATTGAATTTAATAAGAAGTTAAGAACACATAACATATATTTTATAGTGGTGCGATGGTCGACAAAAACTCTTCAGTCTTCGGGAGTAATAAAGTTATACTTGACAAGAACATTGTATCGATGCTCCAAATCAACATCTTTTACAAAAGTGATAAAGAGTTTAGATTTTCAAGTTCTCCAAATTTCACATATGCTTTTCAGTAATGCTTTGCGTTAACCATCAATATTATCAAAATAAATCTGAAAATAATAGACAATATCAATTAAAAATTAACTAAAACACCATAGTTATGTAATCACTATTCACTAATCATTGAAAACAAAGTCACGTACTGTTAATTCTGGCCATATTTGATCTTTAATTTGTTTGTCAACTTCCTTCCATGCAACAAATTTAATTGACACATAAGATCTCACAAGAGATCCAATAAAACTCATCAATTTATTTGTCTCAGACCCGGGAATAATGCGTCCATCATCACTCACAGAAATATAAAGTTTTTTCCCCGCTAGCCTAAGCTTATTCAATTCGTTCATTTTCGTAAAATCTCTTCTTGACTTTGATGAAGATCCCTTATCAGCCATTTTACTGCAATAAGAAAACCATAAAAAAACCTAAACCATCCAAAAACTATAAACCAAATTTATAAAATAGAGTAAAGACATTGAGCTACTACCAGTCTACCACACAATCAGTCAATCACACATAAAAATATATATGTTACTATGTTACTATGTTAGTGTAATATTTCAGCTAATATATAGAGTTAGTATGTTTTTAGGATATCTAATACAAAAATGCATATTTCGTTGTTTATAAGTTATAATTTATACACATTTAGCATAGCCAATACATGAGATTGGAAGATTCAGTAGGTGTCTGCTAGGCGGCTACACAATGTTTATAGTTTATACTACTACTACTAATAAAGAGTTAAAAACATTATAGCAAAGAGATCAAAAGTTCAAAACTGAAAAAGGTCATAAAAAAATATACCTAAGTGAGAATATGAGATTTGTCGAAGAAGAATCTTCAAATCGAAGCAAAGAAGAGCAAGGACTCAAGAAGAGCAGAAACTCGAACAAAATCGCCTTTAGGGTTTTACAGAAAGAGAAGCGTCTGTAAGAACCAAAAAGTCGAGGTAAAACGAGATTTTTACGGTTCACGATTTAAAATAGATAGTATAGACTGCGATTTCTATACCAACCGCAGTCTATTGTATGGTTCACGGTCTGCGGTTGTTACAACCGCAGTCTATTCTATGTTAGAAACTTAGAATACACTTCGGTTTATATATAAACCGCAGTCTATTCCCTGCGGTTATTCAGGGAATAGACTGCGGTTTATATATAAACCTCAGTGTATTCCCTGAGCCTTAGAATAGACTATGGTTTATATATAAACCGCAGTCTATGATAGAATAGACTGCGGTTTATATATAAACCGCAGTCTATGATAGAATAGACTGCGGTTTATATATAAAACGCAGTGTATTGCCATATTTGTTTTTTTTAAAAAGGCGCTCATCGCCTTTTTAACCTTTTTAACAATTGGGCGTCAGGACGCCAAGGCGTCCCCTAGGCGACGCCTAGGCAACACCATGACAAGAATGGGTCGCAGTGGGCCCTTGCGATATACGCGCCTGACGCGTGTAGACTTGGCATGATGGTTTGTCGTCGTGTAGTTTCGTAACATTTGGACCCGTAACACTTATACTTATTTAAAACAGTGTCTGCTCACTACCCCTATCCTATCTTTGCCCAATTTTTGCGTGCCGTTTATAATTGAGACCAATGCACCGACATAGGTCGTATTAGTGCATCATAATAAGCCAATAGCTTATTAGAGCAAAAAACTAACACTTCTTATGTATAAGAAATTCGCGTATGTCCGAGAAATGTATGTCATCATAATAGCCGACGTCAAATGGAGACAATATTTACTTGGACACTCATTCACTATTTTAACAGATTATCAAAGCCTTCACCATCTATTAAGGCTTCATTTGTTTCAGCGGTGGCGGATCGATCCCGCGGGTGGAAACGGAGTGTTCGAAATGGAGGGGGGAGGTGACTGCTCCAAACGGAGCTTTTTGGGGCGTTTCTCATGGTGGGCGGGTGGAAACGGAGCAAACGCCACCGGAGGTTCATTTGTTTTCCCGCCTTCCGGTGGCGTTTGCCCAAAACGGAGCTCCGAAAAGCCCAAACAAATAGAGCCTAAAGCAAGATCTCCACATACCAGATCAACATATTTTTTTCCAAATTGCTTGATTATGATTATACCATACAGTATAAAGCTGGAAAACAAAATAAGGTTGCTTTATCCGGAGTCACTTTAATCCCAAATACTGCCCCTAATATGAGCCTCCGTTTGTTATCCGTTTCAACTACCTCCATATTAGAAGGATTGGAAATGGATTATGCCAATGACTCCAACACACAAACATTAATCAGTACACTTAAACAACTGCCATCCACAATTCCAGATTGGGCATTCTAGGCTAAAGGCACATTACACAGATTACAGAATCAATTTTACTGAAAACACATGCATGATGAAAAAAATGTTAATCAGTGCGACTTATGTCAGCGAGCAAAGGCTGTTAATCATTTACCTTATGACTTTCTCTAGCTTTTACTCACACCCAATAAAATCTGGTCAGATTTGTCCATGGATTTTATTACCCGTTTATCAAATACTTAAACCTATACTATTATCATGGTGGTGGTCGTTCCGTTTTCCAATTGCGTGCACCTTGTCCTTATCAAGAGTCCCCTTACTGGCCCCATTGTGGCAACCAATTTTTTGTAAACTGTAAGCATGCTTCACAGACAAGCCGGATCAACTCTATTTGATCGTGATTTACTATTTTAAGTAACTTTTGGACTGAACTCTTTAAACATCAGACACATTTGAAATATAGCTCACACTATCACCCGCAAACAGATGGTCTCACAAAAAGAACAAGTAGATGCCTTGAACAATATGTATGACTATTTTCCCATCAAAATCCAAAAACATTGTCTTTCTACTTTCGTTTTGCTGAATATCATCCTTACACCACTTTTAATTCATCGACCAACATGATTCCCTACGAAGTCATGTACGGTCCTGGTTTTCTCTCTTCTTGTGCAGGTACAACAAAAAATGAAGTAGTAGAGGAAACATTGCAAAATAGGGATGAAATATTGCGACAAGTCAAGAAAATTTTTGAGAATTCACAGCAAAGAATGAAGCTCTACACAGACAAAAACCCTAGGATTTGACACTTCAAATGGGGGACTGTACTACTCAAGTTGCGCCCTTACCGACAACAAACACTATCAAAGACCCTCAACAGAAAGCTGAATTTAAAATACTACGAGCCCTTCTATATATCCGGTATAATACGAGTCATGGCCTATCTCTTGGATTTCCGACGAGAAACCAAAATACATCCATTGTTTCATGTTTCATTATTGAAACCTTATGTCGGCACTGCCCCATCAGAATATGTTCTCATCATACACTTGATGCTTAAACACGTAATATTTGAGCCAACAACTATTTTAGTGAAGTATTTTCTTATATAAACGTTATTAGGTTTTGTAATAAGTAAGATTTGAGTTAATGATAATTTTACAGTTCATCTCTTTCCCTCCTGTTCAATCTCTTGTCCCCGGCCACCTCCTTCTCAGTCCTTCCCGCTAGTGAGCTAATATTACTTGGAAAGTTCCAACAGTTAGGCATGCTGCCAGCATTCATCCTGAGCCAGGATCAAACTCTCCATGAGATTCATTGTTGCATTCTTATAGCTTCCTTATTCGTAGACAAAGCTGATTCAGAACTATCTTTCATTCCAAGGCCGAAGTCCCGTATCCATACGCTTCATATTAGCGTGGAGTTTGCTCCCAGCAATATAGTCATCTCTACCCTATCACGTCAATCCCACAAGCCTCTTATTCATTCTCGTTCGATCACGGCAGGGGAGCAAGTCCAAATAAAAAAAAACTCACATTGGAGTCTAAGGCTCTGTTTGGGACTAAGGAGGCGATAGAAAAAGTTTTATTCTCACTGCCACAACTGTTCTTGAAGGGTTTGATTTTTCAGTTGTGGGAAAAGTATTTGTGCCAAAAAGTTGTTTTCATGACTTTTTGAGAAGCAGCGAACTCTCATTTTCAGGAGCTTTTTGTGTTTTCATGTTTTTTCTTCCCATAGGTCAACATCCGACTACTTTTCTAACAACTCTAATCCCCGTACAAATTTTCCACCACTACTTTTCCAATATCGATCACCACCATCCCAAAGAGTCACCACCATCCCAAAGAGTCACCACCAACAAGGAGTAATTTGGAGTTTTATTGAACAGCTGAATGAAGATGGTTAATGCTGTGTACAGCAGTAAGAAAAGCAGTAGTGCAAAATATAAATGGAGCACCATCAGTAATATTTCTCCTTTCCCTTCCATCATCAATTGGTGATTCTTTAATTGCGCAAGATTCAGGATAATTGTCTTTTGCGATATGAATCATACATTTCTTTCCTGTGAATATTAGGTTCATATTTATAATCGAAAGTTTCTGTCCATGATTTGGTAGGGAAAAATCTATTAAAGAAAGCACCCGACCTCGTGCTGATATCAAATTAATTAGTTGAGATTTCGTTTCCAACGCCTCCAAGAATTTGACTTTCTTCCTGTCCTGCTCGCATCGCCCCGTATAGTAGTTCTTTGATTTTCTAATTCGCTGCGATTTGGAATCGCTGCTCCGATCTGGAATTGCAGGTCGGGAGAGATGGAGCATGAGTAGGTGAGATGGAGTGGTTGGGTTACTATCCGGCAAGTCGGGAGAGATGGCGCGGACAAGTTTTCGTGTTTTTTTTACGTGAGATGCTTAGAGGTCGGGGAGGACAACGTGAGGGGAAAGATTTCTTGAATGCCTGGGCGTGATTATTCTGATCGGTAGGATCCGTTTGAATTTAAAATGAACTGCCGGGATGAAACAGATGGTGTTATAAGGGTGTTATAAGTGCCTGGCCTTGAAGGGCCTGAATACTGCTCATGAATCGAATTGAATCTGGAAAAAAATAGTAAAACAATCACTTAAAATTTTAATTTTCTATTCGCGCTCTCTAGAGTACAGTTCAAGTGATGGGTTATCTTTATATATTTCATTGAATCGGCCTTTCATTTCATCACTACAAGAAAATTAACATCTGAGCATTGTATAATCCAATAAGTGCGGCATCATTACCCTAAGCTTCTTCACTGTCTCTAAGATCTGATAAAAAATTTCTCCAAATCATGAAAATCTCTCATTTGTCTTTCATTTAATTTTGTACGGCGCTTATAACTTGATCTCATTTTTTTAAAAGTTTTAGAATTTTCCTCCCTGAAATTTGCTGACATTGCAGGGACCAGAGATTCGAACTGGGTTCTTGAAAGATGAAAAACCCATTCATCTTCAACAAGGGCAGGAAATAACCATCACCACTGACTACAACATAAAAGGCGATGAGAGGATGATATCCATGAGCTACAAAAAGTTAGCCCTGGACATGAAGCCAGGAGGCATCATTCTGTGCGCTGACGGCACCATCACCCTCACCGTCCTATCATGCGATGAAGAGCAGGGCCTGGTTCAGTGCCTATGCAATAATTCGGCCGTCCTCGGGGAGCGAAAGAACGTCAATCTCCCTGGCGTCATGGTCGACCTGCCCACACTGACCGAGAAAGACAAGGAGGATATCCTACAGTGGGGCGTTCCTAACAAGATCGACGTTATTGCGCTGTCCTTCGTGCGCAAAGGTTCGGATCTCGTTGAGGTCCGGGAGCTTCTTGGAGCCCATTCCAAAAAAATCATTCTCATGTCAAAGGTATGCTATATATATAGAATCATATCATATTCAACTTCGGTTTGTCAATTGATTAACAAAGATACAAGAATTTATAATTTAGAAGGAAGAATTAAGAGTTCCTATTACTATATCATAGCCTATTTAACATCTTATAATTGGGACCCTTTCGGACTATTTTTTTATTTACTTTATTCTTTCCTCTTATTTTTTTTATTTTAGATTTTTGTAGAATTATTTTACTTACTTTTTTTTTGAATTGTTAATTTATTATTATTACTTTTTAAGTTCTTGGTTTTTTTAATAACATTAGATAACACAAATATCTAAATAGTTTTCCAAAGTGTTTTAAAAATGGGGCTAAACCGACCGGTTCAACTGCTTGAATCGTGAACCGGTCCAAGTGAGCATTAGGAACCGCCCCAATCTCGAACTTCCATGGGACCGGTGAAAACCCGGCCAAACTATTGACCCGCTAAATTATAATCGGATTTTGTTAACTGGGTGAGCTTTTTATTTCTTGCAAAATTGTGTTGGGTAAGGATGAAACCCTAAACTAATCAGGCTTTGATAAAAAACCCACCCACCACTAGCAGGTCACCCTGTAATTAAGTTGTTATAAACCTATAAATGTTTTGATATAATATAATGATATATATAATAATTATATAAAAAATATTATATTTATGAATATATCCATTAATATATATATTATAACAGTTCAACTCCTGAGGAACCGGATTGATAGATTGAACCTTGAACTACTTGCTCCGGTTGAACATAGTGTGGTTCAACATCTGGTCCGGTTCTTAGAAACTCATAATTTTCTGATATTTTAAATAATAGAAAAGTTAAATTAAAAATAAATAAATTATATTTTGATAAAATAGCCCAGAAATAAAAACTTAAAACTTTATATATTATTTGAAGTATAAAATGAAAAATATTAAATTTGATGTGATGCAGGTGGAGAACCAAGAAGGTGTTGCTAACTTCGACGATATTCTTACCAACACGGATGCTTTCATGGTGGCACGAGGAGATCTGGGCATGGAAATACCAATCGAGAAGATCTTCTTGGCACAGAAACTGATGATATTCAAGTGCAACATGCAAGGAAAGCCCGTAGTCACCGCCACCCAAATGCTCGAATCCATGATCAAATCCCCGCGCCCCACCCGTGCTGAAGCCACCGATGTTGCAAACGCCGTTCTCGACGGCACCGACTGCGTCATGCTCAGCGGCGAAACGGCGGCTGGAGCTTACCCGGAGCTCGCCGTTCAAACCATGGCCAAAATTTGTATGGAAGCCGAATCCTACTTGGACCACCGATCCGTTTTCAAACTGATAACCGCAGGAGCTCCGGTGCCCATGAGCCCAATCGAGAGCCTCGCTTCATCGGCTGTTCGAACCGCCAACTCCTCCAAAGCTTCTCTCATCCTCGTCCTCACCCGTGGCGGAAGCACAGCGAAATTGGTGGCGAAATACCGCCCTTCGATCCCCATCCTCTCCGTCGTCGTCCCGGAATTGAAGACCAATTTCTTCGATTGGTTCTGCAGCGATGAATCTCCGGCGAGGCACAGCCTTGTCTACAGAGGATTGATACCGATGCTCTGCACTGCGACCGCCAAGGCGTCGAGCTCCGAGGCCACCGATGAAGCCGTTGGGCTGGCCATCGGACATGCCAAGGAGACCGGGCTTTGTCGGACCGGCGACTCGGTTGTGGTGTTGCATCGTCTCGGAGAGTCTTCCGTCATTAAGCTTCTCACCGTGAAATGATGATTGGAGTAGTTGATTCTATTTATTATTTTTCTACCTCTATATTTTGGTTATATATAGTACACGCATGTAGACAATATTGAACTAAAGCGTGATTTTTGTTTTATAACTTTTTTCTCCTTTAGTTTTTGTTTGTTTACCATTGCATGAAATGCTTACTAGAGTTAATTAAATATAAATTTGAACGCTAATCACTAGCTCAATTATGATTTAAACATAAAAAATTAACCTGTTTTTATTTAATCAATGACGTGATTATTACTAATTTTTATTAGAATAGGCTGATTGTATTTTAGAATAAGAGTATTTATGGTTTATCAAACCATTTTAGAGTCTTAACATTTTGATTATTACAACTGCAAATTAATAATGGTATTTAACATTTAATTATTATTTTCAAACATATTTTATCTTTCTGGTTTTATTAAATTAGAATGATGGGTTTAAATAAAAGTAGGGTGCATTTGGTGTTTTAGAGGGTGTAAAGTGCCAAGGTTTTAAAATGAGTGCGTAAGATGTCAAATCCCCCTAATTTGGGGTGCAAAGTGTGAAAGCTCCAATAACAAAATAAGCACAAACTAATTATTGCTTTAATAACAGGTTCAAGTCACATTAATCTAATTTAAAATTTTAGATTTATCATTAGACTTCAAGTAATATTCTGATTTTTATTGGGTCACTAGAACTCCAGTCAGCTCAATAAAAGAAACCCAAATTGTGTAACCTCATATTCGTTGGGTGGAACCTAGATTCCAAAACGACCAGGGTTGTGCTAGCCTTGGGCTATAACTTTAGGTTAAAGGTCGGGTCACCAACAGATGGGCGAGAGGGTTCCCGCCCATGGCGGGCGAGAGGGTTCCTGCCCATGGCGGGTGAGAGGGTTCCCGCCCAGGACATGCGAGAGGGCTTGCGCCAGGGTAGGGGGGATCCCCTCAAGGTTGGTATGAGGCAGACAAAAAACTTATAGAGCGGTGGAAGAGCTTTCGCCCAGTGCGGTCTAGGGTAAAATTACCAGATTGCACTCGGGTAAAATTACTAGATTGCCCTCGGGTAAAATTACCAGAATGCCATCGGGGCTGCAGTTAGCCCTTTTTGCACAGCGAAATTACGTTGTTGGTAGATCAGATACTGAAAATCTATAAATAGACCCACAGAGTATCTCAGAAGGTATGTTTTCATATTTTCCTAAGTCCCTTAGTGCTTTCTGAGGTACTCCTAGCCCAGCAACTGGCTTCAGAGGGGAAGCGCTCAGAGAGCTTCTGGGTTAGATGAGGGACCTCCCAGCTGAGGCTTAGGGGCAGTCCTAGGTTCTTCGCCACTAGCCAGAGGTCAAGATTTAGGAGAAGTAGGTGTTAGCAGCCCCCCAAGGTCCGAACTCTTGTTGAGGCCAGTTTTGGCTTCAACATTTCTGGTGCGGTGATTGTGGACCATAACTGATACAGGAAAATCTCAAGTCAAGTCTCATGGATGGAGATGAAGGAGAAGGAGCTGGCTCGGGAGGTTCTCCCTCTCGGGGAAGTGGGGTGACGTTGGGGATGTTGGAAGACTTCAGGAGAGAAGTCCTCCATACCATCCACTTGCCCTTCTCGGCAAGAGGCGAGTGGGTGACCCCTCAAGTATCGGTGGTGGCCGCTCCATCAGTAGGAGAAAATGCTCCCGGGCAGCGTCCCGGGAAGGAGGTTCCGGCGGTGGTTGTCGAGAGGGATGTCGCAGGGCCGAAGCTGTTTCCCGGGCAGGCTAGTGCGGACAGGGCTAGTGAGCCAAGGTCGCGGGATGAGCCCTCTCGATAGGCTCGGGGAGGGAGCCATTTTAGTGAGCTTATCATCTCGGCTCCGGTCCCCAAGGGGTTCCGGGAGCAAGACATGTCCTACCATACCGGGCGGGACGACCTGGTGCAACATGTGCAGTTGTTCGAGGATGCCGTTTGCATAAAGCAAATGTCAGATGCCTTCAATTGTAGGCTCTTCGCCATCACGTTGATGGAGAAGGAGAGGGATTGGTTCCATCAACTCCCTGCAAGCTCGATTTACTGCTCTGAGGATTTGTGCCGAGAGTTTTTGTTGAGGTTCTCGACGTCAAAGAAGAGGAAGAAGAGCGCGGAGTGCTTGTTTGCCATCAAGCAGAAGCCGGAGGAAACACTGGGACGCTATGTTGATTGGTTCCTGGAGGAGATTCTGCAGGTTCAGGAGATGTCAGGGTATACAATGATGCTTGCCTTCACCATTGGGTTGATGTCAAGCTTCTTTAGCATGGAGCTGAAGAGAGTTCCCCCCTCTCTTTTGAAGAGCTGATGGAGAGGGCGACGAAGGAGATCGAGATCGAGGTGACCAATCCGACGTTTGCCAAGAAGCTGAACAAGTTGGCGGAGGATGATGTGAATGAGTCAGTAGCAGCGAGGTAGAGGGAACAGATAGAGGATAGAAGAAGGGATAAAACCCAAGGATAGGGGCAGCACCAAGGCTGGGGGCAGCACGAGCCGAACAGTAGGTTGGGTTGAAGGCCTCAGGAAGGTCACCCCCAGGGACAGGGTGGTGGTCTCCAAGGAAGCGACAACTTCCGCGAGCAAAGAAGATTCAATCAGCCGGCCTGGAGGCAGGGACAGAGGGCCCCCCTCCCGTCGTAGAAGGAAGCTATGGAGATCGTGAGAGGAAGAGGAGGAAGGAGAGGAGCTCGAGGAAGAGAGAGGAGAAGAGAAGGCAGAGTGGTGTTTGTGACAACCCACATTTTCTCTGCATAAAAGGATATATCCGAGTAAGATGAAAACACGCATCGTGATGCCACGTCGGCGGGGGATAACTGTAGACGTTCAGGCGAGAACAAAACTAAACACCTTTCGAGGAGAATTCCAGAAAAGCTTCCTCGCACTTATCGCTCCGCACAAAAGCCGCGTTCTTCTGCGTAAGATTAGTCAAAGGTGCAGACAATGTAGAAAAACCCTCAACAACCCTTCTATAATAGCCAGCCATCCCTAGGAAGCTCCTTATCTCCTTGGGAGTGGCAGGCCTATTCCAATCCATGAAAATATCTATCTTCTCAGGGTCCACAAAAATTCCATCCTTATTAACCACATGACCCAGAAACGAAACCTGAGGAAGCTAAAACTCGCACTTACTTAGTTTGGTATATAAATTATGCTCCCTTAAGGTAGACAAAATTAGACGCAAGTTCTGGGCATGCTCTTCAGGACTGCAGGAGTATACCAGAACATCATCAATGAAAACCACCATGAAACGATCCAGGTAATCCTTAAATACTCTGTTCATCATATACATAAAGGCAGAGAGCACATTAGTCAATCCGAAAGATATCACCAAAAACTCAAAAATGCCCATGCCGTGAATGGAAAGCAGTCCGAGGAATATCTGCCTCACGAATTCTCAACTGGTGGTAGCCTTAACAAAGATCGATCTTTGAAAACACAAAGCTACCACATAACTGATCGAATAGGTCATCAATCCTTAGCAGAGGATATCTATTCTTGATAGTCACCTTATTGAGCTCTCTATAATCGATGCAAAACCTCATCGATCCATATGTTTTCTTTACAAACAGCACAGTTGCACCCCACGGAGAAGAACTCGGCCTAATAAAACCATTCTGAAGTAACTCATCCAATTGGGTACGCAACTCCTCCAGCTCGCGCGGGGCCATACGGTACGACACCTTAACAATTGGACGAGTACCGGCTCCAGATCTATGACGAATTCCACGTCTCTCTCGGGTGGAAGACCAGGAAGATTAATGGGAAATACATCCAGAAATTCGCGCACAACATCAATCTCCTCAACTCGCGGCAAACAACTATCGGTCGCCAACACCGAAACCAAACAAACAAAACATCCAGAATTTACCAGCTTCCGAGCACGTACCGCAGAGATAATCAGAGAAACTTAGTGCGAAAAGCCATAAACACTCCAAGGTTGACCATTGTCCGTTATGAAGTTCAACCGCTTGACCTTGCACTGGATGGCCGCATCATACATGGACAACCAATCCATGCCCATAATCACATCAAAATCTTCCAAGTCTATCATCTTCAAATTCGCAACTGCTAGAAAATCACCTAACAGAATCAGACAACTCTGAATGCCTTAGTCCGATATAACACAATCACTAGAGGGGAACTTGACACTAAACACGTCGCCAACCCGATCGAGAGTCAAACGATGACGCTCAACAAAAGCCCTAGCCGTGAATGAGTGGGTAGCACCAGAATCGAACAGAACACGCGCCCAGCGGTTCCTGATCTTAAACTTTCCTATATAAAATCGTATACACAACTAAGGAAACGAATGTCGAATTACAACTACTAACCGAAAACAAGGAACAAGTTAGGATCTAACCTGTAATAACTTGTGAAGATGTCTGAGCTTCCTCCAAAGACACCACATTTAGCTTGCTCTTCCCCTTGTCCAATAGCCGTGACGGTGGAAAGGCTTGGAGTGGAACTAGTTGCAATGGGGGCTGAGCCTACATGCACTTAAACTTAACATGTCCCTTCTGCCCACACTGGAAGCAAATTTTGTCCTTTTGCCAACAACGTGCAATGTCGTGCCCCCTCCGCTTACATGCAGAACAAACCAAATCTCCTTTAGGAGTACCCTGAATAGCATGCACCTGTTCTTTCTTCTGGGCTCCTAATCTCTGTTAACATCTCTCAAACGGATGGCCTGACCGGTCATAGAAACTGCATATCTCTTTGCTTCTTTTCCCCGAAGCAGTACCGGATTCTTGGGAACTCTTACCCTCACTGGCCTTCCTCTTATCCTTTCTGAGTGTTGACCTCGACTCTTGGCATTATAAGTTGTCTCAACTTTTAGAGCAGCCTCCACCACTTCAGCATAGCTTTCAGATCCATAAGCACTAGCTAGCTGCTGGATGTCATTCCTAAGACCACCCAGAAATCTTTTAACTCGGTTCGACTCTGAAGACAGCATGTCCGAGGCAAAGCGACTCAGTTTGCTGAACTCCACCTCGTACTCGATAACAGTAAGTTGCCTTTGCTTAAGGTATAGAAAATCATTCATCAGACGGTCTCTCTCGACCGAAGGCAGAAACTTATTCAACAGCAGCTCCTTGAAAGATTCCCATGAGCATCCATCCTTCAAATTCTCCTTCTCTCTTAGCCACCAAATCTTAGCAAGTCCCTTAAGTTGATACGCAACGACCAATACCCTCTGGTCCACTGAAATTCCCGAGTAAGCAAACATCTCCTCGATGGCAATTATCCAATCATCCAAGGCCATAAAGTCTGCCCTACCATCATAAGTAGGGGGTCCTAGTATCTGGAAGTGCTAGATAAACGTCATCTCTGGTGGTAACAACACCGGGGGCACCAGAGGAGCAGTGGGAACAGGAACAGCCTGACCCATAGCAGGGTCCTGCACTCACGATAACTGTCCTGACACAAACGATAACAACGCTTGGATCTATGTCTGCATCTCCACCATCTGTCTAGACAAAGTCTCATTACTCTACCACAGACTTTCGATCACTGATTCACTCTACACACTTAAAGACTCGCCCTCTGACTGGGGAGTAGACCTAGTCGCCACACACTTAGGTGCCATCTAAACCAATAACGAACATCTAATCAAAACCTAGCCCAACCGCTAGCCCAAAACAACATAGTCCAAACAAAACATGCTTAAGTACTTGCTAAAACTGCCAACTTGCTCTGGGATTTTCAATCACGATGTCATGCCTACACTTAGGATGATAAACTATCATCCTACTGACTTATGTGCCTAAATCATGAATGCATGAATTTCTTATTCCTTTTGACTCAAAACCATGTGTGTACATGTGTCATCATGTAAATCTGTAGCTTGGCACATATGCAGATGCAATGTTATGCCATGCATGTTGTGCTATGTAATCTAAAAAGGTTTTAATGCAAGTTATGAGCGGCGTACACATGAAATGTTATGCATCTCATACTACATAACATCACATGTAACAAAAAAAAAAAGAAAACGTGCTAATGGGCACCCATGTGATGATAGTTATGCATCCCATACTACATAACCGTCACATATTGCTACCTATGGTGGATCCATATACAAACACATATTATGCATCTCATACTACATAATACACACTATATACTTCTTATCATGCTATGAGTGTAGTGTGTTGGATCCCTAGTTTGATTTGAGCTAGGTTCACTAACTTAGGATCATGTGACCCACAATGTATAGCTAGGGTCGTAGTTGTGTCCTAGAGTATAGACAAAGTCCTCAGAGTCAACATCACATGGACCAGCTATCAACAAGACTGCCAGAGACTCAAGACTTAGACGATTTTAAGACTCTGTAAAGTGAGTTTGACGTTCGTCGAACTCAGGTCGATGATAGTCGTGCTCAGCTCGACGATCTCAAAGTAAATTCTCTGAGCTGAGCTCGACAAACTTGGTACTCAGGTCGACGAAAACTTGGACACTACAACAATACTTCAAGTTCAGAAAACATCAAGATATTCTAAGTCCTTAGTATCAGACTTTGGTCGACGAACTTAGTTCTCAGCTCAACGAACTCTATTCTTTGGTCGACGAATCTTTGGATTACTACAACATTCTGTCAAGACTATGTTCTCTAGTCTCAGTTCGACGAACCCAGTTCTCATGTCGACGAATTCTGGACTCTGTACTTCAACACTTTCATTCAGAAATTATTCTAAGTTCAGACTGAACTCCAGTCAACGAACACATTTACCAGCTCGACGAACTTCAGACACAGAATAAGCAAAGTTCAGAAGGGACAGCAGTTCAGTTTCCAGGTCGACGATCATGGAACTCAGCTCGACGAACAGAAGCCGTCTGGTCGACGAACACAACATCTCAGCTCGATGAACTGTGGACTCAGTTCGACGATTTCTGTCATCTGTTCGACGATTCCAGACTAAGTTATTTCCAGCCCTGTCCCCATTATTACTGCAATAATTCCTTGGTAATCAATGCTGTAACATTCTCTGAATATAACCATTAGAGGAGCATTGATTGGGATATTCTCAAGGATTATTGCTTGCCATTTTTCCACGAGACAGTTGGGGAAATTATTCAATGCTGCTTATTCTCTAGGCCGTCAGCATTGAATGAATAAGGAATTCAAAATTCGAAATACCAATTTTCCTAGGAAATATAAAAAGAGATTTTTCTCTTTTCCAGGACAACATACAGATAGAAATAAAGTCAGAAACACATACAGAGAGAAGAATACTGAATCAGAAAAGAAAAACACAACATGTCTGCTCTCAGTCTGACACAAGATTTCTGATACTGAAGAAGAAGAACAATCATTCAAATATCAAGAGTCTTCATTCTTCAAACTCTTCAGGACACTTCACAGGACAACAAATCTTCATTCTGTCAAAGAAGTTCCTGAAGATCTCTCTGATCAAGGCTGAAAGCTTGAAGGCCTATCACCCTGTGCAAAGCTCTAGTTCTCCCGAACTCTTCTACATCTCAGGGGGAGCTTTGACAACATCACTGAATCCACTTAAGTCTTCTCAATTTATTGAGAAAGAGAAGACCTCATCATATTCTCATCCCCACCTCTGTAAAGGGTTGTCATCTTCCTTCAAAAATGATTCCTGGTTACAAGTCACCTGATCAAAAGACTTGAGGGTTTGGGATTTGAGCACCTGATCAAAAGCTCATTGGTGTCAGACACCTGATCAAAAACCTGAGTGGATTCCTACCAGGGTGGTAGAAGAGTGGATGTACCCAGGTTGGGGAACCACTATAAAATTTTTTGTGTCATCTGGTTGCCCCTTTCCTTTTTGTTCTTGCTGTGCTTGTATTTTTAGGACTGCTGTGTGCTTATTTACTTTAATTTAATTCTACACATTTTAATTACAGCAGAAGCTGTAATAGTTTTATAAGGACCTACAAATACTCTATTCACCCCCCTCTAGAGTATATTAGATCTAACACATCACTTTTAATTGGTATCAAAGTGGGTTCCTTTGGTTGTACAAGCTAAACCTTGAACCAAAGATCCTTTGTTAGATCTACACATTATTTCATTTTCATTTAGATTATAAACACAGCTATGGCACAGAACAAGGATTATGCAAGCACCAGACCTCCAGTTTGCAACCTTAATAGGTTTTCCATCTGGAAGGCAAGAATCAAGTTGTACATGAACTCTATTGATGAAGACATTACAACTCTATTTTGACAGGTCCCCCACAGGCATCTACATCTACACCATATTCCAGCAACAATGCAGTCCTACCACCTGAGTGGACTGAAGCCCAGAAGAAAGCCAAGATTGTTGATGCCAAAGCCATGAACATATTGGCTCAGACTATGTCAGATGACATCTTTCAGAAGGTGGCTGAGTGCACCTCTACAAAACCAATCTGGGATTCACTCAATCAAATGGTTGCTGGCTCAGTAGATGAGAGGAAAGATAGAAGATCAAACCTCATCACATAATATGAAAACTTCAAGAAGGATGAGGCAGAAACAGTTGAAGTGATGTACAACAGGCTTAGCTCCATTATCAGTGAGCTAAGGACCTTAGATAAAAAAATCACCTTGATTGAAGTGAATGACAAGATCCTAATGTGCTTCCCAAGCTCATGGTACACCAGGATCTGGCCAATCTGTTAGGAATGAACAGAAACAAGCCGAAAGTGGAGCTAAAACAAACCGGAAGAGGTTTTAACAGAAACTTTATTATCTGAAAAAGGTATCTATTACAAAGGTATGCCCTCCCTTATATAGAATAGAGGAGAGATGAGAGAATACAAATAAGAGATGTGAGACTAAAAATTTGCAGGACTAAGCGGACTATACAAAACAAACCGCACAAGCCGCGCGGTTAGACAGAAGGGCTAACCGCACGGCTACCATCAGAGAGAAAGAGAGACTGTCAGGGTAGACCGCCAGACCGCCCGGTCTCCAAGCCGGCTGAGACAAACCGCCAGACCGCGCGGTCTTCAACCCGCCAAGACAGACCGCCAGACCGCTCGGTCACCATCTTCAACACTCCCCCTCAAGCTGGAGCATATATATCGATCATGCCCAGCTTGTCGCAGATGTGAAAAAAGGAAGCAGACACCGGCTTGGTGAAGACATCTGCTAACTCGTTGTCCGAAGTGACAAATGGAGTGCAAATCTGTTTCTTCAATATTTCTTCCCGAATAAAATGACAGTCGACTTCTATGTGTTTTGTTCTCTCATGAAAGACCGGATTTTTGGAAATGTATATCGCGGCCTTATTGTCACAGAACATCGGAAGAGGATAGTTGTAAACCTCTCGTAAGTCAAGCATGAGAGCCCGCAACCATTTCAACTTACATGTAGTCGATGCCATGCTGCGATATTCCGCCTCTGCACTAGACCTGGAAACTACAGACTGTTTCTTGCTCTTCCAACTCACAAGATTGCCTCCAACAAATGTGCAGAAACCTGATGTCGATTTGCGGTCCCCTTTGTCATCCGCATAGCTTGAATCCGAGTAAGCTTCAACTCTTAGGTGACCGTTCTTCTGAAATAGGAGTCCTTTTCCTGGAGCAGCTTTAATATACTCTAATATCCTCAGAGCAGATTGTAGATGACACTCCCTCGGAGCTTGCATGAACTAGCTTACCTTGCCAACAGCATAAGAGATGTCGGGTCTGGTTACCGTGAGATATATGAGTTTGCCCACCAGACGCCGGTATCTCGTAAGATCAGAGAGAAGAGGCGAGTCATCTGTCCAAGTTTTGTCTTCTCCAGCAGCCATAGGACAACGTGCAGGTTTAGCACCAGTGAGTCCTGCCTCCTTTAAAAGATCAAGAGCATACTTCCGTTGGGAAAGGACCATGGAGTTGGGCTTTCTAGAGATTTCAATCCCCAGAAAGTATTTTGGGGAGCCCATATCCTTTGTGACCAGATGTTGACGAATGTGTTTCTTGGTCATCAATACCCCATCCTGGTCATCGCCAGTAAGAAGAATATCATCAACATAAACCGCAAGAACAACAAGACCAGAGGCGATTTTCCGAACAAACAAGGAGTGATCTGCTGAGCTTCTTGTAAAACCAATGGCCGCAACAATGCCACTGAACTTGTCAAACCAAGCACGAGGACTCTGCTTGAGGCCATAGATAGCCTTCTTTAGTCGGCATACCCGTGTCTCCCCCTGAGCAACATACCCCGGAGGTTGCTCCATGTAAACATCTTCCTGTAGATCACCATAGAGGAAGACATTCTTAACATCGAGTTGCGAGATGGGCCAATCCCTGTTGATAGCCACAGAGAGAAGAACCCTAATAGTGCTGCGACGAGCCACTGGAGAGAAAGTGTCAAAGTAATCTACGCCATAAGTTTGGGTAAAACCCTTGGCAACCAGGCGAGCCTTATAACGATCCACACTGCCATCCGGGAGAAACTTCACCACGAAGACCCATCGACAACCAACAACATCCGTGCCGAAAGGAGGAGGAACAAGGGTCCAAGTACCCCGTTCAGTTAGAGTAGCAATCTCCTCATCCATGGCAACCTTCCAATGAGGAATAGTAAGGGCCTCCTGGTAGGAACGGGGGGGGGGGGGGGGTGGCAGTGGCCGAGATAGCCAGTGCAAAAGCTCGGCGAGAAGGGGTAAGGCGATCATAGGAAACAACTGCAGCAAGCGGGTGTTGGGTACATGCCCGAACCCCTTTGCGAAGAGCAATCGGGAGATCCAGGTCAGCAGGTGCCTCAGTATCCGGAGTATCCGTGGTGGAGAGAGCTGGCCCGGGAGTAGAGAGAGATGACAACGGAGTGGAGGGAGAAAGCGGAGTAGAGGGTGGAGATGATGGTGATGGGGAAGAGGGTGGAGATGGTGGAACATCAGTGGGAGCAGAGGGAAGGGATGGGTTGGTAGGAAAAGTAGGATCAGGAGGAGGAGAGGAGGAAGCGGGAGAGAAGTAAGATGCATTGGCAAAGAAGGTGACATCCGCAAAGACAAATTGCTTGCGGGTAATGGGGTTAAAGCAGCAATAACCTTTCTGAGTGGGAGAGTACCCCAGAAAGACACATTTAGTGGCACGTGATGAGAGTTTATCACGGGTGGCAGCGGGAGAGTGCACAAAGGCAGTGCACCCAAAGATATGCAGAGGAAGAGGAAATGGATCCTTGTCCGGATAAAAAATGGAGAAGGGGGGTAGCACCTTGGAGAAATGTGGAGGGAAGGCGATTGATGAGATAGCAGGAGAGGAGGACAGCATAGCCCCAATAGGAGCGAGGAACATGCATTTGAGTCATCATAGTGCGAGCGACATCAAGGAGGTGACGGTTTTTGCGTTCCGCCACCCCATTTTGTTGTGAGGTGTAGACACAGCTTGTTTGACGAATAACACCATGGTGAATACAAAAAGAGGAGAAGTCTTGGCTAAGATATTCCTTAGCATTGTCAGAACGAAGGATCTTAATAGACGTATCAAACTGAGTCTTAACCATAGAATAAAATGAGGTCCAAACAGAGAACAGCTCGGAGCGATCTTTGAGAAGATACACCCACGTACACTGAGAGAAATCATCAATGAATGTGACAAAATAGGAACTACCCCGACTGATGGTGAGGTGAGGAGTGGGTCCCCATATGTCAGAGTGAATGAGGTCGAACGGACGGGAAGAGCCCTGACTTTGCTTTGGTGGGAAGGATGAGCGGTGATGTTTGCCAAGTTGACATGCATCACAGTTTAGAGGAGGATGATGAGGAGGGATGTGCGGCAGGAGCTGGCGTAGAATTCTGGGAGGAGCATGTCCAAGACGAAGATGCCATTGGAGAAGATCTGTAGAGGAGGAGGAGAAGGCGGATAGAGCAGAGACATTGTCAAGGAAGTAGAGGCCACCACTCTCAGTCCCGGTAGCAATCGTCCGTTGGGAGTCCGGATCCTGAAAAGCACAAGAGGTAGGGGTGAATAAGACAGAACACCGTAATTGCTTGCATAAAGAAGTAACCGATAATAAATTGCACGAAAACTTGGGCACATAGAGGGTATCAGCCAGGCACAGAGACGGAGTGACTTGAACCATGCCCGTCCCATGGACCAGTGAGGGAGATCCATCCGCAACAATGACCGGGGGCAATTGAGCATGTGTTTCAAGAAGAGAGAAACATTGAGGATTGCCGGTCATATGATTTGTTGCACCAGAGTCGATTAACCATCTTCCGCGGGTAACAACATGAGCACTACCAGAAGAGGTGACCACTGAGGCGAACAGACTGGAGGAGGGGAAAGCCATGGAAGCAAGAGAGGAGCAAACCGCGACGATAAGAACAAGCCGCGAGAAGAGGAAGAAGCCGAACGGTGAAGAGAAGAAGAGAAAAGAGCACCAAGTCGGGCAAACAGAAAACAGGTCGTGCGGCTAGGAAGGCCGCTACCAAGAAGCAAAGCAAAGGGAAAGAAGTCGCACGGCTTGAAAAAGTCGGGAGAATAGAGGATAACAAGTCGCACGGCTAAAGATGAGGCCGGGGCGACATGCAAGCTGGAGCGGGTAGAAGGAAACAGGTCGAGGCAACTAGTAAGCAGGCCGCAGCGACTAAGAGGAGCAGCGAGAACACAGCAAGAAACCGCAGCGGATAGAAAAGGAAGAAGTCGCGCGAACACAAGCGGCTAGAAAGCAGTCAAAGGCACATCGGGGAAGAGGTCGCGCGGACTGAAAAGACCGAGCGAACAGAAGAGGAGGCAAGGAGCAGCGACTATAACAAGTCGCAGGCCGGGCGAACAGAAACAGGTCACGGCGACGAATAGCAGCAGGAGAAGTGAACCAAGGAGAAGCAAGCCGCGTGATCAGGGCAGCAGACAGAAACAAGCCGCGCGAACAGGGCAGCAGACAGAAACAAGCCGCGCGAACACAAGAGAAGGCAAGCCGCGAGACAGGTCACGGAAAAGCGAAAAACAAGCCGCGAGAGTCAGAGAGAGCACACAATCAGGAGGAAATGACCGTGTCCTCTGATACCATGTTAGGAATGAACAAAAACAAGCCGAAAGTGGAGCTAAAATAAATCGGAAGAGGTTTTAACAGAAACTTTATTATCTGAAAAAGGTATCTATTACAAAGGTATGCTCTCCCTTATATAGAATGAAGGAGAGATGTGAGAATACAAATAAGAGATGTGAGACTAAAAATTTACAGGACTAAGCGGACTATACAAAACAAACCGCACAAGCCGCGCGGTTAGACAGAAGGGCTAACCGCACGGCTACCATCAGAGAGAAAGAGAGACTGCTAGGGTAGACCGCCAGACCGCCCGGTCTCCAAGCCGGCTGAGACAAACCGCCAGACCGCGCGGTCTTCAAACCGCCAAGACAGACCGCCAGACCGCCCGGTCACCATCTTCAACACAATCAAAGAGGCCAGAAGCTTGAATGAGATTTCAACTGAATCTCTCCTAGGAAAGCTCAAATCTTATGAGCAGCTAATCAAGTCCAGAGAAGCAGTGGAACACAGGACTTCTCCTCCAGCAAGGAAAGAACAATCCATTGCATTCAAGGCTGCTGAAGAAACTGAAGCCCCAATAGTCAATGAAGAGCTAATTAGTCTCTTTGCCAAGAGATTCTTCAAAATGGCAAGGAAATACTTCACAAGGAAGTCATTCAGAAATGACAGCCAGCCAAGGTAAGACAAAACCCCCACTAAAGAGGTAGTGTGTTTTGGGTGTAGGAAATAAGGACATTTCCTGTCTGAATGTCCTGAAAATCAAAAGAAGGAAAGTTTAACTGAGAAGGAATCAAGAAGAAAGCACTACAACAAGCCCTCTTCCAGCAAGCACAAAAAGAAGGACAAAGGATTTGTGGCTGAAACATGTAGTGACACAAAAGATGAATCCATATCTTCGAGCTCCAGTGAGGAAGAAGAGGAGGTCAAGGCAAAGGTGGTTTGCCTTATGGCAATTGATGCAAGTAGTATCAGATCAGATACAAATGAATCTGATAATGAAGAAAACCTGTCAGCTGAAGATCAGGTAATATCATCTTATGATTTTGAATCTAATGAATTTAAATTTGAATTTAAAAACCTATGCTTAGATTTGATAAGCTCTGAGAAGGAAATCAAACTTCTCAGAGATAAATTGAGTGATTTAGATAAAATCACTTCTGAAAATGCAACTCTATCAAGTGAACTGAAATCTGTAAATGAACAAATTACTTTTCTGAAATCAGAACTTAGCAAAGCTAAGATATTAGAAGAATCATTAAATGGCAGAAGCTTGAAATTGCTAGATATAACCAACACAGTAAATGCCAGAACAAATAACTGCAGATTAGGATTAGGAGCCACATCCAGTGAACCAACCCTAATCCAAAGGAATCATCTTTCAAAACCTGTAAATTTTATCTCTGATAAAGGAAAGAAAAATACTGAACAAGTAAATAAGGTTAATAAAATTCTAGAACAAATTGAAGCTAAGGACAAAATTAAAAACCAGAAGAATGATAAAAATAACAATGTTCAGCAGTTATCGTCGAACCCAGATCAACGATATAGGAACAGATCGTCGAACTCAGAACGACGATCTCTGAACGCAAACTTCAATAATAATCATTCGTCTAATTACGATCGACGAACTTTGTATGGTTCGTCGAGCAGAGGTCGACGAACGTGGGGCACAAAAAATGAATATGTTCATTCTCTGGGCAGAGATCGACAATCTCAACCCAATTCGTCGAACTCTGGTCGACGAACTTACAGAAATTCGTCGAACCCAGAAAGACTTAATCAAAATTTCAACTATAACTGCAACTTAAATAATTCTAGAAAAGCTTTTAATCCTCTAGCTGATTGGGTTATACCACCTAGAAGATATCACCTTCTAGGATATAAATCACAACAAGAATTTTCAGTTAATTCCAGCTTTCCATATCAACAAAACAAAGGACCCAAGGTAACCTGGGTCAAGAATATTTAACCGCTTTCATTGCAGGAGAAGAGCTGTCCAGGAGTAAATCAGTCATGGTACCTAGACAGTGGATGCTCAAAACACATGACAAGTAGCAAGGACAATCTCACCAATTACAAGTGCAAGCTAGGGCCAAAGGTTATCTTTGGTGATTCAAAAAGTGGCCAGTCTGAAGAATATGGAGCAGTGAAGATTGGAGTAGTTATATTCAAGAAAGTAACATATGTAAGAGGACTCAAACATAACCTCATCTCAATAAGTCAACTTTGTGATGAATGTTATCAGGTAACTTTTAACTCTAGCTCTTGTATTATTTCATCTAAAGGAAACAAACCTATTTTAATTGGAAATACACAAGGCAACATATACTTAGTTGATTTTCTATCCGCCACTTCTGATATCTGTTTACTTAATTTAACTAGTAACTGTAGGATCTTGTGGCGCCCTTAGAGGGGGGGGGGGTGAATAAGGGCTCTTTAAACTTTTATAAACTTTTTTATAAAATATGAAATTAGATACAACGTTTGAGACAGATCAATGAAATGAAAATCAAGATTTTATTTCTCCAAAATATATATGTAAAATGATTCCAATAAAGCTTGAAATCAAGGCTAACAATGACAATAGTTTTAAGTTTTTTCACCGATCCTTCTCCCAAGAACCGGTAGGCTATAGTCAATATCTCCCTAGATATGGCTTCTAGCCTCCCCCTAAATCAAACCTATGATCTAGATGCTGCACAAAACGCGACGATTTACTCCTAAGGCACACAAGGACCTAGACACCACACACAAGGTAGTGATTTGCCCCTAAGCCACACACGGACTTAGACACCACACACAAGGTGGTGATTTTACCTTCCCAATTACAAAGACAAAAAGTGAAAATGACAGTACAATAGTAAAACTTAAAAACTCCCTCAAAATCACGAGCTCTGAAGATGATGATGGGCCGATGAGAAGATCTCCAATCTTGAACGCACAGTCGTATCTCCTTCGCTCTTGAGATTTCAACGAACCAAGGGAGTTCGTCTGGAAATGGAGATGAAGGCTCTGAAGATTTTCCAGGAAAACAAAGCTCTGCACGATCAACATCTTCCCTGAAATTTTTGGCCGTATATATCACTTCATGCTATCGCCGGCGGTATGGTTAACGCCCCGCGATAGTGAAAACTCTCCGTTGCTTGACACGTGGCACACGTCGCGCTGATTTTTAGATCTGAGCCGATAACGTGATGATCGTGGGATATCGCTCGGCGACATCGGTATCGCCCCGCGATATCACTGAACCGTGACTTCGTGCGCGACAACGTGTAGATTAAGGCTAACGTCAGCAGTAGCACGTTTTTCCTTTTCATCAATGCCATGCTCAGCCATTTCTTAGTACATAAAAAATCTGTTATCCCTGCACATTTAAAACATATACCAAGATCAAATACATCCGAGATTTTTATTCTCAAACTAAGAAGCACGGAACGCATGCTCCAACAATCTCCCCCTTTTGATAATAACAAATCCACTAAGAAAGAAATTGCGTGTGATTAGGAGAATGTGAAACAATTCAGATAATCATTATGAATCAAAATGCATAAAGAGTTATAATAAACTCCCCATATAATAAAGACTATTTGCTCCCCCTATATTTTCCCCCTATTTAAAAGAAAAAATAGTTACTCCCCCTAAATGTACTAATCAATTTATTTCGTACTTAATCTCCCCCTTTTGGTATTAGCAAAAGATGGTGGGAAAAAATGTAGCGAGGTGGAAATGCGGAAGCTGAAAGAAACTGAGAGAGTATAAGTGAGTAATAGAATTGAGAAGCACGAGGAGTAGGATATGGACATGAAAAACCATGGAATAGTATTAGCTTAAGATGTGGAATTTTATCAAAAAAATGTATGCTATGAAAAAATTAATTTAAGAGTTGAATTTAAACATTGAAACTTGTCAGGACAAGATATCGAAAATAGGAAAATTGATGAAATGGAAGAGAAGAACTATAACCGGTCCAATTCTCATGAGAAGAAATTTTATAAATGATAATGATGTGTACGTGTGAAGAGTGATATAGTATACATATTCCTTAAGAAATAATGTTACATGAAGGTTTGCAATATATGGATACAAAAAGCTAACATCTTTGCATAGATAACCTCATGTCATAAAGATTTTTGTTTGAAAAAAATGGCCAAGTTTGTTTGCACAAGACACTTTACAATCCTTGTCAAGGTGCTCAACCTCACAATGCTCATTAAAACTTATCAGGAGGGTGAGTAGAGCTTGATTGAAGTATCCTAGTCATATGGAATTGGTTTTTTTTTCATTCATTTTTGTTTGTAGAAACTTTGACATAGGACTCCGAATTCACTTGTATTGCAAACACAAAATTGGTTTTCTCAGAATGACCATCAGTTTGGAAAATCAATTTGAATGAGGCATAAATGAAAATGTTAGTGATGTATTCAAATCTTTGAAACAAACCAATATCATGTAAGAAGAAACTTAAGGATGTGTAATTATTAGCTTGTTCAGTGTGAACACATTATCAAGCATAAAATGTTACTCATACTTAGAGGCATGTGGAAACAAGTCTATTCAAGTTCTAGTCATCAACGATATAGGTATATATCAAGAGCACGACAAGTTAAAAATAATGTTCAAAGAACTTATAAACTAATAATCACACATGTACTAGGTATCGTATCCTGATAAGCATCCAAAACTTTACTGTAATACTAGAAACAAGGTTTTTTTAAAAAATTCAGAATGTTTGGAAAGTGTGGCTGAAAAATACACTATCGCCAGCGGTAGAGATACTGCTTGGCAATAGCAGTTTTTGATATAAAGGTCGAAAAACCGAATGGGGCTGACCCATCTCCTGCTTTGACCGACCATGGGCGGATTGTCATTGTCTTCTTCAGCGGAAACCCTCAAGAACTCCAAAAAGTAAGGCTAGATCCCTCTTTATGTTGTGTTTTATCTTAAAAAAATATAGATATGGACTCTAGAGTATGAAAGGAGATAGATCTAGCAAGAAAATTTGATTTTGGTCATACATTTTGTTAAGGAAAAATTTTGAAGAAAAAAATGTCATTTTGATGCAAAAAACATTACAAAAAATGAGTTATATGTGGCAGATCGTTTAGATGTATGTAAGTTTCGTAATTTTCCTGAACCTACGAGAGGAAATCTACAGGAGATTTCAAAAAGGGAGAAGTTTTTCCACTATCGCCCGACGATAGTACTGTCGCCGGCGACAAAAAAAACAGTTTAAATTAATGTTTTGAGTTAACCCGATGTTGTCATAATGTTTTCAGGAAATGACATCATCATCCTGCGTAAGAAAAAGCACCAGCCGCAACCCACATGCATCATATCAAACATACCCGGGAATTGAAAATGCGTCAGTTGGTATAGCTAAACGTTTGGATGAATCAGTGCCACCACATATCTATGAACTACTTGTGGAGTCAGGTATAATGTCTCTCATTATACTGAACCTTTTTAGCTCCATCTTTGTACAAGATTTTTATAATAATTTGGAAGACCCTAAATATACGGGGTTGAATGGAGGAGTAAGGTCTCAAATCCAAGGAGTTGAAATAGATCTTACTCATGATGATTTAAGACGAGAGTATAATCTTGCCACTTGTGAGGAAAATTTTATGGATATAGTGGAGAATTATCGAAAGGATCGTGATTGGACGATCTTGAATCAAGTCCTTCATGGAAAGGAAAATAGGAGTTTGATTCAAGACGTCTCATCGCTCTCTCGCGATGCATTTGTGATTCAAGACATATTAAGAAACACAGTTATGTTGAAGTCCGGTGACACAAGGAAGATCACGCCTCAATTGAGCTTAGTGACGTACTACGTATTAGAGAGAATCAAGTTTGATGTGGCGGATTTTGTGTTATCCTTTATATGATATACGTATAAAATGAAGCATCCCCTTAGGAGGAAACTGAATACACTTCCTTTATGAAGTGTTATTCAAAGGATCGTATATCAGAAATATGATTGGATAGATCAAGGGTTCTACATTGATGATTGTATCCCGGCGATACATATCATAGAACCGGCTAGAGGTCCATCTCCTAGGGCTGCCTCGACATCAAGACAACCACTCCAAAGAGGAGGTTCTTTGCGTGAATCGATTGAGCATCTAAGAGAGACTGTGGAGGAGATGAAAGAGGAACAAAGGCATAGCCATTCCGGTTTTCGAAAATTCATGAAGTTTCTGGCAAAGGGGAAGAAACTAAAGCCAACTCCGGAAGAAGAATGAGAATGGGGGAGTCCAGTCGAGGATCCTAGACGACATTCGATAAGGCAGACGCGAAGGCCTAGAGAACTAACTCCGACTTCTAGTGAATATGTGAATGTGTCTGCCGAAGAGAACTTGAATGAATGACTTTTTATTGACAATGATGTAATATTTTGTTGTTGACTGAATCTGGGATATCGTCGGCGACAGTACTGTCGCCTGGCGATAGTGAAAACGCTATTAATTTGTGTTTTGTTGTTTGTATTGCCTTTTTTAGTGTTATCCTATGTGTTGTCTAGTCTTATGTTAAGTTTTGTTGATTAAAAAAAATCTTAATAATTGTAATTAACTATATGATATAGATATACAAGTTCTAATCTTAGGCCTATTTCATAAAACTAAACTCTCAGAATTAAAACAATTTTGATTTATAATTCTAAGATTCCAAGTTCTAATCTTAACCTTGAAAAGCGTGAATCATTAAGTGGTTTTGTGAAAATATCTGCTATTTGAGAATCTGTTCCAATAAAATTTATTTTAACATATCCTTTCTTTATGTGATCCCTAATAAAATGATGAAGAACATCTATATGTTTGGATCTAGAATGTAAAACGGGATTGTTCGTTAAATCGATAGCACTTTTGCTATCACATTTTAATTCAACATTATTTTGATGTACGCCAAAATCTTCTAGTGTTTGTGTCATCCTTAGTGCTTGAGCACAATAACTACCAAGTGCAATATATTCGGCCTCAGTAGTGGAGAGGGCAACAGAATTCTGTTTCCTACTCGACCATGAAATAAGTGTTGGGCCGATAAAGTGACGAGTGCCACTTATGCTCTTTCGATCTAATGAACACCCCGCATAAGCAGAATCAGAATATCCATGTAAAATAAAAGAGTCATTATGAGGATACCATAAGCCTAGTTTAGATGTTCCTATAAGATATCTAAAAATATGTTTCACCGCTTTTAAATGTGATTCTTTTGGATTAGCTTGAAACCTAGCACATAAACAAACGGCGAACATAATATCGGGTCTAGAAGAAGTTAAATATAATAAAGACCCAATCATATTTCTATAAAGGATTTGGTCAATTGAAATACCACTTTCATCTTTTTCCAATTTCAATGAAGCACTCATAGGAGTATTTGCATGTTTAAGGTTGTCAAATCCAAATCTTTTTAACATATCATGAATATACTTGGATTGACAAATAAAAATACCATCATGTTTTTGCGTAATTTGAAAACCTAGAAAATATGAAAGTTCTCCTACCATGCTCATTTCAAATTCATTTTTCATAATTTGAACTATTTCATTGCATAACTTTTCATTAGTGGCTCCAAAAATAATATCATCAACATAAATTTGCAAAATAACTAAATCATGATCAATTTGCTTATTGAAGAGTGTAGAATCGGCACTTCCCATTTTATAATCGTGCTTTAATAAGTATTGAGTTAAACGATCATACCAAGCACGAGGTGCTTGTTTTAACCCATAAAGTGCTTTATCTAATTTATAAACATATTTTGGATATTTTTCATTAATAAAGCCAGAGGGTTGTTCTACATAAACCTCTTCTTTTATATACCCGTTTAAAAATGCAGTTTTGACATCCATTTGATATAATTTAAATCTTATAAAGCAAGTAAATGCAAGAAATATCCTAACCGCTTCAAATCTAGCAATGGATGCAAAAGTTTCATCATAGTCTACCCCTTCAATTTATGCATAACCTTTTGCAACTAATCTGACTTTATTTCTAACAATTCTAGAATCACTATCCAATTTATTTTTAAAAATCCACTTTACTCCTACTGCAGGATGATTTTTGGGTCGTTCTACAAGATTCCAAACCTTATTAAGTTCAAATTGATTAAGTTCTTCATTCATTGCTAAAAACCAAAATTCATCATTTAAAGCGGTGAAAACATCTTTTGGTTCTATTTCAGAGACAAAGCAAAGGTTTGAAAACAAAACATGTAAAGAAGAACGAGTACTGACCCCTTTTTGTGGATCTCCAATAATAAGATCCTTTGGATGATCCTTTGAAAATATCAGTTCACTTGGAGGGACGTGTTTTTCTCTTTCTTCTTCTTCTTTTCCTTCTTCATTCCTTTCATGTTCTTCATCATCATTTTCCATCAAAGGAAGGGGTTTATCTTCTTTTCCTGTATTTCTCTTATCTACACATGGAACAAACTCATCAAACCTAACATGAATAGATTCTTCAACTATTTTCGTTCATTTATTAAAAATTCTATAAGCTTTACTAGTTGAAGAATACCCAATAAAAACGCCTTCATCACATTTTTCATCAAATTTTCCTAAGGAATCTTTAGAATTTAAAATAAAACATTTGCAACCAAAAACTTTGAAATAAGAAACATTTGGTTTTTTATTAAAAATTAATTCATAAGGAGTTACATTTAAAATAGGGCGAAGCATTACTCTATTAATTACATAACATGCAGTACTCACCGCTTCAACCCAAAAAGATTTTGGTAATGTAAATTCAGATAACATCGTACGAGCTAGCACTTTAAGAGTCCTATTTTTCCTCTCCACTACACCATTTTGCTGTGGTGTGCGTGGAGCGGAAAATTCATGTTTAATTCCTAACTCCGTACAAAAAGAAATAAACTTTTCATTTTCAAATTCACCTCCATGATCCGAACGTATGCGTTTAATTTTTAACTCAAATTCATTTTGAATACGCAAACATAATTTAGAAAATTCTGAAAACACATCAAATTTGGAGATTATAAATAAAGTCCAACAAAAACGTGAATAATCATCAATCAATACAATTGTATATTTTTTACCTCCTAAGCTAGAAATAGTAATTGGCCCAAATAAATCTATATGAATTAATTGGAGTGGCCTAGTTGTAGAAATGATATTTTTTTACTTTTGAAAGAAGATTTTGAAAATTTTCCTTTTTGGCAAGGCTCACATAATGAAGATAAATTCCCATTTAGCAATTGTAAACCTTTGATTAATTTATCTTTTGAAAGTTTTTTAATTAACTTTGTACTAGTATGTCCAAGTCGCCTATGCCATAATTCAAATTCATCATTTTTTGATAAAAAACATTTTAAAGTAGAATTTGAAAAATCATAAAATTTAATCATATTTACGTTATGACATCTAGGTGCGGTAAAAACAATTTCATTTGTTTTGTAATCAATAATTTTGCATAAATTTGTAGAAGATTCAAACAAAACATTTAAACCCTTATCACATAATTGGCTAATAGAAATCAAATTATGTTTTAAACCTTCTACGAACAAAACATTCTAAATTGAAAAACGTTCGTTATCCACAACACCGATACCGATGATTTTTCCTTTTCCATTATCTCCAAATGTAACAACTCCTCCTTTCTTCATCTCCGGGCTAAGAAACTTCTCTTTATTTTCTGTCATGTGCTTTGAACAACCTGAGTCCAAGTACCACACGTCTTCTTTGTCCTTAGCCTGCCAACACACCTAGAAAGAGGATGTGAGTAAAGATCTGGCTACCCAAGTGGTTCCACCCATAGTATAGGTAGAAGCCTTAGGCATCCAGATTTGCTTGATTTTACTTTTTCCTTTCTTCCAGCACGAGTCCGTGGTGTGACCAAATCTATTGCATTTGGCACATGTAATGTAACGAGAAGAATATAACTTCTCTGGGCTTTTACTATAAGAAAAGGTAGTATCAGTTAATTTATTATTATCATAATTTTTAAAACTCGACTTTCTGGAATTCTCGCTATCGCCGGCGGTAGTGCCTGTCGCCGGGCGATAGTTTCCAGTCATGTATCCGAGTCCAAATCTTCCAGATCCGTGACATTGGTAACCTAAGATCATATCCAGTGATCTTTGGCCCAATCCAAACTTTTTCATGGCTAGTGTTAAGTCATGAATCTGGTTTCTCATTTCATTATTCTCGGATACTAGATTTACACATCTACGTTCAAAAGCTTTCTTTCCTTCATAGACTTTGGAAATAGAAGATTTCAGATCTCTCTCTAAAATCTCATTCTTTTTAGCGAGAATTTTTATTTTTGAATGAGATTTGGAAAGAGATTCTTCAACCTCTTTTATTCTTCCCATAAAGTGATCACACTATTGGCAAGAGACTTTTTCTTTTCCAATAGTCTTATTTTCATTTAACAATTTTTTGTTTTCTTTAATTAAAACTTTATTTTCAGTTTCAAGAAGATCATTATCTTTTAAACTTTTTTCAAAACATTTGCAAGTCTTTAAAAATTCAGAAAATAATTCATCATAAGTTGGAGGAGTTACCTCAGTGTCGCTTTGGACACTGCACTCGTCATCAGATATGACGCTATTTCCCATTAGGTACATATTGGCCTCCTCCTCCTCGCTTGAGCTTGAACTGCTTGCACCCTCAGAAGTAGTATCATCCCATGTTTCAGCTTTCAGGACCTTCTTTTTCCCTTTGTGCTTCATTTCTCTAAGTTCTTTCAAGTACTTTGGACACTTGCTTCGAATGTGTCCTAACTTCCTGCAATGATAGCACTCCGGTGGGGGCCTCTCTTCCTCCACATTGTCGTCATCCTTTTGTTTTTTTTTCTTTCTAAACGTCTCCTTCTTAAAATATTTTTTAAAAGTATTTCTTCTCTCCGGATTTCTCATAAATTTTTTAAATTTTCTAACAAAGAGACTCTCCTCATCTTCTTCTTCCTCCTTAGAATTACTACATTCTTCTTTCTTAGATCTTAGAGCCAACCCCTTCTTCTTAGGCTCCATGTACTCTTGTTGTTGAATTTTCAATTCAACTTCATGAGTTTTCAAGTTCCCAATCAGGCTTTCAATATTAAGAGATTTAAGATCATGAGATTCAGAAATAGCCGTCACTTTGGGATTAAACTTAGGGGGGAGAGATCTAAGAAGTTTTCTCACCAAATCACCATTTGAAAAATTTTTACCAAGCACTTTTGAGTCATTCACTATCTTGGTGAATCTGGTGTACATTGAGTCTACGTCCTCATCCACTTCCATCCTAAACTTTTCAAATTCCGATTCCAGTTGAAACAGCTTCGAGTCCTTCACCTGCGAGGTACCTTCATTAGTTACTTCAAGTAAATTCCAAATCTCATAAGTATTATTGCAAGCACAAGTTCTATTAAATTCAGTCCTATTTAATGCACAAAATAATGCATTCATGGCTTTTGCATAATTTTTGCACCTTAGCTTATCCTGATCATCCTATTTATCTTTTGGTTTTTCCATTACTACATCGCCTACTGTATAAGTGGGATGAGCATAATTAGTCTCTATCATATTCCAAACTTCAATGTCAGGAGAAATAAGAAAACACTTCATCCTAGTTTTCCAGTAATTATAGTCAGATCCAGTGAATAATGGAGGTCTACTAATTCCTTGCCCCTTAGAGAAAGCATGGTCATGCTGCGCCATAATTCCTGGTGGTGAAACCGTATTAGGAATAACCTAGCTCTGATACCACTTGTAGGATCTTGTGGCGCCCTTAGAGGGGGGGGGGGGGGGGTGAATAAGGGCTCTTTAAACTTTTATAAACTTTTTTTATAAAATATGAAATTAGATACAACGTTTGAGACAGATCAATGAAATGAAAATCAAGATTTTATTTCTCCAAAATATATATGTAAAATGATTCCAATAAAGCTTGAAATCAAGGCTAACAATGACAATAGTTTTTAGCTTTTTCACCAATCCTTCTCCCAAGAACCGGTAGGCTATAGTCAATATCTCCCTAGATATGGCTACTAGCCTCCCCCTAAATCAAACCTATGATCTAGACGCTGCACAAAACACGACGATTTACTCCTAAGACACACAAGGACCTAGACACCACACACAAGGTAGTGATTTGCCCCTAAGCCACACACGGACTTAGACACCACACACAAGGTGGTGATTTTCCCTTCCCAATTACAAAGACAAAAAGTGAAAATGAAAGTACAATAGTAAAACTTAAAAACTCCCTCAAAATCACAAGCTCTGAAGATGATGATGGGCCGATGAGAAGATCTCCAATCTTGAACGCACGGTCGTATCTCCTTCGCTCTTGAGATTTCAATGAACCAAGGGAGTTCATCTGGAAACGAAGATGAAGGCTCTGAAGATTCTCCAGGAAAATAAAGCTCTGCACGATCAACATCTTCCCTGAAATATTTGGCTGTATATGTCACTTCATGCTATCGCCGGCGGTATGGTTAACGCCCCACGATAGTGATAACTCTCCGTTGCTTGACACGTGGCACACGTCGCGCTGATTTTCAGATCTGAGCGGAGAACGTGACGATCGTGGGATATCGCTCGGCGACATCGGTATCGCCCCGCGATATCGCTGAACCGTGACGAATTCCACAAGTCAATGAAGATATTGAAGAAGAAAGCATTGAAGGGATTGACTCTCCTCCAACAACCAACATAATTCCACAAGAGGAATTGGTTTCAAATGCTGTTGCACAACCAACTCCACCCACTGATCTTGTCAGACTTAGGGATCACCCCAGATCTCAAGTGATTGGAGACATATCAGCAGGTGTACATACAAGGCATCAACTCAATCAAGATGTGATGCATGCCTGTTTTATATCTCAGATTGAACCTCAATCCATTCATGATACAGAGCAAGATCCCCACTGGATCATTGCAATACAGGAGGAATTAAATCAGTTTGAGAGATATAGAGTTTGGGATTTGGTTCCAAGATCACAAAACTACCCAATTATTGGAACCAAATGGATATACAGAAATAAGCTTGATGCCCGAGGAGTTATTGTGAGAAACAAAGCTAGGATTGTTGCTCAAGGCTACATGCAAGAGGAAGGAATAGATTATCATCAAACCTATGCTCCTGTTGCAAGGTTAGAAGCCATAAGAATATTCCTAGCCTATGCAGTCTACAAGAAATTCAAGGTCTATCAAATGGATGTGAAGAGTGCATTCTTGAATGGAGTATTAAAAGAAGAGGTTTATGTTGAACAACCTCTAGGTTTTGTCTCTCCAACTCATCCTTTGCATGTATTCAAGTTACAAAAAGCCCTCTATGGTCTAAAGCAAGCTCCAAGAGCTTGGTATGAGACCCTAGCAAGCTTTTTATTAGAGCATAAATTCATTAGAGGCATAGTAGATAAAACACTTTTCACTAGACATCATAAGGACCAAATCTTGTTGGTACAAATATATGTGGATGACATCATATTTGGGTATACTGATTCAAAATTATGCATGAGGTTTTCTGACCTCATGCATTCCAAATTTGAAATGAGTAGCATGGATGAGCTTTCTTATTTCTTTGGTATCCAAGTGAAACAACTCCATGATGGCATCTTCATCTCCCAAGCTAAATATGCTAAAGAGCTAATAAAGAAGTTTGGGATGGCTGATGCCTCAGCAAAGAAAACACCTATGGCTACAAATGCTGTGATTGACTCTGATGCATCAGGGAAACCTGTAGATCAGAAATTATATAGGGGCATTGTTGGGTCCCTACTATATTTCACAGCTAGCAGACCTGATATCATGTTTGCCACATGCCTTTGTGCTAGGTTCCAGGTGAACCCAAAAGAATCTCACCTTATTTTCCTAAAAGGAATTTTGAGATATATAAAGGGTTGTCATAGTCTAGGCCTATGGTATCCCACAGAATCAGAATTTGAGTTAACTGGATACTCAGATGCTGATTTTGCTAGATGCAGGGTGGACAAAAAAAGTACCTCAGGAACTTGCCAGTTCCTTGGTATGAGATTAGTGTCCTGGTTTTGTAAAAAGCAATCCTCTGTGTCAACCTCCACTGCTGAGGCAGAATACATTGCAGCTGGTAGCTGTAGCTCACAAATACTGTGGATACAAAACTAATTACTAGACTATGGTCTCAACTTAAATAATTCAACTCTAATTTGTGATAACACAAGTGCTATAGCCATGACACAGAATCCAGTCCATCACAGTAGGACAAAACATATAGATATTTGTTGAAATTTGTGAAGTGGAAGTGGGTGACGGGACAGGCCGCGCGGCCTGTGCGGACAGCTTTGGCGGACTGGGCGGACTGCGGTTTGCGGCCTGGTGTAAAGTCTGGTGGAAGCCGGCTGTGTTGAGCGGGTTGTTGCATGGAGTCCGCGGTTTGGTGCGGCCTGGTATCTGCGGATAGAGAGGCTTGCGGACTGGTGCATTGCTCAGTGGCCGCGGGTGCTAGCTTGCGCTGTTGGCGGGTTGGTTCGGGTTCGCGGGTAGCTTGCGGACTGGAGTGTCCGCGGTTCTGGCTATTGCGGACTGAGCCTTGAGCTTGGCTGAGGACTTGTCAAGTTCTGGTGGCACAGCAGGTCTTGCTGTGGAGACCGGTTGGCGGACTGGTGTTTGGAGTCCGGGATGGAGCTACTGCGGACAAAAGCGAGGTGCTCGCGGACTGATGGCGATCTGTGCTGGAGTGTTTGGCGGATGAGAACTTGCGTCCGCCATGCTCGCTTTATTCCTTGATGGTTTGGGCTTGGTCACACCTTGTGCCAAGTTCATGGTATCCGCTGTGTCCGCCGAGTCCGCTGTGACCGGGCGGACTAGTGCTAGCTGCCTTTGGTCGCGGACTTGTGGCGGACTGAGGTGTGGGTCTTGCGGACTGCCTCGGGTTGGTGCGGACTGCCATTGAAGGAGGATGCTGTCCTGCAGTGGTTGGAGCTTTGCGGGCTGGTGCCTTGTCCGCTTAGCTTATGCGGACTGGAGAGGGTTCGTCATCGGCTGCCTTGCTCCTGGCGGTTTTCCTTGGTGACCGGCTAAGTCCTCGCGGACTGAGCGGACGGTGTTTTGTGTTCGCGCGGGCTGGGGTGGTGTCGCTATCTCATGGGTGGTGACCACACTCCTCACCTGGCCTATAAATAGGACCCCCCTGGCACATCGACAAAAAACGGAGTAACGTGAGTGAACAGTAATTTGGGTTGGGCGAGTGCTGCGGTCTGTGTTTTCCAGTCCGCGCGGATTGTTTCAGGCTGACGGTTTGCTGTGTGCAGGTCGCGCGGATAACTTCAAGGAGCTAGGAGCTTGGCTTTGACTTCGGTCAGTGCTTGGAAGTGTGCGGTCTCTGCGGACTCAGCAGGAGGTCGCTCTGCGGCTTGTCAGTTCTGTTTCATCTTTCCCAGCTTCAATAACCTGTCCGCCGGCTTCAGGCGGGTAGGGGAGTTCCTCAGTTCAGGTTCAGCAGAAGGCGAATAACGGTGTGTCCGCGCGACCTCGCGGTCTCGGCGGACTCCGTGGTATTCGGCGGATAGCAGCATAGTTCGGGCGGCTTCGGCGACCTCGGCGACCTCGGCGGTCTCGGCGGACTCCGGGTTTTGTCCGACCGGCTTGTTTTTGGTTCTTCCTGTTTTCAGCTGTTATACTAGCGAAATCATGTCTCGCTATGTATGCCCTGCTTTGTAAAGAAGTGAATGTATAAAGACCTGCTTGTGCTTCCATTGTGTTGTTGTGCATAGACCTCTAGTCCTTGTGTTCCGCTGGTTCAGCGTGCGAACTGGGTAGTCCCGAAGATATTAATTTGGCGTTTGGGCTATCTTGCTGACCACGTTGAGAAAATTTAACATGGTATCAGAGCAAGGTTGCTGAGGTTCCTGAGGTTCAGTTGCGTGAGCGGAGGTCAACCAGCGTTGTTACTCAGTGACTGAGTGGTGCTCAACCTGTGTTGTTGCTCGGAGCTGCTGAAGGGTGCCAACAGGTGTTTGCAATGGAAGGAAGCTTAGCAAGAGGTCTTGGCATTGAACTCTTAATGCCGACTAACTATAAGAAGTGGAAGTCGTGCATGAAGAGTTATCTTCTTGGCGAGGAGCTGTGGGAAGTCGTCGGTGGTGACGACAAACAGGAAGTTACTGCTGCGTTTGGTACTGCTGAGCAGGTGAGGCTCTGGAGAAGAACGAATGCTAAGGCAGAGTTCATTCTGAAGAGAGCTGTGTCTCCGGAGCTGTTTGATCACATCATTGGGTGTGAGTCGGCTGCTGATATTTGGACAACTATTGATGAGTTGTTCAATAGGAAGAATGTGGCGCGGCTGCAGTTCCTGGAGAATGAGTTGGCCAGGGCAACTCAGGGAGACCTTTCCATCTCCAAATACTTCTTAAAGATGAAGAGCTTGTGTGCTGAGCTGTCGGCACTGGATCCTGATGAGCCTATCTCTGAGGCAAAGATGAAGAGGCACATTATCCGCGGCTTGCGGAAGGAGTATGTGGCCTTTGTCACATCTGTTCAGGGGTGGGCTACTCAGCCGTCTCTGCTGGAGCTGGAGAATCTGCTTGCCTCGCAGGAGAGCTTAGCAAGGCAGATGGCTGGAGTGAACCTGAATCAGGAAGGCAGCGAGGCTCTCTTCTCAGGCAAGAAGAAGGGATGAGAAGGGAAGAAGAAGAAGAAGGTGCAGGCCACTGTTGAGAAGGAGACTTCAACTTCATATCCGCCGGAGAGGAGCAATGCTCCTAAGGACTGGAAGAAGAATCTGAAGTGCTACCAGTGTCATCAGCGAGGGCACTTCAAGCGGGACTGCAAGGTCAAGCTGCAGCCTGGGCATGCTGCGGGAAAGGAGGAAGGCTGCTCGAGAAGTGAAGAAGCAGAATGGGGAGGAGCTTTCATGACAGGCACTTGTGTCCGGGCCTTATCTGCTGAGGACTTCAACAGCGAATGGATCATCAACTCCGGGTGCGGTCATCACCTCACCGGAGACAAGTCGAAGTTCACCTCCATGCAGGCTTACTCAGGTAATGAAGCTATTATCACTGCTGATAATACTGTTTATGCAGTAGAGAAGGAGGGGGTCGTGTCTTTGGGTAGTGATCAGGGGCCACTCATGTTAAGGAGTGTGTATCACGTACCGGGCATGAAGAAGAACCTCTTCTCGGTGACCAACGCAGTGGACGCTGGGTATCACGTTCTGTTTGGGCCAACAGACGTGAGGTTCCTTCGCAACGTATCAGCGGTGAAGGCTGAAGTTGCTCATGTTGGGAGGAGGGTGAAGAACTTGTTTGTTCTTTCCACCAGTGCTTATGTTGATAAGATGAGGGCCAATGATAGTGCGGCTATCTGGCATGAGAGGCTGGGGCATGTTGGCATGGACAAGCTGAAGGCGATGGCTTGTAGAAGTCTGGTAAGGGGGTTGCCGATGTTGTCCTCCTTTGGTGATGGGCATGTTTGTGCGGGCTGTCAATATGGTAAGGCACATCGCCTTCCATTTGATAAATCACAAACAAGGAGCAAGAAACCATTGGAGTGTGTTCATGACGACCTGATGGGACCGACTGTTACAGCCAGCCTTGGCGGAAGCAAATACATGCTTGTCTTGGTTGATGACTACTCAAGGTATACTTGGGTGTACTTCTTAAAGGAGAAGTCGGAAGCCTTCCATTTGTTCGTGGAGTTCAAGGAGTTGGTAGAAGGCCGGCTTGGCTTGCGGATTAAGAAGTTTAGAACTGATAACGGGGGTGAATTTGTTTCCTCCGAGTTTTCTAACTTCTGCAGGAAGCACGTGATCCAACGGGAGCTTACTTGTTCTCACACTCCACAACAAAATGGGGTAGCGGAGCGGAAGATCCGTCATTTGACGGAAACCTGCAAATGCTGGCTGCATGCGAAAGATATCCCAAGGTCCTTTTGGGCGGAGGGAATGTCTTGTGCTGCTTATGTCATCAACCGGATGCCACTCAGCCCTATCAACATGAAGACTCCTGTTGAGCTGTTGCTGAAGGAGAAGCCGAGTGTTGGATACCTTCGGGTGTTCGGCTCAACTTGTTATGTGCATATCCCGGATGCTACACGGACAAAGCTGGATGCGAAGGCAAGGAAACTTGTCTTTGTTGGCTACGATGAGCGGAAGAAGGGATGGAAATGCATGGACCCTGTGACGAAGAAGTTCGTGGTGTCAAGAGACGTTGTCTTTGACGAGCTGACGTCATATGGAGGTGGCTCGGTGGAGCTAACCGGAAGTAGCAAGGTTGATGAAGCACCGGTGGTGGCGGCTGAAGGCTTGGAAGAGGAGCTTGCTGTTTCACCAGCAGCTCCTATTGCTTCGAACTCTGAGGCTGAGCCTTCTGGCTCAGGAAGCAGGGGGAGCACTGCTCAATGCTTGCCCCAGGTAGGAGTGGAGCTTGAAGAAGCAACGGAAGCCGTGAGCAAGGAGCCGTGTCTTCGGAGATCGAAGAGGGTGGTTAAACCACCGGCTCGGTACTGTGAAGGGAATGCATTGAGCTTTGTCTCCTGCTTCTTTGCAGGTCCTCTGGATGAGCGAGAGCCTGCAAACTTCAACGAGGCCACTGGAGTGAAGGAGTGGGATGGTGACATGAAAGAAGAGATTGATGCTCTGAAGAAGAATGAAACCTGGGATCTTGTGCCCAAGGTTGATGGCATTACTCCGGTTACTTGCAAGTGGGTGTATAAGTTGAAGAAGAAGGCTGATGGGAGCATTGATCGGTTCAAGGCTCGCCTAGTCGCTAGAGGATTCTCACAGCAGTATGGAGAAGACTATGAGGAGACATTCAGTCCAGTTGCGAAGATGACATCTGTAAGAGTGGTGATCGCCTTGGCTGCTAGCAAGGGATGGAGGTTGTGGCAACTCGATGTGAAGAATGCCTTTCTTTACGGAGAGATTGACAAGGACATCTTCATGGATCAGCCGCTTGGTTTTGTCTCTGAGAAGCATCCGGACTATGTCTGCAAACTCAGGAAGGCTCTCTACGGGTTGAAGCAAGCTCCAAGAGCGTGGTATGGGAAGATTGCAGAGTACCTGCAATTCTGTGGATACTTTGCTTCTAACTCGGACTCTAGCTTGTTCGTCAAGAAGAAGGGAGAGCTAAGAGTCTTGGTCCTACTGTATGTGGATGACATGATCATCACAGGGAATTCGGAGGAGGAAGTAGCAAGGCTCAGGGCTGAGCTTGCTATACGCTTCGAGATGAAGGACTTGGGAGAGTTGCATCACTTTCTCGGTCTGGAAGTGGAGAGGAAGGAGTGCGGGATTCTCATTAGCCAGAAGGGATATGCTGATCGTATTGTGAAGCGGTTTGGCATGGGCGAAGGGAAGAAGTGCTCTACTCCACTGGAACCTGGGCTGAAGCTTCGACGAGATGAGGGAAGGGTGCTTAATGATCCCTTAGTGTTCAGGGCTCTTGTTGGGAGCTTGATCTATCTGACGATTACAAGGCCGGATATAGCTTATGCTGTTGGCCGAGTAAGTCGATATATGGCTGAACCAAGGAAATCTCATCTGTTGGCGGCAAAGGGGATTCTGAAGTATGTCAAGGTGACTTCTGAGATGGGACTCCTCTATGGAAGGGATGCAGAGTTTGCGTTGCTCGGGTACACGGATGCTGACTATGGCGGTGATTCAGATGATCGGAGGTCTACTTCAGGTTATGTGTTCACTTGCGGTTCAGCTAGCATCTCGTGGTGTAGCAAGAAGTAAGACTCGGTGTCGGTTTCAACCACGGAGGCGGAGTATAAGGCTTCAGCCTTGGCTGCTCGGGAAGCCGTTTGGTTGAGGAGACTTATAGAGGACGTCCATGAAGAAGTGCAAGGGCCTACTTTACTCCGGGGTGACAATGAGAGTGCTCTCAAACTGGTTAACAATCCAGTGTGTCACGCCAGGACCAAGCATATAGAGATTGATCACCACTTCATTAGGGAGAAGGTGTTGGAGGGGTCTCTGCTGGTCGGGCATGTTCGGAGTGAAGATAATCTTGCTGACATCTTCACGAAGCCGCTGTCGAAGGGGCCCTTTGAACGATTGCGCAGCTTGCTAGGCTTGGTCACCACTTCTCACTTCAAGGGGGAGTGTTGAAATTTGTGAAGTGGAAGTGGGTGACGGGACAGGCCGCGCGGCCTGTGCGGACAGCTTTGGCGGACTGGGCAGACTGCGGTTTGCGGCCTGGTGTAAAGTCTGGTGGAAGCCGGCTGTGTTGAGCGGGTTGTTGCATGGAGTCCGCGGTTTGGTGCGGCCTGGTATCTGCGGATAGAGAGGCTTGCGGACTGGTGCATTGCTCAGTGGCCGCGGGTGCTAGCTTGCGCTGTTGGCGGGTTGGTTCGGGTTCGCGGGTAGCTTGCGGACTGGAGTGTCCGCGGTTCTGGCTATTGCGGACTGAGCCTTGAGCTTGGCTGAGGCCTTGTCAAGTTCTGGTGGCACAGCAGGTCTTGCTGTGGAGACCGGTTGGCGGACTGGTGTTTGGAGTCCGGCATGGAGCTACTGCGGACAAAAGCGAGGTGCTCGCGGACTGATGGCGATCTGTGCTGGAGTGTTTGGCGGACGAGAACTTGCGTCCGCCATGCTCGCTTTATTCCTTGATGGTTTGGGCTTGGTCACACCTTGTGCCAAGTTCATGGTGTCCGCTGTGTCCGCCGAGTCCGCTGTGACCGGGCGGACTAGTGCTAGCTGCCTTTGGTCGCGGACTTGTGGCGGACTGAGGTGTGGGTCTTGCGGACTGCCTCGGGTTGGTGCGGACTGCCATTGAAGGAGGATGCTGTCCTGCAGTGGTTGGAGCTTTGCGGGCTGGTGCCTTGTCCGCTTAGCTTATGCGGACTGGAGAGGGTTCGTCATCGGCTGCCTTGCTCCTGGCGGTTTTCCTTGGTGACCGGCTAAGTCCTCGCGGACTGAGCGGACGGTGTTTTGTGTTCGCGCGGGCTGGGGTGGTGTCGCTATCTCATGGGTGGTGACCACACTCCTCACCTGGCCTATAAATAGGACCCCCCTGGCACATCTACAAAAAACGGAGTAACGTGAGTGAACAGTAATTTGGGTTGGGCGAGTGCTGCGGTCTGTGTTTTCCAGTCCGCGCAGATTGTTTCAGGCTGACGGTTTGCTGTGTGCAGGTCGCGCGGATAACTTCAAGGAGCCAGGAGCTTGGCTTTGACTTCGGTCAGTGCTTGGAAGTGTGCGGTCTCTGCGGACTCAGCAGGAGGTCGCTCTGCGGCTTGTCAGTTCTGTTTCATCTTTCCCAGCTTCAATAACCTGTCCGCCGGCTTCAGGCGGGTAGGGGAGTTCCTCAGTTCAGGTTCAGCAGAAGGCGAATAACGGTGTGTCCGCGCGACCTCGCGGTCTCGGCGGACTCCGTGGTATTCGGCGGATAGCAGCATAGTTCGGGCGGCTTCGGCGACCTCGGCGACCTCGGCGGTCTCGGCGGACTCCGGGTTTTGTCCGACCGGCTTGTTTTTGGTTCTTCCTGTTTTCAGCTGTTATACTAGCGAAATCATGTCTCGCTATGTATGCCCTGCTTTGTAAAGAAGTGAATGTATAAAGACCTGCTTGTGCTTCCATTGTGTTGTTGTGCATAGACCTCTAGTCCTTGTGTTCCGCTGGTTCAGCGTGCGAACTGGGTAGTCCCGAAGATATTAATTTGGCGTTTGGGCTATCTTGCTGACCACGTTGAGAAAATTTAACAACATTAGGCATCATTTCATTAGAGAGTGTGTAGACAAAAATAAAATTAATCTTGTCTATATCTACACTGATTTACAAATAGCTGATATATTCACCAAACCTCTGGATGAGAAAAATCATGTATTCTTTAGAAATCATCTTGGAATGATAAATGGAGAAGATTTAGTTTAAGTTCTGTCTGCACTCGACAAATTTTACAAAGTTCGTCGAACAGAGTTCGACGAACCGGGGAAAGTTTGATAGATCTTCGTCGAATAGAGGTCGACGAACTCTCTGTGAGTGAAACAATTTTCGTCGACCGGAGATCGACGAACTTGCTTCAGAAGATATTTGTCGAACGACGTTCGACGAATTGTGTTCAATTCTTCAGGATGAGATCAACGAATTATTTACTTCTAAATCATTTCGTCGAACTTAGTTCGAAGAATTTTTTTTTATTTTCATGGAACGGAGTCTGTCGATTCATATTCTGGAAAACCTTATATCTAGGTTTTCTTCGACCTCCATCCCGCGCTTTCTATTCTCTTGCACTTGATCGCCGTTTCTCTCTTTTGCAGGTGATTCCATGGTGATTCCAGCAGGAGCTCTAGCCGCTATGAAGTTTGACACCGGCTTTGATGTCGACTTCGAATCGTTCCAGCACTCAGATCCAATCTTTCTCAATATTCTGGAACTTCTGGAAGAACAAAATTTGAAGAACCTGATGACTACAAGGATAAAGTTGGCAGGAATAGAAATTAGAGAATGGGTCTATACTTCATCAACATCTGACGACAATACTATGACAGGATCAATAGCGGGTAACACTGTTTCCTTAACTCCCATAGTTTTAACTAAAATTTTTGGTTTGACAAATGGAGAAGAGGAATTAGAAATTGATTCTGAAGAGTGATACGATGCTAAATCTGATGGGTTATGCTGGTGACAACCCAAATAAATTGTTGAAGAAACATCTGTCTGCAACATACAAGTTTCTGGAAGATATTGTTGGGAAGGTCTTGCTTTGCAAGCATACTGCCCATGACTACATCACAAGACATCAGTTCTTGGTCATGTGTGCAGTGATAAATAAGAAGCAAGTGGATTGGGCTCAGATCCTCTTTGATCTGATAAAGAAGAAAAATAATAAGAAAGAAGTGTGTTTTGGAAGGATCCTAGGGATTTTCCTTAAGGAGAAGGCTGCTGAATCTCTGGTCTCCTAGACCATATTCATTAATGCCAGCAAAAGGCTTACCTGTGCCTTGTTTAGCCGATTGGAGAGGACCATACCTAAGCCATCCAAAGCTTCTACCTCTTCCACCCCAGCTTCTGAAGGCACCAGGGCTGTTAAAGCCACTCCCCAACCTACTGAAGAGATTCATCCAACACCACCATCTCTTCAAGCCCACCTTCCAACAACACAAATCCATCCTTCTTCCACACCTCCATCATACCCTACTCAACATCCTACTCCACCAGAATCTCCACATGCTTCACCAACACCAACTCCTCCATCATCTCCATTTCCTCCTCATTTATCCTCCATACCATTTTTCAACATACCTCCATCACCTCCCAATTCCCCTTTTCCTCCAAACACCAACATGGAAGATGCCACCCATCCATACCCATAAACCTCTACCATCCCTCAACATACATCCCCTCTAGATGTTCACATACCAGATGCTCCACTTCCTATCCCTCCCATAGTTCCCACTTCTACACCTTCTGTAACACCATCCACCACTCCACCATTGGACACCTCAACAATTGCTTCTCTCATTGCCCTCCTCACTCCCCTTCTCAAAACACTAATAGTAGAGGCCATTACACATCTTACTACTTCAATTACTACCCTATCTGCACAAATCACTGCCCACAATACTGCCCCATCTTCAGTCAGGGGCATGGCTTCAGGTCTTACTGAAACCATGCAGGGGGAGATGTCCGATGATGAAGCTGCAGTAGTTCCAGCAGTAGCAGCTCCAGAAGCAGAGGCAGCAACAGTAGTAGCAGATTGTACAGATTATATTGATACATATGATATTGATTTTATTAATTTTATTGATACTGACATGGACTTGGAAGAGTCAGTCTCTGAGAAAATAACTACTGGTGGTGATTTCATCATTAATCCCACAGTTGATTTAGAGAATTTGTTGAAGAATTTTGACTTTGCATTTTTGAGATGTCTTATAGTAGATCATACTACTAAGCCATCCTTGGCTATTGTAACATATACATCCCCAGTAAGTACACAAGTTGCAAAGCAATTAGTGATAGTTTTGCTGTTCCTGAGCCTATAATTATTCCAGCTCCTTCAACAATTTCTTCTGCTCCTAGTTATGTCATGGATGACTCTCCACTGCCAGATCTGGATGATGTGATCTTGGCTGACATTCAACATGAAGAAAAGGCAGCTGCTGAAAGCATTGTTAGAGTTGATGACACTCCAGCTTCTTTTATGGCTTCTCCTCCAGTTTCTATTGATATTCCTGCTTAAGCTCCTTCTCAACCTGATAAGCCTATCATTTCATCCGAGGCACTGAAGGCTCTGAATGCTTTATATGATAATCCTCAAAGATCTGATGATGAGGATCGTGATAATGAGGATGATGATGATGAATATGATGATGAACCAAAGAGGAAGCCAGTATCCAAGAAAAGAAAAGCTCCTCCTCCTCCTGCTCCTGATCCTAATCCAAACAATGACACTCCTTATTACATTCTTCAAAAGATAACACCATATAAAGGGATGCCAGATTGGATGTGGCTGTCCAAGAATCAGCAGAAGGAGAGGAAAAAAAGTAGAAGATACTCTCCTCCTCCAATTCAAAGATACAAAAAAGATCCACCACCTCCTCCTCCTACAGCAGCAGGAGCCTCTGGATTAGCATCTCAAAGATCTCCTTCTATTACCCAGACCTATCAAAGGCAATACAGATCTTCAAATCCTCCTCCAGCTGGATCCTATGATAAGCATTCATCTTCTCAAAGGTTTATTACTTCAGGAAAGTCAAAAGGAAAGTTTAGTGAAGTCCCACCTCCCAGGTCTTTATACTCCAGTCAGAAACAGCAACATACAGTGTCTATAAATTTCCAGGACCAATCTACTCAGTTAAGAATCTCTTCTCTAAAGTCAGATCAGTTAGCAAATTCAGAGAGACCTCCTTCTCCCCCTCTTGATCCTGAGCTTGACCCCAACTTCAGAATGACAAGGTTTAATGAATTAGTTGGGCTCTCTCAAATGAATAAAGCCAGGAAAGAAGGTCAAGACCCCTCTAAATTCACTACTATGTCATCATATAGAGAGAAAGAACTTAACAGATTGCAGGTCAGCAAAAAAGTATTTAATCCATCGGAGTATATGTCTCTTCATCCTGAAGCAGTTGTCCCCAGGGCTACATCTCTGAAGATTATAGGGGCTACTGACATGACCATGACCAGTGTGCAAGCTTCAGATCCTAAAAGAGAAAAAATATTTACAAAGCCAGGAGACAAGAGCAAGGATGCAATGCCAAAGGAAAAGAAGCAGAAGAAGTGATTTTGAACTCTCTTTATCTTTCTGCATTATTTATAACTGCTTTATATTTTCTGAACAAAGCTCATGTATATATATCTGTTGCATGTGTTATCTATCTCTGCCAGATATATGTTTTTTTCTGCTTTGTTTATTTTCAGTTTAAGTCTGAGTCTGTAGTTAGTAACCTCACCCAAATAGGGGGAGATTGTTGGATCCCTAGTTTGATTTAGGCTAGGTTCACTAACTTAGGATCATGTGACCCACAATGTATAGCTAGGGTCATAGTTATGTCCTAGAGTCTAGGCAAAGTCCTTAAAGTCAACATCACATGGACCTGCTATCAAAAAGACTGCCAGAGACTCAAGACTTAGAAGATTTCAAGACTCTGTAAAGTGAGTTCGACGTTCGTCGAACTCAGGTCGACGATAGTCGTGCTCAGCTCGACGATCTCAGAGTAAATTCTCTGAGCTGAGCTCGACGAACTTGGTACTCAGGTCAACAAAAACTTGGACACTACAACAATACTTCAAGTTCAGAAAACATCAAGATATTATAAGTCCTTAGTATCAGACTTTGGTCGATGAACTTAGTTCTCAGCTCGACGAACTCTATTCTTTGGTCGACGAATCTTTGGACTACAACAGCATTCTGTCAAGACTATGTTCTCTAGTCTCAGTTCGACGAACCCAGTTCTCAGGTCGACAAATTTTGGACTCTGTACTTCAACACTTTCATTCAGAAATTATTCTAAGTCCAGACTGAACTCCAGTCAACGAACACATTTACCAGTATGACAAACTTCAGACACTTAATAGGCAAAGTTCAGAAGGGATAACAGTTCAGTTTCAAGCTCGACGATCATGGAACTCAGCTCGACGAACAGAAGCCGTCTGGTCGACGAACACAACATCTCAGCTCGACGAACTGTGGACTCAGTTCGACGATTTCTGTCATCTGTTCAACGATTCCAGACTAAGTAATTTCCAGCCCTGTCCCCATTATTACTGCAATAATTCCTTGGTAATCAATGCTCTAATATTCTCTGAATATAACCGTTAGAGGAGCATTGATTGGGATATTCTCCATGATTATTGCTTGCCATTTTTCCACGGGACAGTTGGGGAAATTATTCAATGCTGCTTATTCTCTAGGCCGTTAGCATTGAATGAAGAAGGAATTCAAAATTCGAAAGACCAGTTTTCCCAGGAAATATAAAAAGAGATTTTTCTCTTTTCCGGGACAACATACAGATAGAAAGAAAGTCAGAGACACATACAGAGAGAAGAATACTGAATCAGAAAAGAAAAACACAACCTGTCTGCTCTCAGTCTGACACAAGATTTCTAATACTTAAGAAGAAGAATAATCATTCAAATATCAAGAGTCTTCATTCTTCAAACTCTCTAGGAAACTTCACAAGACAACAAATCTTCCATCTGTCAAAGAAGTTCCTGAAGATCTCTCTGATCAAGGCTGAAAGCTTGAAGGCCTATCACCCTATGCAAAGCTCCAGTTCTCCGGAACTCTTCTACATCTCAGGGGGAGCTTTGACAACATCACTGAATCCACTTAAGTCTTCTCAGTTTATTGAGAAAGAGAAGACCTCATCACTCTCTCATCCCCACCTCTGTAAAGTGATGTCATCTTCCTTCAAAAGTGATTCCTGGTTACAAGTCACCTGATCAAAAGACTTGAGGGTTTGGTTTTTGAGCACCTGATCAAAATCTCATTGGTGTCAGACACCTGATCAAAAACCTGAGTGGATTCTTACCAGGGTGGTAGAAGAGTGGATGTACCCAGGTTGGGGAACCACTATAAAATTTCTTGTGTCGTCTGGTTGCCCCTTCTCTTTTTGTTCTTGCTGTGCTTGTGTTTTTAGGACTGCTGTGTGCTTATTTACTTTAGTTTAATTCTGTATATTTTAATTACAGCAGAAGCTGTAATAGTTTTATAAGGACCTACAAATACTCAATTCACCCCTCTTCTAGAGTATATTAGATCTAACACGTCACTTTCATAGTGTTCATGCTTCAGCCAAGATATACTGATTACACATCAGTGTGTGTATGAAATGTCACTAGACCACTAACACTAAATAGAGATGGTTGCTCGTCCAATTGTCCAATAACCAACCTCCCTCTGATACCAACAATCACAACCCGCATTTTCTCTGCATAAAAGGATATATCATAGTAAGGAGAAAACACGCGTCGTGATGCCATATCGTCAAGGGATAACTGTAGACGTTCATGCAAGACCACAACTAAACAACTTTTGAAAGATTTATGAGTTATTTAAGGAAAATCCGGTTTTAAGTTAAACAGTTACCCGTATCCCTCGACTTAGTTGATCAACTAGTCCACGATTAAAATTATAGTTATACGCTGAGGAAAATACTTTGATTAAATTGATTTTAACATCCTATATGAGTATAAACATCCTCGAAGGACAACTCACGCTATGCAAGACTCTAGATTTATAATAAGTATAGGAAAAATCTTCACGCTAAGTTAAAAGCAGTGTTTTAGTTTTGAAAGTGATGACAAGTATGGAGTACTAATAGTAGAGTTTTATAAGTTAAAATATCTAACATGCAACCTAACATAACCCCTTCCCAGAGAGCAAGTATACAAAACAATATAAAACAGACAACACATCAGCTTAGCAAAGTACTCAACATTTCAAAAGAAAACCACAAGTGGGCGCCAATAATCTGACATGAACCCACTGGTGAGCATGTATGTCTGTACTAAAGTAAACATCCCAAGAAAATACCTCACAAAGGTGAGGAAAACTCCTGTAACAAACAGTCCACTAGCAAGCTCCCAAACCTAGCCGCTCAACCGGCTACTGCCCTGAACCTGAGGCATTCAAAGGAAGAACACCTCAGCAAAAAAATACAAGTGGCAAAGGAAAATAATCAGGTAAAAGTGCAAAGAGATGGGTTTACCAAAGCCGAGTACAAAATGCTGAAAAACACAGCCGGATAACCAAATAATTATAAGTACAGTAAAATCAACAGTCAATGAGTTAATTGAACAAATGCACCAAGTGTGGGACGAAGCCATGCTTCAACAATATATGCAAGGATTTGCATAAAAATATAGATTGATCCAGAAACAAACTGAGTATAAAACAACTTGAATAGAACGTGAATCATTAACACTTGGCAAAAACAACCGGGCGGAGTCGGTGACCAATTGTCCCAAACCAGGCTCCCAAGCCCAAATGTCTCAAAAAAACACAGAGCCCCTGCGATGGTGGCCACTTGTCCAAACCCAAACCAACAGTCCTCAAAAACAGAGACCAAACATCCACCAAGTGCAACGTTCCTCAACCGACGTCCAGTTGGTGGTCCTTTATCCACTGCCAACCTTCATAGTCGAAGAAACATTAGAACCTACCCAAATCCCAAGTTCAAACCTTAAGATAAACTATAACCAGGCCTAAAATCATCGTAAGAACTAAGCCCGCCGAGTCGGACAAAAACGGAGAAAAATTTCTAAGTCCCAGGAAAATTCGGCGAATTTCCCCTTATACTCGACAAAACTACCCTCCGACAACCGGCGATATTCGTCGAACTCCGGACGACGCTCGACAAATGGACAATATTATTCGTCGAACTCCGTTCGACGCTTGACGAATGGACAATGATATTCGTCAAAATCTTTTCGACGAATGGATAACGATTTTCGTCGAACTCCGTTGGACGCTCGATGAATGGGCCACGATATTCGTCGAACTCCATTTGACGAATGGACCGACACTCGACGAATAGTTAGCGATATTCGTCAAACTCCTTACACTAACTTATGATTCACGCTGAAATGACTAAATCTAAATTCGGCGATACTCACTGAATTCTACTTAGACTACGTACCAAAACTCGATGAACTCCATAACAATACACGCTGATTTTTTACTTATCCCGATTTCTTCCGAATTTCTATAGTTTGGCCAGAAATCAAGATCTAGCCTAGAGAGACATTTCATGCTTCCTACTCTACACCTAATATCTAAGGGAGGAAAACAAAGGAAGAATATCAAATAAAAACGATCAAGAAAGGGAAAAGATCCACTTGCCTCAAACCTTTGGAGAAACGCCGCCCGCTCGCGCCGCTTCAAGGATCGGTCGTAGAAAGCCCTAAGTATCATTTCCTGAAACTTTTGGAGGAGAAAGGAGGTCAAAATCTCAAACCCTAACGTACAAAAATAGGGAAAACAAGAAGATCCTACCACCACTGCGAAGCCCTCGCCGAGACCTTTCCAAATCTCTGCTCAAACATCAAAACCGACCACTCAATCACGCGATCTCGCCGGCCGAAATCTCCGTCCATTCGCATGCCCTGTCTCGCGAAATGACATCGTCAGGTAGTGGAAAGACATTGAATAATAATACTAGGGTTTTCGTTTATTACGTGTATATATATTATAATAATATTAATCTTTAATTCATTACAATTCATCATTACATTACATTAATCTTAAAACGACCCAAAATCCATAACAACTTCGAATTCTACAAAATTCGCACCGTAGCTAAATACCGACGCTATGAAACCAACAGCGAAGTCGAAACTCAAATTCGATAAACAAAACTCGGGCAAACACCTCCCAAAGCCAAAACACAAGCATTCCCAAAAAGGCTCCATCGAGTCACCAAAACAGACCGGGCTCGTAAAGGAATCTTGCAAATAGGCAAAACTCAGTCACACAGAAAACTTAAAGAGCAAAACCACGCTCTAACTGCGACACAAGCCAAACATATGTTAACGCAATGCCCTGACGTCAAAATTACGCCATTACAGGAATAAAATAAATACTCAAAAATCCAGGGGTTACAACGTTGCCCTTTTATGACTTCCATCAGGAGGAGGGTCACGCAACGACCACCTGCCCAGAGTTTTTAGAGATGAGAGCATCCAGGGGGAAAGTCTAGCAGCAGCCGCCCGTGAGGATTGAAGAAGTTCTGCAAGGAGGAGGAGAGGATAGATGTGAGGACCAGGTGGATGTGGGAGCTCGATGAGGGATCCGGGTGATCCAAGAGGGAGTGGGGATCGAAGCCACCCATAAGGGGAGCTTCCAAACTATGTACCGAAGGAGCATCGCCTCGACCTCCCAGACTCCCCCACTAGGAAGAAAAAATCACTTTCTCAGCAAAGGACATGCCCGACTACGAAGACCCGTTCTGCGATGCCTTGGTGATCCAGATGGTAGTAGAGAATTTCACGGTCTCCAGAATTCTAGTGGACAATGGGAGCTCCATGGATGTGATCTTCAAAAAAGCATTCTATGAGATGAAGGTAGAGGCTCGGAGGGTTCCAACCTCGGATGGGCCATTGTTTGGGTTCTCGGGGGGAAGCGGAAGGAAGTTGAAGGAGGGGTGGGACTGCATGTGACGTTGGGGGGGGGAGGTATCGAGGAACTGTCGATTCGTCATCGTTGATGCTCTGAGCAGCTACAACACAATCTTTGGGCAGCCTCTCATCAACATCTTTCGTTGCGTCCCCTTCTCGTTTCATCAGTATTTCAAGTTCAGTAGCGGAGGAGTGCAAGTCCGGATCAGGGGGGATCCGAAGGTAGCATAGCAGTGCTATGTGATTGCCGTCAATACGATTTCTTAGATGGCCGAGGCAGTGGAGCTATAGAAGGAGATGACAATGGTGACGCAGGAGGAAGTTGTAGAGGAGGGAGAGGTGAGCCTAGGTGAGGATGGAAAAGAGATTGCATTAAAGGCTATGGAGAAGGAAGGAGCGAGCCAGGGGGAGGCTGGAGAGAAGGCTGCATAGGAGCAGAGGGTAGGGGGAGAAGCTGGGGGTGAGGCCCAGAGCGGAGGAGGAGTAGAGTTTCCAGAGTAAAGACCATTGGAGGTGATGGAGGTTGATGAAATAGGAGGGGAGGAAGAGTTTGGGCAGGAGGAGGAGAGAGCCGGTAGGGGGAGTCCCGGTTGGACCCGACAGAGAAGATTGTGGAGATGGAGGTCTTCACCAAGGCAGGGAAGGCGGATAGGGTAAGGGTCAGCGGAGGCTTAAGCCTAGAAGACCAGGCGAGGATGCGAGAGTGCATCCAGAGGAACGTCGACATCTTCTCCTAGAGCGCGACAGACATGCCGGGCAATGATGCGGATGTGGTGTGAAACAATCTAAACTTGGACCCCAAGATGCCTCCCATCCGCCAAAAGATGAGGGCCATTGCCACCAAGCTGGAGGAACCCATCCGCGAGGAGGTCAAGAAGCTTCTTGATGCAGGTTTTATCCCAAAGATCCAGTACCCAGGTTGGGTCTCCAATATGTTAATGGTAAAAGGGGGATGGAAGGTGACGTATGTATGTGGACTTCTCTTTACTAAATAAATCATGCCCTAAGGATTACCATCCCTTGCCTCGGATCGAGCGCTGGTTGATTTAGCCGTTGGTTTTTCTATTATGAGTTTTTTGGATGCTTTTTCAAGTTACCATCAGATTCCAATGCATCCCCCTGATATCAAGGATATCTCCTTCATCACTAGGGAGGGATGCTTCAGCTACAAGATGATGCCCTTCTGGCTAAAAAACGCAGGGGCTACCTACCAATGCATGATGGATCGGGTGTTAAAAAATCAGAGGGATAGGAACCTAGAGGTTTATGTTGAGTACCTTGAAAGTGCAGCTAGATCTGATATACTCTAGAGGGGGGGGGGGGTGAATAGAGTATATGGTGGATTTTTTAAAACTTTTACAACTGCTGTTGTATCTTAGGTGTGTGTGTGTGCAGGGAAACAGATGCAATAAATCAAAAAGCAGCAATGGACTAATCACAGCACATTCACAGAGCAAGGCCAGAAAACAAAAGGAAAAGAAAGCAACCAGATGACACAAGAATTTTATAGTGGTTCCCCAAATCTGGGTAGTCCACTCTTCTACCACCCTGGTAGGAATCCACTACAGGAAGGGGTTGATCAGGTGTCCTGACACCAATGGGGTTTTGATCAGGTTCCCAAAAACCAAACCCTCAAGTCTTTTGGAGGGAGACTTGCAACCAGAATAATTTTGAAGGGAATTAAAACCCTGTACAGAGGTGGAGTGAGAGGGTGATGAGGTCTTCTCTTTCTCAAGTCAAATGAGAAGACTTGTGGAATGTTGTTTAGCATCTTTTCTCCCCCTGAGATATAGAAAGAGTCAGGAAGAATGCTGGAGCACTGCTTCAGGGTGATAGGTCTTCAGAGACCTAGAATTCCTGGTCCAGAGGAGGTCTTCAGGAACTTCTTGTAACTGATATGAATGTATTGTTTCTTGAAGTTATCCTGAGTGAAAGCAGATGAAGAAGACTCTTGATATTGATGTAGTGTTCTTCTTCTTCTTCTCGATCAGTTTCTATCTGGGCCAAGAATGAATTCCTTTTCTTGTGTTGTCTGAATCACTGTCTATCTTTTTATTGATGTTGTTGTTATCTATCTATGTATCTATCTCATAAGAACACATTCGAATTTGAATATCGAGCAGTAATGGCAGACGGCCTGGAAAGGAAGTAGCAATTAATCATTTCCCCAACTGTTTCCATGGGAAAATGGTATGTAATAATCCAGAATTAACTGCGCATTCCAACGGTAGTATTCTGTGAGGAATTGCCATTAATTGTTCAGGAATCAGCGCCATGGAATGAGACGAGAATGGAAGAAGACCTAGTCTGGAATCGTCGACCGAAGAACATAATTCGTCGAGCTGAGTTTTGAGGTCGTCGAGCTAAGCTGAGTTCGTCGAGCTGAGCTGAGTTCGTCAAGCTGACAGTCTTCATTCGTTGAACAGACAATCTTCAATATCAGACAACCATTATTCGTTGAGCAGAGAACCAAATTCGTCGAGCTGAGAATAAACTTCGTCAACCTGAGAAAAGTTCTGGACTTGTACGGAATACTCTGCATCTGCTGAAATGCTGTGTCGACACAAATTATTGTCAATAGATTGATCTTGGTGTCGATACAAATCCTCTGGTGTCGACATAAGCTGGTGTCGACTGAAATCCTGGTGTCGACATAAGCTGGTGTCGACTCAAATCCTGGTGTCGACACAAATCATCTGGTGTCGACACAAACCCTAAGTGTCGACACAGATTTTCTAAGTACAAAAATCGTCGAGTAAAGATTAGCATTCATCGACCTGAGAAGCTGTGAACTTGAGGTCCAAGTTCGTCGAGCTCAGAATATAATTCGTCGACCGAAGCATGAAGCTGGACTTAGAGAAATTCTGACGTAGTCCTGATAAGCTTGAGGTAAAATCCCAGTGTTCATCGAGCAAAGAATGCGGTTCGTTGAGCCCAGCACTTCGAATTGTCTCACGATCGTCGAGCGCAGAAATCCCTTCGTTGAGCTGCGTTCAACGAACGTCGAACTCATTTCACTTAGTCTGAAAAACTGATAGATCTGGAGTTCCTGATGGTCTTGAAGAAGGCTGGTCCGTCTGAAGTTGAGATAGAGGAATGTTATAGACTCTAGGACACAAACTTGACCCAGACTATACATGATGGGTCACATCCTAAGTCAGTGAACCTAGCCCAAATCAACTAGGGATCCAACAATCTCCCCCTATTTGGGTGAGGTCACTAACAAAGACTCCAAGCAAAGAACAATCAGAAAAACAAAGCAAAATTAAGAGATATATCTGGTAGAGAATTTACAACACATGCATCAGATATATATATACATACAGGCTTTGTTTTAATGCAAGACACAGTCTGAAACAGAAGCAGAAAATGGAATAAAAACACAAATTTACTTCTCTGACTTCTTCTGTTTTGGCTTGACTTCTGGTGCTTTATCTCCTGGCTTCTTGAAAATGATTTCCCTATTGGGATCTGAAGCTTGAGCCTTGGTCATAGTCATGTCAGCTGCCCCTATGATGTTCAGTGAAGTGGCTCTGGGGACAACTGCTTCTGGATGAAGATGCATGTACTCATCAACATTGAGTAACTTATTTGCTTTCCCAAATCTTTTTAGCTCATCTCTCCTGTACTGAGACATAGTAGTTAAGCCTGTTGTGTCCTTGCCTTCAGCTTTAGCTTTGTTGATTAGTGATTAGCCAATGATTTCTTGGAACCTTACCATTCTGGCTGTGTTGGCTGTCTCTGGATCTTCAGGAGGAGAATAGGGCCTTTCAGCTTCATGTTCCTTAGATTCTTGGTGCTGCTGTTGCTGTTGTCTGCCTGAAGATGGTGGCCTTGACTGACTACCACCAGAGGATCTCCCTGTTTGTCTCTGATAGGTTTGAATAGGTGCAGATCTCTGAGAGCCAGAGCCAGAGGCACCTGCTGCTGGAGGAGGAGGAGGAGGAGGATCCTTTCTATATCTATGAACTGGGGGAGGAGAGTATCTCCTACTCCTCTTCCTCTCTTTTTGCTGGTTCTTAGATAGCCACATCCATGCAGACATCTTTTTGTAAGGAGCAACATTGTGCAGAATATAGTATGGAGTGTCTGCAGAGGGATTAGGCTTGGGAGCAGGAAGAGGAGGAGCCTTCCTTTTCTTAGAGAGCAACTTCTTTTTTTTTGGCAGCCTCCTCATCTGATTCATCATCATCATCATCAGAATCTGAACTCTGAGGGTTGTCATACAAAGCATTCAACTTCCTCAGAGTGGCATCGGGAATGATAAGAGGTTTTTCTTGAGGGGGGATAGAAGGTTTAGAGGGTGAGGGTTCAACAGCAGTAGAGACAGAACTTGCAGCTACTGCCTTGTTCTCTTTTTCAATGTCTGCCAGAATGATCTCATCCAGATCAGGCATGGGAGAATCATCCATGACAAAATCTGGGACAGGGCAGATTTCTGGAATAGACACAGGAGGTGGAACAGCAGTAGGAACAGCAAAGGTGTCACAAAGTTGCTTGGCAACTGCTGGACTTGCTGGAGAGGTATACTGGACAATAGCCAAATAGGGCTTAACAACGTCTACTGAAGGAATCTTCATATATACAGTATCAAAGATATGAAGTATCTCAGATAAATTAACTGTGGGATTTATAAGGAAATCACCAACAGTTGTTATTGAATCTACTGACTCATCAAGGCTACTGTCAGTGTCCATGAATTGAATAAAATCAATTGCTGTATCTAAAACTGTATTATCAAGCACTGTATTAACTGTATCTGCAGTATCTATATCTGTATCAACTGTATTAACCTCTGTAGCTGCTGCACTAGCTTCATCATAGAGCATCTCCCCCTGTCTGGGTTCAGGAGAACCTGGAGCCAGGCCACTGAATGAAGAGGGGGCAGCAGAGAGGGCTGATATTTGGGCAGATAAAGAATGAATGGAACTCACCAGAGGTGTAATGGCCTCTGTGATGAGGGATTTAATAAGATGAGTCAAAAGAGAGATGATGGAGGGAATGGTGGAAGAATCCAGAAGTGGAGAAGTAATAGAGGAGGGGAGAGAAGCAAAGGAGGAAGGAGGAATGTGGGGAGGGGATAATGGAGGGAGAGCAGGTTGTGGGTCAGTGGGTATGGTGTAGGATGGAATAGTGGATAGGTGTGGAGGAAGAGGGGATGGAGGAGGTGAGGGAATAGGTGTTGTAGTGGGGGAAACTGGGGGTGTAGAGAGATGTGACAGATCAGGCGGTGTGGATTGATGTTGAGGAGGAGACAAGTGAGGTGCAGGAGGAGTGGGAAGAGATTTGGTAGGAGGAACGACCTCTTCAGTGTCAGGGTGGGGAGTGACCTTGACGGTCCTGGTGCTCTTAGAAGCAGTGATGGAGGAGGAGGAACCCTTGGAGGGTTTGGAGATTGTCCCTCCCATCGTCCAAACAAGGCGCAGGTGAGGCGCTTGCTGGCATTGATGAATGTGGTCGGGGAGACCAAACATTCACTGGCCTTTTCCTGGAGGAAAATCCCCAGGATTCTGCCGTAGCAGACTTCCTTCTTGCTTGATTTCTTCTTGATTAGGTCAAAGAAAACCATGCCCCAATCGACCTGTCGCTTGTTGAGCACTGCGCACATGATCAGGAATTGATGGCGAGTGATATAGTCATGTGCCGAGTGCTTGCCCATCAGAATTTTCCCTACAATGTCGGCCAAAAGTTGATATGCCGCTGACAGTTGCTTCTTCAGATGCTTATTAGGGTTGTTGTTTGAGAAACCCATTACTTTCAACATATCAGCATATTCCTCAGCGTCCATTTCCAAGTTGTCTTCCCCATTAATCAGTCCAAAGATTTCAGAGAGTACTGCTGGAGACAGGGAAACGACAGTGTTTCCAATATGTCCTGTAAAATTTGCATCTTCAGAAACTGTGGCAGTGTACACCCATTCTCTTATCTCGGTTGAGTGTAGCTTGATGCTGTGTGTCATGAAATCCTTGAGATGCAGTTCTTCAAGTAATTCAAGGATATAAAGAAAAATTGGATCTGGATGTTGGAAGGACTCAAAGTCCATGGAGAATGCTGCATCAAACTTCATTGCCTCAAGTGCTCCTGGAGGAATCGCCATTGATGACCTGCAAAGAAAATCACAGAGAAAACGATGATCAAGAGCAAAGGAACTGAAAGCGCGGGACGGAGGTCGAAGAAAACCTAGATATAAGATTTTCAGAATATGAATCGACAAGCTCCGTTCCACGAAAAGAGACAGATCTTCGAACTGAGGTCGACGAAATAGGTTAGAGGTGAGTAGTTCGTCGAACTCATTGAGAAGAATTGAAAACAGTTCGTCGAACTCCGTTCGACGAAATGGTTTCTAAAGTAAGGTTCGTCGAACTCCGGTCGACGAAAATTGTTGACACATAGAGAATTCATCGATCTCCGGTCAACGAGAATCTCTCAAACTTTCTCTAATTCGTCGAACTCCGTTCGACGAACTCTGGAAAATTCGCCGAATGCAGACAAAAATTAATTTAACTCTTCTCCATCAACCATTCCCAGTTGATTTATAAAGAACAGATGGGTTTTCTCATCCAAAGGCTTGGTGAAGATATCTGCTCTCTGTAGATCAGTAGGAATGTGGATCAAGTTAATTTTCTTTTTGTCCACATTATCTTTAATGAAATGATGTCTTATTTCAATATGTTTAGTCCTAGAATGATGAACTGGATTCTGAGCTATAGCAATAACACTTGTATTATCATAAAATAAGGTTGAATTATTTAAGTTGATACCATAATCTAGGAGTTGGTTTTGTATCCATAGCATCTGTGAACAGCAGCTGCCAGCAGTCATATACTCTGCCTCAGCATTTGATGTAGACACAAATGTCTGCTTTTTGCAAAACCAAGAGACAAGTATCATACCCAGGAACTGGCAAGTTCCAGAGGTACTTTTCCTGTCCACTCTACATCCAGCATAGTCAGCATCTGAGTATCCAGTTAACTCAAATTCTGACTCTGCAAGATACCAGAGTCCTAAACTAGGACAACTCTTTATATATCTCAAAATCCTTTTTAGAAAAATAAGATGAGATTCTTTAGGATTCACTTGGAATCTAGCACAAAGGCATGTGACAAACATTAGGTCAGGCCTGCTTGCTGTTAAGTATAATAGGGATCCAACAATTGCCCTATAATGTTTCTGATCTATAGGTTTCCCTGCTGCATCAGAATCCACAACAACATTGGTAGCCATAGGTGTTTTCATTCCTGAGGCATCACCCATCCCAAACTTTTTGATAAGATCTTTAGCATACTTAGATTGGGAGAGGAAGATACCATCAGGGAGCTGCTTCACTTGGAGACTAAGGAAGTAGGAAAGCTCACCCATGCTACTCATCTCAAATTTGGAATGCATGAGGTCAGCAAACCTCTTGCACAATTTGGGATCAGTAGACCCAAAAATAATGTCATCCACATATATTTGTACCAATAAGATTTGGTCCTTATGATGTCTAGTGAAAAGGATTTTATCTATGATTCCTCTTGTAAATTTATGCTCTAAAAGAAAGCTAGCTATGGTCTCATACCAAGCTCTTGGAGCTTGCTTTAAACCATAAAGAGCTTTATGAAATTTGTAAACATAAGAGGGTTGAGTTAGAGAGATAAAACCTGGGGGTTGTTCTACATAAACCTCTTCTTGAAGTACACCATTCAGAAAGGCACTCTTAGCATCCATCTGGAATACTTTGAACTTTTTATATGCTGTATAGGCTAGGAATATTCTAATGGCCTCCAACCTTGCAACAGGGGCAAAGGTTTGGTCATGGTCTATTCCTTCTTCTTGCCTATAGCCTTGAGCAACAAGTCTAGCCTTGTTCCTTACTATGTTCCCTTGTGCATCCAATTTGTTCCTATAGACCCATTTGGTTCCAATAACTGGGTAGTTATGGGGTCTTGGAACCAAATCCCAAATTCTACATCTCTCAAATTGATTTAGTTCTTCTTGCATTGCAAGAATCCAGTGGGGATCTTGCTCAGCTTTATGGATGGAGAGAGGTTCACTTTGAGAGAGAAAACATGCATGCATCAAGTCTTGATTGAGTTGATGTCTTGTCTGTACACCAACTGAAATGTCTCCAATCACTTGAGATCTGGGGTGATCTCTAAGTGTGACAAGATCAGTTTGTGGAGTTGGTTGAGCAACAGCTTCTGTAAATAATTCCTCTTGGGGAATGGTACTGGCTGTTGATGGAAGTTCAGATACTTCCTCTTGGATTTCCTCTTCACTATCTTCAGCAGCCTGTGGAGTGGGATGAGTTGGAACCCCTTGGATAAGGTTTAGTCCATCCATAGACTCACACAGTGGTGAAACCTGCAAAAGACACATGGACAGATTCTTCAATTTTAAGGGATGATTTGTTGAAAACCCTATAGGCCTTGCTTACTTGGGAGTATCCTAGAAAAATCCCTTCTTCAGCCTTAGCCTCAAATTTTCTAATGTATCTTTTGTTATTAGTGTGGATGTAACATATGCAACCAAAAACTTTAAAATATGTGATTTTAGGTTTCTTTCTTTAAGTAATTCATAGGGGGTATTATGTTTTAGTTTATGTATAAGACATCTGTTGAGGACATAGTTAGCTGTATTTACAGCTTCTGGCCAAAAGGATAGAGGCATGTAAGCATCTGCTAACAATGTACCTGCAGCTTCAATGAGTGTCCTATTTTTCCTTTCACCAACCCCATTTTGTTGGGGAGTTCTAGGAGCTGAGAAGCACTACCTGATACCTTTCTTCTCAGAGAACTCATGCATAATAAGAGATTCAAACTCTGTGCCATGATTACTTCTGATCAATGCAACATGAGTAGAGAACTCAATCTGTATGGTCTTGAGAAAATCTGTAAGAACTTTGAATGTATCTGACTTAGCTCTCAGAAAGGCTACCCAACTGAATCTGGAGAAATCATCAACAATGACTAAGGTGTAAAACTTCCCTCCTAGGCTTTGTACTGCAATGGGTCCAAAGAGATCCACATGAAGCAGATACAATATCCTAGGTGAATCACTTTTATTAATGGATTTGAAACTAGTTTTAGTTTGCTTGCTTAGTTGACAAGCCCTGCATATGCTTTCCTTATTGTAGGGACCAGAAGGTAAACCTCTAACAAGGTTGTCTTTAGATAACCTAGATATATTCTTAAGGTTTACATGTCTTAGCCTTTTGTGCCATAACTCATTTTGGTTACTAGTGATATTGAGCAAACAAATATCAGTTGTGGCAACAATGAAATCTACTAAATATATGTTTCCTTGTGTAAGTCAAATTAAAACAGTTTGGTTTTTATCATTTATAATCGAATAAGAGATAGACTTGAAATGTACCTGATAACCTTCATCACATAATTAACTTATGGATATAAGGTTATGTTTAAGTCCTCTTACATATGTCACCTTTTTGAAGGTCACTGCTCCAATGCTTACTCTTCCATACCCTTCTGACTGACCACTCTTTGAGTCTCCAAATATCACCTTTGGTCCTAACTTGGACTTATAGCTGTAGAGATTTGCTTTGCTGCCAGTCATGTGCTTGGAGCAGCCACTATCCAGGTACCATGTCTGACTTAGCCTTGGACAGCTCTTCACCTGTACCTGCATCAAAAAATAAAGCTCAATTATTCTTGACCCAGGTTACCTTGGGTCCTTGGTTTGGCTGAAAAGTAAAACTGGAAATGACTGATAATGCAGGTTGAGATTTATACCCTAGAGGGTGATATCTCCTAGGTGGGATTATCCAATCAGCTACTGGATTAAATGTCTTGTTAGCTGTTTTAAAATTTCTATAGGAGAAATGATTTAAGTTTGGTCGTTCTGGGATCGACGAATTATTGTAAGTTCATCAACCAGAGTTCGACGAATGGGGATGAGATCGTCGACCTCCACTCAGAGAATGACCATGGTCATTTTCTGCGTCCCACGTTCGTCGACCTCTGCTCGACGAACCATACACAGTTCGTCGATCGCAGTAGGACGAATAATTATTTCTGAAGTTTGCGTTCAGCATTCGTCGATCGGGGTTCGACGATCTTGCAGGATTTTGTCGATCTAAGTTCGACGAGTTCTGCTGAACTTGGTTTTTAACAGCTTTCTTCTATTTTCTGTTTCTATTATCTAGGGGATTTAACTTGTTTTCTGACCTGGGTTTTTCAGTTAGTTTCTCTTTACCCTTAGCAGTGATAAACTTTATGGGAGTAGAAAGTATATTCTTCTCTATTATGGGGGGTAAACCTGATGAAGCACCCAAGCCCAGCCTGCCATTTAATCTGGCATTTACTGTGCTTGTGATATCCATCAGCTTGAGGCTTCTCCCATTGAGAGATTGCTCAAGTTATTTTGCCTCACATAATTCATATTTTAACTTGATTATCTGTTCATTAGCTAGTGTCAATTGGTCAGTTGGTTTTCTATTTTCTGTGCTGACAGATTCAAGGTTCTCTAGTCTAGTTCTCAAGATTTTTATTTCTTTCTCTGAGTTTATTAGATCCATGCACATAGTTTTAAATTCTACTTTAAATAAGTCAGAATTGAAATCAAAACTAAAAATCACCTAATCAGCCTCTGAGTTTGAGGCACCTTCATCTTCAGATTCCTCTTCTGATCCACAGTTGCCTCTAAAGGCATCTATTGCCATTAGGCACACCTCCTTGGATCTGGCTTCTTCCTCTTCTTCACTGGAGCTGGAGGAGGATGTTTCCTCTTCTGAGTCACTCCAGGACTCAGCAACAAAACCCTTGTATTTCCTTTTATACTTGTTGGAGGAGGGTCTGCTGCTTTGTTTTCTTCTGGAATCCTTGTCCCTGCCCTTGTCCTTTTTCTGATTCTCTGGGCATTCTGAAATATAGTGCTCAAGCTTTCTGCATCCAAAACACACAACCTCCTTAGTTGGTGTCTTGTCATATTTGGGCTTATCATCCTGCCTGGATGATTTTCTTCTAAAGTCCTTTCTTGCCATTTTGTAGAATCTTTTGGCAAAAAGGCTCATTAACTCCTCATTGGATGTAGATGTTTCATTGTCTTCAGAAGCTTTGAGGGCCAAGCTGTGCTCCTTCCTAACTGGGGTAGTAGCCTTCTGTTCTGCTGCCTCTCTTGATTTGACAAGCTGCTCATATGACTTCAGCTTGCCTAACAGAGATTCCGTTGAGATCACATTGAGGCTTCTGGCTTCTTTGATTGGCCAGATTCTGGAATCCCGTGAACTGGGGAAACACATCAGTATCTTGTCATTCACCTCAGTTAAGGTGATGTCCTTGTCAAGAGTCTTGAGTTCACTGATGATTGAACTTAATCTATTGTACATCTCAGCCACAGATTCTTTCTGATCCTTCTTGAAATTCTCATAGAGAGAAATGAGACTGGATCTCCTATCCTTTCTTTCATCAGCTGAGTCTGCTACCATTTGATTGAGAGAGTCCCAAATGGCCTTGGCTGAGGTGCACTCAGCCACCTTCTGGAATATGTCATCTGACATTGTTTGGGCCAGAATATTCATAATCTTTGTATCAGCCATCTTGGCTTTCTTATAGGCTTCAGTATTGTCTGGAGGTGGTACTGCACTCAGATTATTTGATGTGCTGGCAAAAGTTGTAGGAGCTGGAGGAACACCTGTTGAAATGACAGAGAAAATATCCTCATCAATGGAGTTCATATATAATCTAATTCTTGCCTTCCAGATGGTAAACTTATTAATATTGCACATTGGAGGTCTGATGCTTGTATAATCCTTGTTTTGGGCCATGTCTGTGAGAAGGATAAGTCCAATAACAGAATAGAAACAAACAGATCTAACTAAGGGATCTTTGGGTTCAGGTGTTAGCCTGTACAACCAATCAGGTGTGGTATGTTTAACCAACCTCCCTCTGATACCAATTGAAAGTGCAGCTAGATCTGATATACTCTAGAGGGGGGTGAATAGAGTATATGGTGAATTTTTTAAAACTTTTACAACTGCTGTTGTATCTTAGGTGTGTGTGTGTGTGTGCAGGGAAGCAGATGCAATAAATCAAAAAGCAGCAATGGACTAATCACAGCACATTCACAGAGCAAGGCCAGAAAATAAAAGGAAAAGAAAGCAACCAGACGACACAAGAATTTTATAGTGGTTCCCCAAATCTGGGTAGTCCACTCTTCTACCACCCTGGTAGGAATCCACTGCAGGAAGGGGTTGATCACGTGTCCTGGCACCAATGGGGTTTTGATCAGGTTCCCAAAAACGAAACCCTCAAGTCTTTTGGAGGGAGACTTGCAACCAGAATAATTTTGAAGGGAATTAAAACCCTGTACAGAGGTGGAGTGAGAGGGTGATGAGGTCTTCTCTTTCTCAAGTCAAATGAGAAGACTTGTGGAATGTTGTTTAGCAGCTTTGCTCCCCCTGAGATGTAGAAAGAGTCAGGAAGAATGCTGGAGCACTGCTTCAGGGTGATAGGTCTTCAGAGACCTAGAATTACAGGTCCAGAGGAGGTCTTCAGGAACTTCTTGTAACTGATATGAATGTATTGTTTCTTGAAGTTATCCTGAGTGAAAGCAGATGAAGAAGACTCTTGATATTGATGTAGTGTTCTTCTTCTTCTTCTCGATCAGTTTCTCTCTAGGCCAAGAATGAATTCCTTTTCTTGTGTTGTCTGAATCACTGTCTATCTTTTTCTTGATGTTGTTGTTATCTATCTCTGTATCTATCTCATAAGAACACATTCGAATTTGAATATCGAGCAGTAATGGCAGACGACCTGGAAAGGAAGTAGCAATTAATCATTTCCCCAACTGTTTCCATGGGAAAATGGTATGTAATAATCCAGAATTAACTGCACATTCCAATGGTAGTACTCTGTGAGGAATTGCCATTAATTGTTCAGGAATCAGCGCCATGGAATGAGATGGGAACGGAAGAAGACCTAGTCTGGAATCGTCGACCGAAGAACATAATTCGTCGAGCTGAGTTTTGAGGTCGTCGAGCTAAGCTGAGTTCGTCGAGCTAAGCTGAGTTCGTCAAGCTGACAGTCTTCATTCGTTGAACAGACAATCTTCAATATCAGACAACCATTATTCGTTGAGCAGAGAACCAAATTCGTCGAGCTGAGAATAAACTTCATCGAGCTGAGAAAAGTTCTGGACTTGGACGGAATACTCTGCATCTGCTGAAATGCTGTGTCGACACAAATTGTTGTCGACAGATTGATCTTGGTGTCGACACAAATTCTCTGGTGTCGACATAAGCTGGTGTCGACTGAAATCCTGGTGTCGACACAAGCTGGTGTCGACTCAAATCCTGGTGTCGACACAAATCGTCTGGTGTCGACACAAACCCTAAGTGTCGACATAGATTTTCTGAGTACAAAAATCGTCGAGTAAAGATTAGCATTCGTCGACCTGAGAAGCTGTGAACTTGAGGTCCAAGTTCATCGAGCTCAGAATATAATTCGTTGACCGAAGCATGAAGCTGGACTTAGAGAAATTCTGACGTAGTCCTGATAAGCTTGAGGTAAAATACCAGTGTTCGTCGAGCAAAGAACACAGTTCGTCGAGCCCAGCACTGCGAATTGTCTCATGATCGTCGAGCGCAGAACTCCCTTCGTCGAGCTGCGTTCGACGAACGTCGAACTCATTTCACTTAGTCTGAAAAACTGATAGATCTGGAGTTCCTGATGGTCTTGAAGAAGGCTGGTCCATCTGAAGTTGAGATAGAGGACTGTTCTAGACTCTAGGACACAAACTTGACCGAGACTATACATGATGGGTCACATCCTAAGTCAGTGAACCTAGCCCAAATCAACTAGGGATCCAACATACCTCATGGTAAAGAGTGGGGATGTGGGTTCACACCTTCTTGACCTGGAGGTGACAGTCGCAACCCTGTAAAAGTTCAAGATGAGGCTGAATCCCCGGAAGTGTGTCTTTGGGGCAAGTCGAGGCAAGTTTCTTGGGCACCTTCTGACCCCAGCAGGGGTAGAGCCCAACCCGGATAAGGTGAAGGCCATCATGGAGTTGGAATCACATCACAATGCCAAAGAGGTTCAGCATTTGACAGGCAAGCTCGCCGGGTTGAGTCGGTTTCTCTCCCACGCCGGGGAGAAGTATTCCCCTTTCTTCAAGACGCTTCAGTGGAACCAAAAGTTTGAGTGGACGGATAAATGTGAGGAGGCTTTTCGGGCATTGAAGGCTCAACTATCCCAAGCGCCGCTCCTTTAGAGCCCGAAGGAGGGGGAGGACCTAGCCTTGTATCTGGGGGTAGGGGCAGAGGCTGTAAGTTCTGTGTTGGTAAGGGAAGAAGGGAAGAAATAGCTGCCAATCTACTACGTCAGCAGAATCTTGAAGAAAGCGGAGCTCCGCTACCCCATCCTAGAGAAGTTATCTTTCTCTCTGATCATTTTGGCCAGGAAGCTCATGTCGTATTTCCAACTCATTCAATCAAGGTGGTGACAGACCATCCGCTTCGCAAGCTTTTTGAGGGGGTGGAGCACTCAGGACGACTGGCCATGTGGCCCATCGAGATTAGTAAGTTTGACATCTATTTCGTGCCAAGACTCTCCATGAAGGCGCATGCAGTGGCCGACTTCTTTACTGACTACATCATAGAGTTGGAGGGAGAGGAGGCACTACCACGGGAGGCATGGAAGATGTTTGTCGATGGAGCCTCGGGGAAGCATTCCATGGGGAAGGGGTAGTATTGATAAGCCCTCATGGGGTCACTATAAAACAAGTAGTGGCGCTGCACTTCCCAGTCACAAACAATCAAGCTGAGTACGAGGCCGTCATAGCCGGGTTGTGGTTGGCCAGGGAGCTCGGGATTCATGGTGTAGAAGTGCTTACGGATTCATTAGTGATGACATCTCAGATCACGGGGGAATATGAAGCTCGGTAGCCCACCCTCCAGAAGTACCTATCCAAGGCGAGGGTGATTGTGGGTTGGTTCCGAGCGATCTCAATCCATCATGTCCCTAGGGTGGAAAATGAAGCGGCCGACCGATTAGCCAAGTTTGGACCCCCCCCAGGGGGGGAGAACCTTGACCGAGCTATTTCATCCGAAGATTGAGGAGGGGGAGTTGATGAGTTGAAGTTGGTGACCGGGCGGTCTGGCTTGGCGGGTTGATGACCGCGCGGTTTCGCAGTTACCCTTCAGTGGTTTGGTTGCTGTGTGTTGCTGTCTGAGGTCCAAGCGGTCTAGCGGTTTGTCTCTGGCGACTTGGAGACCGGGCGGTCTAGCGGTATCCCATGGCGATCTCTCTCTCTCTATGGTAGTAGCCAAGCGGTTAGCCCTTCTGTCTAACCGCGCGGCTTGTCCGGTTTGTGTCTATATAGTCCGCTTGTGTCCTGTAATTTTTTAGTCCCACATATCTTATTTGTCTTCTCTCTTCTCTCCTCCATTCTATATAAGGGAGGTCATACCTTTGTAATAGATACCTTTTTCAGATAATAAAGTTTCTATTATACCACTTCTGGTTTGTTTTTGTTCGTTTCTAACATGGTATCAGAGGACTCGGTCCTTTCCTCCTGATTGTGTGCGCTCTCTGATTATCGCGACTTGATTCTTCTATCCGCGACCAGTCTTCGATGCTTGATTCCTCCTCTGACTGTTGCCCTGTTCGTGCGGCTTGTTTCTGCTTTCCGCAACCTGTCTTCGCGGCTTGCCTTCTCTTCTAACCGCTTCCCTATTCGCGCGGCTTGTTTCTCCTTGCTTCTCTTCTCTAGCTGCTGCTCTTAGTCGCCGCGACCTGTTTAGTAGTCAACGCGACCTTGTTGCTCCTCTCCTAACCTCCCTCGCTCATCGCCTCGACCTGTTTCCTTCTAGTCGCTCCTGCTTACTAGTCGTTGCGGCCTCTCTTTTGTCGTCCGACTTGTTTTCTCCAGCCTGCGGCCTTCTTAGCCCCGCGGCCTGCTTCTATTCGCCCGGCTTGTGACTTGTTGTTGTCATCGCTGCTTCCTATTCTCTCATCATCTCTCTTCAATGGATTCCACCTCCAAGATGTCTGCCTTGGTGGTCACCTCTTCTGCTAGTGCCCACGCTGTGACTCGTGGATGATGGTTGATCGACTCTGGTGCTACAAATCATATGACAGGTAATCCTCAATTTTTTCTCTCATCTAGAAAAACATGATCGTTTGCCCCCGGTCATAGTTGTTGATGGCTCTCCCTCCCCGGTCAATGGAACGGGCATGATTCAAGTCACTCCCTCTCTTTGCCTGGAAGATACCCTCTATGTGCCCAAGTTTCCTTGCAATTTATTATCTGTTACTTCTTTATGCAAGCAACTACAGTGCTCCGTCACATTCACTCCTACTTCTTGTTCTTTTCAGGATCCGGAATCCCAACGGACGATTTCTACTAGGACTGAGAGCGGCGACCTATACTTCCTCGACAACGACTTTGCTCTATCCGCCTTCTCCTCTTCCTCTACAGATCTTCTCCAATGACATCTTCGCCTTGGTCATGCTCCTCCCCGGCTTCTTCGCCAACTTCTGCCCCACCTCCCTCCACATCATCCTCCTCTTAATTATGACGCATGTGAACTTGGCAAGCATCACCGCTCCTCCTTTCCTCCAAAGCAAGATCGTGGTTCTACCCGTCCGTTTGATCTTGTTCACTGCGACATCTGGGGTCCTGCTCCTACTCTTACCATTGGTCGGGGTAGTTCCTATTTTGTTACTTTTATTGATGACTTTTCTCGCTGTACTTGGGTATATCTCTTATGTGACCGCTCTGAACTTTTTGATGTATGAACATCCTTTTTATCATTCCATTCAAACTCAGTTTGATGTCTCCATTAAAATCTTACGCTCGGATAATGCAAAAGAATATCTCAGTCAAGCTTTTTCCTCTTTTTGCACGCAACATGGGATTATTCATCAAACCAGTTGCGTTTACACCTCCCAACAAAATGGAGTAGCGAAACGCAAAAACCGTCACCTGCTTGATGTCGCTCGCACTCTGCTCACGCAAATGCATGTCCTTCGCTCCTACTGGGGATATGCTGTTCTCATAACTTGCTATCTTATCAATCGCATTCCCTCCACCATTCTCCATGGTCAAACTCCTTTCTCCATTCTCTATCCGGGCAAAGAACCCTTTCCTCTTCCTCTACATATCTTTGGCTGCACAGCTTTTGTGCATGCTCCCTCTGCTACCCGCGACAAACGCTCCCCGCGGTCCACTAAATGTGTCTTTCTGGGGTACTCTCCCACTCAGAAAGGTTATTGTTGCTTTGATCCCGTTACCCGCAAGCAATTTGTCTCTGCGGATGTCACCTTCTTTGAAAATGCTTCTTACTTCTCTTCCTCTTCCTCCTCTACTCCTGCTGATCCTACCTCTCACCACAACCCCACAATTCTCTCTGCTCCTCCTACTGTTCCGCCACCTCCACTAACTCCACCATCTCCACCATCTCCACTCTCTCCACCCTCTACCCCCTCTTCTCCACCATCTCCCTCCTCTTCTCCGCTGTCGCACTCTCCTCCCGGGCTAGCTCTCTCCGCCACGGATGCTCCGGTTGCTGAGAAACATGCCATCCTGGATCTACCCATAGCCCTTTGTAAAGGGGTGCGGATGTGTACCCAACACCCGTTGGCTGCTGTTGTTTCATATGATCGTCTTACCTCTTCTTGCAGGACCTTTGTGCTGGCTATCTCTGCCACTGCCACACCTCGTTCCTACCAGGAGGCCCTTATTATTCCTTACTGGAAGATGGCCATGGATGAGGAAATGGTGACCCTCACGTAGTGGGGTACCTGGACTCTTGTTCCCCCTCCCTTCGGTACTGATGTTGTTGGGTGTCGCTGGGTCTTTGTGGTCAAATTTGGCCCAGACGGCACGGTGGATCGTTATAAGACCCGTCTTGTTGCTAAGGGATTTACTCAGACCTATGGGGTTGATTACTTTGACACTTTCTCTCCCGTGGCTCATCTCAGCACTATACGGGTCCTTCTCTGTGTGGCGTTCAATAGAGATTGGCCGATTTCCCAACTGGATATAAAGAATGCCTTCCTTTATGGTGATCTTCAGGAGGCCGTCTACATGGAGCAACCTCCTGGGTATGTTGCTCCGGGGGAGACACGAGTATGCCGGCTGAAGAAGGCAATCTATGGCCTCAAGCAGAGCCCTCGAGCTTGGTTTGACAAGTTCAATGACATCGTGGCGGCCTTTGGTTTTGCGCGCAGCTCTGCCGATCACTCGCTATTTATTCGCAAAACCTCCTTGGGGCTGCTGGTTCTTGCTGTGTACGTCGATGATATTCTTCTCACTGGCGATGATCAGGAAGGGGTAGCCTTGACAAAGCGGCATCTTCGTCAACATCTGGTCACGAAAGAAATGGGCTCTCTGAAGTACTTTTTGGGGATCAAAATCTCTCGGAAGCCCAACTCCTTAGTCCTCTCCCAGTGTAAGTATGCCCTTGATCTTTTAAAAGAAGCAGGGTTGACTGGAGCCAAACCTGCCCGATGCCCCATGGCATTTGGAGAAGACAAAACCTGGACAGATGATTCGCCTCTTCTTTCAGATACAACGCGGTACAGGCGTCTAGTTGGTAAGCTCATATATCTCACAGTGACCATGCCCAACATTTCCTATGTTGTGGGCAAGGTGAGTCAATTCATGCAAGCACCCAGGGAGTGCCATCTATAGTCCGTCTTGCGGATCTTGGAGTATGTCAAAGCAGCACCTGGGAAAGGATTACTTTTTCAGAAGAATGGTCATTTGAGGGTTGAAGCATACTCAGATGCGAGTTACGCTGATGACAAAGGGGAGCGTAAGTCTACCTCCGGTTTCTGCACCTTTGTTGGGGGAAATCTGGTAAGCTGGAAGAGCAAGAAGCAGTTTGTTCTTTCCCCAAGCACGCACGGTGCACATTACGCACACTGTACATACGGATCCTATCGCGCAATGTGTGCCTTGCATGATCCACCCTCTACACCTCCCGTACATTTTGCTATACGCCCAAACCCCCACAAGTGACCACCTAGCTAAAAGGATAATCCACCTACCACACCTTTGTTGGGCCAATCGCCTACACTTCCTTAAAGCACGCAATCTGACAAATACGTCTCGGCCCTCCTTCAACTTCGACCACGGAGTTCGAGGACTTGGGGGCATTTGATAGGGTTCCCCTGAAGAATGATTCAATCAAACCGAAGGGCGACCCTCACCTGACCAGAGCAACCACCAAGGGCACAAACAAACCACCGTGCACAAGGCCCGTGCAGGGATTGAGGCAAAGTCCTCTCGCATGCCTCGCGCACGAGTGTTATCCCGGGCTGCAGGTGCGGGAATTATCCCGCGCTGCGCGCACGGGAATCATCCCGAGCACATGGGAGTAATCCCGCCAACCAATGGGGATTTTCCCCATTGGCTGGAAGGGGTATTGACCATGTCAGCGCCCCTTTGGGCGCTGACTTCGTCACCGCCCTGCACGATCTTCCTTTTGGGGAGTGATGTGCACACCCCATTAGGGAGACGTGGCGGCTAACTGCCGCCCCTCCCCAAATGGGGTGGCGCGACTGTTGTCAGAGCGGGACATCGGCCATGGAACGGCCGCGTGTCCCCTCCCTTCCACGGACCCTGCCGTCGTCGTCTCCCAACTCCGTGGCCATTATTTCCCAACTTCACGGCTGCTGTCATCATCGCTCCTTTCTCCAGCGTCCATCGCCGCTGTCACTCCTCTTTTCCATGGCAGTCATTGTCGTCGTCTTCAAATGTCGCAGCCGTCGCCGCCATTATTTTCGGACTTCACGGCCGCCGCTGATGTCGTCTCCCAAAGTTGCGGTCGTCGTCGCCATTATTTTCGGACCTCACGGACGCCACCGCCATCTTCTACCAATGCCGTGACCATCGTCATTGTAATTTCTTGACTCCACGGCCGCCGCTATCGTTGTTCCTTTATCTCGCGGCGGCCGCCGATGTCACCCCTCTCTTTCACGACCACTGCCGCCGTCTCTCCCCTCTTCCTCGGACGTCGCCACCGCCGGCCGCTACGCACTTCCCGCCGCCGGCATGGCCGCCACCCGCTCTCCCGGCCGTTGGCACTGGCCTCCCTCCTCCCCGACAAGTTTGTCGGCAAGTTCACCGACGAGTTCACCGGCCGCCCGAGGGATCCCGTCCTCGTCGTCCGATCTTCTCAGAGCACTCACCGTCATCCAATTTGCATGTAACCACCCACTAACCGGCAGGTTAGTGGGGGAATTTCATTATTAAATTAATTGGTTTACGGATAGTGAAATAAATAATCGTAATATGCGTCCTTAAACTATAGAAAAAATATTTATAATGGTGGTTATGGTGTGCGTATGGCCTTGTAACCACCATAACCACCTCCTGGAGGCTATAAAAGGAGCTCCAGGCCTCCTCATTTCTCACCTTTTTTTTCTCCAATCCTTCTTCTTCCTCGGGTCAAAGCTCTGCCAAATTTCTCCTACGAGCAGCACTCGAGCCGCACTCAAGCCGCACCCGAGCCACGTTCCGGCCACCTGACGATGCCCAATCTCTCAGTTTCCAAGAGATCTCCGCAACGACAAACTTAAGTGCTCTGCTTCCACATTCAGTGCCAGCAGGACGCCCAGTGAAGCCCATCAACGCAAAGTGTAATTTGTAACAAACGCTAGGCGAGACGGCATGTCGTCCACCGAGTGCTAAGTGTTCCATCACCTCAAAATTATAACGAGAGGCGACATGTTGCCCTCGATTCAACGAACAAGTTGTAGCAGACAGGAAATAGTGGACTTTGACTGACACAGATCTGGTCACATGGTTTTTTACCCGATTGAGGGATTTTTCACGTTAAAACTTCGTGTGTACCGTCGATCTAATTCATTGACTGTGTGTTCACTTGACCGTTCCGAGATCTAAGACGATCTTGGTTATTCCGCTCCAACCGGGACGTCGAGTTAGGCTGTAACAAAACCGTTTAACATATCACCGCTAGGAATAGAACTAAAACCATATGTTTATAATATGACCTAAACAAGTAAAATGAAAACAACAAACAAATATTAAGTTTAAGATTAAGGAACTTAGAACTCCGACATTGACCACTTGCATGACTTATGATGTCCTTGCTTGCCCGGCAAAAATTTCACTGACCGCAATACGCACGTAAAATCACAAAGGCTGCGTTTGGGGGGACTTATTTTCACCGGTCAAGCGGCCATGACCGCATGAATCGGGACTTAAAATAAGTCCCGATTCATGCGGTCATGGCCGCTTGACCGGTGAAAATAAGTCCCCCCAAACGGAGCCAAAACCCTGTGGTTTTCAACTCTTTTCACCGGACTACGGTCTGAATACCATGTTTCTGTGCAACAAGGTGCCATCCAACCAAACAATACATTAATCAAATTAAGAAAGTTAACATTCCCTTAATTCATATATGAGATTGTCATTCTTACATATGCTAAAATTTAATAAAAATAAAATAAATTTTAATGGTTTTAGGATATTTGCAACTTGGTTTTTAGATTTGAGAAATACAACCATTGATATGTGTATTTGTGTTAATAAATTGATAACCAAATTGTTTAATATTGACTCTTATATGATTTGTTTCATTGGGTGAAAGTGATTTTTTTTCATTTTTTTAGAGGATCATGAAGAAACGGTATTGCAAAATTTTTAAAAAAACAAAGTTCTGTTTTGATCTTCTAGATTTCTACCCAAATTACAATCATATGATAAATATATAAGAAGAGCACAATGTGAAGAACACTGTAAATCATAAGTTATGTAATTTTTAGATTCTGGAATATTATTTTCATAAATTTATGCAAGATTGACCAATATATTCTTTAAACATTAATATAAAACTCAATCAATGATATCTGTTTGGTTGACAAAAGTGAGGCTTCAATATTGTGCACAATTTCAGTGAAATTGATCCTCCAATTCTAATTGGAGAGTCGCAAGTCTCTCCAAATGAATGAACCCAAAGAGTTCATTAAAATCTATTTTGGCAATGAGCAACTCATCTACACTGTAAACAACTATGAAATCCAAGCAAAGGTGTGTATGATATAGAGCTTTAAGGCTTCAATCATCTTCGAAATATTTCATAAAAAATTAAATCATCAACATTACTAAAGATACATTTATTATATATCATTAAAATGAATAAACTTCTCACATTAGGGACTTTCAGAGAGGCAATTTTGGATCTCAGTCTCAGCAAAGAAGGAATCAATATGCTTGTTTTATGTCCTTTACACCTCTTTAGTCGAAATGTGCTTTCCTCTGTTAAAACATTTTGCATTTGCCCCTCTTATTCATGATGTGGAATAGCCGATTTGTATGCCCCAAAAATTATTTCATGCCTCAAGTGTCAGAATGTAAGCAGATGAGCAGGCTGAAGGAGCTCAGATTCTAAGGCCCAAAACCCTCTTGCGGAGGAGAAATATTTGTGCAAGGATATTTCGAATTTAGGTTAGGGATATTTCATCGAAATCAGATGATTTTTTGGATTTATTGGATGATATTTTGCATTTACAGATAGCATCATTTTATCAAAATGCTTGTTTTATTTCCTTTACACCTCCTTATTTGCCTTCACCCCTCTTATTCATGAAAAATGATGATTCATTAGTACTTTTTCCAATAAACATCAACATCTGAGTTTTGTAAATTATTATATATTTTTTGTAGTATCATCTATTTGAAGTCAAAATATTTTGAATGTTCTAAATAACTGGATCAAACCTGCCTGATTTGTTTGAGTTTTAAAAATTCATTTTAGTTATAATAAAAACACCATCACAAAAATTTTGTGCTAAGTAAATATCCAATTTGGAGCTTAGGTGCGATGAGAAAAGTTTAAATTCTATTTTAAGCTTAGTTCCCCACTAAAGGACGATAGTAGATCCATTTCCCACTAAAGGGTGGTAGCTCCATTTCTCACTGAAACAACATTTTCCACCAAAGCCACCAACACTGCTGCTTTCAGGAATGGATAAAACAATTGTTCATCTTATACAAAAGAATAATTTCAATATTATAAAACTCAAATCACCAACCTTCGTGACATATAAGCTGAAATCCATCCACAACATGCAAACATGATTGTTCAAGACCGCCAACATCATGCAAAACAATTGTTCATCTTTTTTGCAGTATCGTGTATTTGAAGTCAAAATATTTGCAAAGTTCTAAATAATTGTCTCAAACCTACCTGGTTTGTTTGAGTTTTTAAATTCATTTTAGTTATAATAAAAACACCATCACAGAAATTCTCATGCCAAGTTGGGACAATTATGAGGTTGCAAGCTTCAAGTTAAAATTTTACTAGCAACTTATTTATATATTTAGTTTGTGACATAACAATGTGTCTTACTTTGTATGATGTGCATTCCCAGGAAATGTCTCATTTCATCGAAGTCTGTCATTTCAAATTGTTTTTCTATGTTTTGCTTCAGTTCTTTTATCGGTTGAAGAGGAGTCCATGAGATAATTAACTCATCAACATATATACAAAGAGCCATATGGAGCCTTGTTCAATTTCATTAGTCATTACCTTATTTTCTTCTCGTTCTCTAATATACCCTTCGGGCTATTGAACAAAAAAGTCCTCTTTTACATCTTTGTTTTGAAAGGCTGACTTGACATCTAATAAATTGGAAAGCATTGTTGAGCCGCATAAACAATTACCATTATGATAATTTCCAAACATCCAACTGGAGCATAAGTTTCTTGACAGTCTCGACCTCATTTTTGTGCATACCCCTTAGAAACAATCCTTGCTTTATATTTGGTTACAACCTCTTTCTCATTGCTTTTAATCTTATATATCCACTTTAGTCCAATTTGAACTTGTCGTGGAGGTAGCTCAACAAGGTCCAAAGGTTTATTTTTTCCACAATAGCTATTTCTTCACCATCGTAGTTCTTCAGATTGAAGAAGTTATAGCTTCTTTATATATAGCTGGTGTTGAAGCCATCAGGGCTATAACACATTATTGGTAGATTTCATCTATACTTCTTGTTTTAAGAGGTAATGGTTATTCAGGTAGGGGATCCTTGAACCTTCCTTCTATTGATTTTTCTCAATCATAATGAACACCAGAAGTGACATCTTGTTGAGTGGGATGAATGGGATGAAGATGTAAGTCTGTCCAACCACCACTTCATCAGCAATGTGTTATGAATTCCACTTCCAACTGGATGCTTCATCAAACTGAACATAAAGCTTCTTTTGATGTGGCTAGTAGAGTTTATATGCTCTTGAATAATCATTATAGCCAAAAAATATACATTTCTTACCTTTATCTTCAAATTTGGCTGCATTTTCATTCAGGGAATAAGCCACACTTCCAAATACTTTAAGATGAGCAATAGAAGGCTTTCTTTGAAGTAATGAATCAGAAGGAGTGATGTCTTGTAAAGCTTCAGAGGGGGTTCTATTTAAAATATACACTACCGAGTTAGTGGCTTTGGCCCAAAACTCATTTAGGAGTTGTTTGGCAGCTAGCATTGCTCTTGCCATCTCCATTAATGTTCTTTTAATTCTTTCTACTATCCCATTTTGTTCTGGTGATCGAGGCATAGTATGATTTCTTTTAATGCCTTCTTCTTTGTAATATTGTATAAATGCATTAGAGAGGAACTCTCCCCCTCTACCAGTTCTAAAGGCTTTGAGAGAATGGTTAGTTTGATTTTTTGTAATTTTATTAAAGATTTTAAACATATCGAAAGCATCAAATTTGGATTTAAGAAAATAAATCTGCACATATCTGGTGAAGTCGAATTCATTTATAAGGAGAAAATAATAGTTAGTACCTCCAAGTGAATATTATGAAGTAGGTCCCCAAAGATCCGTATACACAAGCTCTGGTGGTTGATTTTCTCTCCAATTGGACTTATTATGAAAGGTTCACCTACTTCTTTTACTTACTGCACACATGTCACAAAATATTTTGGATATTTTTATAATAGAAAATCCTCTAACCATTTGATTAGTTTATAATTGCTTCATGGCATCCCAATTTAGGTGACCAAGCCTATGATGTCAGGGGACATAATGATTAATGCAACCACTTTTTAGAGTGATGGCATTACGACAAACCTAGATCAAATCCAGGGAGAAAGACATGTTTTAAGTCATGGAAGTTGAGGCAACAACTTAATAAGAAGACAATTTCCTAATAAAACACTTGTTTTATGAGATTAAAACTCTATACCCCTTCTCTACCAGTTTTCCTGCACTTAATAGCTTTTGGGCTAGTGCAGGAACCAACTAAACATTAGCTATTGTGTTTAATTCTCCATTTTTTCAGTAATTGTAATTGTGTCTTTAACTTCTACTCTCTGAGTGTTACCATCACCAAAGTAAATAGTTGTTTTATGTGTTTCCTCGATAGAAAAGAAATCAGATTTTTGATTAATCATATGGCTAGAACAACCCGAATTGACATACCAAATTAGGGAGTTCTGATCTTTTTGCTCTATTTTTATTGGAAGAATAAAATAGAGCATCTCTGGTATTATTTTTTTCAACATATTTTGCAGCTTTCTTTTGCTTAAACAACCAATCACAATCCATGTGAGTTGGTTTCGTGCATCTTTTACACTTATCCTAGCAATTTATTACACCATGATTGGTATGATTACATAATTGCAGGTTTGAGTAGTATTTAAACGTTTCTTGCCTTTGAAGTAAGATTTTTGACCCTTTGGTTGAACAAATCATTTTCTGACTTTGTCTTCAGATGAATTTATTTTAAGATGTTGTTTTGATTGAAGAGCTTGTTCAAGAGATGTATCATCAATTCGTAACATTCTACCTTCATGAAATAGCAAAGATTTCATTAATTCAGTTAATGGCATGGTCTCCAAGACTTTTACCTCTTCAATAGCTGCCACTACATGATTGAACGACTTGGGGAGAGCTCGGAGGGCCTTAGTAACTATAAGTTATTTGTCTAAAGCTTTTCCTAGGTTCCTTACTTTATTAACTATATTAGTGAGTCTTGCATGGAAATCAACAACCCGTTCATTATCTACCATCTTTATGTTGTTAAACTACCACTATAATGTTTGTAATTTAATAGAAACTACCTTTTCAGTTCCTTTAAATTCTTATTCCAGGGTTTGCCTAGCCTCCTTAGCTATTTTAATTCGATGGAATATGAGATTTATAACTGCTTGTTGCAATAGAAGCAGAGCTTGAGCATTTTTCAGACTCTGTTCTCAACTGCATTTAGTACTTTTCCATAGTACCTATTGTTGGCCGACTTCATCAATCATTTTCACAAGATCTTGGGATTCAAACAATGTCCTCAGCTTTATACTCCAATATTCATATTATTCTCCAATGAATATTGGAATAGAGGAGTGAGTAAAAGGGGTAGATGATATTGCCATATAATAAGGGAAGCTAGAACTAAAATTCCCAATGAATCAGAACCGTGGAGCTCTGATACCAATGTTAGAATGGAAAATACACATGAACATTGGTAAAGAGCAATGGTCTGGAAGGAACTTAATATTACACTGCACTACTACAGTTACAAAAGATATCAAGTATATATATATATATATATATATATATATATATATATATATATATATATATATATATATATATATATATATATATATATATATACTACTTATAAAGAAATATCAAATGGTTTTTAAAACCATGATTTTAAAATCTATTGGAACAATCCTGATTGTCAAATCTTGCTCTTTTATTCATCACCGTTAAATAAAAAACTTAGGTGTCCTAAAGCTATAAAGGCTGGAGAGAGAGAAAGGGAGAGAGAGAGAGAGAAAGAGAGAGAGGAGAGAGAGGGAGAGAGGGCGGCGGAAGAGAGAGGGAGAGAGAGGTGCTAAGGGAGAGAGGGGACTCCATTTATTTTTATAAATGATCATTTATTTTTATATTGTAGAGAGAGAAAGAGGGAGAGAGAGAACAATAGAGTTAGATAAATTAATTTTTATGCGTCAAAACTTATATATTTTTACAAAATAAAAATGATAATATTGATGTATATTTTTTTACGGTCATTTTGAGTACTCATATGTATATGTTGCGGGCACAGCCCGCCTTAATGCGGGCGCAACCTGCAACGGCGCATGGAGCACGGGAGAAGCCCGTTAGAGGCAGGCGAAGCCCGCCGTCGCCGGCAAGGTACTGTGGCGCGTGGCCATCGGGCCGGAGGCCCGTGCCTATCACTCGTATATATATATATATATATATATATATATATATGTCAGTCGGTGGAGGCAAGACTATATTATAATAAGACGTTATTAGCTTGAGTGTTATTTATCCTCTATCCATTTGTTCTCTAACAAAATGAAAGTATATATCAATATGCTTACTTCTATTATGGAAGACAGGATTTTTGGCAAGTGTTATTATAAACATATTATCACATAATATAGTTATTGTTTCTCTTTGTCCTTCATGTTCTCTTTTCTTTTCTTTCTGTAAGAACAACAATAGTTGTTTAAGACAGAAGGGGTTGCATGTGGATGTAGTTAAGGCCATATATTCAGCCTCTGTCGATGATAGAGCGACTGAATGTTACTTAACGCCCAAGAAATTGGTTTACCCCTAAAGTAGAATATATATTCACTTATGCTTTTATGTTCATTGGGACATCCTCCCCAGTCAGCATCAGAGTATCATGTTAGACATTCTTATCCTCCCCTTCTAAAACACAAACCATAATTGCTAGTACCATTAGGATAGTGCAGTATTTTCTTTGTTGGAGCAAAATGTTGTATTGTTGGATTAGATGCAAATCGAGACACAATATTTACAGCATATTCAATATCTGGTCTTGTGTATGAAATATAGATCAGAGACCCAATTAAGGATCTATATAATTCTGCATCTACTTTCTCTTTTGCTACTTCTTCATTTTTCTCCACTAACTTCTCACGGGAACTAGTTGGGTCAATTGTGGGGTTGCAAGCTTCAAGCTGAAATTTCGCTAGCAACTCATTTATATATTTAGTTTGTGATAGAATAATAAGTGCCTTACTTGGTATGATGTGCATTCCCAGGAAATGTCTCATTCACCGAGGTCTATCATTTCAAATTGTTCTTTAAGCTTTGCTTCAGTTCTTTTATCAGCTAAAGAGGAGTCCATATGATAATTAAGTCATCAGCATATAAACAAATAAGAACTATACATGCACCTCCTTGTAGTTTGTATAACGAAGGATCGACGGTACATTTCAAAAGACAAGGTTCTGTAGATAAGTATCATTTTTTGTATTTCAGGCCCTTTGAGCCTATTTTACATCTCCATTTAAAAAGGATGATTTGACGTCGAGGTGATAAATCGAAAAGCATTGTTGAGCCGCATAGCAATTACCATTCTGATAGTTTCCATGCATGCAAATGGAGCATAAATTTCTTGATAGTCTCGGACTGGTCCTTGTACAAACTCATTAGAAACAATCCTTGCTTTTTATTTGGTTGCATCCCCTTTCTCATTGCTTTTAATCTTATATATCCACTTTAGTCCAATGGGAACTTGTCATGGAGGTAGCTTAATAAAGTCGCATGTTTTTAATAATAGATATTTCATCATCTATTACAGTTCTCCGGATTGAAGAAGTTATGGCTTGTTTATATGTAGCTGGAGCAGATGCCATCACGACTACATCACATTATTGGCAGATTTCACCTATACTTCTTGTTTTAAGAGTTAACGGTGATTCAACAAGAGTATCCATACAACTTCCATTTATTGCATTTTTTGAATCATGATGAACACCAAAAGTGACATCCTGTTGACTTGGAAGGAAGGGATGAAGATGTGTTGGGTACATTGGAATAAATGTACCTGATTTGAAGAAGCCTCACCCTACTCAATGATATACATCAAAATGTATTTGATGCGTTTTGAGTTTAATTGTGCAGGTTAAGTATTTGCAGGGAAAGCTGAAAAGTTTCTAAGTCCATGTGTCGACACCCAGAAGAAAAGTGTCGACACTTAAAAAGGCTTGTGTCGACACCCAGAGAATCAGTGTCGACACTTGGAGTAATTTTGTCGACACCAGGATTGCAGAGTCGCCACCAGAAGGAAAGTGTCGACACATACAGGATGTGTCGACACATAATGAAGAAATGACCAAAGAAGCTGTGTCGACACTTAGAAGCAGTGTTGACACCCAGATGAACTTTGTCGACATCAGAAAGTGTCGACACTTGGAGGCTGTGTCGACACTCAGCAAAACTTCAACAAAGTTCAAGTACAAGTGTCGACACTAGGAGGCTGTGTCGACACTCAGCAAATTTCAACAAAGTCTAAGTACAAGTATCGACACAAAGGAGATGTGTCGACACTCAGCCAAAGTCTCAACACAAGAAGAATGTGTCGACACAAGGAGAAGTGTCGCCACTCAGCAAACGTATCAACACAGAAGGCATGTGTCGACACCAAGAAGATGTGTCGACACTTAGCAAGTAAAAACACAAGAAGATGTGTCGACACAAAGGAGTTGTGTCGACACTTACAAGAAATCAACTAAGTATCAAAGAAGAAGGACTTGTGTCGACACACCGGATCAGTGTCGACACATGTTGAAGAAGCAGTGTCGAGAAGCAGATTCTACAATACAAGGAGTTGTGTCGACACCATGAAGGCTAGTGTCGACACTTAGTCTACTTGTGTCGACACTTAGTCTACCAGTGTCGACACTTAAAGACTGACTGTCTCGACACTTTCAGACAGTTACAGAAAATTCAAGAAGTAACTGGATGACTTGACAGCTTCCATCCCTGCCGGTCTACTGCAACTGTCAAAGCTGTCAGAAAGTTGTTAGAAACCAGAACAGCCAGTTACCTTGGAGAAAGTCTATATAAAGACCCTTCTCCTTCGACAGATTGATGATTGAAGAACGATCAAGCAATTCATTGAAGAATCAATTGAAGTGATCAAAAGATCTAAGAAGTTGGAGAGCGAGCTCCTTCTAAGAAGACAGCTGTTGAACCAGGATGTGAAGAAAGTTTCAGATTGAGATCTGATTCTTAAGTTAGCAATGATTGAAGATCAGCTGCATAGAGACTCAACCCTATTGTGTTCTAAATTCAAGAAGCTTTGAAGGAAGCCAAAGGAGGTTGATCTCAGCAAAGTTCTTCCAAGAACTCATCAAGAAACCTGTTAATTCTTCTCTCTCATTCTGAGTTGTGGGTATATACATTGTAATTTTAATTTCTTGTAGGATCCTAAGGGATCCGAGTTATAAGCCTGAAATTATAAAGGCTGAGTGGTAGGGCCTGTGTGCCTGAGTGTAGGAGATACATTTCTCTGAGTGTAGGCCTTGTTGAGGGCTAAGTGTAGGCCTTGTTGAAGGCTGAGTGTAGGTCTTTGTGAAGACTGAGTGGTAGGGCTTTTGAGCATGAATTGTAAGAGTGGGATCACTCTGAGCTGTAGGAACCTGTTTGGGGTTCTGAGTGTAAGATCTGAGGATTTGAGGAATAGTGGAGGAGTTTGGCCGAATCTAGTACACTACTAGATAGGCAAATGGGGAAAGTGGATGTACCCAAACCTTGGGGAACCACTATAAAACTGTGTGTACTCTGTGTGTATCTGATTCTGTGTATGCTGTTTAAAGTTCTGTGAATGCTGTGATTAATTCTGCCTAAAAGTTAAAAAAGATTAAGGTCACCTATTTAACCCCCCCCCCCCTCCCCCCCCCCTCTAGGTGATTAGGTACAATTTCTTTCAAGTGGTATCAGAGAGAGGTTACTCAAAAAGGACATAACAGTCTGAGTAAAGATCCTATTGGCAGATTCAGCATAATCAAGAAAATCAAGAAAATGGGTTCAATAGAGAATCACAAAGAACTAGGATCCATGAAGTTACCAATCTGTAGAAAGGAAATTTTTGGCATTTGGAAAGAAAGGGTTAGACTATTTATGGAAGCCTCTGACCCTAGAATCTATATCACAGTCAAAAAGGGTCATATGTGCCAATGAAAGTATCAGTTCTGGATGCAAATCAGAGAACTCCTAAGGACTATTCAGAGATGACTAAAGATGAAATTATTCTGGCCACTATGGACAAGATGGCTCAGAATATTATTGTAAGTGCAATAGATGATGCCACATTCCAGAATTTGATACACTGTAAAACATCAAAGGAAATGTGGGACACACTGATAGTGTACATGGAGGGTTCAGAAGAAGTTAGACAGGACATGAAGTCTTTATTGAATCAAGAATATGAAAGCTTCAGACAAGGAAGGTCTGATAGCATAACTGAGTGCTATAAGAAATTCTATAGGATATTCAATGAGTTGATGTCTTATGGAAGAGAATTCAGCAATTATGAATTGAATGATAAGTTCTTGAGGTCCCTAACTAAAGACTGGGATACTAAGATTTGTGTCATAAGGGAAATGACCAAATTAGCAGACATTCCTCCTCCAACATTGTTTGGAAAACTGTTATCATATGAGATGCAGTTAATGGTAAGGAAGGAGGAGAAGAAGACTACAAGAGTTGAGCACAAAGAAAGAGATGTGGCTTTCAAGACTGAAGCCACAAGGAAATATAAAAGTAAGTCTCCATCTCCACCTCCAAAAGGTGCTGAGACTGAGACAGATGAGTCAGAAAGCAAGAATTCTGAAAGCAGTGAGAGTGATGAAGATTTTGCAGCTTTCACTAGACATTTTCAGAAGTTTCTTAAGAAGAAACAGTGGAGGTCTAAGCCATCCACTTTACAGAAGTCATCAAAGAATGACAGGAGAAAGCCCAAGTCAAGTAAAACTACATCTTCAAAGATAGTTTGTTATTGTTGTAACAGACAGGGACATGTTGTTGCTGACTGTCTAGAGAAGAGGAAAGAGTCAACTGATAAGAAGAAGACTCAAATCAAGGGCAAAAAGGAAAGCTCCTTTGTTGCTAAGAAGGAAAAAAGTATGTCTGATATGTCATCTTCAGAATCGGATTCAGAAGCTGAAGCTTATATTGGACTGTTTGCTGAAGAAGAGGAAGAGGAGTTCATCCAGTTAATTAACTCTATATATGAGCATGAGGACAATCAGTGCCAGGGACTGATGGCCTTATCAGAAGGAGACAAAATCCAGGATCAATCTGGACCAAGTTAGGTACAAAATTATTCTATTAGTTCAATTTCTAGTACTGGATCAGAATCAGATTCATCAGCATCAAGTGATGAGAGTGGATCTGAATCTGAAGGAGACATTCATCAATTAATTGATGAATATAGAGTAGTGTTGCAAGCTTTGAAGAAAAGCAAGTAAATAGTAACCTTAAGGGCCTAAGGTATACAACATATCAATAAGTCTAAAGGTAGACGTCCAAGTCTAAGATTGTTAACCCTAAAGATTGAGGCATATATAGATATTAAAGAAATTTAGCCCAAAATATATAGGGGCTTATCCTTTTATTTATTGTACTAAATTAGTAATGACTTGAATTTCCCCAAACTCTGTTTATAAAATGTGTGTTGCAAACAAAGTGATCTGGAAGACTTGATTTATTCAAATATTACTCAAGTAAAGATGAGGTTTTGTATACACATAATCGACAAGATGATCAACCCTTCCTAGAAGTTTGGGATATATATAGAGGATTGCCTGCTTATATACATTATAATCTTAGAACAAGGAAAACCGGCATGAGACGTTAGAAGTTTTCTTGGACTTGTGAATCGGATGATTACTTGGCACAACTTAAAGAGAGATTGTAATTTCATCGATGCATAATGACATAACATATTCAAAGAACGAAACAAGTGGTGTATAATCCACAAGAATTCAAACAAATTGCTTTCCGATAAACTAAAATCAAAATAGTAATGATGACACAAAGGTTTTATGTATAATTAAAGGAGTGTGTTACCTCAACAAAGCACATTCCTAGATGCCCTAACACCTTAACCCAATCGGTGAAACGCACGATTAATGAATATATTGTCGATTAAGGATTTGATTAATGAACTCAATATATATCGCAAGAGAGAGACAAGGTGAATTGAGAATTCAGTACAAGTCAGAAGGATACTTGGAAATTTTGCATAGCTAGGAAAGTGACCATGACTATCACATATTAAATGGGTAGAATTGGGAGACGTAAAAATGATGATCGATCACTTCTATCTGCGCCTACCTGACATACCTAGGTCATTATGTTGGAAACTTATAGATCGGGATAGAGTAACATCATGGTAATATGAAGAAGTGATTGAGGGACTTTATTATTGCGTGGTGAGATCCCATAAAGTGAGAATTCAAAATGTTTGAATAATTTTGTTTATAACATTGGGAGTATAATGACCCCAGAAAATTTAAAATCAAGTGAAAAACCATCCTGAATTGGAAGATGTATATTATAAGTATGATCATTTGGATGTGTCTCTGATGATAATACGAATCGAAACAAAAGTGTTTGATGATAATAATCGTCTTCAGAAAGATTCAGGATTTTGAGAGCAATTTATGATTATGAACATGTTATTATCCTTAGAATCAAACATTATTATAATTCGGAGGATTTGAAATGCCCACTTTGCGGGTTACAAACACACTATCATGCTTAGTGAACTTAGTAAATTTGATCATGAGCAGACAATGTCAGCCTATCTTACGCACAAAGGAACGAATAAATTCAACCTTGCATATATTGCATAGTGCGAATTATTTTTTCTTTTGGGTGCATGTAAGTGATGATAACTCATGAACTTAGTGAAACGATAGTCTCTATCATGCCATAATTTTTGGAGGTTATTAGAAGATTTCTTATACATATTCCACACACAATTTAGCTAATCTCATGAGTATAATGGCTTTAGATGGGTATTCGCCCGTGCTTGCCTATTAAAGATAACTATATGAACATGTATAGGAAAGTTACTACGAGTTTACCTAAGTTGAACTTCAAGCAAATAAAAGATTAATTTGTCAAGGCATGACATTGAAAATGTACCGACATAGTAATTTGAAATGGGGTGGATGATTAATTGAAGCGTATGCATAGGTATGACCCCCTTGATTATGATAACATGAAGAACATGGACACATACATTGATAAATTCATGACTATGAGGAGATAAATTTTGATTTGCAAAGGTGTATACGATGGAATTACACGAGAAGTAATAAGTGTTTAATAAGTTGTTCTTTATGATGAAATCAATTTGTGACAGACCTCACCCTTTTGAAACGATACGCTTATAAATTTATGAATTAGACTCTATGAAAAAAGTGATTGGGAGTTATTTTTTATAATCGCTTGATGTACGCGTGAAGGGTGAACACTCTACGAAATAGGTGTTGTTGTTAAAGTAGAGATGTAATAAGTCATGAATTTGGGAGTAAAAGAAATAAATGATGATCTTTTCATCGCATCACGACCTCAAAAGTTGGTTAACTGCTATACGTTATAGTGCCGGTATAATGTATATGATAATTTTTGGGTGATTGTAAGTTCATGTTGATTGATAGGTAATAATATAGGTAGACAAGAATGAAAAGTATTTCTACATATAAGATTGAAAGTCCACCTAGTGTCAACTATCTTCACCTATGGGGGGGGGGGGGAATAGGTGACGTGCAGCGTTTTTGCGGAATTTAAATTGTACCTGCACACGAAAATAAAACAACACAGCACAACAGAGTACACAAGCTATTTATAGTGGTTCCCCGACTTGGGTACATCCACTTTCCCCCTTCGACCTATCTCCCAACCAGGGACGACTCGGTCACTTCTCCAACAGGATTGAAATCCAATCCTTGCACTATCGAAAGGAACCCTTCCTCACGTAGGAGTCAACACTCCCACAACACGGGTTGCACCCAACCCTTACAACATGGAACAAACGTTCCTTTACAACAAAAGTAAAACTAGAATGTACAAGAAATACAAACTACGTTTGGAGACTAAGGTGTTCCTCTTCGCTCGACGACGTGTTCTTGAAGTCAACGAAGATTCTACAACCCTAGATCTCTCTTGGAGTGAATCTCCCCGAAACCGGCGGCGGCAAGATGGGCGGCGGCAAGGTTAACGGGATCGGCGGCGACGACGATGCGCGGCTGCTGTACTTTGGATATCCAAACTTCGTAACGAAGCTAGCTAGGTCTACCAACGGTCACACGAGGATCGGTCGTCTGGATCGATTCGGACGAGGAAGTTTTTCCCGATCAACAAATCGAGAGACAAGGGATCTCTGGATAGACACGTGAGACTCTAAGCTTGGCTAAGCTTCTGTCGCCGGAAGATCACGAAGAAATCTCGATCAAAGGCGGCGACCAACTAGCTCGAGTGCGACGGCGGCGGCGGAGTGGATATCGCGATTTTTAGGTCAAGAACGGCTCGGCTTCTTTTTGTGTATCTCCTACTGTTCAAAAAAATACCCGTATATATACTGTAGACACTTTCAATATGACCGTTGTGGGTCCCACAAGTAGAAACCCGAAATCCGGTTCAAAATAGTGCCACCGGCAGAATCCGGTTCAGGGTGTTCCAGAAAAATACCCAAGTCAAAATCGGCGAGAATCACCTGTGATTCTCGTCGAATCGTCGAGAATCAAGGGTGATTCTCGACGATTCGGCGAGAATCACAAAGGGATTCTCGACGATTCGTCGAGAATCACAAAGGGATTCTTGTCGAATTTGCCTTGACTGCACGCTGATTTAGCCGGCGAGAATCAGCCAGTTATTCTCGTCGATTCGGCGAGAATCACTTGGTGATTCTCGTCGATTCTTACTTAGATGATTTTTCATCTTTCCATCCAAGAGCTACTCCTTGACCCATCCTTGCTCCTTGTCTGCTCTTGCCTTAATACAACCCTGTACTTGAAATTAAGTACACTCCAATAGAGAGAGTACACGTAGGCCAACACACTGATCTGCTCAACGAGGAATTACGTCGTGCAGACCCGTGTATATTGACCTACTGCACCCTGACATTGGTGTGCGCTTAGCGTGGAATAACTGCAAGCACAACTTGAAATATTTTGTCAAAAACATTGCCTATTTACCTTATCTTGTTCATGGGCTTCTTCAAATCAGGTACGTTGTGGATACAATACCCAACAATCTCCCCCTATTTGAAGAAGCCTAAACCCTACAAGCTAAGGTGAATAAAGCGTATGAGAATGAAAATCATAACCTTGAAATAAGGTGAGAGAGATATTCATTACCGATACCAATTTCGTGCGGGCAAACTTTGGAGCCACCTTAGCCTTAGCCGAGAGGGTAATCTCCCCCTTTTCGGCTTCTGCAAATCTGGGTCTGTAGTATTTGACCCCTTGCTCCCCCTCAGTTCTTGCACGAGCTTGGAGCTTCTGTAGTCTTCATTCCTCATAGTTGAGCATTCCCAATTCAGTTTTGAAAAGACTGAAGTTGGCTTCGTCTAAGGGCTTTGTGAATATATCTGCAATCTGCTTGTCCGTGGGGACATAACAGAGAGAGATGTCCTTGTTCTCCACGTGCTCCCGAATGAAGTGTTAGCGCACTTCAATATGCTTTGTTCTGCTGTGTGATACCGGATTGTTGGCAATCGCAATAGCACTGGAGGAGTCGCAGTACATCAGCACTTCCTTGAACTGAAGGTCGTAGTCGGCTAACTGGTTTCTGATCCATAGGAGTTGTGCGCAACAACTGCCAGCCGAGATGTACTCAGACTCTGCTGTGGAGGTAGCTACACAATTCTGCTTCTTGCTGTTCCAAGAGATAAGCCTTCTTCCGAGGAATTGACATGTCCCAGAAGTGCTTTTCCTGTCATCCCTACTTCCTGCAAAATCAGCATCTGAAAAGCCTATTAGCTCGACATCATTGTTTCTCGGGTACCACAAGCCAAGATTTGGAGTACCTTTAAGGTATCTTAGAATTCGCTTTGCAGCGATATAGTGAGATTCCTTAGTGTTCACCTGATACCGGGCACAGACACATGTGGAGAACATGATATCCGGTCTTCTGGCAGTAAGGTAGAGCAGGGATCCAATAATGCTTCTGTATTTGGTTTCATCGAAAGGTTTACCTTTCTCATCCTTATCCAGAGACATAGTGGATCCCATTGGAGTCCTCATAGAGGTTGCATTCTCCATACCGAATTTCTTAAGGAGTTCATTTGTGAACTTCGTCTGAGAGATGAAGATTCCATCCTCAGACTGTTTCACCTGAAATCCCAAGAAATACTTGAGCTCTCCCATACTGCTCATTTCAAACTTTCCTTGCATAAGTTTAGAAAACATTTTGCAGAGATTGTTGTCCGTTGAGCCGAATATAATGTCATCGACATAGATTTGCACCAGCAAAATCTTGCCTTTGACTTCCCTGAGAAACAATGTCTTATCTATTTTACCTCTAGAGAACTTGTTCTCAAGAAGAAAACTAGATAAAGTCTCATACCAAGCTCGTGGAGCTTGTTTTAAACCATATAAAGCTTTATTAAGAAAATAAACATGATTGGGATAAGTAGGATTGACAAAACCTGGGGGTTGAGCGACGTATACTTCCTCTTTCAGGTCTCCGTTCAAGAATGCTGATTTCACATCCATTTGATAGACTGTGAATCCTTTGTGCGAAGCATACGCCAGGAACAATCTGATTGCCTCGAGCCTTGCTACCGGTGCAAAGGTCTGGTCGAAGTCAATCCCCTCCTCCTGTCTGTAACCTTGAGCCACTAGCCTGGCCTTGTTCTTTATGATGACACCATGTTCATCCAGTTTGTTTCTGAAGATCCACTTGGTTCCAATCACATTCTGCTTGTGTGGTCTGGGAACCAGCGTCCAAACGTTGCATCGTTCGAATTGATGTAGTTCATCTTGCATGGCCAAGATCCATGCCGTGTCTTTGTTCGCCTCGTCGAACTTCTTTGGCTCAACCTATGACAGGAAGCTAAGATGCAAAACTTCGTTAATAGTACCTCTTCGAGTTCTGACACCGACACGAGGATCTCCGATGATCTGATCTCTAGGATGATCCCTCACGTGCCGGAGCTCTAGAAGTCTGGCGTCTGGAGCTTCGACAACTTCTTGGGCTTCACCTTCTTCTAAGAGATTTGTTCCGTTTTGATCTTCAACATTCCCAGATGACGTGGAGGTGGAAACTTTGACATACTTAGGAGTTTCATCTTTACTGGTCTCATTGAGATCCAGCTGTTCAAGTCGTGCACCTGCATCTTCAAGAATTCCACTGGAAGAATTGTTATTAAGCAAACTTCCTTCATCAAATACAACATTGATTGATTCTTCTACCACTAGGGTTTTCTTATTGAAGACCCTATATGCCCGACTGTGGGACCTATAGCCCATGAATATGCCTTCGAAGCATTTTTCACCAAATTTAGTACGCGGGTACTTCCCGTTATTCAGTACATAGCATCTGCAACCAAAGATCCTCAAGTAGGACATGGTTGGTTTCCTGCCTTTCAGTAGCTCGTAAGGCGTCTTACGATGATGCTTGTTGATCAATGCTCGATTTTGTACATGACAAGCTGTGTTGACAGCCTCTGCCCAGAAGTATTCTGGGAGAGAAGCGTCTTTCAACATTGTCGTGCAGGCTTCAATGAGAGTTCTATTTCTCCTCTCCGCAACTCCATTTTGCTGAAGAGTGCGCGGGGAGGAAAACTCATGAAAGATACCTTGTTCTTCACAGAACTCTGTCATAGCACCAGATTCGAATTCTGTTCCATGGTCACTTCTGATTTTGATCACTGGGCAGTTAAATTCGTTCTGAACCTGCTTGACAAAACTAGTGAAGATGTCAAACGTATCCGACTTTCGTTTTAAGAAGAACACCCATGTAAACCGAGAATGATCATCAACTATCACTAGCGTATAGGACTTGCCTCCCAAGCTATGAACTTGCATTGGACCAAACAGGTCCATATGTAGAAGGTAAAGACATCGGGAAGAGTCTTTGTCTGCAATGTTCTTAAAGGTAGCCCGAGTCTGTTTGCCCATCTGGCATGCAGGACAGGGGCTATCTTTAATGCACTTGATAACTGGAGCATCCCTTACTAAGTTTTTAGAAAACAACATACTAATTGTTTTGAAATTAATATGTGCCAATCTCTTGTGCCATTGTTCACAAAGAGATGCACTGCCTGTTGCCACAAGGCATACGGGGGTAGATGAATCTAAACTGAGAAAATCTAAGCAGAAGATATTTCTGCTCCTAATGCCTGATAATACCGTCTCAGAAGAGATACATGAAATTATCAGACATTTATCCTTACAGAACTTAACGTCATAACCTTTGTCACATAACTGACTTACACTGATCAGGTTATGGTTTAACCCTTCAACATAAGCCACATCGGTGATAGAGATTATGCCGTTGTAAATCATACCGTAACCTCTGGTGACTCCTCGATCTGACCCTCCAAAGATGACTTTGGGTCCATTCTCGACTGGAGTGTAATCACGCAGCAGGCTTCTTGTCCCGGTCATGTGCCGGGAGCATCCACTGTCCAAGTACCAGATTGGCGTTTTGGTGGCCTTTGGACATTCCTGCAAAACAAAATTAATTTCCCTTAGGAACCCAATCGAACTTGGGTCCTAGATTCCTGGTTAGCATACTCCCCCTCGGTTGGTTAACCCTACGAGTGGTCAGCCTTGCATTGCTAACATAGGGAGTCTCGTGATACCTTGGATTAAACCAACAATCCACGGCAAAGTGACCGAATTTGCCAAAACACCAACAGTCAAATCTATTGTACCTCTTCCTAGGCTCCTGCCTTACCCTGGGAACGGAGGGTACAGCCGGGGCTTTGGATCTGGAGGTGGGGGCCTCACAGTGATTGCAGTCACAAGACTTCTTCACCTTCTGTATAACAGACTTGGCTTTTGGTGCCTGCTTTCCATTATGGCCGCTAGAGAATTGACCATAATTTCCCATGTGGTTTTCCTCATAAGGTTCCTTGAAGGAACTCTCACCGAAGTTTCGAGGAAAGGTCCAACCATCATATCGGCTCTTTGATTTTGCAACCGAGGGCCGGAAATGATGGCCAAATGTTGATTCAAAGTCATGTTGGTTGCAAGGAAAGCCAGGCTTTCTGAACGCAATAGGACTAAGCGGAGCCTTTCCCTTTTCATCAGCAGAGGCCTTCTTGGCAGCCTTATTCTTCCTCTGGTTCCTGTTTCTCCTAGATGAGGAACCAGATACCCCTACATGCCCCAAGCCAGCTTCTTTGGCCTGAGCAGAGAAGGTATCAACTACTGGAAGAATAGTTTTTGGCATAGAGAAGCTCTTGACGATCTTCCTTTCTGCTGCACGTTGTTCTGCCAACTTGTCGACTTCCTCCTGCTTAAGATCAAGGAGCTTAAGAGACTCTGAGTGCTTTAAAGTCAGGTCAAGGTGCTCCTGTCGGAGAGAAATCAAACTGGTGACCTCTGCCCTTAGGGAAACACACTCACCCTTAAGGAATTTTACTTTCTTTTTCTCAGCCTTCAATCTCTTATGACACTCCTCGAAAGTGTTGAGCAAAAGCTCATACTTCTCGAGGAGCTCAGCTTCACGGGCTGAAAGGCTATCCTCAGGTTCATCATCCTGAGACTCAGGATCAGAGTCAGAGTCGGAGAGAGGGGTGTGAGCTTTTACCTTCCCAGTAAATGGGGGACATTCTCCTTCTGAGTCGGAGCGACCCACCAGCCCTAAGTAGGCTTCGCCATCATCACTGGAGTCTGAAGAATCAGACTCACTCAGTGTCTTTGCCTTTTGGCGATGTAGCTCCGCTCTTTCTTATTATCTCTAGAGGATTTGTGCTCCTCTCCTTTCCCTTTTTCTCTCTTTCCTTGATAGCAGTCGGCCACGACGTGTCCTGGCTTATTGCATACAAAGCAAATAATGTCAGAAGACCGATGTTTGTTCGGTCTAGAAGCATACCTGTTAGAAGAATAATTTTTCTTCTGATGTCTGGAGGAGGAGCCGTCTTTCTTTCTTTGATTCCTCATCTTGAGGAACTTCTTGAACTCTTGGGTGATGAGGGAGAAATCCTCCTCCGACAGCTCTGAGCTGGAGGAGCATGGCTCGGAGTCCTCCTCCTCATCCTTATTCCTGGCACGGTATGAAACCGCACCCTTGCCTTTTCTGGAGTAACTGGCTTTTAGAGCCACAATCTTTTCTTTGGCTGCAGCCTTCTCTGCTTCTTCTTCTGCTTTCCTAGTGTTTAGTTGAAGCTCATAGGACATTAGCTTCCCAAACAGAATTTGCGGGTCTGTTTCAGCTAGTCTGCCAAACTCTCGGATGGCGCAGATCTTTGTGTCCCATTCCTTAGTAAGGGACCTAAGGAATTTATCATTTTGTTCACCATTAGTGAACACTCTTCTGTATCCTTTGAGGGCGTTGACAATCTTGAGGAAGTTCTCGTAGGTGACTCCGATCTCTTCCTTAGGCCCTTGTCTAAAGGCCTCATATTTCTGGTTCAGGAGGGATCTCCGATCATCCCTCACTTCATCAGTCCCCTCCATTAGGATCATCAGGCAATGCCAGATATCCTGTGCTGTCCTGCAGTTGCAGAAGTTCTGCATCATTGAGTCATCAACTGCGCTGACCAGAATGTTCTGCGCCTTCTTGTCAAGTCCCACTAGCACCATCTCGTCCTTGTCCATTTCAGAAAGTTTCTTCGGCACTTTCTTGGTAGGATCAATGGTGGAGACCTTAGTGGGGACATAAGGTCCCTCCTCCACGATCATGACGAGTCTGGGATCAACTGCCTCCATGTAGAATCTGATCCTTTCCTTCCAGATAGGAAAGTTGAGCCTGGTGCACACGGGGATCTTGCCAGTGAACTTGAGCCCGTCCATAGTAGATGTTTGCCTTCTTCTTGACACTAGAGGCAGGATTCAACTCAAGGTGTTAACCTTTTTGATGAGGAATCTGGCTCTGATACCACTTGAAAGTCCACCTAGTGTCAACTATCTTCACCTATGGGGGGGGGGGGGGGAATCGGTGACATGCAGCATTTTTGCGGAATTTAAATTGTACCTGCACACAAAAATAAAACAACACAGCACAACAGAGTACACAAGCTATTTATAGTGGTTCCCCGACTTGGGTACATCCACTTTCCCCCTTCGACCTATCTCCTAACCAGGGACGACTCGGTCACTTCTCCAACAGGATTGAAATCCAATCCTTGCACTATCGGAAGGAACCCTTCCTCACATAGGAGTCAACACTCCCACAACACGGGTTGCACCCAACCCTTACAACACGGAACAAACGTTCCTTTACAACAAAAGTAAAACTAGAATGTACAAGAGATACAAACTACGTTTGGAGACTAAGGTGTTCCTCTTCGCTCGACGACGTGTTCTTGAAGTCAACGAAGAGTCTACAACCCTAGATCACTCTTGGAGTGAATCTCCCCGAAACCGGCGGCGGCAAGATGGGCGGCGGCAAGGTTCACGGGATCGGCGGCGACGACGATACGCGGCTGCTGTACTTTGGAGATCCAAACTTCGTAACGAAGCTAGCTAGGTCTACCAACGGTCACACGAGGATCGGTCGTCTCGATCGATTCGGACGGGGAAGTTTTTCCCGATCAACAAATCGAGAGACAAGGGATCTCTGGATAGACACGTGAGACTCTAAGCTTGGCTAAGCTTCTGTCGCCGGAAGATCACGAAGAAATCTCGATCAAAGGCGGCGACCAACTAGCTCGAGCGCGACGGCGGCGGCGGAGTGGAGATCGCGATTTTTAGGTCAAGAACGGCTCGGCTTCTTTCTGTGTACCTCCTACTGTTCAAAAAAATACCCATATATATACTGTAGACACTTTCAATATGACCGTTGTGGGTCCCACAAGTAGAAACCCGAAATCCGGTTCAAAATAGTGCCAGCGGCAGAATCCGATTCAGGGAGTTCCAGAAAAATACCCAAGTCAAAATCGGCGAGAATCACCTGTGATTCTCGTCGAATCGTAGAGAATCAAGGGTGATTCTCGACAATTCGGCGAGAATCACAAAGGGATTCTCGATGATTCGTCGAGAATCATAAAGGGATTCTCGTCGAATTTGCCTTGACTGCACGCTGATTTAGCCAGCGAGAATCAGCCAGTGATTCTCGTCGATTCGGCGAGAATCACTAGTGATTCTCGCCGAATCGGCGAGAATCACTTGGTGATTCTCGTCGATTCTTACTTAGATGATTTTTCATCTTTCCATCCAAGAGCTGCTCCTTGACCCATCCTTGCTCCTTGTCTGCTCTTGCCTTAATACAGCCCTGTACTTGAAATTAAGTACACTCCAATAGAGAGAGTACACGTAGGCCAACACACTGATCTGCTCAACGAGGAATTACGTCGTGCAGACCCGTGTATATTGACCTACTGTACTCTGACATTGGTGTGCGCTTAGCGTGGAATAACTGCAAGCACAACTTGAAATATTTTGTCAAAACATTGCCTATTTACCTTATCTTGTTCAGGGGCTTCTTCAAATCAGGTACGTTGTGGATACAATACCCAACAAAGATTATTGATTTTAACGTGCCTGGTGATCATTGGTCGTAAGGGACTCCAAATCCAATGTGTGATTAAGGTTTATTATAATTATAATATGTCGAAAGACTTGTAAATATATCCACATAACTTTGATGGTGAGTATCCCAAAGTATGAGGAAAATACATTTGGAAGGAGAATGTTACCTCTGATAGAGTTTTCTTATAACAACAACCGCGAGTCCTATATGGTAGGAAGTGTCGTTTGCCACTACATTAGGTCTAGGATGAGGATCGACGGGCACTCATATCAGATTATATCGAGGATACAGACACACACATACAACTGATCAGGGACAAAATATAGAGGCTCAGAGTCGACAAGTTAAGTATTACGATGTGGGAATCAAAGGGTAGAATTCCATGTGGGAGATATAGCATTCTTAAAGATACATCTAGTGTACGGGGTTTTGCGGGCACAAGGAGCTCAGTCCTCGGTTTATAATCCTTACATGAACCTAGGGAGGATCGGTCCTTTGGCATACCGGCTGGAGCTACCGCTAGAGTTAGAGAACCTGCACGACATCTTCTATGTTTCCTCACTTCAGAGAGCATTACTTCATTCAGATAATCACATCACATCTATAGCAGGCCCAGTAGCACCTGATAGATCAGTCTGTTTGCAGCCGGACCGGATCGTTGACACGGCTATCAGAGTGCTGCCGAAGAAGAATGTTCCCTTGGTCAAGGTGTTGTGGTCCAACCACGGATGGGAGAAGCACACCTGGGAGCCGATGGATCTGATGTGGGAACGATACCCTGAACTCTTCGCCTCAAGTATATCTTAAGTATTTTTAAAAAGTTTCTTAAATTCTTATGCATAGGACCCCGTAGACCCAAACTTGAATTTCAGGGACAAATTATTTTTTTTTATTGGGATTTATAACATCCCATTTTCTTGTAGACCCCTTAACTTAGATTAGGGTAGGACATGTTGTGAGTGAAGGGAGAGAATTAGCTTAAGTCTAAAACAAGGAGTTAGGGTGGACTCACATGGGGCCCACTCTGGGGTTCAAAACAACTTTAGATCAAATAGCCCAAACTGAAACCCTGAGTTCAAGTGACCTCACCATTATGTCCCTAACCCAAAAGGAATCTAGATGACCCAAAGGCCCCATCATAGGGTAACCTATTGACCCAATTTGACCAATGTCAACCCTAACCCTAATTTGGTCAAAACCACACACATAGGCCCAATTAGCCCAAGTGGGGCATCACCATGTCCCAACCAAGGTTGGGTGGTGTCAAAGGGTCCATAACCATCAAGTGAGGCCAGCCCACTCATCAAGTTTACCAAGTTAATCCTAAATGTTAAGTTGGTCAACCTTAGGCCTATTTAAGGAAATTTGAAGACCAAACCCATTTCTAATGGGCTAAGGTCTTGAGCCATGCCCCAACCCATGTTGGGTTATGTCATAGGATCCATGACCATCAAGTGAGGTCAATCCACTCATCAAGTTGACCAAGTCAACACTAAAAGCTAACTTGGTCAACATAAGCGCTAAAGGAGAAGATAAGAACCCAAAATCATTTCCAACGTGCTAAGCCCATGAACCATGGCCCATGTAGCAGCCCATTTACCTAATTACAGTCCACCCTCTGAATTTGGAGAGAGATGACATGCATGGGGGTCTTTTTGTCATTTCCCCCAAAATTAAGAGAGAGGAAAGAGGGAAATGAGGGATGGAGGCCATGTGGCCCTCCTCCTCTCATCCCAAGCCTATTTTTAAACACATAAATAAATTCCCAGCCATTTACATCAAGCTCCATGACACTTGGAGCCAAGGAGGAGCATCTAAGGTGGTGGCTGAACTACACATGTTGGCAACTTATTATACAACCTTCCACATAGCAAAATAACCCCCCCCCCATTCGCTTCACTAAGTACAAAGGAGTGGAATTCAATACTTGGATCGAAGCTTTTAGTGGAGTAACGAGTTCGGGAGCAAGCTCGCCTGCGAGGAGAAAATCCATGGCCAATTACTACCATCGCCGTCGTCGGGCCCCAATCAAGGTCCATTTCTCCTCCTCTCCCTCTATGCTAGCTTCCTAGATCATTTAGGAGAGATTTTGAGCTCAATTGAGTTTGGATCCATGTGAGGTGTGGGATAAAATTCATGGTTTTGAAGGAGCTCAGGTTCGCCGGAAATCGCCGCCTCCGACGGCCAAGTCGCCGCCAAACGTTAGCCCCCACCTCAGCGGAGTAGGTGGTGGCGGTGGCTGACTGGGGAGGTTGTTGGATGGCCGAAAAAAGCAAGATAAGCATGCTCCAGTTCAGGTCAATCTCGTTCGTCGGCCCATTGGAGAAGATGCATGGATGTCATCCATTTTGATGTATTTAACTATAATAATTTTATTTATGTAAATTTCTGTCATATTTTATGCAGTGACTTGAATATTAATTCTAGGCAGAACTTCAAATGGATTCCTAAGCTATAATATAAGTCCACATGCAGGGAAATTCATATCATGCATGTGTGTATACCATATTTAGACTATGTCCAAAAATCAGAATTTTTGGAGGAAAGTTTCTTATACTTTTAGTCACACTTGGATTTATTAAATAAATGTAATTTAGGGAGTTTTACAACTCCAAATACCCCCATATTTGGGTGGCATGGTTTTAGGGCCATCATATGACCATGGTAAAAGTTTAAGACAATTTGGATCTTCGCATGTTGGGTAAATCCAACATGCATGGTGGAGATAGATTTGTAAATGGTGTACCAATAGTAAAAATGGGAAAATGGAAAATTAGCCCATTTGATCCAATGTACATCAATGAGATTTTTGAAAGAGGATCATAGGGATGAAATACACCTCCCACAGAAAGAATGGGATTTTTAGGATCAAAATTCCGATTAATTTGAATTATTGGAAAATTAGCTCTTTTAGAATTAAAAATGAGAAATTGGGCCACTGACTTTAGAAAAATTCTAAATTTTGATGCAAGCCCTATTGAGACATTTTACATCTCTGGAAAATTTTTGGATCAAGTTTGAGATGTATTTATTGTGTAATTAGCCTATTTACAATTCTACCCTTTGGGATTTAAATTAAAAGTAGGAGTAATAATGCTTGGAAAATTATGTAAAAATGTGTAGATTCTAATTTTTATGATATAAACCCTTGTGAATTTATTTAAGTATTTTTGGATGATTAATTATGCTAAAAACCTTAGTAGTGGAATTTTTGTAATAATGTTCACATATCATTATTTTAGGTCAAATCACTAGCTAGGAGTATGAAATTCTATTTTGAATATTATAATGATCATGTTAATCACCAGTAATTTTCTATGAATTTTTAGTTGAATATTTTAGATACTTCATTTGGAAAATGGAATAATTGTGATTATAATCATAAATAGAAAATGAATGGTAAATAAAGTGGAAAAATTAGTATCCTTGGTGAACAGTCATTTTTAACCTAGATGAACTCTAGGTAAATTATTTAAACATAATGGAACATTAGATATAGTAGCTCCTGTACAAAGTGACCTAGGTCACCTAATTAAATGATTTAATTTATGGTCTTAAATACTTAAAAAAATGATGAAATTCTAAATTGCCAACTTTGTACACATGGCAAACCCATGATAAATATTTAGGGGCCTTTGGCCAAAGGATTTGGAAGTCATCTCATACGGGTTAGTGTTAGGTCATGAGCTGTGTTTAGCAAAATAACATATAACACTAGGACCCACAAGAGATATGATATGTGGTTGGATTGAGAACTATATTGGGAAGTTGAAACCCTGGTCAGGATCACAATTAGGTCACTCCCTAGTAACGAATATTATAGTGCAAGTCATTGGAGAACAATTATAATGGGGGCCAACAAAAGATCGTCGTCCTTCCCAATAAGTACTTTAAATCATTAGGTCTACTCAAGAGAAATAACGAGATTGGGGTATTAATAATGGGTAGAAACCAATAAAAGTAAGTGTTCTTGAGAAAGTGAGCTTTGGGCTTCAGCCCATCATAGTTCCTAGTGCTCTCGAGAGCCCATCACCGGGCATGCGTTGGGCAGTCCAAGGATTAACCCTAAGCTATTACGTATGACAAGAATTAGACAAGAGTAGTCTAATAGGTTAAGGGAATGATGTGGCAAACTTACCCATATAAGGTTGGAGAGATTCAGGACGAGTTTAGTCCTACGAGTTGGAGGCTCAGATGTTTCGATACAGGATGGGTTTAGTCCTGCGAGCTATAGGCTCGAGTGGTTACTTCAGGATCGGTTTATTCCTTCGAGCTGGAGGCTCGGATGTTTGGATACAAGATGAGTTTAGCCCTGCGAGTTGGAGGCTCGGGTGGTAACTTCACGATGGATTTGGTCCTCCGAGCTGGAGGCTCGGATTCGAAATAACTTGTATATGCATATCATATTAGTGGCGAGCCATGCGATACTAGGCTAGTCGTCACACCGACGGAAGTACGATGTCTTTGGCGAGGTATGAGTGTTTGAGGGGCTAGTGGGTTGTTTTGCACTGCGGTCTGGAGAACGATTCCCGAAAATGCATACTCGACTAACAAGATTGGTTGATTTGCCAGCAAATTAGTACATAGACACTCTAGAGTGCACGTAGGACGTGTACAGAGATGTACAAAGGGTTTGTGCTTGGTAGTGTGTATAGCCGCCTAGGAAGTGGATACGCCCGCTCCACTACTGTCGTAACCATAATGGTGGTACTAGAGAGTTCAGCTAACTCCAAAAAGTGGGAACTAAAGATTTGTGATCACAGAGTTATGTGTGTGAGTTACACTTGTATGAACCATAACCCGCATAATATATCATAGCATGCATGCATACCATATATATATATATATATAGATAGTTTACTTTGTGATAGTTGCACTTATATGTGTGAGTTGTACTCTTGTGATATTAATGTAGCTGTAGATAGTTTACTTTCTGCTCAGTTTCTTTACTTTACTTACTGCACTTATTTTCAGTACTACTTTACTTACTACACTTCTTTTAGTACTGATTACTTATATTATTTGTGTTATATATATAGAACTGCTAATGTAATGACATAACTGTTAGAAATATATCCATGATAGAATAGATCCACCGCCACCTGCTTCCATTTTGACGCTGCTTTGTTGTCCTCAACTTTCGTCCTCCTGCTCGGTGCTTAGGAGTCGTGGGGTAAGGCCAGGACAAAATGGCTTAGTCTTTTTGACTAACAGTCGGTTGTGATCGTATCATTTTAGGAGCTCGAGGAGCTAGAGCACCAGTACTACCAGTAGGACGAGGTGACAGGACTTGAGGAGCAGATACCACATACTACTACCGTAGTTCAGCGTCAAGTGATGACGAGTGTGCTTGTTTATAGTTTGCTTCCGCATAATGTTGTGATGTGAGAGAGAGAGAGAGATTTACTATGTGAGAGAGAGATTTACTATTCATTTTTGGCATGTACGGGCATAAGCCCTTCTCTCTTTTTGTACTCATTATGGATTGTTGTACCTTTTCATTATATATATATGATGTTATTGATATGACTTGTGGACTTGCTAGCTTTTGTTGTACTTATATTCTCAATTGGCCTACATGTAAATGATCATACTAGCCGGTAGGATCGGCATCTTGCAGTGTCGACTAGCCCGTGTGTTAGTGTCACCGTAAGGTGACAGTTCTGGGCATAAAACTGAGTAACCTCCTTGGTAAGGGGGTCTTACACAATATCACAATTAACAACTAATCAAAACCTAGCTTACCGTTATAACTACCAATCTTAGTTCAGACAATACATGTACAAATATTTGCTTAAGCTGCTAACTTGTTCTGGGACTTTATAAATGATTAAATGCTTAAACCTAGGATGATATACCATCATCCTATTAACTATGTGCATAGACCATGAATGCATGAATTTTCATTCCTTTTGCCATAAAACCATGTGTGTACATATGTTATCATGTAAATCTTTAGCTTGGCACGTGTGCTGATGTAATGTTATGTCATGCATGTTGTGCTATGCAATCTAAAAAAATCCATAATGCAAGTTATGAGCGGCGTAGACATGAAATGTTATGCATCTCATACTACATAACATTGCATGCAACAAAAAAAGAGAACGTGCTAATGGATATCCATATGATGGTGGTTATGCATCCAATACTACATAACTGTCACATGTTGCCACCTATGGTGGATCCATATACAAACACATATTATGCATCCCATATTACATAATATGCCCCATATATTTCTTATCATGCTTATGAATGTAGTGTTCATGCTTCAGCCAAGACATACTGATGACACATCGATGTGTGTATGAAATGACACTAAACAACTAACATAACTAGGGATGGTTGCTCGACCAATTGTCAAATAACTCATCCCTCAGATATCAACTGTCACAACCCGCATTTTCTCAATATTTAAGTTACATCAGAGTAAGAGAAAATACGCATCGTGATGTCACGTCATGTAGGGGATAACTACAGACGCTCAAGCAAGGCACCAAACTCTACAAGTAAAATGATATCCATAAGTTATTAAGTAAAAACCAGTTTAAATTTAGATGGTCGTATCCCTCGGCATAGTGGATCACTAGTCCCCAAGTAAAGATATAATTATACGCTGCCGAAAAATACTTCTGTCTATATTACTTAATATCTTACATGAGCATAAACATCCCAACTGGACAACTCATGTTATTCATGACTCTAAATTTAGTATAAGTATAGAAATTAATTTGTACGTTCAATAAGATATAGTGACTAGCTTTTCAAAAGTGATGTGCATGAGTTAGAAAAAATACTTAATAGTTTAAAATATCTAACATGCGACCTAGCATAAAACCTCCCAGAGAGCAAGTAGAAACAATTAAATCGTACAAAAATGTCTTAGCATCTAACAGGTACTTAGCATAAAACAAAAACCTGTAGGCATCAACAACCTGACATGAACCCACCAAAATAATGTATGTCTAAACTAAAGGAAAAGTAAACAGCGACCTCACAACCGATGAGGAAAAGACAGCCACACTGTGGGGGCCTGCCCCCACTCACGGAGAAGCCGCGAGTAGCCCTCGCGCAACCAAAGCCGCGAGCCCGACTCGTGCAACCCATGGGGGCTTGCCACCCTCACGGAGAAGCCACGAGCAGGCCTCACGCAACCAAAGCCATGAGCCCAACTCACGCAGCCCGTGGGGCTGCCCCCCTCACGGAGAAGCCGCGGGCAGCCCTCACGCAACCAAAGCTGCGAGCCCGTCTCGCGCAACCCGTGGGGGCCTACCCTTCTCACGGAGAAGTCACAAGCAGCCCTCGTGCAACCAAAGCCGCGAGCCCTACTTGCGCACCCCGTGGGAGCCTGCCACCCTTACGGAGAAGCCGCGAGCAGCCCTCGTGCAACCTAAGCCGCGAGCCTGACTCGCGCACCCCGTTGGGGCCTGCCCCCTCACGGAGAAGCCGCGAGCAGCCCGTGTTAAACTTAAGCCGCGAGCCCGACTCGCGCACCCCGTGGGGGCCTGCCCCCTTACGAAGAAGCCGCGAGCAGCCCTCGCACAACTAAAGCTGCGAGCATGACTCGCGCAATCTGTGGGGTCCTACCACCCTCATGGAGAAGCTACGAGCAGCCCTCGTACAACCAAAGCCGCGAGCCCGACTCGCGCACCTCGTGGGGGCCTGCCCCCCTTACGGAGAAGCCGCGAGCAGCCCTCGTACAACCTAAGCCGCGAGCCCGACTCGCACACCCCGTGGGGGCCTGCCCCCTCACGGAGAAGCCGCGAGCAGCCCTCGCGTAACCAAAGCCGTGAGCCCGACTCGCGTAACCCGTGGGGGCCTACCCCCCTCACGGAGATGCCGCGAGAAGCCCTCGCACAACAAAAGTCGCGAGCCCAACTCGAGCAACCCGTGGGGGCCTGTCCCCCTCACGGAGAAGCCGCGAGTAGCCCTCACGCAACCAAAGCCACGAGCCTGACTCGCGCACCCCGTGGGGGCCTGCCCCTCTTACGAAGAAGCCGCGAGCAGCCCTCGTGCGAACTCAGCTGTAAACTTAAGCCACACAAACAAAGTCGCAGACTAAAAATGAGCTAGCAAGGCCAAACTAATGTCACACAAGACGGCTAAGAAGACATGAAGAGGAAAATGTCAAACAAACAACTGAAATAATCCGGCAAAGGGCATACATTGCCTAAGGGCGATAACAACGAATGTCAAACAAATAGCAATACGGCTGGCTAAACAACAAAGTACAAATACACAGCTACAAAACACAAAAGGCTACTACTCGTCGTCCGAGCCAGAACGCTCGTCTTCAGGAATGTCCGAAAAGCTAAGGCAGGATGTGTCGCATCCCAGACTCTTGCTAACTAGGCGAAAGGCCTTCGAGACACCGCGCTGAAGCGCTAGCTCACGAACATCGTCCATCTAGGGCTCCACCTCCTTCGACCAAATCTCGTCGGGAACATCCTGCGCAATCAAGCTACGGTCTCACATGTAGTCCAGCGAGTCCAGGTATTCAGTGAATCTAGGTATTCTGCAAGTCCTGCGGCCTTCAGCTCCGACGCATGGCTGTTAGAAGACAACATCTCTACTTGGGTCTTCGCCGCGCATAGCTGAGTATCGAGGCTGGAGACCTCATCTCGTGTCGCGTGCAACTCGGTCTCTAAGCCCACGATCTCCTCCTTCGAGTGCTCCAACATCTTGGTGGTCCTCTCCACCAGAGTTTTCTCCACCTCCAAAGATGCACGTGCGTCCTCTAGCTTAGACTTCAGCATTGACCCGGTATGGCGAAACCGCACAACGTCCCGATCATGCTCCTCCCTCAAGAAGGCAAGCAAGCTCGACGTCAACCAGAGCTTCTCCTGAAGGGCAAGGTACCCGTCCTTTAAACTCACATAGTGGTCATTCCAGGTCACCGCAATCTGGGCTTGAGTCTCTATCTGCACAAAGGAAAAGACTAAAGTTAGCACTGAATAATGAAGATGATAAAAAATCTCCACAACAAACCAAGGCACTTACCGCATCACTCATTGCCATCAAGGAGGAGGACATCCGAGGGGACACCGCCTCCGAAGACACCTGAGGAACTGGGGACGCAAGTATCGACACCTCGGGAGTCGGCTCGGGACATGCATCAGAAGGGGCCGCCGCCACTACCGTATCAAGGTCAACAGAAGGGAACGCACCAGCCTTCCGCTTTTGTCTCCCTTCCTGAGAAGCGCCAATAGTCTGAACTGTATCCGAGGAGATACCACACCACATTAGACGCTTCTCCTCCACATAGATGAAAATATTAAAGAGATGGTTGGCTAGTTTACGAGGCTCTGAAAACCCAAGCACCGGAGAAAATTCTCGTTCCTTCCCCCTCACTCGACGACAGCGGTCTGGTAGTATGTCCCATGCCTCAGGAAGGCCCCATGATATCCTAACATACCAAAACAGAGTGTTCCTGTGCCGACGATCTTTTCGAGCTTCAAACTCCAACCAACTTTTGTTGCTGCGAACCACTACCCGTTCGGCGCCATCGGAGAAAACGTCACACCAATCTCGTAATTGGTCCAAGAAAAGCCATCCTCCGTGCTCACGAAAGAATGCAGCTAAGCCCATAATTCAGGCAATTCTAACATGGACAAATTGTGAAATTGGCACCCCATAGAACTTCAAGATCTCGATCACCTCCTCGCACGGCGGAAAATGAAAGCCGGACCTCAGAGAAACCTCGTAAATCGTCAGCCAGTCACGAGGAGGATTCTGGACTCGCTTTTCGGCACATGGGATCCTCACTTCCAGATTGGCAGGGAGCCTATATTTCTTCCTCCAAATATCCACACCATCTTCGGTTAAAGAGGAGCGCAGGCGCATCGGACCGGAGGAATGCTTCAAAACCTGCATAACATAAAAACAAAAAGGGTCAGGTTCGCCCAAAAAGTGAAGACTTGGATGCAAGCATCCGAGCGCACACTGACTGAGCGGAACGTAGAATAGAATCCATGCAAGCGCAGAACTGTGCGCGCCCAACCAAGGCACGTGCGGCCCGCGCACACGCGACATGCCGCACGCGCTCGCGGCCTGGTCGCTCGCGGCCTGTGCGCGTGCGGCCTGGGCGCGCGTGGCCTGCTGCACGGGTGGCACGCCCCACGCTTGGCCCGCCTCGCGCGAGGCCTGGGCGCGCGCGACCTGCAGCGCGCTGCCTGCCGCGCGCGCCTTGGGCGCGCGCGGCCAAGGCGCGCTCGGCCTTGGAGCGCGTTGCCCGCCTTGCTCGGCTCGCCTCGCGCGACGGTCCCCCTCGCGCGGCCTGGTCACGCGAGACCGACCGCGTGCGACTTGTCCCGTGCGCGCCCTGGTCGCGCGCAGCCTAGCCGCGCCCAGCCTGGGCGCGTGCGTGCGACCTGTGGCCACACGGCATGGACGCGTGTGACAGCGTTCGTCGTCTTCACCAGCCGGCTCTGTTTTTGGCAATTTTCTCCCATTACCTTGGAAGCACCACCCTTCGCCGCCTCCATCTTCTTGTCGGAGGTGGACATGACAGCAGGATAGGAAGAATAGCAGGAAATCCTCCTTCTTTCGCACACTTCGCTCTCGGATAACAAGGATTTGGGGGTCAATTTATTGGTTACACCATAATTTATAATGCATCCTCCCCCATGATCTCCCCCCAAAAATGGGAGATCATGGGGTTGACTAGTCAACCCCACCTCCCATGATGAGGAGAACATGGGGGTAGGGCCCACTTCCTATCTCTCCACTAAAGCCACTCCCGTTAGGAGGTAACCACCCGCCGGCCGCCGTCGGCGGCTGGCCACCGCCGGCGGAGTGGTCGCCACCGGCCGAGAGGTTGTAGACGGCTTGGCTGCAGCCAGGGCACCGCCAGCCAGGCCGCGGCCGGCCTGGCCGCTCCCACCGACCAGCCCGCCGCCGGCCCGGCCACGGCCGGACAGCCAGCCCACCGTAGGCCAAGCCGCGGCCGGCCCGGCCGCGGGCACCGGCCGGGCCGCCGCCGGCCTGGCCGCAGCCACCGGCGCATGGCCGCCCCATCACCTTGGACGGCCTGCCCACCGTCCGATCATGGTGCGCTTTCCCCGCCGTCCGATCTGGTGGGTAACCACACACTAACCCACTATATTGGTGGTGGGGCCCGCCATGATCCTCTCCTGGAGGCTATAAAAGGAGCCCCAGGGTCTCGTCATTCAACACCTTTTGGCTCTTGATCATCTTCTTCCTCAGGTCAGAGCTCTGTCAGACTCCTCCCTCAGGTCTTCCTCGAGCCACCGCGAGCCACCACAAACCACCAGAGCACCACCAGCCGGAGAACACCCAGGTCCCAGCATGAGCAGAGGAGGAAGAAGACGACCCTTGCAAGTAGGCGCGCGGCGGACCCGCAACCCAAGCACCAGAGCCCCAGTGCCGCCACTCGAATTCTAGTACACAAAGCGCTCCCGCGAAGCTGCCTGTTGCACGCGGGGAGCTGCAGTCCTCTTCTCTCACCTCAAGTTGTAATGAGAGCAGCCTGTCGCCCCGATTCACCGAACGCACTGTAACCGCAAGTAACTAGTCGATTTTGACCGGCACAGATCCGGTCACGTGGTTTTTTACCCAATTGAGGGATTTTTCCACGTAATCACATCTTGAGTCGATCTTTGCTTTTCTCTGACTTTGTGCGCGCTCAACCGCCCCGCAAGCTAAGGCGGTCCAATTTAATCCGGTCCGACCGGGGCATCGAGTTAGCCCGCAACATATATATATATATAATTATATTTGTTGAATAAAAATAATATATGTTAATGTATAACTACATATAAATATTTAAATGATTTTCAATATTATATAAAGAGCTAAAAAATTATTAATTATTTTATTGAACATACTAGTATTCTATGCTAATTTATAAATATATATAAAACAATAAATGTGTTATTAATTATTTTCTTAAATACTAATAATCTATGTTATTTTTTGTAGTTATATAAATATTTTAATAATTTATAAATATATATAAATTGTTAAATAATTTATAAATTTTATTAAGAACTCTCATTCAATAAATAATTATTTTTAGTGGCGGACTCGGTATTTTCACTAGATCCGGTAATAGTAAAAATTTAGATTTTTTTATTTTTTAATTCAAAAATAAAAATATATTTTTGCTAACTTAGTTCGTTTGTGCTAATTTTGAATAAAGTTTTTTCATCACAATTCACAAAGCACAACAATTAAGATCTAGTTAAAAATAATTAACATTCACGAGCAAACTAACGAATTAAACTATATTGCGACCATCTTAAATTAAATAAAACAACTATTATACTTTAGAGAAATGAGAACTAATATAAGTTCAAATTCAACTCCAAGTATCCAAGCATGGAAATTGTTTATACTTTTCTCCAAAATTCAACACACCTTGTAATTTCAGTTCATCAACTTCCCTAACTTTTCAATTGATTAAACAAACTATAGCTTGGAGAAACTCCTCTTGCAACTGTGATGATTTCCAATCTTGTATAAATTAAAAAATTAGATTTAATCCAAATTATTTTTTTTCTTTTAATTATATTTTCTTAAAAGCCTAGGTGCAAGAATTAAAAACAAATAGAAAGCCATATAGTTTCAATACTAAACCGATATTGCAATAGTTCCATTAATTGTCACTAATTTAGAAAAACAATTCTAATTCAATCAATAGAAAATCATATACATATAAAATTGCCCTATATCAGAGTAAACAAAATTTCTGACAATGAAAAAAAAATAAGATTTCATTTTTGATGTAGTGATGAATACAATTATTGAACTAAAGCAAAATTTATAAGAATACATACAATTGAAGAGAAACCCCAAATTCTAACTCTAGCCTAGCTAACATGAAACAACAGATCTCACAATACATAGAAAAGAAAGACCAAAAATCCAAATACCAAACTAGGTAGATTGAAGAAAACATAGCTAAAATATTTAGGAATGAATGAATTTTGAAAACAATCTCAAACAATGAAAGAACCCTATAATAAAAAAATAACAAAATAACAAATACAAAAAATATTCTAACTAAACTACCCCATTGAGGCCTTGACTGATCAAATAAATGGGGAGCCTAGAGCCTCACAAAGACTGAAATCGGGAACCTAAATTAGGTCGAAATCGGGAGCAAGAACTGATCACGAGTCGACCGCGGAAAGAAGAAATAAAATCCCAATTTAAATCCGCAAAAAATTGGACCTAGACAGGCCGGGTGTGCCTCCACATGCATGGATCAGCCTGTGCTTGATGCACTCAGGAGGGCTTTGTACGCATCCAGGAGGGCTCCGCCCGCACTAAGCCGTGATTGCCGCTTGCAGCCCAGCATTGTGATATATTTGGTCGCATGGGGGTGTGAGCAGCGAGCATAAACTTTCTGTGCTCGGAGCCTGCCCGTGATCATATATAAAATGCTCGTATAATTGCATTTAAATATAATTTCATAATTTATATATAAATATTTATAATTTCATAATTTATCTTCTGAGATACATCTTGCTTAATTCTCATGTTAATTCATAACCAGAACCATATATATGTCTATAAATCAGTACGTCTTCTTCTTTTTTTACTTTGCAATTTAATTTTCAACTGACTTTATGATAGGATAAAGATAAAATAAATCTGAAGTTTTATTTGTTGATCAGGTGCAGGTATTGCAATAGTAAAATATCAATCACCTAAAAAAGGCACAAATGCAGCTCTGGCTCAACCACTACCCCCCCCCCACCCCAGCTACTGTAGCAAATAAAGAGAATGAGGGGAGAGAGAGAGCGGGGGGAGAGGGAGTGAGCCACATCTGATTATTGTTGAAACCGAGAACTCGGTCTCTATGGAGTTCACCCTTGGGGAAGGGGTGATCGCACACTTACTTCCCTCCCGCGAGCTAAATAACGAAGGATAAAGGAACAAGGTACATACCCAAGGGCCCGGCATGGAGGTCCCATCACACACCCGAAAGATCTTAAAGTGCTTCCCCTACCTAGCCAAATACCGAGCTAAGGATACCTCAGAAAGAGCAAGAAGACCGGGGCACATGTGAGCATGCCTTCTGAGGTACACCCTTGGGTCTATTTATAGATTTATGGAAACGTCCTGCAAATAGTCAACCTCTGCTGTCCTGAGCAGCTATGTGCATCCCAACTAGGTCTGCCAACAACGTAACTTGGCTGTTCTGCTAGGCTACAGGCAGCCCAACGGGGATAAAATGGTAAAAACACATCACAAGAAACTGGTCGAGTGGCCCTATGGAGTCTCCACTCACCGGGGGCGGTGAGCGCTCGATGGAACTGACGCTCACCGCCTCTATCCCCCCTGGGCGAGTGCGGGACCGGCCTGCCCCACCCGTCTGCTGTCTGCCGAGCCTCCTGGGGTGAGTGCGGGCCGGACCTGCTACACTCGCTCGCTGTTTGCCGAGCCTCCTAGGGCGAGTGAGGGCCCGGCCTGCCCCACTCGCCTGCTGCTCGCCGAGGCCCTACGGCGAGTGCAAGCCGACCTACCCCACTCACCCCCTCAAACAATTCACCCCAACTAGACGAGCCGAACTACCGATCTTGGTCGATCTGGTTCATGTCGCCCACTACTCATCGGATATGGGGTTGTACATAATCCATGATCTTTGAGAGGTTGATCCAAGCTCGGAAAGAATCATCCAACCCCTCAATATGTGGCGAGTGCGACGGGGACCAGAGAATCTTTTGGTGGGCTCCACTAGCAGTTATAAATACATGCCCGCATACTTGGATGGCCTCCACCCTTCCTTCTTACTTAAACCTTGCTAGAATGCCTATCCCCAAAGAGATCCAGGAGAGGCTTGCCCGAGCTCACGAGCTCAACGCAACTCGCGCTGTCACGCTCGTCAGCATGCCCCCTGGTGCTACACTGTGTGACCAATCCAAGTCAAATCCCGCCAAGAAGGCAAAGTCCGTTCCCAAGGATGTCGCATTGATCTATTGCGACATGGAGTCTACCCTGAATCTGAGGATCGCCTCCTCTAAACCAGCTGATGACCCTTGGTGAAGGGGTGAACCCGAACTCAAATGCAGTCTAGCTATAAGTTCTATCCTAGCGCGGTCCCTCAGCGAGGGAGTGCGGTTCACATGTGAGTACATCACAGCGAGTTCAACAAGAAAAGAGACAAAGGGGAGGCAGAAAATATTTTTCATTTACAAGTATTTTTACATTAGGAAGCTCGCCTCGGCAAGATTACAAAATGGGGAGGAGAATTACACCAAAAAATAAGAAAACAAAAACGGGAGGTGCGAGTCAGTTATCGCCCTCCCCTCCCGACGAGTGGCCCTCGCCTCCCCGTCCAGATGTATGCCGCCCCCATAGCCCTTGACATCCTTGAACAGCGACTCGAAGCTTTCCTCCTTCTCGCTAGGAGGGGTGGCTGGCGGGAATAGCTTTGGCAGCAGGTCCCTCGCTGGCGCGAGCCTCCTGCTTGGCACCGCGATCCTCCAGCTCGGCGGCGCATGCTCGCAGCTTATCTGTGGCTTCGGCATCCTGAAGAGAATGGTAGGTAAGATCAGTATGCTAGAAAAATTCCAAGGGAAAAAGGAGAAGGGTGGGTCGGCACTTACCATCTCGCCGACCGCTTTGGCGAGCAGATTCTCGACGACCTTTATTCGCCCCTCCAGGTCGGCAGCACCATCCTTGGCGAGGTCCTGCTCCTGCTCGGCCTTCAGCATAAGGTTGTTGAGGTTGAATCCTCGGCAGGCCACCATGTGGTGCATCTCTAGGGCCCTTATTTGGGCCTGCATGCCCTCGTGGCCGAGCTGGCGGAGGGTCAGGATATTGCAGGCCTCGGCATCCTTGCGGCCATACAGGCTGAAGCCGAGGGCGTAGGCATAACCCGATGGGGGTTGGCGACCGGGCCATGAGGGATGGATGGTGGAGATGGAGATCCTGTGCACCTCCTCATCCCACCGGACCATAGGCTCGCCGACCGAGTCTTTTTGTTTCACCTCAAAGCCAAAGATGGGGTAGCTCTTCAGCAGGACCGGCTCGCGGGTTGCGGCTTCCACTGTAGTAGGGGAAGAGGGCTTGCCACCCTCCTGATCCTTCTCTTGCGATCCCTACAGCAAGCTTGTTGGCGATCCTTCGGGGGTGTTCTCCGGCGAGCTCACGAAGATATGTTCCTGTTGTTGTGGTCCCTCCCGTTTTTGTTATTATTGTTGTGGTCTCCCCTGAACTCGTTGTTGTTGTTATTGCTCCCCCAGGAGACCATAATCGCCTTCCTCTTTCGCGGCGGGGAGAGGTGAGGCGAGCTAGACCATTCGAGGCCAGGTCATTTCTGGCTGGAGGAGGGTCCACCTAACCCAAGCTCTCCTCAGCAAGCCATCACTGCTGCCCACTCGCACGCAAGCGGGTCTGGGGTGAGTCCCGAGTCCACGTAAGGCAGATGCTCGGGAACTGATCTCTCTCCTACAGGAAATTATGTTATAAGAAAATGATGATTGCGAGCTAGCTCGTGAGAAAAAGGGAAGAAGTATACCTTCACAGTGCAGGACTGGGGGAGCGAGTCGAGGCCCCTTCTAAGGTAGGCGACCTCGAAGTCCTTCCCCGCGAAGAACTTGTGTAGCTCGGTGTCGTCGCCGGACAACGTTGGAGGCCGGCACACCTCCTCGCTATTCTATTGGGGGGAGAAGGGTATGTTGCCCAAGTCACCCTTCATGAAGAAAATCTTGGATTCCCAGTTGTGGTTCTTATTTGCAGTATCGCGAGCCTTGATTTCATTGGCCGCATGGTAGGTGAAGTGTTTGCGGGAGACGGTGAGGTTGAATTCGACCTGCTTGCGATGGAGGTGACAGGTGAACATAACAATCATGGCGATCGCATTCGGGTTTAGCTGCGCAGGCAACCCGCCAAAGTATTTCAAGATATGGCGGATTTCAAGCCAGAGGGGCAAGCACAACCCCACCTCAAAGTGCGAGATGGGGAAGGCAAGCTCATCCCGGAGGAAGGTTTTGATCGACTAGCCCACTGCCAGTCGATGCTCCTCATAGCCTTGAGGCATGTATTCTTTCATGAAGGTGGTGAGCTAGCGCTATGTGGTGTTCCTGTCAAAAAATAGGTACTCGGCAAATTGTCGAGCACACTTGGAGCGACCATCGACATCCGGTCGTGTCTTGCCCATGCTCGTGAAGGGGTTGGGATGTGAGGACAGGTAGAGAGAAGGGAAGCAAAGGGATCTGAATGTAGTAAAGTCTATAGGCCAGTGGGTTGGTGAGGGAGCCTATTTATAGAAAACAAAATTTATGGCCGAGCCGACCGGTCAGTACTGCTCGTTGGCCCCGGCTCGCCAGCCCCAGCTCGCTAATCCGGAGACCTGACCTATCATAGTGCGAGCAAAGGTTTGGTTGGCACACCATATTATTTATAAATAACACGGAATCCTAAAATATTATCTAAGTTATTACCGACAGGGGTCGTTGTCGTCCTAAAAATAGAAAAAGTTCATTGCGAGAAGAAGAAGTTCGGTCAGCCCGTGCGACCTGGGGTGCTGAGGGGAGAGGTCCAATATGCTCAGCTAGGGAGCCATTTACATCTACCCCGGCCTCGCGTCCCCATCCCCGGAGGCCGGTGCGGGTTGAGGAACTCGTGGACCAGGCCCAAGTCCCGGCTGAAGGCCTGCAGGTTCTCATTGATCCTCTCCATGAGTGGGGTGGGGGACATCATCTCGCTCGCTGAGTTGTGCTCCATCTTATATGCGAGCAGTACATAGTCTCGTTCAAACACCTGCAGCCTCTACTCGTGATAGGCACCATCCGCTCGAATTTGGCGCAGGGCAGCATCCTGCTTCTTCAGCACTTCTATCATTCGCCACTTCAGCTCTGCAAGATCCAACTACTCGTCCAAGAAGCTTTCCATCCCGGGGTCAGGGGGCGGCTAGTGGCAAGCTGGTTCCGATGATTCCTCGACCTCAGATGGGGAGGGCAGCTCTGCAAAAACAACTGACTCCAGTAAAAAGAGGGTGCGAGCACAATAAAGCTTCCTAAGTAAAATGTTCTAGGGGAAGTGTTAGAAAGTAGAGACAAGAAGCGAAAAGTAGAGAACAAGCGAATAAACTTTTGAATAATTGAAATTTTATTATCCAAAAAAGATATCTATTACAAAGGTATGCCCTCCTTTATATAGAATGGAGGAGAGATGAGAGAATACAAATAAGAGATGTGGGACTATAATTTACAGGACAAGCGGACTATACAAAACAAACCGTACAAGCCGCGCGGTTAGAAAGCAGGGCTAACCGCACGGCTACCACCAGAGAGGAAGAGAGACTGCCAGGGTAGACCGCCAGACCGCCCGGTCTCCAAGCCGATTGAGACAAACCGCCAGACCGCGCGGTCTTCAACCCACCAAGACAAACCGCCAGACCGCCCGGTCACCAACTTCAACACTCCCCCTCAAGCTGGAGCATATATATCGATCATGCCCAGCTTGTCACAGATGTGGAAAAAGGAAGCGGACACTGGCTTGGTGAAGACGTCTGCCAACTCATTGTCGGACGTGACAAATGGAGTGCAAATCTGTTTCTTCAATATTTCTTCTCGAATAAAATGACAGTCGACTTTTATGTGTTTTGTTCTCTCATGAAAGACCGGATTTTTGGAAATGTGTATCGCGGCCTTATTGTCACAGAACATAGGATGAGGATAGTTGTAAACCTCTCCTAAGTCAAGCATGAGAGCCCGCAACCACTTCAACTCACATGTAGTCGATGCCATGCTACGATATTCAGCCTCTGCATTAAACCTGGAAACGACAGACTGTTTCTTGCTCTTCCAACTCACAAGATTGCCTCCAACAAATGTGCAGAAACCTGAAGTCGATTTGCGGTCACCTTTGTCATCCGCATAGCTTGAATCAGAGTAAGCTTCAACCCTTAGGTGACCATTCTTCTGAAATAGGAGTCCTTTCCCTGGAGCAGCTTTAATATACTCTAATATCCTCAGAGCAGATTGTAGATGACACTCCATCGGAGCTTGCATGAACTGGCTCACCTTGCCAACAGCATAGGAGATGTCGGGTCTGGTTACCGTGAGATATATGAGCTTGCCCACCAGAGGAGGAGCAGGAGGAGAAGAGGAAGCGGGAGAGAAGTAAGATGCATTGGCAAAGAAGGTGACATCCGCAGAGACAAATTGCTTGCGGGTAACAGGGTCAAAGCAACAATAGCCTTTCTGAGTGGGAGAGTAGCCCATAAAGACACATTTGGTGGCACGGGGTGAGAGTTTATCACGGGTGGCAGCGGGAGAGTGCACAAAAGCGGTGCACCCAAAGATGTGTAGAGGAAGAGGAAAGGGATCCTTGTCCGGATAAAGAATGGAGAAGGGGGTAGCACCGTGGAGAACGGTGGAGGGAAGGCGATTGATTAAATAGCAGGAGAGAAGAACAGCATAGCCCCAATAGGAGCGAGGAACATGCATTTGATTCATCATAGTGCGAGCGACATCAAGGAGGTGACGGTTTTTGCGTTCCGCCACCCCATTTTGTTGGGAAGTGTAGACACAGCTGGTTTGACGAATAACACCATGGTGAGTGCAAAAGGAGGAGAAGTCGTGGCTAAGATACTCCTTAGCATTGTCAGAACGAAGGATTTTAATAGACGTAGCAAACTGAGTTTTAACCATCGAATAAAAGGAGGTCCAAACAGAGAACAACTCGGAGCGATCTTTAAGAAGATATACCCACGTAGACCGAGAGAAATCATCAATGAAGGTGACAAAATAGGAACTGCCCCGACCGATGGTGAGGGTAGGAGCGGGACCCCATATGTCAGAGTGAACAAGGTCGAACGGATGGGAAGAGCCCCGACTTTGCATTGGTGGGAAGGAGGAGCGGTGATGTTTGCCAAGTTGACATGCATCACAGTTTAGAGGAGGATGATGAGGAGGGAGGTGCGGCAGGAGCTGTCGTAGAATGTGGGGAGGAGCATGTCCAAGGCGAAGATGCCATTGGAGAAGATCTGTATAGGAGGAGGAGAAGACGGATAGAGCAGAAACGTTGTCGAGGAAGTAGAGGCCACCACTCTCAGTCCCGGTAGCAATCGTCCGTTGGGAGTCCGGATCCTGAAAAGCACAAGAGGTAGGGGTGAATGTGACAGAACACCGTAGTTGCTTGCATAAAGAAGTAACCGATAATAAATTGCACGGAAACTTGGGCACATAGAGGGTATCAGCCAAGCAGAGATATGGAGTGACTTGAACCATGCCAGTCCCATGGACCGGGGAGGGAGATCCATCAGCGACAATGACCGGGGGCAACTGAGCCTGTGTGTCAAGAAGAGAGAAACATTGAGGGTTGCCTGTCATATGACTTGTTGCACCAGAGTCGATGAGTCATCTTCCGCGAGTCACAACATGAGCACTACCAGAAGAGGTGACCACGGAGGCGGACAGGCTGGAGGAGAGGAAAGCCATGGAAGCAAGAGAGTAGCAAACCGTGACGAGAAGAACAAGCCGCGAGAAGAGAATAGAGCACCAAGCCGGGCGACCAGAAAATAGGTCGGGCGGCTAGAAAGGCCGCTTCCAAGAAGCCGAGCAAAGCAGAGGGAAAGAAGTCGCACGACCTGAAAAAGTCGGGCGAACAGAGGAGAACAAGTCGCGCGGCCAAAGATGAGGCCGAGGCGACTAGCAAGCAGGAGCGGGTAGAAGGCAACAAGAAGAAAGCGGCGAAAAAGCAGGCAAAGGTCCAGCGGGGAAGAGGTCGCGCGGACTGAGAAGAACGAGCGAACAGAAGAGAAGAGAAGAGCAGGTGACCACGACCAAGATGCGGGTGAAAAAGGAACAACCCGCACGGTCAGGCAGATCACAGCAGCAAACCGCGAGTATAGAGACAAGACACGCGGACAGAGACAGACCGCAACGACGAGGAAGTCGGAGAGGCAAGAAAGAACAAGGAGCGCGGCGACAACGAAACAGGTCGCTGCGACAAAGAGTAGTAGGAGAAGAGAATCAAGAAGAAGCAAGCCGCGCGAACAGGGCGGCGGACAGAAACAAGCCGCGCGGATAGAAACAAGCCGCGCGGATAGAAGAGAGGGCAAGCCGCGAATCAAGTCGCAGAACGCGGAAAACAGGTCGCGAACAACAGAGGGCGCACAGAATCAGGAGGAAATGACCGTGTCCTCTGATACCATATTAGAAAGTAGAGACAAGAAGCGAAAAGTAGAGAACAAGCGAATAAACTTTTGAATAATTGAAATTTTATTATCCAAAAAAGATATCTATTACAAAGGTATGCCCTCCTTTATATAGAATGGAGGAGAGATGAGAGAATACAAATAAGAGATGTGGGACTATAATTTACAGGACAAGCGGACTATACAAAACAAACCGCACAAGCCGTGCGGTTAGACAGCAGGGCTAACCGCACGGCTACCACCAGAGAGGAAGAGAGACTGCCAGGGTAGACCGCCAGACCGCCCGGTCTCCAAGCCGACTGAGACAAAGCGCCAGACCGCGCGGTCTTCAACCCGCCAAGACAAACCGCCAGACCGCCCGGTCACCAACTTCAACAGGAAGCAAGGATTATGTGATGAGCTCGAAAATTCCTGGAAGGTATGTGAAGGCCGCAAAGCCAAGTTCTTACCACGGCCAGGGGGACGGACCCCCGGAGAGATGAGATTGAAGCTGTGGACCGGGACGGTTCCAACACTTTCCACCATGAGCATAGGAGCAGGTGCGGGCTGCTGAGAAGGATGGTGAGCTGGCAACTTGGACTTCAGCGACTCCAATCCCGTGGTCCCGAAGGGAGGAGATTTGCTCTGCAGGTGAGCGTCCGGGGGAGTTTGAGGCCGCCGGTTGTCGAGCGGAGTGCGGACTCCCGGCGTGGAGGACTTGGCATCAGCCTGGTGGTTTTTTGGGTCGGCGGGAATGTCAATGACCATATTCCCCTTGGGGTCATCAGCTAGTTTGGAGGAGGTGAGCCTCAGAGTCAGAGTAGACTCCAGGTCACGATAGATCAACTCAGCATCCTTGGGGACAGACTTCGCCTTCTTGGCAGAATTTGACTTGGATTGGTCGCACAGTATAGCATCAGGGGGCATGCTGACGAGCATGTCAGCGGGAGTGGCATTGAGCTCGCGAGCTCGAGCAAGCCTCTCCCTGATCTCTTTGGGGATAGGGATTCTCGCAAGGCTCAAGTAAGAAGGAAGGGCGGAGGCCATCCAAGTAGGAGGGCATGTATTTATAACTGCTGGTGGAGCCCACCAAAAGATTCATTGGTCCCCGTTGCACTTGGCATATTTTGAGTGGTTGGATGATTCTTTTCGGGCTTGGATCAACCGCGCAAAGAGCGGGGATTGTGTACAACCCCATATCCGACGGGTTGTGGGTAAAAGGAACCAGATCGGCTAAGATCGGCAGTCCGACTCATCCAAGTGGGGTGAATTATTTGAGGGGGTAGGTGGGGCATGCCGGCTCGCACTCACCCCAGGGGCTCGACGAGCAGCGGGTGAGTGGGGCAGGCCGGGCCTGCACTCGCCCTAGGAGGCTCGTCAAGTAGCAGGGGACAGGGGCAGGCCGGGCCCGTACTTTCCCCTGGAGGTTCGGCAGGCAGCAAACGAGTTGGGCAGGCCGAGGCCGCACTCGCTCAGGGGGGATAGAGGCGGCGAGTGTCAGCTCCATCGAGCGCTCGCCGCCCCCGGCGAGTGGAGGCTCTAGAGGGCCACTCGCCCAGTTTCTTGTGATGTGTTTTTACTATTTTACCCAATTGGCCTGCCTGTAGCCTAGTGGAATAGCGGAGTTATGCTGTTGGCAGTCTTAGTTAGGCTGCATATAGCTACTCAGGACAGCAGATGTTGGTTATTTGTAGGCCATTTTCAGAAACCTATAAATAGACCCAAGGGGTACCTCATAAGGTATGCTCACGTGTGCCCCGGTCTTCTTGAACTTTCTGAGGTATCCTTAACTCGGTATTTGGCTAGGGAGGGGAAGCACTATAAGATCTTCCGGGTGTGTGGTGGGACCTCCACGTCGGGCCCTTGGGTCTGTCCCTTGTTCCATTTTCCTTCGTTATTTAGCTCGCAGGAGGGAAGTAAGTGTGCGATCACCCCTTCCCCAAGGGTGAACTCCATATAGACCGAGTTCTCGGTTTCAACAATTATAATTATGAGAGGCAGAGAGAGGGCGAGAGGACGAGAGAGAAATATATATCCCTTAAGTGTTTAATTGTTTATCTTTACTAATTATAATAAAAGGAAATATCGCATTCCTATAATAACCCATGTCGACTACATTTGAAGTACCTAAAATACCCCTCCTCATCCAGTTTGCTCGCCTGCATTTCTTTAAAAAAAATTGAGGCCCGACACCGGCGAATGCGAAGCAGGTGGCGGCCTGACCGGACCCCGCCAAGGGGGTCGCCGGACGTGGGCGTCCACGACGGCGGTAGGTCATAGGCGGTGCGGCAAGGCCACCGTCGGAGGTGGCCCTAACCGTGAGCCTCAGTTTTAGGGTTCACGGGTAGGGCCACCGCCCTACTAGTTCACCTCTTAACAACCCCCGACAAATTCGCCGTGATACGACAAACACGTCGGTGGGCTCCGGTAAGCTTGTTGCGGCTTCGACGTTGGCGGTTAATTCTAACGTTAATAATCTCGTCGGTTCTGTCGAATGCTGCTCTCCATTAGTCCCACATCAAGTAATCAAATTTAAAATTTGTGTATAAATAATTTCCCGTTGGTTATGAATTCGAATTATAGGAATGAAATGGGCCTTATGTGGGCTCATACTCGGGGCTTGCTTTGACCGCTGTCGGCTATTGCTCTGCTATGTTTGGCTCAGGTTCATAGCCTTACCAACCCCTCTGCCCTCAAACAGGGTTCACTGTTCTTGTATGCTCCGACTTCCTTGCCCCTTCATCGGCCCGCCTGTAGGCTTGTTGTTGGCTAGCATATTTTTTTGGAATATTTTTAACTATATACACACATAAACAAATGCACACGAGTGATAGGCACGGGCATCCAGCCGTCGTACATAGTGCGACAGTACTTTACCCGTGGGGGAGGGCTTCGCCTTCCCACGATGGGCTTTGCGTTACAGTGCACGGGGCCCCATGCCCCGTGCGGCAGCCTTCTCCTCCCCCTTCCCCCAGACTTGTTCGTGTGTCTATATATATATATATCTTTATACTATAAGCAAGTAGCTATGTTACACCATGTGTAACATTTTAATGCGAAAATACCCTCATAAAATCAGCTTTTGTGAGTTAATTGTGAGGTATTTGGTCATTTGGCGGTATCAAAGCTTAATTAATAGAAACCAGCATTATTCATCCGCCTAAAATTCCTGATACCCCCACTTCTTCTTCTGCACAGCTAGGGCAGATCCCACGATGCCCGTCCAAAGCCGCAACATCTCCTCCTCTTTCTGCCCATCGCAAGCTCATCATAACATCTCCTCCTCCTGTCACAAGCTCGTCGCCCTCGCAACATCGCGATACCCGACTTCTTCCTGCGCATGTAGGGCAGCTCTGTCAATCGCAAGCCCGTCGCAAGCTCCGTCAAACACAAGCCCATCGCAAGCTTCGTTGATCAGACATTGCAGCTCAGATCAAAGCAGTTATTCTGATTTTGCCTCCTCCCCGAGCAGGCAGGCCTAGCCAGACCGTGTATTTCGATTTCTTCCTTCCCATCTCTAGTGCACTACTCGAGCGAGCCTACAGGTGAGTTCCAATTTGTTTGCTTCTGATTTGTCTGCAATAGGCAGCCTGCATTTTACTCTACTGTTCAGATCTCAGCTTCCAGTTCTCAATTTCCCCCTCTCCAATTTTTCCCTCTTTAATTTTTTCCAACAAGTTGTTCAGATATCAGGTTTTGTTTCGAGGCATTCAGGCATTCACTGCATTGCATGCTAAGTTCATTGAATGTGTTTGATAGAATTCTGACCAACACCATCCAAGGGGAATGTGAAAAATATGCACTCAATTCCTACTAATCTCCTTTGATCTATTTTCTATAGTTGTATTATTCACCAATGAATAAGCCGGAATGAAGCATCAGGCATTCAAGCATTTGGGAATTCGGGCATTGACATATGACTGTTGTTGTCCAAATAAGTGAGACAGTACAATTTGGTTCTAGTCATAATTTTTTTAATAGGAAGGATCTGTTCTATGATTTTGTTGTCAATCGGGCATGTGTGTTATAAGAAAACAGAAAGCATCCACTCTGACTAATAACTACAATGGATTATTGTTGTCTTCGACTGAATCCAAATCATTAACTGATTTTCATAGCATCATCGGCTTCGTCCACATAATTCCTTTTTTACTGTGCGATATAAAGATGATGGTCCCTACTTTTCCTTCTTCTCAGGTGAATAGCATTTCAGTTTCAGTCTGATTTGTGTTAATGCAAAAATAGGAAAATTTAAATCAATCATCATTGAGTTTCTCTCTTATTTTAGCTACTAAAACTATGTTGTTTATATTTCCTATGCATCAAATATAATCCTTAGAGGATGAAGAGATTAAAATTACCGCATCTTCTTCGACTTACATTCTAACAAGTATCTTTTTCAATCTCTAGATAAATAATTAACTCAGTAAAATTTCAGGAGCTTGCGATTCTCTTGGTTTGTCTAATTTATGTTTTGCTTCAAGTGCACAAGTGCTTTGCAGGGCTTCCAAAGAATACCAGTAATTAACTCACAGTAAAATTATTCTTCGTAACAAAAACACTACCGGTTTGTCTATTTAATGATTTGCTTCAAGTGCACGATTGATTTACGCAACTGCGTGAGTTATCTATGTAATGAAAAAGGGAAGAAAAAAAAATGCAAGTGGTTAGTTTGTAGTGCACATCTATACATCTTAACATTTAATTCTGTGTTTTTTCTATAATTTTGGGAATTCCTCTAAAGGTTGAATATATTTGATTTCCTCTTTTTTCCTTTCAGTCTAAATTTGATTTCCTGATTCTTTTTAGCTTATTGTTCATTTGCATGCAATATTGGAGAAAAGTCCAGACCATAACCAACAGCAAAACTTCAACAACCTCCCCAACTAATTCCTCAACAGACCCCTCAAACTCCTTATCTTTACAGGTACAATGCCCTATTTTTAGACTGATTTCTGTAAAATTATCATACCATTTCATGCAAATTTGTACAATGCATATCTTGACAGGAAAGCTTCCGTTTTCATCACTGTTTCATACAAATCTCTGCATTGCTTTGATTACATATTTTTTAACTCTCATCTCCGTTGAAATTACCCTAAAATTGTCAATTTTGTTGGCTTTGGTGAAACATCTCATGACTAATTTACATTGTAATGTTTGAATAACTATTTATTGCTGCTATAAGAAAACATACACATCAATCAGTGACATACTTATATAACATCTCTATATTATTGGTTAGTATACAATGTATTGTAGTCAATCATATAATATTTACAATAACATCATTCAGATGCTTCTTTATGTTGCAGAGTTTGAGCAATTTTAATGAATATTAGTACCCGACCATCCACGTTTTCAACGCCACAAGGGAATACAAGGTGTTTAGCCCATGTGATTGACAAATGTTTCTCTTTCAATGTTGAAGTCACAACATGTTCAACTTATATTCCCTCCAATCTTTGGTTGTTTTTTTTTCTCACGATTAGAGAAATTAAATTAGAAATATCTCACAATTCTTTGGTTTTTAGAAAAATCTTCACAATAATAATGATTTAAGCATTTCTTCGGATTATTTTAGCTACAATCTCTTTAGATTATTTTATCTCTGCTTTCAGTAAAGACTTGCTTATTAAATTCTTGATCTAGCATGTGTTGAATCACGTGCAGTACTCTCATGTACACTCTCTCCGTCCATGGTCTTGCATAGTGTTCACAATGTTAGCACCTGCTTAGATACCTGCTTATCACCTGCTTAGCAAATAATCTTTGGTCGTTAGAAAAAATCTTCACAATATTCTATTTCTTTGATATTAAAGTTGTTAGAAATTAGATGAAATATTATAGATTTTAATGGGGGAGTTTTTTCCAGTGTAAAGACTTACACTACTTTCATTTGTTGTATATATTAGGGAGTTCTTTTTTCAAGTGTAATAAAATGACAGAATTTGAAATAAAGTATGCACTACTTTCAGAAAATACTTGCTTCTTAATTTTTTGATCTAGCATGTGTTGACTCACGTGCAGGGCTCTGATCATGTACACTCTCTACCTCCATGGTCTTGCATAGTGTTGCTAGCATAGATTAATTTTTTGATTTTCTGATCATATATATAGGTTCAGTAAAAATTTGAAATAGACATTCAAACCTCCATTTATGTCACTGCCTCCCCATGAATTGTTTTGCATAGAATTTCTTAAGTGTGTCAGCACATATGAATTATTCATGCACAATAGGCTTTGAATAATTTATTTTAAACTTATGAATTTTATATTGTACATAAGAATCCTTCAACAATAAAAAACCCACGGTCAACATTGGAGGAGTAAGCACTTCTGCATTGTAGATTTCTGCATTGCGGTGCTAGACTAGAAGATTGTATGTTTTAACAAAGACCTTTCGAACTTTTATAAAGAGAACAAAGGTAATAGTGTGTTATTTGTTATTTATAATTTCAAATTTCATATCTTTAAACATGATTTATTAATGAGGTCCATGTGGGTGAGGGTTATAATAAAAATGATCAATTTGTGCTCATTTTATTCCAAGTTGTCATATTAAATCTGACTGTGCGCTGTTTTCAGCAGTAAATAAGGAACCATGCTTATTGAATTTTTTTGTTGCCAGTTTGTTACCACCTGTTTTGTAGCAATTTTTAAAAGTGTCGTGCAGTTTTAAAATTTTTTGGTTGGCTGCAGTTTTTGTTGTTGTTAGTTTTTAAAAGTGCTACTTAGTAGAAGTTTGTTAGAGCTACTTAAAATTGTCGTGCCCTGCTTTCATATTAAATCAGACATGTCATGCAAAAGTTCTGCTACATTCCTATGCTTAGCAGTGCTTAATTCCTATGCCTATCAAACTGCAGTCATGTGTACTGTTAAAACATCATTATAGGCTTATATCCTATCAAACTGCAGTCATGTTTATCGTTAAAACATCATTATAGATCAATGTAATGTATATGTTTATTTGTAGTCCTCTTCCTTCCAGTAACCTCCTCCTTTCGGCGAGCTACGCCTACCGACAAGCTCCTCACTCTAAGGTAGCAAAATTACTTTTCCCCAATTGTTTGGTTGTTTACTCATTTGTTTGTAGAGCCATTGTCTTCCAGCTTTTATCTTGAGTCAATCACATAGAACCTTTGCAACAATCCACATTCTCAAATGAAATTTAAACAAATTCGGCTAGCACGGAAAACATCTCTCCCATTGAAAGCAAATCCGGCCAGCACGTCAAAACTCACACTAAGATGTCCTTCTTTCCCCTCTCCCATGAATTTCGCCCCCTCGACAAATGCCGCCCCCTCGACAAATGTCGCACCCACGACGAATGTCGCCCCCTCGACAAATGTCACACTCGCGATGAATGTTGCCCCCTCGACAAATGTCGCACTCACGACAAATGTCTCACCCATGACAAATGTCGCCCCCACGATGAATGTCGCCCCCACGCAGAATGTTTCCACCATGACAAATGTCGCCCTCACGATAAATGTCGCCCCCTCGACTAATGTCACCCCCTCGACGAATGTCACACCCACAACGAATGTCGCCCCCTCGACAAATGTCGCACCCACGACCAATGTTACCCGCATGGGGTCCCCCGTGCACGACTGCTTGTATATATATACACCCGAGTGACAGGCATGGGCCTCCGGCCCTCATGCACAGTACGACTAAATGGGTTCATTTTTGCTCATTTCTTTGGTGCACATAGTTAAAATGTGTTTGTCCTTTTAACATTAATCTAAAAATATAATAAGTGTATATACATTTAACCGATATATATATATACATATATATATACGAGAGACATGCACGGGCCTCCGGCCCGATGACCACGCGCCACAGTACCCGGCAGGCGACGGCGGGCTTCGCCCGCCCCGCAACCGCCTGCTTTTTTAAATTGATTACAATTTTTTTGACCCGTAATATATGAGTACTCAAAATGACCGTACAAAAATTTACATCAATATTACAATATTTATTTTGAAGAAATTTTTTCTCTTCCTATCTCTCTCTCCGCCTCTCTCTCTTCGTCTCACTCTCTCCTTCTCTGTTGCACACTCTCTGTATATAATAATATATATAGTATATAATAAGATATATATAATAATATATATAATAAGATATATATCTAATAATATATATGATGTATCTGCCGCAATCTCTCTCATTTTCTCTCCATCTCGTTGCTCTCTCTTTTTCTCTCCCTTTCTTTCTCTCTCTACGGTCCTTTCACTCTCTTTCTCTCTCTACGATCCTTTCACGGCAGTAGGGTAAGGAGCTCTAGAGTTTTTTTTATTTTTTAATTAGAAAAATAATTGACGGCTGCAAAAATATCATGCTAGATTTAACGGTCAAAATCACTTCAATGAGTTTAAAATTCATGAGTTTTATATTTCTTTATATATGGTAGAGATATATGTATTTATATCTATATGTACAAGCACAATAGGTGAAGTGTTCCCGCGGACTGGCTACTTGGCGGCTTAAGCGAACTCCATAGGCAGCTCGGGAGAGTCGGTGACTTCTCATTGAGACCGCGCGACTCGCTTTGTATCTCTTGTTTTTCTTTTTTTCAGGTACATCGACGAATCATGTCTTGCCATGTATACCACGTCTTGTAAAGATTGTTGATAGTACAAGGTTCTCCTGCTATTCTTGTGCATCTGGTTTATTTGGCTTCAGATAGGTGAAGTGTTCCTGCGTCTGGTTTCTCGGTTTCCGCAATTCATAAATTTTTATACGGTATCAGAGGGAACAGAGGCTTGAGCAAAGATCGACCGACATTTTGCTTTATTGCTTCTGGGAGTCTATGTGAATCAAAGATAGTGCAATGAAAGGAGGATTTGCAAGGGGTCTTGGAATCGAGCATCTTAGATTGACTAACTTTAAGAAGTGGAAGTCATGTATGAAAAACTATCTTCTGGGCAAGGACCTATGAGAAGTCGTCTGCGGAGACGACATGCAAGAAGTTACTGCTGCTATTGGAAATGCTGAAGCGGTGAGAGCTTGGAGGAAGACAAACGCGAAGACGAAGTTTACTCTCAAGCGGGCTATCTCACCGAAACTCTTTGACCACATCATCAGATGTCAGTCAGCTGCGGAGATTTGGACTTCCCTCGATGGGTTGTTCAATAGGACTAATGTAGCTCAGCTATAATTCCGGGAGAATGAGTTAGCTAGAGCCACTCAAGGAGATCTGCCTATCTCAACGTTCTTCCTAAAGATGAAGAACGCGTGTGCTGAGATTTCAGCGTTGGATCCTGATGAGCCTATTTCGGAAGCGAAGCCGAAGAGACAAATAATCCGCGGGTTGTGGAAGGAGTATGTGACCTTTGTCACTTTTGTTCAAGGCCGAGCCACTCAGCCGTCTTTGCTGGAGCTGGATAACTTACTGGTTTCGCTGGAGAGTTTAGCTAGACCGATGGTTGGAGTCACTATCTCTGAAATAGGTAGTTGGGCACTCATCTCTGGGAAGAAGAAGAGATGGGAGAAGAAGAAAAAGACTGCTGCTGGTGATGGTCCTTCAACTTCATATCAACAAGAGAGGAGTAATATTATAAGGGTAGACACATTTTGACAATGTGCACCAAAGAAATAAGCAAAAATGAACCCATTTAGTCGTATTGTGCATGAGGGTCGGAGGCCCGTGCCTATCACTCGTGTGTATATATATACAAGCAGTCGTGCATGGGGCACCCCGTACGGGCAACATTCATCGTGGGTGCGACATTTATCGAGGGGACGACATTCGTCGTGTGTGTGACATTTGTCGAGGGGGCGACATTCGTCGAGGGGGCGATGTTCGTCGTGAGGGCGACATTTTTTGTGGGGGCGACATTTTTCGTGGTGGCAACATTCTGCGTGGGGACGACACTCGTCACAGGGGCGACATTCGGCATGGGGAAGACATTCGTGGTGGGGGCGACATTTGTCATGGGTGAGACATTCATCGTGAGTACGACATTTGTCGAGGGGGCGACATTCGTCATGAGTGGGACATTTGTCGAGGAGGAGACATTCGTCATGGGTGCGACATTTGTCGATGGGGCGACATTTGTCGAGGGGGCAAAATTCATGGGAGAGGGGAAAGGACATCCTAGTGTGAGTTCTGACTTGCTGGCCGGATTTGGGAAGAGATGTTTTCCGTGTAACACCCCCTATCCGTCGCATAGCATATAGCAGTAGGTCCGGCTGGGGCCCGACGCCATATGCCACAGACAGACCGGGTGGTTACACATGGAAACGATCCAACCAATCATAACGTCCTACACAGAGCATTCTAGCGGAAGCAGTTTATAAAAGTTGCAATAAAGAACCCAGCACTAAAGCATGAATGTCCACTAATACCAAAGTAGGAATGTTATACATACACCAGTACAAGTCTTAAGGCCTTACAAAATTGTTCACTTCATATTACATGTTTTACAAACCACGACACGCAGGCCGGTCATACATGAATAAAACAGTAAACACGCCAATTAGGCCTTCGAGGGCCGGCTTCGCAAATTGGGCTTTAGCCCGCTATTGACCGCTTGGTCCAACAGCACCTGCAAGCAACAAACCACCGCACGGTGGCAAAACAAGGCAACGGTCAGCAATGCTGACCAAATTATAACGATCCCGCTCCCAACTCGGGGCGGCGATGCTCCTTCCCTGCATTTCATTAGCATAAGCGAGCATTATATCAATATTCAATTCATCACAGACATTGGCTCGCACGGTCACACGCCTCATGCTCTCAGGGCACATTCTCAGTAAACCGGTCGATGTCACGTCAATTAAAGCCATAAACATTCTGATCTCACCACCGCCACTTTGACGGCCAAACCTATGAGCATTTTGTATTCTTGGCCTGGGTCACGACAACTTAAGCCATAGATCGCCGAAGACCCTAATCTATGCCAACGACAAGTGCCACGTACCCTTAGGTCTCTTTAACCGAACGACATAGAACGGGTACAGTTCCATCTAACCCGTGCTCACATCACAACGACAATTTAAGCCATTTGCGCGGGTCCAACTTCTCCCGAGTACCATTTCCATCATATTTCACATAACCCGGTTATGTTCAAGTTGGATCTCAGGCCACCAAGTTGGCAGGATCATGCATCCGCCCAGTTTTCTGGGTACACCTTTGGGTTAATCCCCAAGGCTCCCTGTTGCAATCTACCGTGTAGAAAACCCGAAAAACAATCAATAGCACGGAGTCTTCTCCAGCATTTATGCAATGCAACATCACCGATCCAGACCAACATGTCCGTGTAGGCTTCACACATCATGTCTATGTCCGTTCTCGCTTACGGACGCTAAACAACGGGGACTTCACATATCTACCCGAAGGAACGCCTCCAACTCACTGCAAACTCGCGAGAACGGGCTTCCTATGCAAAGAAGGAGAGTTACTCATGCTCAAGAAGAGAATCGTTACCCTTGCGTTCTTCTTTGGCGCCATGGAAAAGTAAGCGGATGAAAAGCACCGCACTAGCTTTGCCTCTGTGGATCCGGAGTTGGCTCGCGATTCGGAGCTTCGCAGCTCCTCCAACGGCCGGATCTAGCTTCTTCTTCCTTCCTTGGCTCTCCTTTCTCTCTAAGCTTTAGAAAGATAACCACTCATGAAAAGTGAGGGTTTCTAAGTCCAATCCCGGGTATATCTCATCAGGAACAACCCCCAGCCGTTGGATCATCAATTAAAGAAACGAACGGCTTTGATTCGGGACTGAAATGCCCAATCTGGATCGCACACGGCCTGGCACACGCCCGTGTCCAGGGCCGTGTGCCTCATTAGCTGTCAAAATCGACTCGCCTGGAACAACACACGGGCATCGAACACGCCCGTGTTCGACCTGACACGCCCGTGTTGCACCTGACACGGCGGTGTGGCCGACCGTGTACCCCCATCGATTTATTCCGAAAACAACCCGAGCACTGCACGGGTTCTAGGACACGCCTGTGTCCTTTCCCGTGTCTACCTTAACATGCATGGGCTCCAGGCCGTGTACACGGTCTCGACACTCGACACTTCGTCGAGTGAAGATCGTCGACCTGATGACACGGCCTTGGACACGCCCGTATCCTAGGCCGTGTGTCTTGTCTCGACACCTCGTCGAGCAAAGTTCGTCGACTCCCCGGGATGAGTGTCGACACGGGTCGACACGCCCTACGACACGACCGTGTCACAGGCCGTGTGCCCAGTCTCGACACAACATCGAGCGAAATTCGTCGACACCCTGGGCCGATCATCGACACGGCCTTGACACGCCCTGCGACACGCCCATGTCGTAGGCCCTGTTCTCTGCTCGACGATCGTCGACTCCAAAATCGTCGACCTCTCGAGCAAAACGTCGAACCCAACCTGACACACCCTGGGACACGCCCGTGTCCTAGGCCGTGTGCCTCCTGCCAGAACCCAAAACTGGCCCAAAACGTCACCCGTCGCTCTTTTGAGTTTCGGGGCGTTACAACTCTCCCCCACTTAAACGAATTTCGCCCACGAAATTATATAAAGGAAAGACATGTACAAAACCAAAATTTGTACCTGTGCAGAACAACTCCGGATACTCGTCAAGTATAGTCTGCTCTCGCTCCCAAGAGAGCTCCTCACGACCGCAATTGTCCCACCGGACCTTGACCATCATGATCTGTTTATTGCGTAGCCGCTTGACCTCCGAGTCCTCAATCCGCACGGGCTTGACCTTTGTCGTCAGCCCATTATCCACCGGCACTTGATCAACTGCGATCACTTGCGTAGGCTCTTGCACTGCCTTCCGCAGCACCGAAATATGGAATACATCGTGTAATACACCAAGCTCCACTGAAAGCTTCAACTGATAGGCCGCTTCACCAACTCGCTCCAGAACCTCAAACGGCCCAAGGTACCTCAGGCTTAGCTTTTTCAATCGCCGCACCCGCGAGACACCCTTGAACGGCTTGATTTTTAAGTGCACATAGTCGCCCACAACGAACTCTACGTTCCTGTGCTTGGCATTATAGTACTTCGCTTGCCGGTCCTGAGCGATAAGCAACCTCTCCTGAATGGTTCTCACCAAAGAAGTAGCATCCTCCACTTCTAAATGCTTATACAACTTTGACTCACCCGTTTCTAGCCAAGACAACGACGTGCGACATTTTCTACCATATAGGGCCTCGAAGGACGCCATTTGAATACTCGCTTGGTAGCTGTTGTTGTATGCGAACTCCACCAAATAAAGATGATCTTCCCATTGCTTCCCAAAATCCAAGACACACATGCGGAGCATGTCTTCCATGATTCTATTGACCCTCTCGGTCTGCCCATCCGTTTGCGGATGGAAGGCTGTGCTGAATTTCAACTTTGTTCCCAACATTTGCTGCATAAGCCTCCAATCATTGGACGTGAACCGCCCATCACGGTCACTCACGATGCTGCGGGGCACACCATGAAGCCGTACTATGTTATCCACATAAAGTTTTGCAGACTTCTCCACAGGATCATCCTTCCTATGCGGAATAAAATGGGACACCTTCGTTAGCCGATCAACAACCACCCAAATGGCGTCGTTCCCCTTTTGCGACCTTGGCAAACCGTTCACAAATTCCATAGAGACGTCGTCGAATTTCCACTCCGGAATAGGCAAGGACTTAAGAAATCCTCCCGGCTTTTGACATTCCGCCTTCACCAAGGCGCAAGTTTGGCACTTCGCCACGTAGAGCGCCACATCTTTCTTCAAACCCTGCCACCAAAACAGTTTCTTCACATCGCGGTACATCTTCGTGCTCCCCTGGTGAATCGAGTACTTGGTATGGTGTGCCTCGTACATCAATTCCACCCGCAAATTACCCACACTTAGGATGCACAGACGACCGTATTTATAAAGTAATCCGTCCTCCACGACGAATTGGGAATTTGACCCATCCAGAGCCTCTACCATGAACTGATTCATATGAGCATCCATATCCAAAGTCTGCCGAATACGATCAGCCAGGTCATATTGGACTTCAGTCCAATTCAGAACTGCTTTAGCACTTGATTGCCTATCCACACAAACAATCTCCAACGCCTCCAACTCCCGCACAAACCGCTCATCATGAACTGATAGCCAATTGGCTTGAGCTGGGGCTCGACGACTCAACCCGTCCGCAACCGCATTCCCTTTACCAGGCACGTAGTAGATCTTGAATGTATAGTCCCCCCGGAACTCCATCCATCTACGCTGCCGCATATTCAGATCCTTCTGATCAATTAGATACTTCAGGCTCTTGTGATCGGTGTAGATATCAATCTTCACACCGTATAAATAGTGTCTTCACGGCTTTAAGGAAAAAATCATGGCCGCTAACTCCAAGTCATGGACCGGATAGTTCCTTTCATGCACTTTCAGCTATCTCGAGCCATAAGCTATTACACTTCCGTGTTGCAGTAGCACGCAACCCAAACCGCTGCCCGAAGCATCGTTATAAATCTCATAGTATTCGGTCCCACATGGAGAACTCAGCACAGGCGCCGTGGTCAACCGACACTTCAACTCCTCAAAAGCTCGCGCGCACTCCGACATCCAAACGAACTTCTGCTCCTTCCTCGTCAAAGTAGTGAGAGGTAACGCTATCCGCGAGAAGTTCTCTATGTTGGGTATTGTATCCACAATGTATCTGATTTGAAGAAGCCCCTGGACAAGCTAAGGTCAATAGACTATGTATTTGATAAACATTTCAAGTTGTGCTTGCAGTTCCTCCACACTAAGTGCACACCAATGTCAGGGTGTAGTAGGTCAATATACACGGGTCTGCACGACGTAATCCCTCGTTGAGCAGATCAGTGTGTTGGCCTACGTGTACTCTCTCTATTGGAGTGCACTTACTTTCAAGTACAGGGCAGTTCATATGCAAGAGAAGACAAGGAGCATGGATGGTTCAAGGAGCAGCTCCTGGGTGGAAGACGAAAATTTGACGAGAATCACCAAGTGATTCTCGCCGATTCGGCGAGAATCACTAGTGATTCTTTCCGAATCGACGAGAATCATTAGTGATTCTCGCGGACTCCTTCTGGCTACCTCAAAACGGTGCCAAGTAGGATTCGGCGAGAATCACTAGTGATTCTCGCCGAACCAGTGGCCAAGCAGCTCATGTATACAAAGTGAAATTCATTGAGAATCAATAAGTGATTCGGCGAGAATCACTAACGATTCTCGACGAATCGTCGAGAATCACTTGGTGATTCTCGCCGATTCGTCGAGAATCGCCTGCGATTCTCGCCGATTTTTCCTTGGCGTTTTCTCTGGAATTTCCTGAACCGGATTCTGCCGCTGTTAAATTCCTGGACCGGGATTTGGGGATTTCTATTGTGGGTCCCACAAACGGTCATATTGAAAACTTCTACAGTATTTATATACAGGTATTTTGAACGGAAGATACACACAGAAAGAAGCCGAGCAAGCAGAAACCCTAATATCGCGAAATCTCTCCGCCGCCTCCGTCGCCGCTCGCGCAAGTCCGTCGCCGCTGCTGATCGCTCTTCTTCCCGATCTCCGGCGACAGAAGCTTAGCAAGGCTTGAGTCTCACGCGTCTATCCAGAGATCCTTTGTCTCTCGATTTGTTGATCGGGAAAAACTTCCCATCCGAATCGATCGAGACGACCGATCCTCGTGTGACCGTTGGTAGACCGAGCTTGCTTCGCAACGAAGTTTGGATCTCATAGTACTGCAGCAGCGCACCTTCGTTGCCGCCGATACCGAAGCTAGCCGCCGCTCGTGTGCCGCCGCCGGTTCCGGGGAGATCCTCTCCAAGAGAGACCAAGGTTGTAGACTCTTCATCGACTTCAAGAACACGTCGTCGAACAAGAGGAACACCGTAGTATCCAAAAGAAGTTTGTATCATGCGTACACTCTATATTTAATTTCATTGTAAAGGAACTTTTGTTTCGTGTTGTAAGGGTTGGGTGCAACCCGGTTTGTGGGAGTGTTGACTCTCACGCGTGGAAGGGCTCCTTCCGTTAGTGCAGGGATTGGATTTCAATCCCGTTGGAGAAGTGACCGAGTCATCCCTTGTTGGGGAGATAGGTCGAAGGGGGAAAGTGGATGTACCCAAGTCGGGGAACCACTATAAATTTGCTGTGTTTTCTGTGTGTTGTGCTCTTTATTTTTATTGTGCAGGTACTCTCGTAAATTCCGCCAAAGCACTACTCGTCACCTATTCCCCCCCCCCCCATAGGTGCACATAGTTGACACTAGGTGGACTTTCAAGTGGTATCAAAGCGAGGTTACTCAACAAAAAGGTTAACACATTGAGTTGAATCCTGCCACTAGTGTCAACAAGGAGACATACATCTACTATGGACGGGCTCAAGTACTACGGCAAGATCCCAGTGTGCAACAGACTCAACTTTCCTATCTGGAAGGAAAGGATCAGGTTCTACATGGAAGCAGTGGATCCTCGACTTTTCATGATCGTGCTGGAGGGACCTTATGTCCCCACTAAGGCCTCCACCATCGATCCCACCAAGAAAGTGCCGAAGACACTCTCTGAAATGGACAAGGATGAGATGGTACTAGTGGGTCTTGACATGAATGCAAGAAACATCCTGGTCAGCGCAGTTGATGACTCTATGATGCAGAACTTCAGCAACTGCAGGACAGCTCAGGAGATCTGGCAGTGCCTGATCATTCTAATGGAGGGCACAGATGAAGTGAGGGATGATCGGAGATCCCTCCTGAACCAGAAGTATGAGGCCTTCAGACAAGGGCCGAAGGAAGAGATCGGGGTCACCTACGAGAACTTCCTAAAGATTGTCAACGCCCTCAAGGGGTACGGAAGAGTGTTCACTAATGGTGAACTCAATGACAAATTCCTTAGGTCCCTTACTAAGGAATGAGACACAAAGATCTGCGCCATCAGAGAATTTGGCAGACTGGCAGAAACTGATCCACAAATTCTGTTTGGGAAGCTGATGTCCTATGAGCTTCAGCTGAACACCAGGAAAGCTGAGGAAGAAGCAGAAAAGGCTGCTGCAAAGGAAAAGACTGTGGCTCTAAAAGCCAGTCACTCCAGAAGAGGCAAGGGTACGGTGTCATACCGTGCCAGGAAAAAGGATGAGGAGAAGGACTCCGAGCCATGCTCCTCGAGCTCAGAGCTGTCGGAGGAGGATTTCTCCCTCATCACTCGAGAGTTCAAGAAGTTCCTCAAGATGAGGAATCAAAGAAAGAGAGACGGCTCCTCCTCCAGGATTCAGAAGAAAAACTACTCTTCTGACAGGTATGCATCTAGACCAAACAAACATCGCTCCTCTGACATTATCTGCTTTGTATGTAACAAGCCAGGACACATCGTGGCCGACTGCTATCAAGGCAAGAGGGAAAAAGGGAAAGAAGAGGAGCACAAGTCCTCCAGAGACAAGAAGAAGGAGCGAAGCTACATCGCTAAACGGCCAAAGACACTAAGTGAGTCCGATTCCTCAGACTCTAGTGATGATGAAGAAGCCTACTTCGGGCTGGTGGGTCGATCGGACTCAGAAGGAGAATGCCCCCCATTCACTGGGAAGGTAAAAGCTCACACCCCTCTCTCCAACTCCGACTCTGATCCTGAGTCTCAGGATGATGAACATGAGGATGGCCCTTCGGCCCGTGAAGCTGAGCTCCTCGAGAAGTATGAGCTTCTGCTCAACACTTTCGACGAGTGCCGCAAGAGACTGAAGGCTGAGAAGAAGGAAGTAAAATTCCTTAAGGGTGAGTGTGTATCCCTAAGGGAAGAGGTCACTAGCTTGATTTCTCTCCGACAGGAGCACCTTGACCTAACTTCAAAGCACTCAGAGTCTTTGAAGCTCCTTGATCTTAAGCAGGAGGAAGTCAATAAATTGGAAGAACTACTTGCGGCAGAAAGGAAGATCGTACAGAGCTTCTCTATGCCAAAAACAGTTCTTCCAGTCGTTGACACCTTCTCTGCTCAGGCCAAAGGAGCTGGCTTGGGGCATATAGGGGCATCTGGTTCTTCATCTAGGAGAAACAAGAACCAGAGGAAGAATAAGGCCGCCAAGAAGGCCTCTGCTGATGAAAAGGGTAAGGCTCCTCTTAGTCCTGTTGCGTTCAGAAAGCCTGGCTTTCCTTGCAACCAACATGACTTTGAGTCAACATTTGGGCATCATTTCCGGCCCTCGGTTGCAAAGCCAAAGAGCCGGTATGACGGTTGGAACTTCCCCCGGAACTTCGGTGAGAGTGCCTTCAAGGCACCTTATGAGGAAATCCACATAGGAAATTATGGTCCGTTCTCTAGCGGCCATAATGGAAAGCAGGCACCAAAAGCCAAGCCTGTTATACAAAAGGTGATGAAGTCATATGACTGCTGTCACCGTGAGGGCTCCTCCTCCAGATCCAAGGCCCCAGCTGTACCCACCGTTCCCAGGGTAAGGCAGGAGCCTAGGAAGAGGTACAATAGATTCGACTGTTAGTACTGTGGCAAAGTTGGTCACTTTGCCGTGGATTGTTGGTTTAATCCAAGGCATTACGAGACTCCCCATGTTAACAATACGAGGCCGACCACTCGTAGGGTTAACCAACCGAGGGGGAGTGTGCTAACCAGGAATCTAGGACCCAAATTCGATTGGGTTCCTAAGGCAAATTAATTTTGTTTTGCAGGAATGTCCAAAGGCCACCAAAACGCCAATCTGGTATTTGGACAGTGGATGTTCCCGGCATATGACTGGGACAAGAAGCCTGCTGCGTGATTACACTCCAGTCGAGAATGGACCCAAAGTCATCTTCGGAGGGTCAGATCGAGGAGTCACCAGAGGTTACGGTATGATTTCCAACGGTATAATCTCTATCACCGACGTGGCTTATGTTGAAGGGTTAAACCATAACCTGATCAGCGTAAGTCAGTTATGTGACAAAGGTTATGACGTTAAGTTCTGCAAGGATAAATGTCTGATAATTTCACGTACCTCTTCTGAGACGGTATTATCAGGCATTAGGAGCAGAAATATCTTCTGCTTAGATTTTCTTAGTATAGATTCATCTACCCCCGTATGCCTTGTGGCAACAGGCAGTGCATCTCTTTGTGAACAATGGCACAAGAGATTGACACATATTAATTTCAAAACAATTAGTATGCTATTTTCTAAGAACTTAGTAATGGATGCTCCCAGTATCAAGTGCATCAAAGATAGCCCCTGTCCTGCATGCCAAATGGGCAAACAGACTCGGGCTACCTTTAAGAGCATTGCAGACAAAGATTCTTTCCGATGTCTTTACCTGTTACATATGGACTTGTTTGGTCCAATGCAAGTTCATAGCTTGGGAGGCAAGTCATATACGCTAGTGATAGTTGATGATCACTCTCGGTTTACTTGGGTGTTCTTTTTGAAACGAAAGTCAGATACTTTTGACATCTTCACCAGTTTTGTCAAGCAGGTTCAGAACGAATTTAACTGCTCAGTGGTCAAAATCAGAAGTGACCATGGAACAGAATTCGAGTCTGGTGCTATGACGGAATTTTGTGAAGAACAAGGTATCTTTCATTAGTTTTCCTCCCCACGCACTCCTCAGCAAAATGGAGTTGTGGAGAGGAGAAATAGAACTCTCATTGAAGCTTGCACGACAATGTTGAATGACGCCTCTCTCCCGGAATACTTCTGGGCAGAGGCTGTCAATACAGCTTGTCATGTACAAAACCGCGCATTGATCAACAAGCATCATCGTAAGACGCCTTACGAACTACTGAAAGGCAGGAAACCAACCATGTCCTACTTGAGGATTTTTGGTTGCAGATGCTATGTAATGAATAATGGGAAGTACCCGCGCACTAAGTTCGGTGAAAAATGCTTCGAAGGCATATTCATGGGCTATAGTGCCCACAGTCGGGCATATAGGGTCTTCAATAAGAAAACCCTAGTGGTAGAAGAATCAATAAATGTTGTATTTGATGAAGGAAGTTTGCTTCACAGCAACTCTTCCAGTAGTATTCTTGAAGATGCAGGTGCACGATTGAAACAGCTGAGTCTGGATGAGCCCGCTAAAGATGACACTCCTAAGTTCGTCAAAGTATCCACCTCCACGTCATCTGAAAATGTTGAAGATCAAGATGAAACAAATCTCTTGGAAGAAAGAGAAGCCCAAGCAGTAGTTGAAGCTCCAGACGCCAGACTTCTAGAGCTCCGGCACGTGAGGGATCATCCCAGAGATCAGATCATCGGAGATCCTCGTGTCGGTGTCAGAACTCGAAGAGGTACCATTAACGAGGTATTGCATCTCAGCTTCCTGTCACAGGTTGAACCAAAGAAGTTCGACGAGGCGAACAAGGATGCGGCATGGATTCTGGCCATGCAAGAGGAACTACATCAATTCGAACGCTGCAATGTTTGGACGCTGGTTCCCAGACCATACATGCAGAATGTCATTGGCACGAAGTGGATCTTCAGAAACAAGCTGGATGAACATGGTGTCATCGTAAAGAACAAGGCCAGGCTGGTGGCTCAAGGTTACAGACAGGAGGAAGGGATTGACTTCGACCAGACCTTCGCACCAGTCGCAAGGCTCGAGGCAATCAGGTTTTCCTGGCGTATGCTTCACACAAAGAATTCACGGTCTATCAAATGGATGTGAAATCGGCATTCCTGAACGGAGACCTGAAAGAGGAAGTATACGTCGCTCAACCCCCAGGTTTTGTCGACCCTACTTATCCCAATCATGTTTATTTTCTTAATAAGGCCTTATATGGGTTGAAACAAGCTCCACGAGCTTGGTATGAGACTTTATCTAGTTTTCTTCTTGAGAACAAGTTCTCTAGAGGTAAAATAGATAAAACATTGTTTCTCAGGGAAGTCAAAGGCAAGATTTTGCTGGTGCAAATCTATGTCGATGACATAATATTCGGCTCAACGGACAACAATCTTTGCAAAAAGTTTTCTAAACTTATGCAAGGAAAGTTTGAAATGAGCAGTATGGGAGAGCTCAAGTATTTCTTAGGACTTCAAGTGAAACAGTCTGAGGATGGAATCTTCATCTCTCAGACGAAGTTCACAAATGAACTCCTTAAGAAATTCGGTATGGAGAGTGCAACCTCTATGAGGACTCCAATGGGATCCACCATGTCTCTGGATAAGGATGAGAAAGGTAAACCTTTCGATGAAACCAAATACAGAAGCATCATTGGATCCCTGCTCTACCTTACTGCCAGTAGACCGGACATTATGTTCTCCACATGTGTCTGTGCCCGATATCAGGTGAACACTAAGGAATCTCACTATGTCGCTGCAAAGCGAATTCTGAGATACCTTAAAGGTACTCCTAATCTTGGCTTGTGGTACCCGAAAAACAATGATGTCGAGCTAATAGGCTTTTCAGATGCTGATTTTGCAGGGAGCAGGGATGACAGGAAAAGCACCTCCGGGACGTGTCAATTCCTCGGCAGGAGGCTTATCTCATGGAACAGCAAGAAACAGAATTGTGTTGCAACCTCCACAGCAGAGTCAGAGTACATCTCGGCAGGAAGCTGTTGCGCACAACTTCTATGGATCAGAAACCAGTTAGCCGACTACGACCTTCAGTTCAAGGAAGTACCCATGTACTGCGACTCCTCCAGTGCAATTGCCATTGCCAACAATCCGGTGTCGCACAGCAGAACGAAGCATATTGAAGTACGCTACCACTTCATTCGGGAGCACGTGGAGAACAAGGATATCTCTCTCTGTTATGTCCCCACGGACAAGCAGATTGCTGATATATTCACAAAGCCCCTAGACGAGGCCAAGTTCAATCTTTTCAAGACTGAATTGGGGATGCTCAATTATGAGGAATGAAGTCTACAGAGGCTTCAGGCCCGTGCAAGAACTGAGGGGGAGCAAAGGGTCAAACACAACAGAGCCCGATTTGTAGAAGCCGAAAAGGGGGAGATTACCCTCCCGGCTAAGGCTAAGGTGGCTCCAAGCTTGCTCCCAAGAAATTGGTATTGGTAATAGATAACTCACTCAACTCACTTTTCAGTTTATGGTTTTCACTCTCATTTGCTCTATTCACCTTAGCTTGTAGGGTTTAGGCTTCTTCAAATAGGGGGAGATTGTTGGGTATTGTATCCACAATGTACCTAATTTGAAGAAGCCCCTGGACAAGCTAAGGTCAATAGAATATGTATTTGATAAACATTTCAAGTTGTGCTTGCAGTTCCTCCACGCTAAGTGCACACCAATGTCAGGGTGCAGTAGGTCAATATACACGGGTCTGCACGACGTAATCCCTCGTTGAGCAGATCAGTGTGTTGGCCTACGTGTACTCTCTCTATTGGAGTGCACTTACTTTCAAGTACAGGGCAGTTCATATGCAAGAGAAGACAAGGAGCATGGATGGTTCAAGGAGCAGCTCCTGGGCGGAAGACGAAACTTCGTCCAAGGAAAATTCGACGAGAATCACCAAGTGATTCTCGCCGAATCGACGAGAATCATTAGTGATTCTCGCCGACTCCTTCTAGCTACCTCAAAACGGTGCCAAGTAGGATTCGGCGAGAATCACTAGTGATTCTCGCCGAACCAGTGGCCAAGCAGCTCATGTATACAAAGTGAAATTTGTTGAGAATCAATAAGTGATTCGGCGAGAATCACTAACGATTCTCGACGAATCGTCGAGAATCACTTGGTGATTCTCGCCGATTCGTCGAGAATCGCCTGCGATTCTCGCCGATTTTTCCTTGGCGTTTTCTCTGGAATTTCCTGAACCGGATTCTGCCGCTGTTAAATTCCTGGACCGGGATTTGGGGATTTCTATTGTGGGTCCCACAAACGGTCATATTGAAAACTTCTACAGTATTTATATACAGGTATTTTGAACGGAAGATACACACAGAAAGAAGCCGAGCAAGCAGAAACCCTAATATCACGAAATCTCTCCGCCGCCTCCGTCGCCGCTCGCGCAAGTCCGTCGCCGCTGCTGATCGCTCTTCTTCCCGATCTCCGGCGACAGAAGCTTAGCAAGGCTTGAGTCTCACGCGTCTATCCAGAGATCCTTTGTCTCTCGATTTGTTGATCGGGAAAAACTTCCCATCCAAATCGATCGAGACGACCGATCCTCGTGTGACCGTTGGTAGACCGAGCTTGCTTTGCAACGAAGTTTGGATCTCATAGTACTGCAGCAGCGCACCTTCGTTGCCGCCGATACCGAAGCTAGCCGCCGCTCGTGTGCCGCCGCCGGTTCCGGGGAGATCCTCTCCAAGAGAGACCAAGGTTGTAGACTCTTCATCGACTTCAAGAACACGTCGTCGAACAAGAGGAACACCGTAGTCTCCAAAAGAAGTTTGTATCATGCGTACACTCTATATTTAATTTCGTTGTAAAGGAACTTTTGTTCCGTGTTGTAAGGGTTGGGTGCAACCCGGTTTGTGGGAGTGTTGACTCTCACATGTGGAAGGGCTCCTTTCGTTAGTGCAGGGATTGGATTTCAATCCTGTTGGAGAAGTGACCGAGTCGTCCCTTGTTGGGGAGATAGGTCGAAGGGGGAAAGTGGATGTACCCAAGTCGGGGAACCACTATAAATTTGCTGTGTTTTTTGTGTGCTGTGCTCTTTATTTTTATTGTGCAGGTACTCTCGTAAATTCCGCAAAAGCACTACTCGTCACCTATTCCCCCCCCCCCCCCATAGGTGCACATAGTTGACACTTGGTGGACTTTCACTCTACGAAGCGCCTATAATAGCCGGCAAGTCCCAGAAAGCTCCGGACTTCCGCTATCGTAGCAAGCTCAGGCCACTCTCGTATCGCAACAATCTTCGCCGGATCCACCGCAATACCCTCTCCACTCACTATATGACCGAGAAACGCCACTGAGGACAACCAAAACTCGCACTTCGAGAACTTGGCATATAGTTGATTCCTCCTTAGCATCTCCAAAACCAAATGAAGATGCTTGAAGTGATCTTTCTCACTTTGCGAGTACACCAAAATATCGTCGATGAAGACGATCACGAAATGGTCCAAGTACTCCTAGAAAGTCCTGTTCATCAAATCTATGAACACTGACGGCGTATTAGTCAGCCCAAACGGCATGACCGTAAACTCATAATGCTTGTATCTCATACTAAACGCTGTCTTCGGGATATCACTCTCCCTTATTCGCAGCTGATAGTACCCAGCCTTGAGATCCAACTTCGAGTACACTGTCGACCCGACCAACTGATCAAAAAGATCATCAATTCGAGGGATCGGGTACTTGTTCTTCTCCATCAACTTGTTGAGCTCCCAATAATCAATACATAGCCTCAAGCTTCCGTCCTTCTTCTTAACAAAGAGAACCGGTGCACTCCAAGTCGAAGAACTCAGGCGCACATACCCTTGCTCCAACAACTCTTGCAGTTGAACTTTCAGCTCCGCCATTTCCTTAGGCGCTAGCTGATAAGGAGATCGTGACACAGGCTTTGCACCTAGTACTAGCTCAATCGTGAAATCTATCTCCCGCTGAGGCGAGGCTCCAGGAAGATCTGCGGGGAACACATCAGGGTATTCTGATACCACAGAAATACAATCCAACATGCGCTTCGGCTTCGCAACCTCCACTAGTGTAAAGAACAGTTCTGCACCGGCACGAACCGCCTTCACCACCTGAAGAGCAGACATCAACGTCTTGCTCGACCCCTTTAAGCCCGTAAAAGTCATTTCACGACTTGCTCCCAGCTTGACTTATTTGCGACCGCAGTCAATATAGGCCTGCTGCTCCGAGATCCAGTCCATGCCAAATATAACTTCGAACTCCCCCAACGGAAGTAACAACGCCTGCAGATCAAACTCCTGATTCCCAATACGAATCTTAACATCGCAGATTCTATCCGCGTGCATCGAACACCCATTGGGCAACAACACATCCAACTTATCCTTCGCCATCGAAGAAGGGACTCCGATGCGTGATATAAATCCCTCGGACAAGAAGGAGTGTGAAGCTCCCGTATCGAAGAGTGCTCTTGCCGAATTTTCACAAATAAAAACAAATCCTAAACAAGCAGTGGTAAGGTAACATGTGCATAACAAGTATTTAAAGAAATTGACTTGCTATAAATTAAACCGTACCTGTCACCACATCAGCTTGTTTGATGGTCTCCTGTTGGCCAAGATTATACACCCTTGGTTGGGCCGGAGCATAGTGGGACGCGGTCGACTCCACCGCCTTGCCCTTCTCTTCATAAGTCGCTCCCGGCCTTCTCTCGGACTTAGGACGTCCGCTCCAACAGTCACGGGCAAAGTTCCCCATCTTTCCACAAGTAAAACATGCGCTCGGGGTCCGACTCGTAGTCGCCCCAGAAGCACCAGAAGGAGCTGGACCCGAAGTCCTATGCTTCTTGAAGGACCTCCGATAACCGGACTTTGAAGTAGTCGGCACTTTGGATTCAGATTTCCTATCACCCAAGCTTTTCTTTACTTGTACATTCTTCATGTCCTTCTCCAAGGACCTGGCAGTATTGACCAAGGTTAAGAAACCCTGCGTCATCGGCCCCGAGAGTAGTAACCTCAACTCATCTCTCAACCCTTCATAGAAGCAGTCTTGTGCTCCTCATCCACAATAGTGGTGCTAGCATAACGACTCAGACGAGTAAACTCATGGAGATATTCATCCACGCTCTTCTCACCCTGAACCAACTTCAGAAATTCATTCTCCAATGATATCCTCTGCGCCGAAGGGAGGTATCTAGCCAAGAACAATCCCTAGAACTCCTCCATCGAGACATCAATAAGTTGTCTACCTCTCAATAAGTGCAGCTCCAAACCTTCCCACCACATTCTCGCTTCACCGTCCAGAAGGAATGTAGCGATGGTGGTCATTTGCCACTCCTCCGTCTCCGTTGCTGTCATGACTCTCTTCACCCTGGAGAGCCAGTCTTTAGCTTGAGATGGGGTTCCCAACCCCGAGAATACCGGAGGGTTAAAGCTTATTACATGCTTAAGCTGCCTCTCGGTTGCCCTCCTTGGCACCAACGGTTCCACTACCACTTGTTCCACTCTCCTCGGCTCAACCTCTGGAAGAGGTTCCTGCTCCATCCCAGGAGCGGGCTACTGCGTTTGCTTTGCAGGCTGCACATTTATCATGGCCAACACTGCTTCGGCCACCAATCGTAAGTTCTCAACCGATAGAGGTGTTGTAGGAGCAACATCTGGTGCACTGCTAGACTCAGAAACTCGACGTTCCGACGGCCCAGCACCACTTCTGGTCACCTATAGTGGAACAAAAACCGTTAAGCGACCAAATAAAATTGCAAACAGCAATTATAGGAACACGCAGGTTCCTCAAATACGTGTATTTTCATTCCTAAGTGGACGTTCATGGGTTCTTTTACTGTTATAACGATGACGCACACAATGTGTGCACCACCCCTTAAAAAGAATTCGCCCACGAATTCATCTTAAGGCCGACCAAAACCAGTAGTCTGATAACAAATTGTAACACCCCCTATCCGTCACATAACATATAGCAGTAGGTCCGGCTGGGGCCCGACGCCGTATGCCACAGACAGACCGGGTGGTTACTCATGGAAATCATCCAACCAATCATAACGTCCTACACAGAGCATTCTAGCAGAAGCAGTTTATAAAAGTTGCAATAAAGAACCCAACACAAAAGAATGAATGTCCACTAATACCAAAATAGGAATGTTATACATACACCAGTACAAGCCTTAAGGCCTTACAAAATTGTTCACTTCATATTACATGTTTTACAAACCACGGCACGCAGGCCAGTCATACACGAATAAAACAGTAAACACGCCAATTAGGCCTTCGAGGGCCGGCTTCGCAAATTGGGCTTTAGCCCGGTATTGACCGCTTGGTCCAATAGCACCTGCAAGCAAAAAACCACCGCACGGTGGCAAAACAAGGCAACGGTCAGCAATGCTGACCAAATTATAACGATCCCGCCCCCAACTCGGGGCGGCGATGCTCCTTCCCTGCATTTCATTAGCATAAGCGAGCATTATATAAATATTCAATTCATCACAGACGTTGGCTCGCACGGCCACATGCCTCGTGCTCTCAGGGCACATTCTCGGTGAACCGGTCGATGTCACGTCAATTAAAGCCATAGACATTCCGATCTCACCACCGCCACTTTGACAGCCAAACCTATGAGCATTTTGTCTTCTTGGCCTAGGTCATGACAATTTAATCCATAGACCGCCGAAGACCCTAATCTATGCCAACGTCAAGTGCCACGTACCCTTAGGTCTCTTTAACCGAACGACATAGAACGGGTACGGTTCCATCTAACCCGTGCTCACATCGCAACGACAATTTAAGCCATTTGCGCGGGTCAAACTTCTCCCGAGTCCCATTTCCATCACATTTCACATAACCCGGTTATGTTCAAGTTGGATCTCAGGCCACCAAGTTGGCAGGATCACGCATCTGCCCAGTTTTCCAGGTGCACCTTTGGGTTAATCCCCAAGGCTCCCTGTTGCAATCTACCATGTAGAAAACCCGAAAAACAATCAATAGCACGGTGTCTTCTCCGGCATTTATGCAATGCAACATCACCGATCCAGACCAACATGTCCGGGTAGGCTTCACACATCATACCTATGTCCGTTCTCGCTTACGGACTCTAAACAACGGGGACTTCACATATCTACCTGAAGTAACGCCTCCAACTCACCGCAAACTCGCGAGAGCGGGCTTCCTATGCAAAGAAGGAGAGCTACTCATGCTCAAGAAGAGAATCGTTACCCTTGCATTCTTCTTTGGCGCCATGGAAAAGTAAGCAGATGAAAAGCACCGCACTAGCTTTGCCTCCGTGGATCCGGAGTCGGCTCGCGATTCAGAGCTTCGAAGCTCCTCCAATGGACGGATCTAGCTTCTTCTTCCTTCCTTGGCTCTCCTCTCTCTCTAAGCTTTAGAAAGATAACCACTCATGAAAAGTGAGGGTTTCTAAGTCCAATCCCGGGTATATCTCATCAGGAACAACCACCAGCCATTGGATCATCAATCAAAGAAACGAACGGCTTTGATTCGGGACTGAAATGCCCAATCTAGATCGCACACAGCCTGGCACACGCCCCTGTCCAGGGCCGTGTGCCTCATTTGCCGTCAAAATCGACTCGCCTGGAAGAACACACGGGCATCGAACACGCCCATGTTCGACCTGACATGCCTGTGTTCCACCTGACACGGCCGTGTGGCCGGCCGTGTACCCCCATCGATTTATTCTGAAAACAACCCGAGCACTGCACGGGTTCTAGGACACGCCCGTGTCCTTGCCCGTGTCTACCTCAACACGCCTGGGCTAAAGGCCGTGTACACGGTCTCGATACTCGACACTTCGTCGAGCGAAGATCGTAGACCTGATGACACGGCCTTGGACACGCCCGTGTCCTAGGCCGTGTGTCTTGTCTCGACACCTCGTTGAGCAAAGTTCGTCGACTCCCCGGGACGAGTGTCGACACGGGTCGACACGCCCTGCGACACGCCCGTGTCGTAGGCCGTGTGCCCAGTCTCGACACAACGTCGAGCGAAATTCGTCGACACCCTGGGCCGATCGTTGACACGGCCTTGACACGCCCTGCGACACGCCAGTGTCGCAGGCCATGTTCTCTGCTCGACGATCGTCGACTCCAAAATCATCGACCTCTCTATCAAAACGTCGAACCCAGCCTGACACGCCCTGGGACACGCCCGTATTCAAGGCCGTGTACCTCCTGCCAAAACCCAAAACTGGCACAAAACGTCACCCGTCGCTCCTTTGAGTTTCGGGGCATTACATTCCGTGCTGGCCGGATTTGTTTAAATTTCATTTGAGAATGTGGATTGTTGCAAAGTTTCTATATGATTTACTCAAGATAAAAACTGGAAGAGAATGGCTCTACAGACAAATGAGTAAAGAACCAAACAACCAAACAATTGGGGAAAAGTAATGTTGGTACCTTACAGTGAGGAGCATGTCGGTAGGCAGAGCTTGTCGAAAGTAGGAGGTCACTGGAAGGAAGAGGACTACAAACAAACATATACATTACATTGATCTATAATGATGTTTTAACGACACACATGACTGCAATTTGATAGGCTATAAGCCTATAATGATGTTTTAACAGTACACATGGCTGCAGTTTGATAGGCATAGGAATTAAGCATTGCTAAGCATAGGAATGTAGCAGAACTTTTGCATGACAGGTCTGATTTAATATGAAAGCAGTGCACGACAATTTTAAGCAGCACTTTTAAAAACTAACAACAACAAAAACTGCAGCCACCAAAAAAATTTTACAACTGCACGACACTTTTAAAAATTGCTACTAAACAAGTGGTCACAAACAGGTAACAAAAAAATTCAACAAGCATGGGTGCTTATTTACTGCTGAAAGCAGCACACAGTCAGATTTAATATGACAACTTGGAATAAAATGAGCACAAATTGATCATATTTATTACAACCCTCACCCACATGGACCTCATTAATAAATCATGTTTAAAGATATGAAATTTGAAATTATAAATAACACACTATTACCTTTGTTCTCTTTATAAAAGTTCAAAAGGTTTTTGGCAAAACATACAATGTTCTAATCTAGCACCGCAATGCAGAAATCTACAATGCATAAGTGCTTACTCCTCCAATGTTGACCGTGGGTTTTTTTATTGTTGAAGGATTCCTATGTTCAATATAAAATTCATAAGTTTAAAATAAATTATTCATAGCCTATTGTGCATGAATAATTCATATGTGCTGACATACTTAAGAAATTCTATGCAAAACATTTCATGGGGAGGCTGTGACATAAATTGAGATTTGAATGTCTATTTCACATTTTTACTGAGCCTATATATGATCAAAAAATCAAAAAATCAAAAAATTATGCTATGCTAGCAACACTATACAATACCATGGAGGTAGAGAGTGTACATGAATAGAGCCCTACACGTGTGTCAACACATGGTAGATCAAAAAATTAAGAAGCAAGTCTTTTTCTGAAAGTAGTGCAATACTTTATTTCAAGTTCTGTCATTTTATTACACTTGAAAAAAGAACTCCCTAATATATACAACAAATGAAAGTAGTGCAAGTCTTTACACTTGAAAAAACTCCCCCATTAAAAGCTATCATATTTCATCTAATTTCTAACAACTTCAATATCAAAGAAATAGAATATTGTGTAGATTTTTCTAACAACCAAAGATTATTTGCTAAGCAGGTGATAAGCAGGTATCTAAGCAAGTGCTAACATTGTGAACACTATGCAAGACCACAGATGGAGAGAGTGTACATGAGAGTACTGCACGTGATTCAACACATGCTAGATCAAGAATTTAAAAAGCAAGCCTTCACTGAAAGCAGTGCTAAAATAATCTGAAGAGATTGTAGCTAAATTAATCTGAAGAAATGCTTAAATCATTATTATTGTGAAGATTTTTCTAAAAACCAAAGTATTGTGAGATATTTCTAATTTAATTTCTCTAATCGTGAGAAGAAAAAACAAGCAAAGATTGGAGGGAATATAAGTTGAACATGTTGTGATTTCAACATTGAAAAGAGAAACATTTGTTAATCACATGGGCTAAACACCTTGTATTCCCTTATGGCGTTGTAACAGTGGATGGTCAGGTACTAATATTCATTAAAATTGCTCAAACTCTGCAACATAAAGAAGTATCCGAATGATGTTATTGTAAATATTATATGATTGATTATAATACATTGTATACTAACCCATAATATAGAGATGTTAAATAAGTATGTCACTGATTGACGTGTATTTTTCTTATAGCAACAATAAATTGTTATTCAAACATTACAATGTAAATTAGTCATGAAATGTTTCACGTTTCACCAAAGCCAAACAAATTGACAATTTTAGGGTAATTTCAATAGAGATGAGAGTTTAAAAATATGTAATCAAAGCAATGCAGAGATTTGTAGGAAATGGTGATGAAAATAGAAGCTTTCCCGTCAAGATATGCATTGTACATATTTGCATGAAATGGTATGATAATTTTACAGAAATTAGTCTAAAATAGTGCATTGTACCTATAACGATAAGGAGTTTGAGGGGTCTGTTAAGGAATCAGTTGGGGAGGTTGTTGAAGTTTTGTTGTTGGTTATGGTCTGGACTTTTCTCCAGATATAACATGCAAATGAACAGTAAGCTAAAAAGAATCAGGAAATCAAATTTAAACTGAAATGAGAAAAAAAAGAGGAAATCAAATATATTCAACCTTTAGAGGAATTCCCAAAATAATAGTAAGAACACAAAATGAAATGTTAAGATGTACAGATGTGCACTACAAACTAACGACTTGCATTTTTATTTTCCTTCTCTTTTTCGTTACATAGATAACTCACACAGTTGCGTAAATCAATCGTGCACTTGAAGCAAATCATTAAATAGACAAACCAGTAGAGTTTTTGCTATGAAGAATAATTTTACTGTGAGTTAATTACTGGTATCCTTTGGAAGCCCTGCAAAGCACTTGTGCACTTGAAGCAAAACATAAATTAGACAAACCAAGAGAACCGCAAGCTCCTGAAATTTGACTGAGTTAAATATTTATCTTGAGATTGAAAAAGATACTTGTTAGAATGTAAGTCGAAGAAGATGCAGTAATTTTAATATCACCTTCTTGTAAGGATTATATTTGTTGTATATGAAATATAAACAACATAGATTTAGTATCTAAAATAAGAGATAAACTCAATGATGATTGATTTAAATTTTCCTGTTTTTGATTTAACATAATTCAGACTGAAACTGAAATGCTATTCACCTAAGAAGAAGGAAAAGTAGATGCCATCATCATTATATCGCACAGTAAAAATGGAATTATGTAGTCAAAGCCGATGATGCTATGAAAATCAGTTAATGATTTAGATTCAGTCGAAGACAGCAATAATCCATTGTAGTTATTAGTCAGAGTGGATGCATTCTGTTTTCTTATAACACACATCCCTGATTGACAACAAAATCATAGAACAAATCCTCCCTATTAAAAAAATTACGATTAGAACCAAATTGTACCATCTCACTTGTTTCGACAACAACATTCATATGTCAATGCCCGAATACCCGAATGCTTGAATGCCTGATGCTTCATTCCGGCTTATTCATTGGTGAATAATAGAGCTATAGAAAATAGATCAAAGGAGATTAGTAGGAATTGTGTGCATATTTTCTACATTCCCCTCAGATGGTGTTGGTCGGAATTCTATCAAACACATTCAATGAACTTAGCATGCAATGCAATGAATGCCTGAATGCCTGAATGCCTCGACACAAAACCTGATATCTGAACAACTGGTTGGAAAAAATTAAAGAGGAAAAAATTTGGAGAGGGGGAAATTGAGAACTAGAAACTGAGAACTGAATAGTATAGTAAAATGCAGGCTGCCTATTGCAGACAAATCAGAAGCAAACAAATTGGAACTCACGTGCATGCTCGCTCGAGTAGTGCACGGGAGATGGGAAGGAAGAAATCAAAATAAACATCCTGGCTAGGCTTGCCTGCTCGGGGAGGAGGAAAAATCAGAATAACTGCTTTGATCGGTGCTGTAATGTCTGATCGACAGAGTTTGCGATGGTATTGCGATTGACGGAGCTTGCAACGGGCTTGCGATTGACAGAGCTGCCCTACCTGCGCAGGAAGAAGTCGGGTATCACGATGTTGCGAGGGCGACGGGCATGCGATGGGAGGAGGAGATGTTGCGACGAGCTTGCGACGTGCAGGAAGAGAAGGAGATGTTGCGGCTTTGGATGGGCATCGTGGGATCTTCCTTAGCTGTGCAGAAGAATAAGAGGGGGTATCGAGAATTTGAGGCAGATGAATAATGCTGGTTTCTATTAATTAAGCTTTGATCCCGCAAAATAATCAAAATAACACCCAATTAACTCACAAAAGCTGATTTTATGAGGGCATTTTCGCATTAAAATGTTACACATGGTGTAACATAGCTCCTTGCTTATAGTACAAAGATATATATATATATATATATAAGAATATATATATTTGGAGGCACACCATCCATTCAATTTAAGCAATTAGATCTTCTCAAAAACTAATATCATCTCTTCGAAATAGTAAGAGAGAGCGGGGAGAGAGAAGAGGGGGGGAGAGAAATTGGGGGAAGAAAGAGAGGGTGGAAGGGAAAGGAATAGGTATAGAGAGGGATGAAATTAATTTTTTTGAAGTTAAAATGTATATATTTTTACAAAATAAAAATTATAATCTTAATTTAAAATTTTTTACAGTCATTTTGAGTACTCATATGTAATGTTGCGAGCGCAGCCTGCAGATCCATCGAGTATGGGTGAAGCCCATGCAGAGATAGGAGAAGCCAGCCTGGATACGACCGAAGGCTGCCTAAGAGCATCGAGCACGGGTGTAGCCCTCCAGGGCGGGCAGAGCCCGCTGGGAGAGGTCTTTGCCCCCACTAGAATTTCAAACAGGTGAAGCCCGCTTGGTTGTGGGAGAAGCTTGCAATACCGCATCGAGAACGGGCGAAGCCCATTCGAAGATGCTATTATATATATTATTGGGTTCATTGATCCCAATGGCCCTGATTTGATGATGTCAAACAGGTCAATAAGATATACATAACTTTATTTGATGTGCGAGCAAGCTCACTCAATGCATGTGTGTAAAAGTGCTGACTGAACTTTAGTCTACTCAGTGGAAGTGTTTTTGTACACAAAATTTTGTCCAAGGAGAAAATCATTGAGTGATGGCTGCTCACTCAATGACAAAGCAAATGAAATTTTGTCCAAGTACAAAAATGTCGAGTGAAGTCTACTCACTCAACGCCATGTCAATATTTCTAACAGATGCTGGAAGCATTGAGTTAAGAAGCAACACTAAATGCTTCCCAAGCAGGAATATTGGTCATCCAAAAGCGTTGACTGAAGGTTACTCACTCAATGCCATATGATTAGATTATGCCTAAGTGATATGGCGTTGAGTGAAGTATACTCACTGAAAGCCAAGAGCTAGAAAAACTGGCTAAGGCAGAAAGGGTTGAGTGGACTCAACTCACTCAATGCCAAGTAAATGACAGAGTTGAACACACGCAATACTCTCAACTCCATAAGGCAGAAAATGTTTCTAAGTGTTTTGGCGTTGAGTGAAGCTTACTCACTCATTGCCTAATGACTGGAACATTATTCCCAGTGTTTTGGCGTTGAGTGAAGCTAAATCACTCAACGCCTAATGCTAGAACTTTTCTAAGTTTTTTGGCATTGTGTTAAGGTTGCTCACTCAACACCTACTGGCTGTGATAATTTTTTAAGTGTATTGGCGTTGAGTGGTGCTTACTCACTCAACGCCTAGTGACAATTTTTGTCTAAGACTTTTGGCGCTGAGTGATGGTCATTCACTCAATGCCTATGCTAGTGATGCTTGATTTTATCCAATTCCACAGATGGTGACATCAACAAAGTTAACAGAGGACCAAAATATTACAGGAATGTCGCAGAATTGCGTTAATGGCGTCGCGGCCAGCTGGTTGACCTTTTGGGGAAAAGGAAAGAAATTTTCCAACAATAATGGCGGTGCCCACACATGAAATATAATCCTTCATCAGCGTGATATAAAAAAAGGATAGATTGGCTGATTCAACAGTAATCAATCAAAAATCGAGTAATCAAAAAAACATCGAGAAGAAAAGCAATTAGTGTTTTTTGTATTCGCAATCTTGCAGCTGGATGACGTCTTCTTCCTCGCTTTCTTCCCGAGCCAGAAGAACAAATTTAGATCAGTGAACCTGAAGACTAAAAGAGTTAGCTGCTGCAATATTCATCTGCGACAGCAAGATCGGGATTGACTCCTGAAAAAGAAGAAGCAGAGTTTTCTACAAGTTGCTTCCAGGACAAGCCGTGATTCAATCGAAGATTTCTTTCTCAACTTATTACTGTGAAGAAGCAGATAGGGCTGATGGTGTAGGGATTCGTCGGATTAAAATAGCGTGCGGATTTTCATACAACTCAAGCCCACGTAACATGTTCTAACGCGTCCTAACACAAACATTCTAGCCGCACGATTCACCGTCATCCCGCACAAACACGCGGAGGGGAGTGGACTAAAAGCGACGATCTAATTAAAGTCCAATCCTTTCCCACCGAAGATCGAAAGCAAAGGTCGCCACACCTTTTTGAGAGGAAGATCAATAACTATATACCAAGATCTTCCTCAAGCAAAAGGATCCACCCGATCCGGCTTCTTGCAAGGTTTCAAAAATAAACGCAAGAAGGTTTTCGATTAAATCCAAAAGATCGTATTCAAGATCGCGGATAAAAAGCCATTGCATCCATTCCAAATCTCACAAGAACTCACAAAGGAAAGATGTAGATATTACCCTCCCCAATATGGGGTGAAGATCACACAAGGAAAGTGGAAGAGTCACACGTCCAAGCACCACCGGCGTCACACCGAGCGGCAACCTTCTTCTTCGCCGGAGTCACACCGAGAAGCATCCGCCTCCACGTTTCACAAGCCTTGGATCACCCAAGCGATTGGCTAACAAGGAGGAGAAGGAGGATGAGGGGGGGGGGGGGGGGGGGCGGCAATCCCAAAGGGAGGTGGCCGAAATTCTCAAGAGAGGATTAATTTAGGTTTTCAAATAGCATGCCTTCATTTCTCATCAAATAAGCCTATATATAGGCAAGTCCCAAAACAAGCAAAATAAATCTAGCCATCCAATTTATCATCTATTGGATGGCTATGACCACACTAAAAATTAAACATGTCCAAAATAAAAGACAACATGAAATAATGATAACATTAAACTAGGAATATAAAGGTGCAAATAAGGAAAGGGCTTAAGCCCACCGCGGACGAAGATTGTAGCCACCAAGGTCACGAGTCGCGGTAGAAGGTCGTCGAGCATCTTTATGTTGCGCCGCATCAACTTGGTCACGAGCAACTTGATCATCATCCACAGCAACTTGATCACGAGCACTCTTAGAATCAACATGCAAGGGGATGGGAGACGAGCCGGCATCAATCCTCCCCCCTTAAAGTCACTCAACACCAATGAGTGGGCTGCAAGGTAGCGGCGGAGGAGGTACTCATCCAAGCGAAAGAGATCTGACTCAATAACCCAGGAGTCGTCGGAGGGCGGACGATCACGCCAACGAACGAGGAAGCGGCGATGGCCGCCATCAGCTGGAGAAGTGTAGCCATCTGCAAGTACCTGAGCTGGGACAAGAAATGTACGGGGAAATCTAGGAAACATATCAGCATGTGGAAGCAAAGTAGAAGACTTACCACCTAGCGCTAGGCCTGTAGGTGCAATGGAAGAATGACTCACGGAACTACCACTCACTAACCCAGAAGAGACATTTGTGGAGGAAGAAATATTAGGGGAAAAAGAAGGCGTAGAAGTCAACTCAGTTGGAATGGAAACATACGGCGTTAAATCCGAAACATTGAAAATGGGTGAAATACCCCAATCCGTCGGCAAATCCAAAACAAACGCGTTATCTCCTAGCCTCTTAATAATTCGAAACGGGCCGGCTCGCTTTGGTGCCAACTTCTTAACGGTGCCAGAAGGCAGCCACGTGGGAATAAGGCGCACTAAAACAAGATCGCCAACTTGGAAGTAAGACTCCCTCCGATGTAAATTCGCTTGGGATCGATACGACTCATACGTGGTAGCTAAAGTTGTTCGTATTTGGGCGTGTAAGTCATGTATGTGCTCGGCAAAAGATTGTGCAAATTGACTTGTATGATAAGATGGAGGTAACGGAATCAAGTCAATGGGCACATTCGCAAGGTACCCGTGCACTACTTCATTTGGTGACATACCCGTAGACCGATTGGTAGAGTTGTTGTAGGCTAATTGGGCTTGGGGGAGGAGCAAATCCCAAGTGCCTTTGTGGTCACCCACAAGACAACGCAATAAGTTTCCCAAACTCTTATTTACCACTTCCGTCTGCCCATCAGTTTGTGGGTGATAGGCGGCGGAAAACAACAACTTCGTTCCCATTAATGTCCAAAGCGTCTTCCAAAAATAACTTGTGAATTTAACATCGCGATCTGAGACAATGGTCTTAGGAACGCCGCGGTGACTCACCACCTCTTTAAAATATAATTTTGCAATGTGAGACGCGTCATTAGTCTTACTACAGGTTATGAAATAAGCCATCTTAGAGAACCTATCAACCACCACAAAAATGGAATCGTGTCGTCGCTGGGTTGAAGGAAGCCCCAAAATAAAGTCCATACTCACGTCCTCCCAAGGTCTAGATGGAATAGGCAACGGACTGTATAGTCCCACATTAGTCTTTCCCCCTTTAGACACTTGACAAACCCGATAGCTACTCACGATTTTCCCAACTAAAACACGAAGTTTATGCCAATAGAATTTCTCCTCGACTAAGGCTATCGTTTTATCCCGCCCAAAATGGCCGCTCTACCCACCACTATGTAGTTCCCATACTATGTGATGGCGTAGGGAGGTACGGGGAATACATAGCTTAGCGTGCCGAAATAAATAACCATCTCTCAATACATATGCTGACACTATCATTGGTGAGTCATCGTGTGCCGCTAGATACACTTCTCCAAAATCAGGACACATGGCATATTCATCCTTTATTCTCTCAAATCCGACAACTTTTACTTCCATGATCGACAATAAAAGTGTCACTCTACTAAGCGCGTTGGCCACACGATTTTCAGTGCCCTTAAGGTGTTTTAAGGTGAACGAAAACTCTTGCAGATAAGATACCCATTTTGCATGACGAGGGCTGATTTTTGATTGCCCATTAATGTGCCTAAGTGCATCATGGTCAGGGAGAATCACGAACTCCTTGGAAAGGAGGTAGTGTCTCCACTGGTGTAGGCATCTAATGATGGCATAGAACTCTCTATCGTAATTGGAATAATTAAGTTTTGCACCCGCCAATTTCTCGCTAAAATAACTTATTGGGTGTCCCTCTTGGCTTAAGATGTAACATCCCATGTTACTTCTAGACCCCTCAACTTAGATTGGGTTAGGCATGGGGTGAGACCTAAGGAGATCAACTAGGTTTGACCCTAGGTAGTGGGTGGTAGCCATGTGGAGCCCACCATAGGACCAAGTCAACCTAGGTCAAACTAGCCTGATTAGGGACCCTAGCCACACCATGACCCCACCACATTGCCCTAACCCTAAAAACAATCTAAGTGGACCCTAGAGTATGTCACTGGGTCAACATTCTGACCCCAGTTGACCAAGGTCAACCTTGGGCTTAATTTGGTCAAACCCACACTCATAGGCCTAATTAACCTAAGTGGGGCACCCCCTTGACCCAAACCAAGTTGGGTGGTGCCACTAGACCCATTTCCACCAAGTGGGGTCAGTCCACCCACCATAGTTGACCAGTCAACCCTAAAAGTCAATTTGGTCAACAAATTGACCTAAAGAGAGAAAATGAAGGCCAAGCCATTTCCCCTTGGACCAAGCCCACTAAAATTGGGCCAAAGTCAGCCCAAGTGAACAAGACCAGTCCTACCCCTCCAAATCAGGAGAGAGAGTACATGCAAGGGGGTAAAATTGGAATTTTTGGGAGAGGAGGAGAGAGAAAAGGGAATGAAGCAAATTTTGGCCACATGGCCACCCCATCAGCTGACTTAGGTTGCCCAAAACCAGGTGGCCGGCCTCCCCTCTTCATTTCCAGCAGAATACCAGAGCTGAGAGCCACATGGCAGCTGGGTGAAATCTCCAAAGCTCAAAACCGAGCTAACATTGGAGTTATCTCCACTTATAGGCCACCTCAGTCCAAACAGAGCTCACCATTAGCTTTAGAAGGCCGAGAGGAGTGGAATTCGACTACTTACTCATGGAGAACGGTGGAGAATTGAACTTTCGGGGAGGAGCTCGCCGGCGCACCACCACCACGGCAAACCGCTGCCTGACCCGCAGCCAAGCCCTGATTCAGGTGCGTTTCACTTCACCTCTACCCGTACTAGCTTCTTAGATCAAATAGGCGAGAGATCGGGCTCAATTGAGCCCGATGCCATGTGAGAAAATCGAGAGAATTCCACAACATGGGACCACCCCCGCCCGAGCATTAGTTTGCGGACAAACTATGCAGCGGAAGCAGTGGTGTGCCCATGTGTAAAGTCACATAAATGGTCCACGAAGTACAATGTGTTAGGCCGGTTTTGTTTTGTTTTTTTAACCTTACCTTTATGCAACCTCCACAGGTCGCAGCGCCGCAAAATGTGGCTCCTCCCCCTCCAGCTGCCACTCCATTATTACAGACGGAGTTGGGGCAGACCCTGACGGCGATTTTGGATGCCTTTAGAGCCCAGCAAGTCCCGGCTCCACAGCCAAATCCGGGGTCGAGCTGGCTGAGTGCATTCAAGAGCCTGTCCCCACCGACGTACCGCGGGACAGAGGATGCGGTGAAGACGGAAGAATGGCTGGAGGCCATACACGAGATCTTAGCGGGCATCAGCTGCCCAGTCGGCCAGGCAGTACCTCTAGCCACCTCTGTGCTAGAGGCCCACGCGAAGAGATGGTGGAAGTCAGTCCGGGAGTCTACTTATGCGGACTTTGAGCTGTCAGAGATATCTTGGGAAGAGTTTGGCGATGTGTTTCTGGAGCACTTCGTCTCTGCTACGGACAGAGATGCTTTGGAGGAGAGGTTTTTGAACCTCAAGCAGGGAACCAGATCAGTGATAGAGTACCAGAGAGAGTTCTCCCACTTGGCCAGGTTCGCGGGGATTCAGGACACCGACGATAGGAGGTATGCGAAGAGGCTCTACCGGGGCCTCAGGGATGATTTGAGGCAGGCTCTGTTATTCATTTCTCATGGCACATCCAGGCAGATCATCGAGATGGCGAAGAAGCTGGAGGCTGACCAACTGATGGTGCGAGCCGGAGGGAAGAGACCATTTGATGGATCGACATCAGGTGAGAGCAGTAGGGGCTCTCAGAGAGGCAGGACCATCAGATACAGGAGGGGTGGGGGACGTCGTCGTCCCAACTTCAGGCAGGAGCAGGGGCCTCCTCCAGCATTGGCTCCCCCACCTCTACAGATGCATGATCCAAGGAGACAGGATGACCGAGGCCACCGACAAGTGGTTTGTTACGGTTGCCGCCAGCCTGGGCACATCAGGTCGGAGTGCCCGCACCGATTCCATCCCCCTCCTCCTCCTCCACCTCCAGTGGCCCCAGTACAGCAGGGCCGAGGACGAGGCCAAGGACGAGGCCGAGGTCGGGGATATCATGGCAGGAGGCGCGAGCAGGAGCAGATATACGCCTTGGACCTCACAGAGCCGAGGAATCCCGAGGAGGTTATTACAGGTACTTGAAGTTAATTATGAATTTTCTTGGATTTCCAATGATATATATTTAGTACCTGGAACTATAGGATAACAATTAACTTTCACATAAACAAACCTCAGGCATAGTCATGATCAGCGGCAAGCCCGCTCATACTCTTTTCGACACGGGTGCTTCACACTCGTTCGTATCCGAGGCCTTCATCGACGGACTCGAAGGCGTGGAGAGGTTCCCTGGATTAGAGATGAGGGTACGTCTACCCGATGGGTCGGAGCTGCGGACCACTGCACATTGTGATATGGAGGCCGAGATTGGCGGCAAGGCATTTGAGGCGCCGGCGACTATCCTGAAGCTGCAGGACTTTGACTTGATCTTGGGCATGGCCTGGTTGCACCGGAATCATGCCCAGATAGATTGTCCGTCCAGGAGGATCACGCTGAGACATGGCGACTCCCATGTCATCGTTGAAGGTATCCAGCCTATTTGCCACCTACTGTTATCTTCTGTACAGGCTGTGAAGGCCCATGAGCAGGGTGAAGAAGTTTATCTTATCTGCTTCGAGATGGTGGGGACAGAGGCGACTATCTCAGATATTCCGGTGGTTCGGGATTTCTCCGACGTATTCCCGGAGAAATTGCCCGGGCTACCGCCTGCTAGAGACTTGGATTTCAGGATTCAGCTAGTGCCGGGAGCGAAGCCGGTGTCCCGAGCACCCTACAGGATGGCTCCTAGGGAGTTAGCAGAGTTCAGGACTCAACTGCAGGAGCTAGTCGAGTTAGGATTTGTACGACCCAGTTCATCGCCTTGGGGAGCACCAGTTCTTTTCGTAAAGAAGAAGGACGGATCACTTCGATTATGTATAGATTACCGGGAGCTGAACCGGTTGACAGTCCGAAACACCTATCCTCTGCCTCGGATAGATGAGTTATTTGATCAGCTACAGGGAGCATTCTGGTTCTCCAAGTTAGATTTGCGATCCGGCTATTATCAGCTCCGTATCAGGGAAGAAGACATACCGAAGACGGCCTTCAGTTCGCGCTATGGATTATACGAATTCACGGTGATGCCTTTTGGGCTCACAAATGCTCCTGCTGTATTCATGAGTCTGATGAACCGTGTTTTCGAGCCTTTCTTAGATCGCTTCGTGATAGTATTCATCGACGACATCCTTATTTATTCTCGGACTCAGGAGGAGCATACATAGCACTTGGCATAGGTCTTGCAGAGGCTGAGAGAGACCCTGATGTACGCAAAATTTTCAAAGTGCCAGTTCTGGTTGCAGGAGGTGGCATTCCTGGGGCACACGATCAGTGGGGCTGGGTTAGCAGTGGACCCGGCCAAGATAGAGACAGTGAGGGATTGGCCACGGCCGAAGACCGCATCCGACATCCGCAGTTTCTTGGGACTAGCAGGCTATTACCGCAAGTTCGTGGAGGGGTTCTCGAGGATAGCACTCCCCCTCACATCCTTGACGAAGAAGGACACAGATTTTGTTTGGTCAGAGCGGTGTGAGACGGCTTTTCAGGAGCTGAAAGACCGACTCATCTCATCCCCCATTCTTGCGCTTCCATCCGGGAGCGAAGGATTCCAGATCTACACGGACGCCTCCTATCAGGGGATGGGTGCAGTCTTGATGCAGCATGGACACGTTATCGCTTATGCTTCGAGACAGTTGAAGAAGCATGAGCATAACTATCTAGTACATGATCTAGAGCTCGGGGCTGTGGTTTTCGCCCTGAAAATATGGAGGCATTACTTATATGGGATTCATTGTGACATCTTCTCAGATCACAAGAATCTCAAGTATATCGATACTCAGAAGGACCTAAACCTGAGACAGAGGAGGTGGCTGGAGTTTCTCTGTGATTATGATTACAAGATCCACTATCATCCGGGAAAAGCGAACACGGTTGCGGATGCTTTGAGCAGGAGGGCCGGCACTTCTGGACCGGAGCCCCGATTGATGTCCATAGAGCTGCTTCAGATGATGGAGGACATGCACATTACCGTGGTGTCCGAGACCGAGCCAGTGGTATATAGAGAGTATTTGAGCTCAGTGATCAGCTGCGATGATATACAGGAACGCATCCGAGCACATCAGAGGATGGATGCTGCGTTACAGCCGATTTTCAATGCCCTAGAGAGGGGCAAGGTCGAGGACTACACGTTACAGGATGATCTTCTTCGGTTCCGGGGGCGCATCTACATACCAGCAGGAGGCAGTATCCGGGAGGACATGCTCCGAGAGGCACATTGTTCGAGATATTCAGTGCACCCCGGCATCACCAAGATGTGGGCAGATTTGCGGAGATCTATGTATTGGCCCGGGATGAAGAGGGAGATCACGGATTTTGTGACCCATTGCGAGACCTGCCAGCGTGTGAAGGCGGAATGCAAGAGCCCGGGAGGTTTACTACAGCCACTGCCAGTTCCAGAGTGGAAGTTCGAGGACATTGCTATGGACTTTGTACACAGATTGCCTCGCTCCCACTCTGGGCATGATTCTATATGGGTTATAGTGGACAGATTGACCAAGGTAGCACGGTTTATTCCAGTTCGGAAGGATGCCCCAGTTGCAGTCCTGGTGAGACTATTTGTGGAGCAGTACATCAGATATCATGGTATCCCCAGGACTATTGTTTCGGACCGTGATGGTCGGTTCACTTCGAGCGAGTGGAGGGCCGTGCATGCTTATTTGGGATCTCGGCTTACCTTTAGTACCGCCTTCCACCCGCAGACCGACGGACAGACCGAGCGGACCATCCGGACCATGGAGGACCTGCTCAGATTATGCATATTGGATACGGGGAAGCCTTGGGAGAGGATGCTGCCATTGATCGAGTTCTCGTATAATAACAGCCACCAGGCTAGCATCAGGATGGCTCCGTACGAGGCTCTTTATGGGAGGAGATGTCGGACACCGCTATCATGGGTACAGGATGTGGATACCAGGGCTCTGGGATCTGATTATATAGAGGACACTGAGGCTCAAATTCGATTGATCAGGGATCGGCTACTGGAGGCCCAGAGCAGGCAGGCAAAGTATTATGATGCTCGGCACCGGAAGGTGGAGTTCCAGGTTGGAGACAGGGTATTCTTGAAGATTCGTCCAGTACACGGTGTTTCTCGGGTGCGGAGGCACAAGAAGCTCAGTCCACGATACATGGGGCCATACCTGATCCTGGAGCGGATCGGCCCCTTGGCTTACCGACTGCAGCTGCCACCGAAGTTGGGTGCATTACATGACGTCTTCCATGTCTCTTCCTTGAGAAGGGCTCTCCTTCGGCCGGAGCAGCACATTACTACTACAGCCGGACCGGTAGAGCCTGACAGATCAGTGAGATTGGAGCCGATCCGGATTGATGATACAACCATCCGAGTGTTGCGGAAGAAGAAGGTCCCTCTTGTGAAGGTGCTGTGGTCCAACCATGGACGGGAGGAGCACACTTGGGAGCTGAGGGATCTGATGCTGGAGCAACACCCGGAGCTATTCGCATCAGGTACATTTAAGTTATGCCTTTAAATTTCTTGATGATTCTTGCAAATAGAACCCCGTAGACCCGAACTTAAATTTCGGGGACGAAATTATTTTCTTGTTTATTGGAATTTGTAACATCCCATGTTACTTCTGGACCCCTCAACTTAGATTGGGTTAGGCATGGGGTGAGACCTAAGGAGATCAACTAGGTTTGACCCTAGGTAGTGGGTGGTATCCATGTGGAGCCCACCATAGGACCAAGTCAACCTAGGTCAAACTAGCCTGATTAGGGACCCTAGCCACACCATGACCCCACCACATTGCCCTAACCCTAAAAACAATCTAAGTGGACCCTAGAGTATGTCACTGGGTCAACATTCTGACCCCAGTTGACCAAGGTCAACCTTGGGCTTAATTTGGTCAAACCCACACTCATAGGCCTAATTAACCTAAGTGGGGCACCCCCTTGACCCAAACCAAGTTGGGTGGTGTCACTAGACCCATTTCCACCAAGTGGGGTCAGTCCACCCACCATAGTTGACCAGTCAACCCTAAAAGTCAATTTGGTCAACAAATTGACCTAAAGAGAGAAAATGAAGGCCAAGTCATTTCCCCTTGGACCAAGCCCACTAAAATTGGCCCAAAGTCAGCCCAAGTGAACAAGACCAGTCCTACCCCTCCAAATCAGGAGAGAGAGTACATGCAAGGGGGTAAAATTGGAATTTTTGGGAGAGGAGGAGAGAGAAAAGGGAATGAAGCAAATTTTGGCCACATGGCCACCCCATCAGCTGACTTAGGCTGCCCAAAACCAGGTGGCCGGCCTCCCCTCTTCATTTCCAGCAGAATACCAGAGCTGAGAGCCACATGGCAGCTGGGTGAAATCTCCAAAGCTCAAAACCGAGCTAACATTGGAGTTATCTCCACTTATAGGCCACCTCAGTCCAAACAGAGCTCACCATTAGCTTCAGAAGGCCGAGAGGAGTGGAATTCGACTACTTACTCATGGAGAACGGTGGAGAATTGAACTTTCGTGGAGGAGCTCGCCGGCGCACCACCACCATGGCAAACCGCCGCCTGACCCGCAGCCAAGCCCTGATTCAGGTGCGTTTCACTTCACCTCTACCCGTACTAGCTTCTTAGATCAAATAGGCGAGAGATCGGGCTCAATTGAGCCCGATGCCATGTGAGAAAATCGAGAGAATTCCAAGTTTCTGAAACCGCTCGGGATCGCCGTCGCCGCCGTCTCCCGCCGTCCCATCGCCGGGAAATGATAGCCACCACCACCGTGAAGGTGATGGCACCGTTGGCCGGAGGTGGCGACGTCTCAGCTGGCCGGAAACCGCCGACAAAATCGCTCCAGGTCGGCTCGATCTCAGCCGTTGGCTGGAGGTAGACGATAACCAGATCCCGTCGATTTTTACTTTAAGATTCGTGCGCCGATATTATTATAAATTAATTTAATGTATTGAATAGTAACATTTCCTGTCACATATATTCAGTCCTTTTGCATGTTAATTATAGGCCTCTTAGAGGCATTTCCAGACCTTATACCCTTAATTAAAAATGTAGCCTAGGGTCTTACCTTTAAAATGCCACCCTAAACATACATTTTGGTGTAGTATACAGTCCTGTAGGACAATTCTCCTAGGACTGGTCATAGACTAGGGCAGAAATTATATTGGATGCCCTGGTCTCAATATTAGTCACCATGGTCCCAAATTTTGGGCACATGCATGATTAGGACATACTTATCTCCTGCCAAAATTTAGGAGTTTTTGGAAAATATTTTCCTATAGTTTTTGATAAAATATCAAAATATAAATAAATGGCATATATGGAGTTCTAGTCCTCCCCATGGCCCCAAATTTTGGTGGTGGGTCAGTGGGGTCATCCTTGGTGCATGATAAAATTTTCAGCACCTTGGGTTCAATGCATGTTGGGGAATCCACTTGCATGTGCTAGCCTATGTTTAGCCTTGGTGTGCAAATAGCAAAAATGCAAATTGGTGTATTTAGCCCAATGGTGACATGCAAGGGTCATGTAATTATTTACAGTGGTTCATTAGGGTAAATTTCATCCCTCAAACTAATGATGGAATTTTTGGAATTAAAATTCCATTTATTTGAATTTATTTTTAAATATAGCTATTTTGGAGATAAAATTGGAAAATAGGATTTATTCAAGTACAAAATCCAAACAACTTTGCCAAGGCATAGATAACATCACATTTGACTTAGAAAAAATATGATTCCTCTGTTTTGAAGAATTTTTGGAATAGATACCCTAAATTCCCCATTTTACCCTTATTTTGTAAACTCTTGAAATGATGGATTTATACTTCTGAAAAATTTGGAAATTTTTCTACTGTCATAAAATGTTATTATTAGTCTTGCACAAATTTCTCAGAATTTAATGGATGCATTATTTGTGTTAAAATTAGTATAATGGCATTTTGGTAAATATCTTACAATGGAATCCTATAGGCCATCTTACATTAAATGTTGATGATTCTCTGCCAATAGTCATAAATTAATGTCCTAAAAACTCTATAATTTTTCTGGAATTGTTGTGTAAATAATGCCTACACATCATTTGGAAAAATGGAATTTTGTGGAATTGATGTTAAATTGAAAATGATAATAAATAATTTAAGGAAAATTATGAAATTTTGTAGGCAGTAATATTTTGTCAATATACATCTCAGGAAAAATTTCCTAGGTCAGTGGATACTTAATCAAACTACTTCATGTGTAAAGTGACCTAGCATTTGAATTAAAAGAATTAATTAAAGGACTATTTGGCCAAGGAAAATTATGAGAATTCTTAGGGTAGTTCCCTTAGTCCATAACACCTTAGGATAAATATTTAGAGGCAAGATGGCTTAAGGTTTGGAAGATCCCATTTTTAGGGTAATCATAGGTCATGGTCTGCATATAACACAAATAGGTCTTGCCTTAGGTGATTACCAGGGGATTGATTATCGACAGAAATAAGAGAGAGTTCAACATGAGTAACCCTGGTGGGTAGAGTTGCCTTAGTGAGGGATCAAAAGTGCAAGTCTTAGTTAGCAATTGGAATGGGGATCGGCGGAAGACCGTCGGTTTTCCCGGTAATACCTTAAGTCACTAGGGTTGTACTAAAGCAATAAGGAGAGCTGGGGAGATACATGGGTAGTCATCAACTAAAATAAGTATCCTTGCGAAAGGGAATGCTGGGCGTAATCCCAACACAGTTCCTAGTGCCCCTTGAGAGCCCTTCACAGGGAATACTGGGGGCAGTCCTAGGATTAACCTTAAATCTCTAAGTATAATAAACCGTAGGCAAGAGTAGTTTAATAGGTTAGGACATTGTTGTACCTTCTCGCCCGTGTGGGGGCTGGAGAGATTCATGATATATGCTCACCCGTTTGGGGTTTGAGGGAGTTGACACAAAGGCACTAATGTGCGTTCTCACCCGGGTTTGGCTTTGAGGAATTCAGGACGGGTTTTGGTCCTGCGAGCAGGAGGCTCGGTATGAATTACTTGCATGTGCATAAATATCGTGGCGGGGCATGCGGTACTGGCCGTTCGTCACACCGATGGCAGTACGGTGCACCAGGCGGTTGTGGGAGTTAGAGGGGCCAGTGGGTTGTTTTACACTGCGATCTGGAGGACGATCCCCGATAACACACATCCGACCCAACAAGACTGACGGGTTTGTCAGCAAAGTACGTACGCGAGACTCTAGAGTGAACCTTGGACGTGTACAGAGGCGTATGAGAGGGGTCTAAGGCTTGGTAGTGTGCATACCGGTCTAGAAGCGGAGACGCCCGCTCCGCTGCTGCCGTAGCCACAGCGGTGGTACCCGAGAGTGATGCTAGCTCTCAAAAAGTGGGAACTAAAGGTCTGTGATCACAGAGTCGTTGTGTGTGAGTTGCACTTGCCTGCGCATAAAATTGCATCATATCATTCATTCATATTAGGTCATACGCTTCATAGATCCTTATCATATAAATTAGTATGGGCTCTTTTATATGATAAGTTAAATTTCCTGGAAACCCTAACTTATATATTTGTATGGGCATTTATATAAGTTAGGGTACGTTTGTGATGATAGCATAGTGGTAGCATAGCTTATTTGTTCATTCTACTGCTTCTTTACTTTTCTTTACTGCACTGCTCTTACTTACTACTTGTACCGTACATAGAATTGCTAGAGTAGAATTTCAGTACTTATTACAGCATTAGTTAGATATTGTCACCTACTTCCACTTTGTTACCCCTTGTTGTCCTCCGCTTCGTCCTCCCGCTCGGTGCCTAGGAGCTGCGGGGCGAGGTGTGGAGGAAACGACTTAGTCTTTTGACTAATGGTCGGTGACCAACTATTTTTAGGAGCCCGTGGAGATGGAGCACCAGCACATCGAGGAGGCAGGACATGAGGACCAGATACCACTTCAGCAGGCTACTACCACTACTGTGCGTCCTCATGTGGGACGAGATCCGATGTTCTAGCATAGCTTCCGCATTTATGTTTTTGTGAGAGAGAGATTTGATGTACTGGGCATAAGCCCTTTTTACTCTTTCTGTTGTACTTATTTGTGGACTATTATGATGTACTATTCATTTCTTTTCATGATTGTACTGTGACTTGTGGACTGGTAGTTTTACATATATAGATTACTTCTTCTTCTCATATTGGCCTACAGGTTTATGATCGTACTAGCCGGCAGAATTGGCGTGTTGCGGTGTCGACTAACCCGTGAGTTAGTGCCACCGTAAGACGGCGGTTCTGGGCATAAGATCCGGTAGCCCTCCTTGGTAAGGGGGAGGGGGGTCTTACATAAGACACCTCCTACTCCTACTCCGGATGCGTCACATGTCAATTCAAATACTTTATTAAAATCTGGTAAGCGCAAAATAGGAGCCTCAGTCATCATCTTCTTAATGTGTTGGAATGCCTGGGTAGCTGCTGGCGTCCATTTAAACTCACCCATTTTCATGCATTCCGTCACGGGAGCCATAATAGTACTAAAATCCCGAATAAATCGTCTATAAAATGAGGCTAACCCGTGGAAACTCCTAATGCCTCTCAAGCTTGTGGGTTCGGGCCACTCCAGAATTGCTTTCACCTTACTGGGGTCTACCTTTATTCCTTCAGATCCAACCAGGTAGCCCAAAAATTCCACTTCCTTTACATAAAATATACACTTCTTTAAATTTAAATATAATTTTTCATCCCGCAGTGTAGATAGAATAATCCGTAGGTGAGACACATGTGAGTCAAAAGTGGTGCTATAAATCAATATGTCATCAAAGTACACCACCACAAATCGTCCCATGTATGGTTGGAATACGTGGGTCATCATTCGTGAGAAGGTGCTTGGAGCATTTGACAACCCAAATGGCATGACCAACCACTCGTAGAGCCCGTCCTTAGAATTAAATGCAGTTTTCCATTCATCCCCATCACGTATCCGAATCTGATGGTAACCACTCCGCAAATCCAATTTCGTGAAGATCGAGGCACCATACAACATATCCAAAAGATCGTCCAATCTAGGGATGGGAAACCTATACTTGATAGTGATCTTATTTATGGCTCTACTGTCTACACACATACGCCACATACCATCCTTTTTTGGAGCCAACAAAGCCGGTACCGCACACGGACTCTTGTTGTTCCTAATGAACCCCTTCGCCAATAAATCCGAAATTTGGGCTTGGAGCTCCTCATGGGCTGCGGGGTGGAACCTATAATGGGGCTGATTAGGCAATGAGGCGCCCGGCATAAAGTCAATGGCATGTTGGATATCACGTAGAGGGGGCAACGTAAGGGGCAACTCGTCTGGGTAGACATCCTTATACTCTTCCAGCAGTTTTTTTAATTCTTTGGGTAAATCTTCTAAAACCCCATTTTCTCTATTATTATTCAAAAGACCCAATGCATAAATAATCCCATCCACAAAGGGGTCCCTCTCTAATTTTCTCCTACCCATTAGGCTTACCAATTTCTTCTCGACTGGGATTGTGGTATCCGTACTCGGGCTATTGGGTTCCTTTGGGGCCGTGGGTTTTAACGTGACTACCTTCCCATTATATTTGAACTCATAAGTGTTTGCCCTCCCGTAGTGGGTGACATCACGGTCATAGAGCCAAGGGCGGCCTAACAACACATGACAAGCATCCATAGGGATGACATCACACCACACCTCATCCGTATATGACTTGATCGTAAGTGGAACTAGGCAATGCTTGGTGACCGGGATGGTTACCTTGTTGACCCAAGCCACTTGGTAAGGGGTAGGATGAGGCTCGGTAGCCAAATGCATCCGCATAACGGCGTTCTCGGAAACAACGTTCATGCAGCTGCCGCTATCAATGATGAGCTTACAATATTTGTCCCCACTCTTAAAGATGAGGGAGAAAATAGTGGACCTCTTCCAATCGTCAAACGGGCGAGGGGTTGTCAGAATACAACGCATAACGCTAAGTAGGTGTCCATCCTCCATATCACTAGGCACACCATCCGTCTCATAACCCTCATCTGCCTCAATCACTAAATCTGCAAATTCACTAGTGGACTCGTCTAGAAGAGCTAAAGTAGCCTTGGCCTTGGTGGGGCACTCATAGGCATAGTGGCCTTGAATACCGCAAGAGTAACACGTGGTGTTAGCCTTGCTCACCTTGCCAATAGGGATTCTCTCACTATTAGGCTGCCTAGGGTTTCTCGCAGTCACGACAATTGGTTTGGACTCCCCAACCTTCGCCTTACCCTTATCATAATAAGTGGAGGAAAGGGCGCCTATGGGGGCCTTTCCCTTTTGTTGGGAGTAACGGGGTTGGGTTTTCATGGCCAGATGTTTTTCAATGTCCAAGGCGGCATTGAAAGTAGTATTAATATCAGTGTGGCCATATCAGAGAAGCTTCTTCTGAATGTCCGGATTAAGTCCCTTACGGAACCTAGAAAGCGTAACCTCTGGCATCTCTTGGATCTCACACCGCACCATCTTATCCTTTAACTCACCCATGTAATCAGCCACCGATTTTGGACCTTGCCGAAGGGTGGCAAGATCGTCAAACATTTGAGTTCGGTGGTAAGCGGGCACGTATTGGTCGGTGAGAAAATTTTTCATAACCGTCCAACCAACTAGGGGTACACCATGACCGGTCCCTAAACATCGCTCCTCATTTAACCAAAGGGTCTTGGCCCTCCCGTTTAATTTCATATGAGCTACTTGAACCTTTTGCTCATCGGTAAGGTGATACCAATCAAAATAGTATTCTATGTCAACCACCGATGTAAGGAAGACTTGGGGGTCTCCCATACCATCGTAAGAGGGGGCTTCCATACGAATCGCTTTTGTTATATCGAACTCTCTTTCCAGATCGGGAACTTGACGGGCTGCTCCGGGGAAGTACCCATCATGTTCCGCAACATGCACCGGGGGTGGTCGGGGGGCTTGTCCATGGTTAGGTGGTGGTGGTGTTTGGGCAGCTTGGTTCGCCAAAAGTTGTGTCAGCAAACCCCTCAACTCTCCTAATTCTTGCCTAAGCTCAGTGATAGCCGTAGGATTAGTTTCCTCATCAGGGTGATCAGTCATAGTGGTGGTAGACCGGTTCGTGTACTCCGTACCGTGCCGAGTACGCATTAACACCCTAAAAACCCAAGGCTAGAGCGCAGTTTTCTCTTTGTTTTTTTTATTTTGAAATTTGAAATTTTGAGTTTTGAAATTTTGAAATTTGAAATTTGAAATTCGAAATTTGAAAAAAAAAAAATTTTAATTTGAAATTTAAAATTTGAAATTTTGAAATTTGAAATTCAAAATTTGAAATTCAAAATTTGAATTTTGAATTTTTTTGAAATTTGAAATTTAAAATTTGAAATTTGAAATTTGAAATTTGAATTTTGAATTTTTTTTTGTGAAATTTGAAATTTAAAATTTGAAATTTTGAAATTTGAAATTTGAAATTCGAAATTTGAAATTCGAAATTTGAATTTTGAATTTTCTTTTGAAATTTGAAATTTGAAATTTAAAATTTGAAATTTGAAATTTGAAATTTGAAATTTGAAATTCGAAATTTGAATTTTGATTTTTTTTTTGAAATTTGAAATTCGAAATTTGAATCCCGAAATTTGAAATTTGAATTTTGAGCGGGAGAGGAGTGCCAATTAGGAAACTGACGAGAACCTCCCTCTGATACCAAATTGGTGTAGGGATTTGTCGGATTAAAATAGCGTGCGGATTTTCTTACAACTCAAGCCCACATAACACGTTCTAACGCGTCCTAACACAAACATTCTAGCCGCACGATTCACCGTCATCCCGCACAAACATGCGGAGGGGAGTGGACTAAAAGCGACGATCTAATTAATGTCCAATCCTTTCCCACCGAAGATCGAAAGCAAAGGTCGCCACACCTTTTTGAGAGGAAGATCAATAACTATATGCCAAGATCTTCCTCAAGCAAAAGGATCCACCCGATCCGGCTTCTTGCAAGGTTTCGAAAATAAACGCAAGAAGGTTTTCGATTAAATCCAAAAGATCGTATTCAAGATCGCGGATAAAAAGCCATTGCATCCATTCCAAATCTCACAAGAACTCACAAAGGAAAGATGTAGATATTACCCTCCCCAAGATGGGGTGAAGATCACACAAGGAAAGTGGAAGAGTCACACGTCCACGCACCACCGGCGTCACACCGAGCGGCAACCTTCTTCTTCGCCGGAGTCACACCGAGAAGCATCCGCCTCTGCGTTTCACAAGCCTTGGATCACCCAAGCGATTGGCTAACAAGGAGGAGAAGGAGGATGCGGGGGGGGGGGGGGGGGGGGGGGGGGGGCGGTAATCCCAAAGGGAGGTGGACGAAATTCTCAAGAGAGGATTAATTTAGGTTTTCAAATAGCATGCCTTCATTTCTCATCAAATAAGCCTATATATAGGCAAGTCCCAAAACAAGCAAAATAAATCTAGCCATCCAATTTATCATCTATTGGATGGCTATGAGCACACCAAAAATTAAACATGTCCAAAATAAAAGACAACATGAAATAATGATAACATTAAACTAGGAAAATAAAGGTGCAAATAAGGAAAGGGCTTAAGCCCGCCGCGAACGAAGATTGTAGCCACCAAGGTCACGAGTCGCGGTAGAAGGTCGTCGAGCATCTTTATGTTGCGCCGCATCAACTTGGTCACGAGCAACTTGATCATCATCCACAGCAACTTGATCACGAGCACTCTTAGCATCAACGGGCAAGGGGATGGGAGACGAGCCAGCATCAGCTGATATCTGCTCAGTCCCGGAAGACACACACAGAGAAATTTCTCTGGTGTCTAAGTGTTTCAACTCTGTATATTTCTCTGTAAGATCCATTCTTCGATCTGAGTGTAGGATTCTTTACAGAATCTGAGTGTAGCCCTGTGTTATAATGGCCGAGGCAAGATCTGTTGTAGATCTGAGAGTAGGATTCTTGTTAGAATCTGAGTGGTAAGGCTTTGTTCCTGAGTGTAGGCCTATGCTATAAAGGCCGAGGCAGGATCTGTTGTAGATCTGAGAGTAGGATTCTTGTTAGAATATGAGTGGTAGCCTTAGTGCCTGAGTGTAGGCCTGTATTATAAAGGCCAGGGTAGTATCCAGTTAGGATCTGAGTGGTAGGGCTTAGTGCCCGAGTTGGAGGTCTTGGCTTAGACTGAGTGGTCCTGCGGGATCATGTTGTATGCTATTAAAGAGCCGAGGAATTGGTGAAGAGCCTTGTCTAACACACTGTTAGAAAGGTGGAGAGGGATAGTGGACATACCTACGATTGGGGAACCACTATAAAAATGTATGTGTCAACTGTGATTGTTCTTGAAAGCACAAATCAACTAACCACTAAGCGCAGGAATTCAGATATATGTCTGAATAATTAAAAAGAAGGCCTAAAAACTCTTCACCCCCTCTAGGTATTTAGCTGACCTTGAAAACAAGACTTTCAAGTGGTATCAGAGGGAGGTTACTCATTAAAGACTCAATAGTCTGAGTAGATCTCCAAGGTCGGCATGGAAAGATAGTCTGTATGGGTTTAGGAGTGAACTATAAGGAACTAGGGGCCATAAAGCTTCCTATCTGTAGGAAGGAAAGGTTTGGTATATGGAAGGAGAGGGTTAGGTTGTTTATGGAGGTAGCTGACTCTAGAATTTTTATTACTGTCAAAGAGCAACCATTCATCCCTATGAAGGTCTCAGCTCTAGATGCTAATATCCAGACACCAAAGACATACTCTAAAATGAGTAAGGATGAAGTCATCCTTGCCACAATGGACAAAAGGGCACAAAATATCATATTCAGTGTCATTGATGACCACCATCCCAAACCTAGTTCACTGCAAGACATGTAAGGAGATGTGGGACACACTAGTTATCTATATGGAGGGGACAAAAGAAGTAAGGGATGACAGGAAGTCCATGCTGAGTCAAGAGTATGAGAGCTTTAGGCAGAGCAAGACAGATAGCATAGCTGAGTGCTATGAAAGGTTCTTTAGGATTGTAAATGAACTGAGGATATATGGCATAGTCTTCAACACATTTGAATTAAATGACAAGTTTCTCAGGTCTCTAACTAAAGACTGGGACACAAAAATCTGTGCCATCAGAGAAGTGGCAAGACATACAGACACACCACCACCACCTCTATTTGAAAAGTTGATGTCCTATAAAATGCAGCTGATAGCCAGAAAGGAGGAGGAGAAAATCAACAAGTCTGCAGTCAAGGACAAGTCAGTGGCCTTCAAAGTTGAAGCCACAAGGAGGAGTGAAAGACACCTTCTCCACCAAGGAGGAATGTTGAATCTGATTCAAAAAGTTTAGAAACCAGCACATCAGACTTCCACATGTCTGATGAAGACTTTGGTGGCTTCTCCAGGAAATTCCAGAAATTTATGAAGAAGAAGCAATGGAGAAGCAGGCCCTCCTCCTCTTCTTATCCTAAAGAATACTACTACAAGGGTAGGAAGAAAACCTCTACAGAGGACAGGAATGGCTCTAAACCAAATAAACATGTTTCTTCTAAAATGGTCTGTTATTGTTGCAGCAAGCCAGAGCATGTTATTATCGACTGTCCTGTCAAAAGTAAGGGTGCTAGTGAAAAGAAGGAACAACATCAAAAGGGCATGAACGAGAAATACTTCATTACTAAGAAGCAAAAGGGCTTTACTGACTCCTCATCATCAGAGTCAGAAGGGGAAGATGAAGAGGAAGCATACATTGGGCTATTCACTGCTGAAGAAGAAGCTGTAGAGACAAATTTCTTAGAGATGTTGGTTGCTATTGTTGGAGAAGCTGATGATGCTGCCAGGACTGAAGAAGGAGAAGAAGACAGCCATTGCCTTGGGCTGATGGCCTTGACTGACGAAGAACCCAGCTAGGAGCAGCACGATCCACGCAAAGTATATTCTCTATCCTCTGGGTCAGATTATGAGACATGTCCAGATTTAGAGGCATCTGCATCAAGCGATGATGATGGCTCTGAATCTTAAGGAGACATCAATCAATTGATTGATGACTATGATGACCTCCTACAGGCACTAAAGAGAAGCAGACTCCTAGACAAAAAGCAGGCTTAGGAGATTACCTCTCTGTAGCTTGCTGCTTCAAAGTCAGCAAACTTGCTGGACCTGAAGCAGAAAGAAATCAGCAAGCTGAAAAACATCACTGTTATTCAGATGGGAACAATAACCTTAAAGATTGGCCACATTAGGAATCTTGAAGATAAACTCAAAAAGGAGAAGGAGCTAGTGGCCAAGTTTTCAAAGCCATGTTCTGTGTTGTTTTTGATAGATTCCTTCTCCTCCCAAAAGTATAAGAAGGGGTTAGGCTTCAAAGGGAACACTAGAGCTGCCAATTCCAAAAGGAAGGGAAAAGCACTAGTACATCCACTAGACTCCAAGAATCTTATTCTTTTCAGGAGAGTGCTGCTACAATCTAACATGTATGACCAAGAGAGCATATATGGTTACTGGGAGAATGGTGGATCTACCAATGGGAACAAAGATGTTCACCACCATGGTGGTAGGAATGGCAAGGGTGTTAGTGCCTACAAGGCAGCCCATGAGGAGATCCAAATGGCCCATCCTGGACCATTTGTGTTTTGTGTACAAGCCCCAACACTCAAGAATAAGGTTGTATCCCCTTATCAAAATCTGTTAGCCAACAATCAGACCAAAGGAAAGTCTGTTAACAAACCAAACTTGGGCATATCTGAATCCATCAGGAGCATACTCTCTGAAAAGAAGGCAGCTGCTGGTAGGGTTCAAGATACCTCTACTGCCAGACATATCCCAAATCAGGCTATGGTTGGAAGACATAAGAAAAAGGCTACTGCTGTACCTGCTAGACTGAGAGCTGCTGACAACACTGCTATAAAACCAGCCCTTAAAAGAAGGTACAACATCTATGAGTGTTGGTACTGTGGCAAAGTAGGCCACTATGCCATTAATTGCTGGCACAATAATAGTCTCCAGATAGCTAATTCCGGCTTACCTGTCAGAAGCGTTGCGGGCAGCCATATTAATTTTCAGCCTAACATGCACCTAGGACCAAATAAGAATTGGGTTCCTAAGGTTAAATGATTTATGTCTTGCAGATGAGTCCAAGTTGCCACACTTCTATATGGTACTTGGATAGTGGTTGTTCCAAGCACATGACTGGAACATGGAGCATGTTAAAGGAGTACACTCCAGTAGAGAATGGACCCAAAGTCACCTTCGGTCGTTCAGAAAAGGGAGTAACCAAAGGATATGGTAAGATATCAAATGATATAATTATTATCACACAAGTAGCTTATGTGAAAGTTTTACAACACAAACTGATAAGCATAAGCCAACCATTTAATCTTGGCTATGACATTTCTTTCCTCAAGGATGAGTACCAAATTAGGCGGTCAAGTGATCAAGTGGTCATCTTGACAGGAACTAGTAGAGGAAATTTTTATTGTCTAAATTTTGTCTGTGAGAGTAAGGACACACCCATATGCCTAGTTGTATATGAGAAAGCCTCACAATGTGTCTAATGGAACAAGAGGCTAGCTTGCATGAATTATATGACCATAGGAAAACTCTTTAGTGAAGATTTAGTGAGAAATGGACCTAAGATAAAGTGTACCAAGGAGGGTATCTACTCTGCATGCCAAAAGGGCAAGCAGACAAAGAACTCCTTCAAGATCCTTGGTACCAAGGACTCAGTGAGGTGTTTATACCTCCTGCATATGGATCTATTTAGTCCTATGCCAATTCATAGTCTAAGTAGGAAATTCTACACCCTTGTGGTTGTTGATGACTTTTCCAGATTTGCCTGGGTGTTCTTCCTAAGGAAGAAATCTGAAATCCCTGATGTCTTTCAGATATTTGTTAAGCAAATTCAGAATGAATTTAACAGTACTGTGCTCAAAATCAGAAGTGACCATGAGACTGAGTTTCAGTCAGAGCTCATGATAAGGTTCTATGAAGATCATGGGATTCATCAAGAGTTCTCCACTCCTAGAACACCCAAACAAAATGGAATTGCTGAAATGAAAAATAGAACTCTCATAGAGGCTGGTAAGACCTTGTTAAGTGACACATCTCTCCCAGAATATTTCTGGGCTGAGGTAGTAAGCACTGCATGTCATGTCCTTAACAGAGCTTCCATCACCAAAAGTCATAATAAGACTCCCTATGAGATTCAGAAAGGTAGAAAACCAAACCTATCCTACTTAAGGATTTTTGGTAGCAAGTGCTATGTACTGAACAATGGTAAGTCCTATGTGACTAAGTTTGCTGTGAAGTCCCAAGAAGGGATATTTATTGGGTACAACAACAATAGTAGATCATATAGGATCTACAACCTGACTAGTCAAGTTGTAGAAGAATTAGTCCATGTTGTCTTTGATGAGTCAAACATGATTAACTGTGAGCTGCCTAGCTCTTCTTCTAGTTCTGCAGGTTTAGAGGAGGTGATGAACAAGCTTACCATCTAGGAAGGTGATCTAGTAGTACAATATAAGAAAAAAGATAGGTGCTATACAGGGGGAGGTCAAGACTCACAAGCTAAGGATGATGAATAGCCAGCTGAAGACAATGAAGAACAGCCAATTGAGGACAAGAAGGGATCTTCTATCATCCCTAACTTCTTCTATGCCTTCCATCAAAGTGACGAGTGACCGCCACATTTCCTTAGCGGACTGGCAGTGGATCAGGTTCTGCAACATGGAGTCATCAACTGCACTAGCTATAATATTCTTGGCCTTCTTGTCTAAAGACACAAGTGCAATCTCATCTTTGTCGAGATCTATCAATTTCTTAGGAACGTTCTTTGTTGGATCTATAGTGGAGACGATCATCGCAACGTAAGGACCTTCTTCAACGATCAAGAAGATCCTTGGATCCACAGCTTCCATGAAAAATCGAATTCTTTCTTTCCACATGGGAAAGTTATCCTGTGTTAACCTTTTAGTGATCAACCTCCCTCTGATACCAATTGAAAGATTTCAGTTGTCTACCTAAATCACCTAGAGGGGGTGAATAGGTGAGTTGTGTGTCTTTTTATAGAATAAAATATTAGCGATCTATATGTTGAGAACCAAGGTCCAGCGGGATTGGGTGTGTGTGGGACCGCATATTTGGACTTCCCCATCGCGTTCCAGGTCTGGGTGTTGACCCCGGTGGGCCCCCCGTGTGGCGGAATATCCCCGCCATCCCGTGGTTGGATTAGTCCCACATTGCCTGCAGTGGGTGGTCCTTGGTGTTTATGTACCCCCGTCCCCCCTTACCATCACCTCGGGGTTTTAGGAAGATGTGTGGTGACGGGTGGTTTCAACATGGTATCAAAGCACACGGTCTTTTCCTCCTGATTCTGTGCGCTCTCTGTTGTTCGCGGCTTGTCTTCCGCGTTCTGCGGCTTGTTCGCGTCTTGCCTTCTCCTCTGTCCGCGCGGCTTGTTTCTATCCGCGCGGCTTGTTTCTGTCCGCTGCCTGTTTGCGCGGCTTGCTCTTCTTGTTTCTCTTCTCCTTCTGCTCTTTGTCGCAGCGACCTGTTTCCGTGTCGCCGCGCTCCTTGCTCTTTCCTGCCGCTCCGACCTCCTAGTCGCTGCGGTCTGTCTCTGTCCGCGTGTGTTGTCTCTGCACTCGCGGTTTGCTGCTGTGATCTGCCTGACCGTGCGGGTTGTCCCTTTCTTACCCGCATCTTGGTCGCGGTCACCTGCTCTTCTCCTCTCTTCTGTTCGCTCGGCCCTTTGCAGTCTGCGCGACCTCTTCCCCGCTGTGCCTTGTTCTGGATCCTAGCCGCTCGTGTTCACGCGGCTTCTTCCCTTTTGTTCCCGCCGCGGTTTCACGCGGATTCTTCCTTGCTTGAGCGGCCTCTCCGCCTCGTCGCTCTTAGCCGCTTCTCTTGTTAGTCGCCGCGACCTCCTGGTTTAGTCGCGCGGCTTGTGCTCTGCACCTTGGTCGTGGCCCTTCGTGCCGCTGGTGTGCTGTCACCGAGACCGCTGCAGTTTCTTCTTCCTCCCTTCATGGCTTTCGCCTCGGTTGTCACGTCTTCTGGTCGTGCACACGTTGTTACTCAGGGCAAATGGCTGATCGACACTGGTGCTACGAATCATATGACTGGCCATCTCCCGTGTTTCTCTCTCCTAGAAAAACATGCTCGCTTGCCCCCGGTTACTCTCGCTGACGGCTCTTCATCATCAGTTCATGGCACAGGGATAGTTCATGTCACCCCGTCTCTTCACTTGGCGGATACTCTATACGTGCCCCAGTTCCCGTGTAACTTATTATCTGTTACATCTCTTTGCAAGCAATTACAGTGTTCAGTCACATTTACTTCTACTTCTTGCTCTTTTCAGGATCCGGACTCCCAACGGACGATTGCTACTGGGACTGAGAGTGGCGGCTTATACTTCCTAGACAACATTTCTGCTTTTTCCACCTTCTCCTCCACCTCCACAGATCTTCTCCAATGGCATCTCCGCCTTGGTCATGCTCCTCCCCGTCTTCTTCGTCAACTTCTGCCCCACCTTCCTCCTCAAAGTCCTCCGCTCAACTGTGAGGCCTGTCAGCTTGGCAAGCATCACCGCTCCTCCTTCCCTCCAAAGCACGTTCGTAGCTCTACCCGTCCGTTTGATCTTATCCACTCCGACATCTGGGGTCCTTCTCCTACTCTTACCATTGGTCGGGGTAGTTCCTATTTTGTCACGTTCATTGATGATTTCTCTCGCTGTACGTGGGTGTATCTGTTAAAAGATCGCTCCGAATTATTCTCTGTATGGCAATCCTTCTATCTCATGATCAAAACTCAGTTTGATGTTTCTATCAAAGTTTTTCGATCTGATAATGCCGCAGAATATCTCAGTCGTGACTTCTCTACATTCTGCATGCAAAATGGGATTCTTCATCAAACTAGTTGTGTCTATTCTTCACAACAAAATGGTGTAGCCGAACGCAAAAACCGACACCTGCTCGATGTCGCTCGCACCTTGATGACCCAGATGCATGTTCCTCGCTCCTATTGGGGCTATGCTGTTCTCCTTGCCTGCTACCTCATCAATCGCATTCCCTCCACCGTTCTCCATGGCCAAACCCCGTTCTCCATTTTGTATCCAGGCAAGGAGCCGTTTTCTCTCCCTCTCCAAATCTTTGGATGCACTGCCTTTGTGCATGCCCCTTCTGCCACCCGTGATAAGCTCTCCCCTCGCTCCACCAAATGTGTCTTTCTAGGATATTCCACCACTCAGAAAGGCTACTGTTGCTTTGATCCCGTCCTTCGTAAGCAGTTCGTCTCTGCTGACGTCACCTTCTTCGAGAATACCTCCTACTTCTCGGATGCCTCTTCTCCTCTTCTCCCAGCTTCTGATTCTCCTGCCGTTCCCTTCGTTCCCTCGTCTCCTCCTACACTCTCCACCACTACACCGTATCCACCCCCTCCTCTTCCTCCACCTCTCTCTCTCCCTTCCCCACCACCCTCTCCCTCCTCTCCGCTGCCGTTGCTCTCTTCTCCCGGGCCAGCTTTCTCTACCACGGATGCTCCGGATGCCGCGGGCCCGGCTGACCTGGATCTTCCTATAGCTCTTCGCAAAGGGGTGCGGACGTGCACCTTACACCCCCTTGCTGCTGTTGTTTCCTATGATCGTCTTACTCCTTCTCGCAGGGCCTTTGCACTGGCTATCTCTGCCACTGCCACACCCCGCTCCTATCAGGAGGCCCTTGCTATTCCTCACTGGAAGATGGCCATGGATGAGGAAATGGCGACCCTCACTGAGCGGGGTACCTGGACTCTTGTTCCTCCTCCCTTTGGCACTGATGTTGTTGGCTGTCGCTGGGTCTTTGTGGTCAAATTTAGCCCAGACGGCACTGTGGATCGGTATAAGGCTCGCCTTGTGGCAAAGGGCTTTACTCAGACCTATGGGGTTGATTACTTTGACACCTTCTCCCCTGTGGCCCGTCTCAGCACAATCCGGGTTCTTCTCTCTGTGGCCGTCAATCGGGATTGGCCAATTTCTCAGCTGGACGTCAAGAATGCCTTCCTTTATGGTGATCTTCACGAGGCCGTTTACATGGAGCAACCTCCTGGGTATGTTGCTCAGGGGGAGACACGAGTATGCCGGCTGCAGAAGGCAATTTATGGCCTCAAGCAGAGTCCTCGAGCTTGGTTTGACAAGTTCAGCGGTATTGTGGCGGCTGTTGGTTTTGTGCGAAGCTCTGCTGATCACTCTCTCTTTATTCGCAAAACTCCTTCTGGGCTGGTTGTTCTTGCTGTATACGTCGATGATATTCTTCTCACTGGCGATGACCAGGAAGGGGTAGCCCTGACAAAGCGACATCTTCGCCAACATCTGATCACTAAAGATATGGGCTCTCCAAAGTACTTTCTGGGGATCGAACTCTCTCGGAAGCCCGACTCCTTAGTTCTCTCTCAGCGTAAGTATGCCCTTGATCTTTTAAAAGAGGCAGGATTGACTGGAGCTAAACCTGCCCGATGTCCCATGGCTATTGGGGAGGACAAAACCTGGACAGATGATTCGCCTCTTCTTTCAGATAGTTCGCGGTACAGGCGTCTGGTTGGTAAGCTCATATATCTCACAGTGACCAGACCCGACATTTCTTATGCTGTGGGCAAGGTGAGTCAATTCATGCAAGCGCCCAGGGAATGTCATCTTCAGTCCGCCTTGCGGATCTTGGAATATGTCAAAGCAGCGCCTGGGAAAGGATTACTGTTTCAGAAGAATGGTCATCTGAGGATTGAAGCCTACTCAGATGCAAGTTATGCTGATGACAAAGGGGATCGCAAGTCTACCTCAGGTTTTTGCACCTTTGTTGGGGGAAATCTGGTGAGCTGGAAGAGTAAAAAGCAGTCTGTTGTCTCCAGGTCCAGTGCAGAAGCTGAGTATCGCAGTATGGCGTCAACCACTTGTGAGTTGAAATGGTTGCGGGCTCTCATGCTAGATTTAGGAGAGGTGTACAACCATCCTCTACCTATGTTCTGTGATAACAAGGCCACCATATACATCTCCAAAAATCCGGTATTTCATGAAAGAACAAAGCACATTGAGGTTGACTGCCATTTTATTCGTGAAGAGATTTTAAAAGAACAGATTTGCACTCCGTTTGTCACATCTGATAAAGAGCTAGCTGACATCTTCACCAAGCCAGTCTCCGCCTCGTTTCTGCATGTTTGCGACAAGCTGGGCATGATTGATATATATGCTCCAGCTTGAGGGGGAGTGTTGAAGTTGGAGACCGGGCGGTCTGTCTTGGCGGGTTGGAGACCGCGCGGTCTGGCGGTTTGACTCGGCGACTTGTAAACCGGGCGGTCTAGCAATCTTCACAGGCGACCTCTCTGCTTCTCTTATTGTAAGCCGTGCGGTTAGTCCTTCTGTCTAACCGCGCGGCCTGTGCGGCTTACTTTGTACAGTCCGCTTAGCGTGTAAATTTTAGTCCCACATCTCTTATTTGTATTCTCTCTTCTCTCCTCCATTCTATATAAGGGAGGGCATACCTTTGTAATAGTTATCTTTTTTGGATAATAAAATTTCGACTATTCAAAAGTTTATTCGGCTTGTTCTCTTCTTTTCGCTTCTTTTCTCTACTTTCTAACATGGTATCAGAGCCATCCCGCTGCGGGGGTGTGTTGAGAACCAAGGTCCAGCGGGATTGGGTGTGTGTGGGACCGCATATTTGGACTTCCCCATCACGTTCCAGGTCTGGGTGTTGACCCCGGTGGGCCCCCCGTGTGGCGGAATATCCCCGCCATCCCGTGGTTGGATTAGTCCCACATTGCCTGCAGTGGGTGGTCCTTGGTGTTTATGTACCCCCGTCCCCCCTTACCATCACCTCGGGGTTTTGGGAAGATGTGTGGTGACGGGTGGTTTCAACACTATACACAAAAATCTACCAAGCATTCACAGACGACAAGAGATTTATAGTGGTTCTCCAACCTTGGGTACATCCACTTTCCACTCACCGAGCTAGCAAAGCACTAGACTCGACTACTCCACTATCTCAGATTGAAACCAATCCTAGGCCTCAGAACAATGTTCCTACAACTCGATCCACAACACGGATCTACACTCGGAAGATGAAAACTTCCTACAACTCGGAGAACAAAAGCTCCTACACTCGGAGAGGAATCACCTACAAGAATAAATTGAGAAAATGAAATACAAACAATAATTATTCTCAGATCTTGAAAATCTCGGCCAAGGTCTTCTTCCTTTGAACTTGCGGCTTTATTAGAAAACTTGAAGAAGAGGCTCGACAAGATCTGGATCTGAAATTTCTTTGACTCGCACGATCCGAGAGATGATGAGGAGTTGAAGAACAATCTCGATATGTAAGTCGACTTGATCTGAATCTTCTTGAACGCAAGCCCTATGCGATTTGCATGATGATGGTCGGCGGCGGCTTTCATTTTTGGAAAGAGAAAACAGGATTCAAAAACTTAGAATATTTCTTTGACAGCTTGTTGTTACGGTTAATCGATTTGACAAGACCTTAAATAAGATCTCCCTAATGGTCATAATTAGCATTAATGATGTCCTCGTGGACCAATCACGTCACATCATTTGAAAATCCCGTCTGATAAGGACTTAGCGAAATTTTTCTGAAAACTTGACCGAATTACTCGAGTGGAATATGAACTACTCTAGTACATTAATGATACTCGAGTGGACAAGGTTAGACGACTCGAGAAGAATTCCCTGAGAAAAATTCAGAACTGAACTTGTAATCACTCGAGTGGAAAAAGGCTTACTCGAGTGCTAGAAAGTTTACTCGAGACGAAGAGATGAACTACTCGAGAGGTAGAAGGATTAATCAAGAGGTAGAAGTGAGCTACTCGAGAAAAGGACTTAGTGAAAATTCTGGGAGATAAAATATGGTTACTCAAGTACTGGACTTGGACTACTCGAGAAGTAGATAGACTACTCGAGTACATGAACTAAACTACTCGAGTGGGGTAAATACATTACGAGAATCTTTCTTCTATTACTCGAGACAAAGTATTCATCTACTCGAGTGGTGAACTTGACTACTCGAGTAAAGTACGTAGAATATTTTCTGAGAGGGAAAAACTGTTAACTCGAGAATAAGAGAAAGTCTACTTGAGTAATGGACTTGGCCACTCGAGAGCTATGTTCAGACTACTCGAGAGCCATTTTCTTTACTCGAGATACAGACTTAACTTACTCAAGTACATCTAAGGTTCAGCTCGAGTACTTAAGCTTCTACTCGAGTGAAATACTTAGAATATTTTCCTTCATGAGAATTTTCTTTCTTCAATAAAATCAGCAACAAGTCTTTCTCCAAACAATCTTAGTACTTGAAAAATGAAGTGTATCTTAATAGAGAGGCTACACATGAGTCAACACCGTGGATCACACAATGAGGGATTATATTGTATGATCCTGTGTTTGGTCACCCATTGTAGACTGACATTGGTCTACACTTGGCAAATTTGTCCTGCTAACACATAACTCAAACAATACATCAAATACAACTTAATTCATCTTAGTTCAAGGGTGACTTCATCAAATCTGGGTTATTGTGGATATGATACCCAATAATGGATTTTTGGGAATTTCTCCAAACTGACTTAAATCGGTCGCGTCCTTTCAACATGACTCATTTAAAGTAATATTAGGCGGTCCAATGTCAGGCCAACACGTGGAAAAGCAATTAACCCTAATTTCGCATTATAAAAGGGACATGCGGAAAACCCTAGCCGTCGCTTTACCAGTTTGCCAAGCAGTTGTCTTTGCCAAGCCCGACGAAATAGGGAATCCGTCGGAGTCGATTTCTGGAAGGAAATCTTCTCCTTCACTCTTCCCGTAAAGAACAATACTAGCAAGGAGAAGGATGCCTCCAAGGAGAGTGACGAGATCCATGGCCGGAAATGTTGGAACCGAGGTAAGCTTCCTACCCTCTCCCTTGGTGCTAGATCTCTAGTTATTCCTAGGAGAGATATCGACTCAACGGAGTCTTTCGTGAGAATACGTTATTCCTAGGAGAAGACCTTGCTAGGACTTGTGTCTTAGAGATATGATGTCTTCGACCACTCCTTCCTTCTATGTGAAGATGAGGACTTGGTTTCGTGAAGAAAGTTGGCTTTTGAGGGTGAACAAGGGAGGATGAATTCTGGATGTAATTGGGGGTTATCGGTTGGTGAAGGGACACGAACCGATGACGTTCATTTCGCTTTAAGATGCGCGCAAAAATCTATTATCTGCACGCAGCGATCTTCAAGGCCATTTTCGGGTATGATACGTCCAGATCTGGGTATTCGGCTAAACACAAAAGTCGTAGCCCTTGGAAATACCTTTCCAACAAGTGATTACATATCTTCATGCGATGTTTGTAACCAAGGGGTAGTCTGATCGAAATTGCCGTTTGTAAATGTACAGAAAACAGTATTCTGAACGTAGCAGACTTTGAGGCTGATTTCAAGTGTGTTAGGTTCTGCACTTAGTTGTGGGCGAATACAAAAGTTATAGTCCTTGGAAATACCTTTCCAACGGATGGTTACACGCCTTCATATGAGTTACGTAGACTCAGAAATGGTCGAACGAAGTGGCTATATAGCCAAGTCCTTGTGTTTAATGCTCTCGGGTTAGTATATGTTTGGGCTTGGTTGAGTGAGGAAATTGTAAGAATAATTGTTGAAGTGTTAAGTGAATTTGGTCCCTATGAGAATGTGACAAACAAATGGTTGGGAAACTTTATTGGGCGTGACTGTAACTTGTGTAATAGAACGGGTTTGGAAGAAGAAGTGACACTTGTAAAAGAACTATCTTTATGTGGATGTAACTATCGTGGCGAAAGCATAATGATTGTGGATGCTTGATTCCTTGAATGAAATTGGAAGAGGTTGATATATGTCATAAGGCTTGACAAATAAGGAAGTCTAAGGTGGTCCGCTGTTGTGAGGTGTGTTTCCTTACGGGACGCATTGTGGATTATATGATGTGGTTCGCCACCTATGTTGATGATGAACCCTTAAGTGCCTTGGGGCACGAGGTTTTGAAAGGGTGTAAGTGCAAGTGTTTGACCGCACTAGATTGGTAATGATGAAAAGAGACATAAGTAGACGTTTGGCCTTAGTCCTTTAGTGGTTTGTTCACAGAGGCACCTTCTGTTACACGATAATGAGAAACTGCATGCGGTGTGAGTCGACACGCGGTGTTATAATACTAAGTTAAGGATAGTGTAGCAGGTCTACGGGCTCACCAGTCGTCACACCGATGGGAGTTAACTGATATACTTGTACGGTTGGGCCTTGGTCCTCGATGCTTACTTACCGAGGCACCCTACGTGCTAGTGGACGATTGGCCTTAGTCCTTTGGTGATCTGTTCACAGAGGCACCTTCCGTGCCATGAAGATAGGCCAGTTGCGCTAAAATCTCGGTGCACATCTACCCGAGACCCCTTCTAAGCCATAGTATGCATATGAGCTCCGTTGTTGTGTTCTTAGCATTGAGGCATACAGAGGCCTATGCTTGGTAGTGTGGATACCCTCCTTCTAGTTGAGAAGCCCGCTCTGCTGTCACCGCCTGGCCATGACGGTTGACGCCTCAAACGCTAGCTACTTGCTCGAAAAGTGGGAACTACAAGTCTGCGTCGACATAGCAATTGCATATGCGTGATCATGGGTGAGTCATTGTTTTGCATTCATGTCATTACATTACATTGCATACACAAGATCTTTATTGTATAAGTTTGTATGGGCACTCTTATACGATGATTTACCTTACTGTTGAGCCGACCCTCAACTTATATGTCTGTATGAGCATTCATATAAGTTGAGTTACTTTCAGTCGTAGTTCTATATCTTTATACTGCTGTTGGTGATAGAATTGATAGAGTATATTGTTTACTCATTTTTTGTATTACTGATATACACTGATGTTTCTCATTCTTATACCACTTGTTTGTACTACTGCTCTTATATATATATATATATATATATATATATATATATATATATATATATATATATATATATTGATCTTGTTCTTTCCTCCGCCTGGTGTCGAGGAGTCGCCGGGGGAGCGGATGTGATAGTCACTTAGTCTTTGTGACTAACGGTTGCTACATCTTCCTTGTTAGGAGGGAACCTTGCAGATAGAGTTGTACCAGGTTACGTAGCAGGACAACCAAGCCAGGACGACAGGGCCTGAGGTGACAGTGCCATCGCTATTGTCAGTGACTGATGTGAGTTAGAGAGACTCATTTTGTTCATGTACTCTGATGTTATAGAAACTTGATGATTCTTCTTTTATTTGAGGTACTTTCTTTGGAGTATTTTACTTATGTGTGGATTTGACTTCTGTTTTATATTTTTGGTTGGGTTGGCAGTGAATGATATTGATTATAGCCGGCAGGAGAGGCGTCTTGTAGTACAGGTTAGCCCGTGTGCTAACTCTACCGCAAGGCGGCTGTTCTGGGCAAAAGACTCCCCTCATGTCTTGTTTTGTGTTCCGGGAGGGGGGTCCTACATAGACAATATCTATGTGAAAGAATTGGTTTCAAGATATGCTAACCACCTAGAGGGGCGGGGGGTGAATAAGTTTAATTCTTTTTTCCTTTAGGCAGACAATATTTTTACTGCTAACACAGATTATTCAGCAATTAACACAACATAGTATAAATTAAATCACAGTTGTTAACCCAGAAATCGGCGATCCTTCCCAAGGTGGACAGTTGGCTAATCGTGACCCTTAGATTCTCTCTCTGATCGCGATGAGCCCCAGCGTAGGCGGACAGTTTTCCCTATCCGCCTAGGTCTCCTAGCAATCGCATGCCCTACGGGACGGCGCGCTATTCCCATGGCTCACCCTCGCGGGACATGCGGTTGGGTTCGCTAATCATACAGTGCTTTTCCTTACAGGAGTCCGCCAACAGCATTGCCAGGAGCGGCCTCCCGTTTTTCGCCCAAGGGGCGGTGGTCTCTAGCCATCGTCCGTCGAGGACGCCCATCAGGGGCGACCTCCCTGCTGCCCGAGAGGCGGCGGCCTCCTGCCGCCGTCCGCCCAGGCCGCCCGCTAGGGGGCGGCCTCTGCCCGCCTGCCGGGCGGACTCCCCCTGGAGTCCGCCCAGGCCGCCCGCAAGGGGGCGGCCAGGCCAGCCGGGCGGACTCCCCCTGGAGTCCGCCCAGGCCGCCCGCTAGGGGGCGGCCTCTGCCCGTCTGCCGGGCGGACTCCCCCTGGAGTCCGCCCAGGCCGCCCGCTAGGGGGCGGCCCCGGCTCTCTGCCGGGCGGACTCCCCCTGGAGTCCGCCCAGGCCGCCCGCTAGGGGGCGGCCCCGGCTCTCTGCCGGGCGGACTCCCCCTGGAGTCCGCCCAGGCCGCCCGCTAGGGGGCGGCCCCGGCTCTCTGCCGGGCGGACTCCCCCTGGAGTTCGCCCAGGCCGCCCGCTAGGGGGCGGCCCCGGCTCTCTGCCGGGCGGACTCCCCCTGGAGTCCGCCCAGGCCGCCCGCTAGGGGGCGGCCCCGGCTCTCTGCCGGGCGGACTCCCCCTGGAGTCCGCCCAGGCCGCCCGCCAGGGGGCGGCCCCGGCGCCCTGCCGGGCGGACTCCTCCCGGAGTCCGCCCAGTCCGCCCGCTAGGGGGCGGACTCCGGCCCTGCCGGGCGGACTCCTCCCGGAGTCCGCCCAGTCCGCCCGCTAGGGGGCGGACTCCGGCCCTGCCGGGCGGACTCCTCCCGGAGTCCGCCCAGTCCGCCCGATAGGGGGCGGACTCCGGCCCTGCCTGGCGGACTCCTCCCGGAGTCCGCCCAGTCCGCCCGCTAGGGGGCGGACCCCAGTTCTCTCCAGGCCTCCTGCCGCTCGCTTCATCAGTCAAGGTGCGGACGCAAAATCTCTGTCCGCGGAGTCCGCGCAGGTCGTCATGCTGATGTCACTGGGCCCCGCTTCTAGAAGAACTTCCCTGGGCCTATAAATAGCCCATGGTGCCTCTCATTCTGCACGGTGGGAAGATCCTGCAAGTCCTGCCAGCAAGCCCTGCGGACTCCGTTTTCCAGTCCGCGCAGTCCGTCGTCGCCTTCTCCAGCAAGCTCTGCGGACTCAGTTTCCTGTCCGCGCAACTCTCCAGCAGCTCTTCAGCAGCTTGCCAGCAGACTCTGCAGACTCAGTTTCCCAGTCCTCCAGCTTGCCAGCAGACTCTTTTACTTAGTCTCTGGCAGCTTCTCTTCTGCTTTCTGGCACTTTCTTCTCTCTTAGCCGCCAGCTTCTCCTTGTACCCTTTAAGTGATTTTGTTGTAAAGGTGTACTTGTAAGCTTGTAATCTCTAGCTATTAATAAAAGGAAAGCCCGTCGCAGGAGTGGCATTTAAGCCGCGGCGGGCGAAGTGTGTTGTTGCCGCTGCTAGCGGCCCCCTCTTCTTCTCCTCTGCTCGGCAGACTTCTTCTCAGCTCAGCTCAGCTCTCCTCGGCCTCCAACCTGCAAGCACAACCGTCCAATTAGCCGTCTGCTCGACAGCTCCTGGTCATCCTCCCTCTCCTCTCTTGGTCAACCTGCTCTGTTGATCAAGCTTCTCTCCTCTATCCCCGCAACCCTCTTTGACAAGCCGTTTGCTCCACTCTCGAGCACTCAGAGGCTTCCTTCCTTCCCTCCTCTCCTCCTCTCCTAGCTGTGAGACCGAACACCCCCTCCGTGTTAGCTGGCTGGTGCCCCGCGACGTTTTCGCGCATCAACAGTTAACACGCGACCTTCAGATCCGGTCAGACGGTGAACAGCGACAGTTAGCCATGTCAGATCAGTCAGCCGAGAACTTTGCCCCAAGTCCCAGTGAAGATCCTCTCTGGGAAGCTTTTGAGCAGTCGTGCCGTGAGAATGCTCAACAGTTCCAAGCAATCAACCAAGTCCTTGCTGCGATCACGCAGCGGTTAGACTCTCATCCAGCAGCTGCTCCAGCTGCTCCAGCTGCTCCAGTCAACCCAACGCCAACATCAGAGCATAAGCGAGCTTGTTCTCAAGCTTGTCCTCCGTTCTATCCGCCTTATACTCCGACCTTCCCGCAAGGTCCTGCTGCTCCTTTGCGAACTCAAGATGAAGAGTTTGCCGCTCGCCAAAACTTCTTCCGGCAAGCAGCCCGGGGAAGTCCTGCTAGGCTTTTCAACTTTCAAGGAAGTCGTCCTTGCCCCCCAGCTCCTGCCTCTGCTCCTCCTGCAGCAACCTTTCCTTTCTACCCCCCTGCTTCTTTTGCAGCTGCAGCCTATGCTCCCTTTGATCCCTATGCTGTGGGAGAGCAGGAAGAGCCGTCGCCCTTCATTGAGAGTGTTCGCCTTGAACCTACTCCAGCAAACTTCAGAGAGCCTCGACTGCCAATCTATACAGGAGAGACTGATCCGGTCAAGCATCTTCAAGCCTTCGAATCAGCCGTTGCTCTCAAGACTCTGTCAGATGCAACCAAGTGCAAGCTTCTTGTTACAACCTTTGATGGGCAAGTGAGGGATTGGTTCTATGGCCTCCGTCCTCACTCCATCTCTTCCTTCCCCGATCTTCGTAGAGAATTCCTTCTCAGATTCTCTACCTCCTCCAAGAGAAAGGGCGGTCCTGAAGCCCTCTTCGAGATCAGACAGCGCAGTGATGAAACCTGGTCTCAATTTGTTGATCGATTCCAGAGAGAGATTCTAGACATCGAAATCGTTGATCAAGAAATGTACCGAGTGGCTCTTATCCATGGTCTTCGTGAAGGGCCTCTCAAATTTGAAGCTAATGTCCGTGCTCCTAGGACATACCAAGAGCTGATCGCTCTAGCCAACTCATACATCCGAGGCGAGAAGAGCAATCTAGGCTTCGTCTCCAAGCTCGTATCAGAGAAAGATCCGTTTCGCAAGCAACCTCCAAGGTCTCCTTACAATCGTTTCCCAGCTCACTCGAGGAAGGAGAGAAGGCTTCATCGCCAGCGATACTCCTTCCCGAGCCGTGATGCTCAAGATCCTTTGCTCCCGCTAGCTCCTTCTCAAACAGCAGCTGTCCAACAGCAGCAAGGCGATGACTTGCACGAGTCTGATCTCGACGACGCCGTGCAAGAAGTGATCCAGATCATGAAAGACAGGGCAAGCTACAAGAAGCCCTACCGACCAGCAGATCAGAGGTCTAGAGACTCAGAGCCTTATTGTGAATTCCACAAAGAGCCAGGCCATCGAACAGAAAACTGCCGAGCATTCCGCCAGCTTGTGCAAAGGAAGCTCCGGCAGGGCAAGATGCATGACTTGCTTCCTAAAGAAGATCGCCCTGACCCATCAACGTCAAAGGGCAAAGAAATTGCAGATGTTCCTTGCTCCTCAAGGGGAGTAAATCACGTCGAAGAGCCTCCTCTCCTCATTGTCAATCAAGAAGTCGAATGCTTCGACGCAGACGATGAGGGCGTGCTGGGAAGGCTATTCTGAACTAGCAAGGACTTCACAGTCCTCCAAAGCCATGGACTTCACAGTCCTCCAGAGCTCCTTGCAACCTTCAGGGGTTATCTCAACCCTTACTCTCTCCCTCTTTCATACATTCTTTACAACACTTCTCAGTGTTTTATTCTTGCTTTTCTGCAAAGCTTTTATTCAGAGATCCTGTACTGACACAGTTCCCTTTTTGTTGCCTCTCTCTCTCTCTCTCTCTGCATCAATACGCCAATGAGATTTCGCCGAGTCTGAAACGTTCCCTCCGTAGTTTGTTCTCGCACTACCGCTTCGACCACATATGGCGGGAGTATACCCATGTGTGCAGTGGGAGCAGTTCATCTACGATTATGGGCTTCAGGCTTAGGATCCTAGCCAGCATCTGACACAGAGTGTGTGCTAGGGGAGCCCCATGTGTTAGCTCTGCTGTGCGTCATATAGGAAACACTACGGTTAGGATGATCGTCGCTGGACAAGCAATGGCGATCAAGCGTAGCCTTGTCTCTTAGATCAGCCTTCAACTGTGGTGGCCGAATAACTCTCTCCGGTATCCTCGATCCATGCCTCTCGGGTTCTCACAACTCCACTGATCAACACACAGACAATATAGGCCTCTTGGCGCAACCTGTCTCCTTGATCAGTGATGCTTGTGCCCAGGGCAAGAGAGCAGAGTTTCTAGCGATCCTTCTCAGGATCTTCCTTGCTTCCAGCGGTCCTTCTCAGGACCTTCCCTTACTTTGTGCCCTCCTTGAGGATGCGCGGCCAGCCCGCTTTGAGCAGGACCATACTCGGAATGATCTTTTCGGGCAAGTGATGCATAAGGCCCACGGGGAACACCTGTGGCAGCATTCAACCCTATGTAGTCATTCCGAACATGGACCTCTTTTTCCTTTCCCTCTTTGAGCAGGACCATACTCGGAATGATTTTTCGGGCAAGTGATGCATAAGGCCCACGGGGAACACCTGTGGCAGCATTCAACCCTCTGTAGTCATTCCGAACATGGACCTCTTTTTTTCCTTTTTCCCCCCCTCCTTGAGGATGCGCGGCCAGCCCGCTTTGAGTAGGACTATACTCGGGATGATTTTCCGGGCAAGTGATGCATAAGGCCCACGGGGAACACCTGTTGCAGCATTCAACCCACTTTAATCATTCCGGGTGCAGCCCTCCTTTTCTCTCTTCCCTCCTTTCACAGGTGAACAGGTTAATCCCACCTACCAAAAGGATTCTGGCATTCATTTTGATCATGCCCATCCAGTCATGTCATATCGACCCCATCTCATCAACCTTCATGGGTTATCTCAAAAGGATTTCCAGCAATCACTTTGCTCGTGCTCATCCTATATGAATTGCTTACTCAAAGCTCTATCGGATGATGACTCGCACTCTACCTATATAAGTTCTATTGCTCTTACCTTCTATATATGGTTTGCTCAAGCACTATCAGCCATGCAATCGCAATCCAGTCATATCTGTCAGCAGTTAACACAGTTTATGGATCTGGGCTTCATGATAGTATCCATCAGGCATTCTCCTTGCTAATTGGTCATATCGGCCTTATCTCGTCAAACAGTTAACAATCAATAGTCAACACTTGCAAGCCTTCTCTTCACAGGTACTTGCAAGTTATCTTCATATCTTATTTGTTTCTAACTCTTCTTTTTGCAGAGATTAGCAAACACCTGCAAGCCTCATCCAGGTACTTGCAGCTTATTCTTATATGATACCTGCCCCTAACTCTCTTTTTGCAGAGATCAGCAAACCCTTGCAAGTTTCTTCACAGGTACTTGCGAGTTACTCTCATATATTGTGCATGCTCCTAACTCTTTCTTTGCAGAAACCAGCAAAGACTTGCAGGTCCATTTCAGGTACTTGCGAGTTGTTATGCCTTTCTATTTTCCCTCACTTTTGTTTTGCAGAGCGTTTACAAAAGACATGCCTTCTTCGTTTTGCAAAAGCAAATTCAGGTACACACTCGATGTGCCACCCATACATGCTTGCCCTAACTTTCCTCTTGCAGGAAAATAGACAGGAAGCACCAAGCTTGTAAGGAGAGTCTTCAGGTTCTGTCTCTCCTTGCTCCTCTTCTTCTGTTGGGGTGGATCACGATTTTCGTGGGTCTCCAACTTTTTCGAAGTTCTTTGCAGAACTTAAAAAAGTGCGGGGATTATGTTAACCCAGAAATCGGCGATCCTTCCCAAGGTGGACAGCTGGCTAATCGCGACCCTTAGATTCTCTCTCTGATCGCGATGAGCCCCAGCGTAGGCGGACAGTTTTCCCTATCCGCCTAGGTCTCCTAGCAATCGCATGCCCTACGGGACGGCGTGCTATTCCCATGGCTCACCCTCGCGGGACATGCGGTTGGGTTCGCTAATCATACAGTGCTTTTCCTTACAGGAGTCCGCCAACAGCATTGCCAGGAGCGGCCTCCCGTTTTTCGCCCAAGGGGCGGTGGTCTCTAGCCATCGTCCGTCGAGGACGCCCATCAGTGGCGACCTCCCTGCTGCCCGAGAGGCGGCGGCCTCCTGCCGCCGCCCGCCCAGGCCGCCCGCTAGGGGGCGGCCTCTGCCCGCCTGCCGGGCGGACTCCCCCTGGAGTCCGCCCAGGCCGCCCGTAAGGGGGCGGCCAGGCCAGCCGGGCGGACTCCCCCTGGAGTCCGCCCAGGCCGCCCGCTAGGGGGCGGCCTCTGCCCGTCGACCGGGCGGACTCCCCCTGGAGTCCGCCCAGGCCGCCCGCTAGGGGGCGGCCCCGGCTCTCTGCCAGGCGGACTCCCCCTGGAGTCCGCCCAGGCCGCCCGCTAGGGGGCGGCCCCGGCTCTCTGCCGGGCAGACTCCCCCTGGAGTCCGCCCAGGCCGCCCGCTAGGGGGCGGCCCCGGCTCTCTGCCGGGCGGACTCCCCCTGGAGTCCACCCAGGTCGCCCGCTAGGGGGCGGCCCCGGCTCTCTGCCGGGCGGACTCCCCCTGGAGTCCGCCCAGGACGCCCGCTAGGGGGCGGCCCCGGCTCTCTGCCGGGCGGACTCCCCCTGGAGTCCGCCCAGGCCGCCCGCCAGGGGGCGGCCCCGGCGCCCTGCCGGGCGGACTCCTCCCGGAGTCCGCCCAGTCCGCCCGCTAGGGGGCGGACTCCGGCCCTGCCGGGCGGACTCCTCCCGGAGTCCGCCCAGTCCGCCCGCTAGGGGGCGGACTCCGGCCCTGCCGGGCGGACTCCTCCCGGAGTCCGGCCAGTCCGCCCGATAGGGGGCGGACTCCGGCCCTGCCGGGCGGACTCCTCCCGGAGTCCGCCCAGTCCGCCCGCTAGGGGGCGGACCCCAGTTCTCTCCAGGCCTCCTGCCGCTCGCTTCATCAGTCAAGGTGCGGACGCAAAATCTCTGTCCGCGGAGTCCGCGCAGGTCGTCATGCTGATGTCACTGGGCCCCGCTTCTAGAAGAACTTCCCTGGGCCTATAAATAGCCCATGGTGCCTCTCATTCTGCACGGTGGGAAGATCCTGCAAGTCCTGCCAGCAAGCCCTGCGGACTCCGTTTTCCAGTCCGCGCAGTCCGTCGTCGCCTTCTCCAGCAAGCTCTGCGGACTCAGTTTCCTGTCCGCGCAACTCTCCAGCAGCTCTTCAGCAGCTTGCCAGCAGACTCTGCAGACTCAGTTTCCCAGTCCTCCAGCTTGCCAGCAGACTCTTTTACTTAGTCTCTGGCAGCTTCTCTTCTGCTTTCTAGCACTTTCTTCTCTCTTAGCCGCCAGCTTCTCCTTGTACCCTTTAAGTGATTTTGTTGTAAAGGTGTACTTGTAAGCTTGTAATCTCTAGCTATTAATAAAAGGAAAGCCCGTCGCAGGAGTGGCATTTAAGCCGCGGCGGGCGAAGTGTGTTGTTGCCGCTGCTAGCGGCCCCCTCTTCTTCTCCTCTGCTCAACAGACTTCTTCTCAGCTCAGCTCAGCTCTCCTCGGCCTCCAACCTGCAAGCACAACCGTCCAATTAGCCGTCTGCTCGACAGCTCCTGGTCATCCTCCCTCTCCTCTCTTGGTCAACCTGCTCTGTTGATCAAGCTTCTCTCCTCTATCCCCGCAACCCTCTTTAACAAGCTGTTTGCTCCACTCTCGAGCACTCAGAGGCTTCCTTCCTTCCCTCCTCTCCTCCTCTCCTAGCTGTGAGACCGAACACCCCCTCCGTGTTAGCTGGCTGGTGCCCCGCGACGTTTTCGCGCATCAACAACAGTCAATCACAGAGTGCACACAGGTTTATAGTGGTTCCCCAAGTGATGGGTACATCCGCTTTCCCCCTTCACCTATCTAGAAGTATACTAGATTCGGCCTAACTTCCTTCTTTCTTCCCAGATCCACAGATCTTACAACTCAGAACCTTGAAAGGTCCCTATAGCTCAGACTTCAGCAAGTCCTATAACTCAGATCCTCCCAGATAATCCTACCTTAGAGTAAGTCCACACTCCTACAACTCAGGCAATTAAGCCCTACCTCAGCCTCTTTCACCAGGCCTACAACTCAGGCAATCAAGCCCTACCTCAGCCTCTTCCACAAGGCCTACAACTCAGGCAATCAAGCCCTACATCAGCCTCTTCCACAAGGCCTACAACTCAGCAATCAAGCCCTACCTCAGCCTCTACCACAAGGCCTACAACTCAAAGAGAAAACTCTCCTACCTCAGGCACTCAGCCCTACCTCAGCCTTTATAGATTTAGGCTTACAACTCAGAGAGATAACCCTCCTACACTCAGATCTGTAAAAGATCCTACAAAAAAATTGATAGTAAAAAGAATAATTCCTTCACCCAAGTAGAGAGAGAATGGGTAGAAGGTTTCTTAATCAGTTCTTGATAGATCTGACTGCTTTAGATCCAACCCGTCTTAGCTTCTTCAAAGCTTCTTGAATTTGAACAAAGTAAGGTTGATCTTCTTGTGAAGTTGGAGATGATCTTCAATCCAACTTCCTTCTCCTTTTCAGATGTGACTCTGAATTCTTCTTGCAGACTTGTTCAGGATCTACCAGATACTTTTTGATTTCTGGATGAAGACTTCTCTTCTTCTTCTTGGTTGTTCCTCTCTCTTGCATACTTCCAGCATTGCCTATCTGATGATAGAACATGTCTTTATATAGGCTTCATTCGAGGTTACCGGCTGATCCGGTTCATAATAACCTTCTGATAGCTCTGACAGATGCAACAGCATTGTTGGTTATGACAGCTATCAAGTCTCTAGTTACTTCATTGTATTTTGTCTCAGCAGCAAAGTGTCGGGACAATACTTCAAATGTGTCGATGCAAATAGATCATGTGTCAACACAACTCTTGATGATGTCGACACAACTCTCACATAATGTTGACAAACCCTTCTTTATCTTCTCAACACAGCTTCTGTGGAATGTGTCGACACAATTCCGGTGTGTCTACACAACAGCTTCTAGTCTCGACAAAGTTGATGTCGATAAAATTCTGGAGTGTGTCGACACAAGTCCTATGTGTCGACATAATTATTGTCGACAGAATTCTGGAATGTGTCGACACAAGTCCTGTGTGTTGACACAACAGCTTCTAGTCTCGACAAAGTTGATGTTGACAGAATTATGGTGTGTGTCAACACAAGTCCTGTGTGTCGACACAGTTGTTTTCGACAGAATTCTGGAATGTGTCGACACTGTTGTTGTCGACAGGATTCTGGAATGTGTCGACACAGTTATTGTCGACAGATTTTCTGTGTGTCGACACAAGTCCTGTGCGTCGACATAATCTGGCTCCCGGTGTCGACACAGCTCTTCCCAAGTGTCGACACAGCTTTTGTCAAGTGTCGACACAGCTTTTCCCAAGTGTCGACACAATTCTTCTCAGGTGTCGACACTTGTACTTAGAAACATTTTCTGCATTTCCTTAACCTGCACATTCAAACTCAATACAACATCAAATACACCTTAATGAATATCATTGAGTTAGGTGAGGCTTCTCCAAATCTAGTACATATTTTCCAATATACCCAACAATCTCCCCATATTTGGAGAAGTCATAACCCGTAATCAATGATATACATCACTTTATAATAAAACACAGAATATGATGTATAAAAACATTATTTGACAGGGTAACACATAAACAAAACGAGTATATTATTTTATCAAAAAATATGATAAAATATAGTGAACATGAATCAGTATTTTGTTGAAGTACAAGAAGTTTTTGAACAACAGATTACATAGATTAAAAAAAAAGATTACATAGTTCTAAAATCTAGTCAATCTAATCTAAGACTGATCAGGCTCCTTGATGACAATGTCTTTGCCAGACTGAATCCTTGCTTGTACATTGGCTTCAGTGTCTTCAGCTGGCTTCTTTCCTTTAAGATCCTTTTTCTTGAGTTCTTCAGCCTTGACCTTTTGCCTTTCAAAATAATGATAAGGCTCTGTAAAGTACTTGCTAGGCTCCACAGAGTTAGCAGGTATTTTTCCAGCTTTGATATATCTTCTGAATTGAAAAATGCCATCTTGTCATTTCTGATACTTGCTCCATTCTTGTTCAGAGTACCACTTGCCCCTATCATGCATGTTATCTTTACCAGCTTGCCAGGCAGTGAAAATAATGTTCCTGGAGGTGGGACTCCATCTTTCAAAATTAGGTTTTAACTCAGCATGCTCTCTAAACCTTTTCTTAGAAAGTTGAGTTCTTGCTCTCTTTTCAAGGCTGCTTCAGACATCTCAACCTTCTCAATAATCACATTCTGAACCTCCTGTGGAGGACTGTACATTTGTTGTACTGTAGATTGAATGACCTCAAAATCAGCAGGTGGATAAATAATTTGAGCCACTTCCTACTGAACCCCTTCATTGGCAGCAGGTTGAATGCCCGACTCAGCAGTTTTGTCATCATCACAAAGGGGTGGATAACCAAGAGTTGCTCTGATAGCATTAGTTATCCATTTAACATGTTCAGAGCCGGCATTGACTAACACTCTCTCCCCTTTATGACTTCTCATTCAATATGAGCTCTTAAATCATCCTTCTGAAACCTTATCTGATCAGCTAGATATTTTGTGCCTTCTTTTTAGAATGATCTGAACATCTGCAGCTGATCAGAAATTACCTTTTGAGAGGCCTGGGTAGTAGTGTTAACATCAGTCAAATTTGCTTGAGTTGTTTATCAAACTCAGACTTTTCTTTAAAAAGGAGCTCAGTTAGAGCAGTGGATTTATTCTTCAGTTCAGTAACAATCACATTATGAGATTCAGTAAGATTGTCATTCATTCTTATTTGATTTTCCAAAACATATCATTGTTTGACTACTATATTATCTATCTGTGTCTTTGCCTCTTGTTGTTGTTTGGCTAGGTAGACAACAACATGTCCTCCCTTTTGAAAGCATTCAGTCATTTCCATTTTATGCAGATTTACCTCAAATCTGATAGATTTGATATCTTGAGCCAAAGTAAATTTGAGTTCCTTATGACTTTCATCCACATACTTCTCAAGAGCTATTCTTTGCTCATCCATCTTAACTTGTAGTGCCACCAACAGTGAGCCGAAGTCAACTGCTGGAGCTGGTGGTTGGGAGACAGTCTGCAAGGCTTTCTTATAGCCTAAGCTCTTCTTTCTGAGGACCACCAGTTTCCTCTTCTTGGCCCTGGAAACTTCTTCATTTTCAGAAGAATCAGATGAACTTGCTATGTCCACTGTGTCTTTTGGACTAGAGGGAAACTCCTTCTCAGTCCTTGGCTACTCCCCCTCAGTCCTTGGTTGATCCCCCTCAGTCCTTGCATCTTGTATGTCAAGAAATAACTCTTCTAGAGTGAACTCTTGCTGCATTTAAACAAGAGGAATATCTTTCTCTTGTGCAGTAGATGGAGTGTCATCAAATGCAAAAGTGTCCTCCATTGTAGTGTCATGTGCTGGGACACTTTCTTGGTTAGTCTATTCAACATCATTCATATGTACAGTCAGTGTAGTATTTTATGAATTGAGAGCAGCTTGATTTATATCCAGTAGTACCTCAAGTATAGATTGTGTAGCTGCTTCACTATCCAATGCAGCTGTGTTGATAGGTAGCTCTTGTTCATGAGCTCCCCCTGAAGGTAATGCCTCTTGTTGAGCTAAAGGTGGAGAAAGCTCATTGGCTCCCCCTTGATGAGTCTCTTACTATACCTGATCTTCTGAGATGTTGGTGGCAGGAATCTTCTCCCCCTGCACCTGACCATCATCTACAGTCTCTGGAGTAGGTGATTTCCTAGCATTCTCTGGTCTTTCTTTATTTGATTTGAAGACCACTTCTTCTTCTGAATCACTGGAAGATTTAGTTGTCTTGTGGATTGGTTTTTTTGTTTTACTGTATCTGCTATGAGAAACAGGATTTCTAGCAATAGAAATGGCACTAGTAGAATCACAAAATAATGGAGTTCTACTTACCTGGATTCCATAATCTTCAAGTTGTTGTTGAATCCATAATAGCTGAGCACGACAGCTGCCTGTAGCAACATATTCAGACTCAGCAGTGGAAATAGCCACACTTATCTATTTTTTGCTGTTCCATGACACCAATCTTCCACCTAAAACTGACATGTGTCAGTTGTACTTTTCTTGTCTTATTTCCATCCTGTAAAGTCTGCATCTGAATACCCAGTTAGTAGAGAATCTTTATTCTTAGGGTACCAAAGGCCAAGATTTGGTGTTCCCTTAAGATATCTCAAAATTCTTTTAACTATAATATAATGAGATTCTTTAGGGCAGGCTTGATACCTAGCACAGACACATGTTGCATACATGATGTCTGGTCTACTAGCAGTTAAGTATAAAAGGGAGCCAATTATCCCTCTATACAAAGACTCATCTACAGGTTTCCATGCATCATCTTTGCCTATAGGCATACTTGACCCCATCGGAGTTCTCATGGTGGAGGCTGACTCCATACCATATTTCTTAATCAACTCCTTGGTGAACTTAGATTGGGATATGGACAAGCCATCATCAGTCTGTCTAACTTGGAGTCTCAAGAAGAATTTTAGCTCACCCATACTGCTCATCTCAAACTTCCCTTGCATAAGTTTGGCAAACTTTCTACAAAGGTTGATTTCTGTTGATCTAAAGATAATGTCATTAACATATATCTGGACTAGGATCATCTTGCCTTTTGATTCCCTAAGGAATAAAGTTTTGTCTATTTTCCCCCTTGAGAATTTGTTCTCAATGAGGAATGTAGACAATGTTTCATACTAAGCCCTAGGGGCTTGTTTCAAACCATATAATGCTTTCTTAAGCCTATAAACATAATTATTATAGAGAGGATCTACAAAACCTGAGGGTTGTTCAACATAGACTTCCTCTTTTAAGTCACCATTTAAAAATGCTAACTTGACATCCATCTGGAATACCTTGAACCCTTGGTATGCTGCATAGGCAAGGAATAGCCATATTGCTTCCAACCTTACCACTGGAGCAAATGTATGGTCATAGTCTATTCCTTCTTCCTGCCTGTAGCCTTTTGCCACCAGTCTTGCTTTATTCTTGACTATGATGCCATTTTCATATAACTTGTTCCTATAGTTCCACTTAGTCCCTATGACATTGTGATTCTTTAGTTTAGGAACCAATTTCGAGACTTTACATCTTCTGAATTGATTCAGCTCCTCCCGCATGACATCAATCCAGTTTAGGTATTGTATGGCTTCTTCAAATTTCTTGCGTTCTACTTGGGACGAAAAACTTGAGTAAAGGACTGTGTTCATGTTTTTGCTTATGGTTTGAACACCATGCCTAGGATCACCAATAATTTGGTGTGCTGGATGATCCTTTAGATGTCTTATTTCTGGTGGCAATCTATCTACAACTTGATTTTCTTTAGTCACCTCAACATTCTGTACTTCATTGTTTTCATCATCAGCTACTGGGTCTTGTACTCCCCCTGGACATCATCCATCATTTTTTACATCCTGCCTTGTAGGTTGGTCTTCACTAATGGTTAGCTTGTCCATCTTTTCCTTCAGACCTATAGAGCTACAAGAAATACTAGAGAGCTCACAGTTTATTAGTTTAGTTTCATCAAAAACTACATGTACAGACTCTTCTACAACTTGAGTAGTCAAGTTGTAGAATCTGTATTCCCTACTGCCGTTGCTGTACCCAACAAATATCCCTTCTTGGGATTTGACAGCAAACTAAGTTAAATAGTGTTTACCATTATTAAGAACAAAACACTTGCTACCAAAGATCCTAAAATAGGATAATTTTGGTTTTCTACCTTTCATAATCTCAAAGTGTGTCTTTTTGGGGCTTTTAGTGATGGATGCTCTATTGAGAACATGACATGCAGTGTTTACTGCATCAGCCCAGAAATATTCTGGGAGAGAAGTATCACTTAGTAGTGTTCTACCAGCCTCAATAGGAGTCCTATTCTTTCTTTCAGCAATATCATTCTGCTGAAGAGTTCCTGGTGAGGAGAACTCTTGATGAATCCCTAGTTCTTCACAAAATCTTGTCATGCATTCAGACTGAAATTCTATCCTATGGTCACTTCTGACTTTGACCACAGAACTGTTAAGTTCATTCTGAATTTGCCTAACAAAGTTATGGAAAACAGTTGGGGTTTCAGATTTCTGCCTCAGAAAGAAAACCCATGTAAATCTAGAATAGTCATCCATAACCACAAATGTGTAGACTTTCCTACCTAGACTATAAATTGGCATAGGACCAAATAGATCCATATGCAGGAGGTGCAAACACCTCACTCAGTCTTTGGTATCAAGACTATGGAAGGAGGTTTTGGTCTATTTGCCTTTTTGACAAGCTGAACAGACACCCTCCTGAATGCACTTGACCTGAGGACCATTCCTCAGTAACTCCATACTATAGAGTTGGCCTATTGACTTGTAGTTCAGGTGAGTCAGCCTCTTATGCCATTTGGCACAATGAGAAGCTTTCTTATCTGTAACTAGACAAATAGGAAAGTTCTTATTCTCACAATCAAAGTTGAGACAATAAACATTTCCTTTTCTATAATCTGACAAGATGACCTCTTAATCACATGTCCATCTAATTTGACAGCCATTCCTAATAAAAGAGGTGTCATAACGAAGATCACTCAGTTGGCTTATGCTTATTAAGTTATGTTTCAAACCCTTCACATAAGCCACTTGGGTGATAGTGATGGAAACATTGAAAATGTTACCAAGCCCTTTGATGACCCCCTTTTCAGATCCACCAAAGATCACTTTGGGCACATTCTCTATAGGAGTGTAATCCTTCAACATTCTTCTTATTCCAGTCATGTGCCTGGAACATCCACTGTCCAAGTACCATATTGGGGTATGGCCACTTGGACTCACCTGCATCAAATAAAATTACTTAACCTTAGAACCCCAATAATTATTGGGTTCTAGGTTCAGGTTAGACTGAAACTTGTCATACTTTCCTGCAGCCTTTCTGACAGGTAAGCTAGCATTCTTCCTGACAGTAGTATTGTGCCAACAATCTAGGGCATAATGTCCCACTTTGCCACAACTAACACTTATATCTATTGTATCTTTTCTTATATACAGACTTAACAACATTGCTGTCAACAAACCATAAAACTATAAGTACAGTAGTCCTTTTCTTGAGTGTTGGGGCTGATGCATCAAACATTAATGATTCCTGATGATCATAATGTGTTTGTACATGGGATGCCATATTGGAAATTACACCCTTGTCATTCAGATTACCAGGCTTACTGTGACCATGTGTAATGTCATGGTCATACTTATTAGTGGGCTGCATCACTTTCCTGAAAACTATATGGGGTTTGAAGGCTAGTGGCTGAACTGGGGCTTTGCCTTTTCTTTTAGAATTAGCTGCCCTAGTTCATCCCTTAAAACCTAATCCTGTCTTACCCTTTTGGAGAGTGAAGTCATCAATCAAGGGTAAGACTGACTTTGGCTTTGAGAACTTAGCTACAAATTCCCTCTCTCTTTGAAGTCTGACTTCTAGACTCTTGATTTGATCATTTTTGAATGTAATTGTACCCATCTGAATAAAAGTTATATTTTTCATTTTGGCAATTTCATTCAACTTCAAATCCAGCATTTTTGCTGAATCTGATGCAACCAGTTTAAGAGATGCAATTTCCTTAGCATGTTCCTTGTTAATAATTCTGCTTCTCTTAAGAGCTTGCAACAAATCACCATATTCAACAATAAGTTGATGAACATCCCCTTCAGATTCAGAACCATCCACATCTCTTGATGCAGATGCTTCTGATTCAGATCTAGTATAATAATTAGAAACTGAATAAAGATTATTTACCTTACTGGGTCCAGGCTGATCCTGACACTGATCTTCTTCAGTCATAGCCATCAGCCCTTTGCAATGATGATCTTCAACCCCATTTATTGAGTCCAGAAGTTGTAAGAACTCAGATTCTACTGAATCTTCTTCAGTAGTGAACAATCCTATGTAAGCTTCAGCTTCAGCTTCAGTCTCTTCTCCTGATTCTGTCCCCTCCATGTAGACAATCAAGGTGTCCCACATCTCCTTGGAGGTTTTGCAATGGACCAGATTCTGGAATGTAGAGTCATCTATGGCACTCACAATTATGTTTTGTGCCCTATTGTCTAAGGTTGCTAGAATGATCTCTTCCTTAGTCATTTCTGAATAACTCTTTGGAGTCTTGAGGTTAGCATCAAGAACTGATATATTCATAGGAATAAATGGCCCTTCTAACACTGCGATATAAATTCTTGGATCAGATGCTTCCATGAACAATCTGACCCTCTCTTTCCATATGCCAAAATTTTCTTTCCTACGGATAGGAAGATTCATGGATCCAAGTTCCTTCTAATTGTCACCTGAACCCATTTTGTCTAACTGATGACTGCCTTATAGATCCACTCAGACTGTTAAGTCTAATCTTGAATAACCTGACTTTGATACAACTTGAAAGAATTGGTTTAAAGATATCCTAACCACCTAGAGGGGGGGGGGTGAATATGTTCAATTCTTTTTCCTTAAGGCAGACAATATTTTTACTGCTAACACAGATTATTCAGTAATTAACACAGCACAGTATAAATGAAATCACAGCCAATCATAGAGTGCACACAGATTTATAGTGGTTCCCCAAGTGATGGGCACATCCACTTTCCCCTTCGCCTATCTAGCAGTATACTAGATTCGGCATAACTCCCTTCTTTCTTCTCAGATCTGCAGATCTTATAACTCAGAACCTTGAAAGGTCCCTACAGCTCGGACTTCAGCAAGTCCTACAACTCAGATCCTCCCAGAGAATCCTACCTCGGAGTGAGTCCACACTCCTATAACTCAGGCAATTAAGCCCCACCTCAGCCTCTTTCACCAGGCCTACAACTCAGAAAATCAATCCCTACCTCAGCCTCTTCCATAAGGCCTACAACTCAGGTAATCAAGCCCTACTTCAGCCTCTTCCACAAGGCCTACAACTCAGGCAATCAAGCTCTACCTCAGCCTCTTCCACAAGGCCTATAACTCAGAGAGAAAACTCTCCTACCTCAGCCATTATAGATTTAGGCTTACAACTCAGAGAGATAACCCTCCTACACTCAGATCTGTAAAAGATCCTACAGAAAAATTGATAGTAAAAAGAATAATTCCTTCACCCAAGTAGAGAGAATGGGTAGAAGGTTTCTTGATCAGTTCTTGATAGATCTGACTACTTTAGATCCAACCCGTCTTAACTTCTTCAAAGCTTCTTCAATTTGAACAAAGTAAGGTTGATCTTCTTGTGAAGTTGGAGATGATCTTCAATCCAGCTTCCTTCTCCTTTTCAGATGTGACTCTGAATTCTTCTTGCAGACTTGTTCAGGATATGCCAGATACTTTTTGATTACTTGATGAAGACTTCTCTTCTTCTTGGTTGTTCCTCTCTCTTGGAGACTTCCAGCACTGTCTATATGATGATAGAACATGTCTTTATATAGGTTTCATCTGAGGTTACTGGCTGATCTGGTTCATAACAACCTTCTGACAGCTCTGATAGATGCAACAGCTTTGTTGGTTATGACAGCTGTCAAGTCTCCAGTTACTTCATTGTACTTTGTCTAAGCAGCAAAGTGTCGGGACAATACTTCAAATGTGTCGATACAAATACATCATGTGTCGACACAACTCTTGATGATGTTGACATAGTTCTCACATAATGTCCACACAACCCTTCTCTATCTTCTCAACACAGCTTCTGTGGAATGTGTCGACACAATTCCTATGTGTCGACATAACAGCTTCTAGTTTCGACAAAGTTGATGTCAACAGAATTCTGGAGTGTGTCGACACAAGTCTAGTGTGTCGACACAATAATTGTCGATAGAATTCTGGAATGTGTCAACACAAGTCCTGTGTGTCGACACAATAACTTCTAGTCTCGACAAAGTTAATGTTGATAGAATTCCGGTGTGTGTTGACACAAGTCCTGTGTGTCGACACAGTTGTTGTCGACAGAATTCTGGAATGTGTCGACACAAATCCTGTGTGTCGACACAGTTATTGTCGACAGATTTTCTGTGTGTAGACACAAGTCCTGTGTGTCGACATAATCTGGCTCTCGGTGTCGACACAGCTCTTCCCAAGTGTCGACATAGCTTTTATCAAGTGTCGACATAACTTTTCCCAAGTGTCGACACAATTCTTCTCAGGTGTCAACACTTGTACTTAGAAACTTTTTCTGCATCTCCTTAACCTGCACATTCAAACTGAACACAACATCAAATACACCTTGATGAATATCATTGAGTTAGGTGAGGCTTCTCCAAATATGGAACACATTTTTCAATGTACCCAACACTATGTGGCTATGTCGGGAATGCTATTCACAGCTACCATGCCCTTCGTGCCGCCGGATCGAGCATTCACCACCACCGCAATCCTCCCCACAGTCGGTTTTGGCATTAACTCCCTTCGCGCCCTCTACACCTCCGCCCACGATGGCTGCCCCTCCTTCAATTATGAGAGTTTCGACATCAACAGTCTATCTCTCTCTGTTGATAGGAGCAAGAAATGTGCGGTTAACCCTATCGTAAACCAAGACAAATGCAGTATGATACCACTTATATTTTCTTCTCTTATTTTTCTTTGAAAATTTCAACAATTGCGCATTTTCTATACATGCATATCCAAGGAGTTGCTGGGCATTCTCAGCTGTGCGGCGGTGGAGGGAATTTATAAAATCAGGACAAAGAAGCTGATTTATTTGTTGGTGCAGCATCTAGTTCACTGCAAAATGATGAATAAAGGCTACCGTGGCGGCTCCTATGTCGGTGCCTTTGATTTCATTCATAAAAACGAAATTATCTTGGAAGTTGCATATCCATATACAACAAAAGATGGAAAATGCGCCCTCAATGTAAAATTAATTCTAATTTCAAAAATGCATGATTGTTTTTGTTAAATATATATTCCTCTAAAAATCATGACATACTTGGATCATTGATTCAATAGAAAAATAGTCTATTGGTGTTTATTGGTGGTTATAAAAAGGTTTCAAAAAATAAGGATTCTCTACTTAAGGCGGTAGCAAATTAGCCTATAACTGTAGCTATTGACTCGCATGGATCCGATTTCGAGGACTACTACGAAGCATCTCGAACAATCTCATTGTTCACTTTTATTGTTTGATTAAAATTTTCTCACCAGAACTTCTTTAAAATTATTTTTTTTTGTTTCTTTCTCAGAGAGTGTTCGTCCAAAACAGCGGCACGAATTTGGATCATGAAATGACGGTCGTGGGATACTGACAAACATTCGATGACATCAAATATTTGATTTTGAGGAACTCGTGGGGGCCGATGTGGGGGGAGGGAGGGTACATGAGAATGCTCCGTGACGCCTTTAATTTAGGAGGATTGTGCGGAATAACAACGGATGCGTACTACCTCATTATATATTAAAATGAGAAATCTAATGTCTTTCAGCCAGCCAGAACTATCGGGTAAAGGTTAAAAAATGTATATTATGTCCATTTTTTCAATGATTATTAGAAAAAATTGATATTAAAAATTGATTAATTATGATTTAAATAGTTAAGTTTTTTTATTTCAAATAACTTACTATTCATTATGTTTCTATTGCTTATGCACTCGATTTACCAATTAAAGATTCTCAATAAGATTGCACTGTTAGCATTTATCTTCCACTATGTACAACAAGCTGATCGTATGAGCATCCATTTAAAACTGAACCCCAACCACCATAAATACCCCATCAAAATTGCCTATTTCATGTACCCACAACCACCACAAGGGCCAAATGCAATTTAACACCTAAGTCACAAGTAATGTGTCTAGTTAGGTGTCAATATATGTACATCAAGAGTACCATCGCCGCTTGCTAGGTTCCACTAATTAATGATTCTCAGTAAGCTACATGATTCCTACTTCCTGTGTCCAACATGGTGTCTTGGCCGGCCATCGCGGGCTGGGTCCCGACGATGGCCGACCCCTTCACCGCTCACATGATTCACGATCATACAGTGGGAATCTGAGCGAAAATATGACTATATTTTCGAATTTCAAATACGATCGTATTTTTGCCATATGTATGGTTGGAATTTCACCCGCACCATACGTTATACCCACCAGATTTTACGACTTGTACGAAGAGAAAAGTTGAGTGCTTGGGGTTTGTGGCGAGAGCCCAAGGAGAGCATTAGGGTTAAATGTATATATGTATTTAAATTTATTTTAATATATTAACGTGTAATATAATTAAATAGAAAGCTAAAAGTTATACAGTTGATTATATTAAACGTTAAAACTTCAATTTTTATACACTATTGTAAACATTAAAAACTTAAAATCAATTTTTTTAATTTAATTAAAGGCTAAATAATTATTAAATTTAAATATATATATATATATATATATATATATATATATATATATATATATATTAAAAGAACAGCGCTGCAGTGCCGCCTAACTGCCATAGGTTCCCCACACATGCGACCGGTAAGTTGTGCGGTGGCAGCAAAAAAATTGGTGCATGTGCTATCCCGCCAAATAGGCAACCCTATTCCGTAAATTTAATTTTTAATTTTATTTAAAATATGTATTGTCTCGCATTTCTTCGCCACACCGATAGTACTTTTCTTTGTCGCCGCTCCTCTCCCTCACCTACTCCGAGCACACACCAGCGAATCGAATACAGTCTTCTGCGACATTCTTCCGACGACAAGCTTTCCCATATCGTTGATGGTGAGCAGGTAACCGAGTGCACAAGCTTTCAATAGCGGTATTCCGACGAATCAAATACAGTCTTCAATGACATTCCCGCGACAAGATTTCTCCAGCGAATTGAATACTGCAGCATTCCAGTGGCAACCTTTCCCGTATCCTTGCTAGTGGGACATTCGTCGAGTCCACGTATGACCGAATCTGCTGCGTGGACATACGCCGGCATGGATGCAAACCACGGATCACATACCAAGAACTCGGCCACTAACTCCAGATCAATAAACAGGCACTGACTTCAGAAGGAACCCGACACCTCTTACATGCCCTTTTGTTGATGCTCGACCTGCTGCACGAATCCCTTCTACTGATCGTTTCTTTATAACTTTTTTTATTTAACATCATGTTGACAACCCAGGCCTTCTACTCCGCCCTACACCGACAATGCCAACGACTGCAATGCCTACGCCGGCAATGCCTACATGGCTACGCCAGCAATGCCTCCGTGGCTCCGCCGGCAATGCTATTCATAGCCACCACACCCTCTGCGCCGCCGGCTTTGGCATTCACCACCATCACATCCTCCCCACAACCGTCTCTGGCATTCACTCCCACCACGCCCTCTATGGCTCTGCTCACGATGGCCACCCCTCCTTCGATTATGAGAGTCTCGATATCAACAGTCTGTCTCTTTCTGTTGACTGGCGCAAGAAAGGTGTCGTTAACTGTATCAAAAATCAAGGCAAATGCAGTATGCTATCACTTATATTTTCTTCTCTAATCTTTTTTTGAAAATTTTAACAATTGCGCATTTTCTATACATGCATATCGAGGGAGTTACTGGGCATTCTCAGCAGTGGCGGCGGTGGAGGGAATTTATAAATCAGGACAAAAAAGTTGATTTATTTGTCGGTGTAGCATCTAGTTCACCGCGACAAGATGAAAAAGGTTGTCATGGCTCCTATGTCGATGTCTTTGATTTTGTTCAGAAAAACGGATTTACCTTTGAAGCCGCATATCCATATATGACAAAAGATGGAAAATGCACCGTCAAGATAAAATTAATTCTAATTTCAAAAGATGCATGATTGTTTTCATCAAATATATTTTTTTAAAAATCATGACGTACTTGGATCGTTGGTTCAATAGGAAAATAGTTCATTGGTGTTTATTGATGGTTATAAAAAGGTTCCATAAAATAAGGATTCTCTACTTAGGGCGGTAGCAAATCAGCCTATGTCTGTCGCAAATGACTCGTATGGTTCCGATTTCGATGACTATTATGGAGTATCTCAAACAATCTCATTGTTCAATTTATTGGTTGATTAAGATTTCCTCGCCAGAACTCATTTAAAATTATCTTTTTTTTTGTTTCTTTCTCAGGGAGTATTCGTCCAAAATAGTGGCACGAATTTGGACCATGGAATGACGGTGGTGAGATACAGACAAACATTGGATGACATCAAATATTAAATTTTGAGGAACTCATGGGGGCTGATGTGGTGGGAGGGCGGGTACATGAGAATGCTCCATGACGCCTCCAATCTAGGAGAATTGTGCGGAATAGCAACGAATGCGTACTATCTCATTATATATTAAAATGACTTAGATCTATTCTCCTTCGGCGAGCCAGATCTATCGGGCAAAGGTGAAAAATGTACATTATGTCCATTTTTCAATGATTATTAAAACAATAAATTTTAAATATTGATTAATTATGATTTAAATAGTTATGTATTTTTTTATTTCAAATTACTTACTATACATTAAATTCTTTTTGCTTATGTACTCGATCCAACAATTAATGATTCTGAATAAGCTTGCACTGTTATCATTGATCTTCCACTACGTACAATAAGTTGATCGTACGAGCATCCACTTCAAACTGATTCCACAACCACCATGACTACCCCATCAAAAGTGCCTATTTCATGTAGCCACAACCACCACCACTGCCACATGCAATTGAACACCTAAGCCACTGGCCATGTGTTTAGCTAAGTGTCTATGTATGTACATCAAGTGTATCTTCATCGCTAGCTAGATTCCACCAATTAATGATTCTCAGTAAGTTGTTGATGTCGAATCCTCAAGGTTTAAGGTTGTTGAAGTATTAGACCGGGCGGCCTTGCGGTCTTGTCCAGCGGTTTGTTGACCGAGCGGTCTGGCGGTCTCCTCAGAAGCCTGGAGACCGGGCGGTCTATCGATCTCCTGTTGCGGACTGTTCTATCCTGATGGAGTTGCCGAGCGGTTAACTCATTTGTCTAACCGCGCGGCCTATGCAGTCTCCTTTATTTCTAGCCGCCCAGTACTGTAAATATTTAGTTCCACATTGTTTATTTGTACTCGCCCATATCCCCTCCATTCTATAAAAGGGAGGTCATACCTTTGTAAATGATACCTTTTTTGGATAATAAAATTTCAATTATTCAAAACTCAATCCGTTTTCTCTTGCTAGTTCGCTACTTTTAACATGGTATCAGAGGCTTCGATCTACTCCTCCTGATTCTGTGTCTTCCTGTCCGTGCGGCTTGTCGTAACGGTTTGCACCCTGTCCGCGTGGCCTCTTCCTCTCCTTGTTGCTGCCCTCTGTGTGCACGACTTTTTTCTCTTCTAAGTCGCCGCCTCTTATCGCAGCGCCCTGCTTCTATTCGCGCGGCCTGTCCTCTAGCCGTTCGACTTCTTCCCCTTCTTCTCGCAGCGCCCTGTTTTCCTCCTGCTTGTGTGCGCTCTCTGCTTCTCGCGGATTGTTTTCTGCCTTACGCGACCTTTCGTCGCGGCTTGTCTTCTCCTCTGTCCGCTGCCCTGTTCGCGCGGCTTGCGGCTTATTCTAGTCGCTGCTTCTTGCTTCCTCTTCTCTTCTGTTCGCTCGGATTTTTTAGTACGCGCGACCTCTTTCTCGCTGTGCCTTTGTTTGCTTTCTGGCCGCTTGTGTTCGCGCGGCTTCTTTCTTTTCAACCGCTACGGTTTCTTGCTGTGTTCGATGACTACTTCCGGTCTCACCACCCCCGTTATCTCCACCACTCCTGCAGCTCCTTCTCCTCCTCCTCCTCCTTCGGGCAACCTTGGCACCCTTTCTAAGCTGGTTGTCTCCAACTATCCCGATTGGAGCGTTTCTTTCACCTTCCTTCTTCGCTCTCAGCGCAAGCGTCATCACCTCATCGATGACCCTCCTCCTTGTACTGCTCCTGAGTTTGATGACTGGGATGCGAGTGATGCTCTTGTTCGAACTTGGCTGGCCAACAACCTCTCTGATGAGTGCCTTCCCGTCATTCGTCATGATAAGACGGTCAAGGCCGCCTGGCTTCACCTTGCTGCTCTCTATTCCAAGGGGGGCCAGACGTCCCGCATTTATACTCTCTATGCGGACCTCTTCGCTCGGCCTTCTATGTCTCCTGCTGCAGCTTATCAACAGGTTCAGGCTCTTGGTGCTGAAATCCTCTAGAATCACCCATTCTCAGCGGACTTGGCCGACCAACACAAACACTTCCAGGAACTCCTGGTTGTTTGTTATCTTCTCCGTCTTCCCGATTCCTATGATATGATCCGCCAACAGATCCTGGGTGAGGCGGAATCTCCTACCTTGGATGCCACCGCAGCTCGCATTGCCGCTGTTACTTCGCTGCTTCAGCGGCCTCTGTTGGCCTCCCCACCTTACCAGGACTCCTTTGCTCATCAAGCTCAGAGGGGGGGCCCTAGTGGTCGTGGTTATTCCGGCGGCCGGGGGTTGTCCCGGTTCCTCTGCTCTCACTGTGGTCGCACCGGCCATTCTGTTGACCGCTGCTGGCAGAAATGGCCTCATATTCGCCCTTCCGGTGATGCTCCTTCTTTGGCCTCTGCCTCTTCTCGGCTGTCTTCTTCTGTAGACACGATGCCAGGTAGTGCCCACGTCGTTACCCAAGGTAAATGGCTGATTGACTCTGGTGCTACGAATCATATGACGGGCAACCCTCATTGCTTCTCCCGTCTTGAGACACATGACCGCTTACCCCCGGTTCGTGTGGCGGATGGTTCACCGTCCCTGGTTCATGGGACGGGCAAGGTTCAACTCACCCCATCACTTTGCTTGGAGGACACTCTCTATGTCCCCAAGTTCCCGTGCAATTTATTATCTGTTACTACTTTATGCCGCCAACTTCAGTGTTCTGTCTTGTTCACTCCAACTACTTGTTCTTTTTAGGACCCGAGTACCCAGCGGACGATTGCTACTGGGACTGAGAGTGGCGGCCTCTACTTCCTCGACGATGTTTCCGCTCTATCCGCCTACTCCTCCTCCACTGATCTCCTTCAGTGGCATATTTGCCTTGGACATCCTCCTCCTCAGATTCTTCGCCAGCTTCTGCCTCACTTACCTCCTACCAGTTCTCCGCTCAACTGTGATGCGTGTCAACTTGGCAAACATAATCGCTCCTCCTTCCCTCCGAAGCAAGGCCGTGCCTCCTCTCGCCCGTTTGATCTTATTCATTCTGATGTATGGGGTCCGGCCCCTACCCTCACTATTGGTCGGGGTAGTTCCTATTTTATCACTTTTATAGATGATTTTTCACGATGTACTTGGATTTATCTATTAAAAGATCACTCTGAACTCTTTTCTGTGTGGAAATCATTTTATTTTATGATTCAGACTCAGTTTGACCTGTCTATTAAAGTTTTACGTTCTGATAATGCCAAAAAATATCTTAATCATGAGTTCTCCTCTTTTTTTCACCAACATGGTCTTCTTCATCAAACTACTTGTGTTTACACCTCCCAGCAAAATGGGGTGGCGGAGCACAAAAACCATCACCTCCTTGATGTTGCTCGTACTCCCATGACGCAGATGCACGTACCTCGCTCCTACTGGGGCTACGCTGTCCTCCTCGCCTGCTACCTCATCAATCGCCTTCCCTCCACAGTTCTCCACGGCCAGACCCCCTTCTCCATTCTCTACTCCCACAAGGAACCTTTTCCTCTCCATCTCCATGTCTTTGGTTGTACGGCCTTTGTTCACTCTCCCTCTGCTACCCGCGACAAGCTTTCCCCCTGTTCCACCAAGTGTGTGTTTCTGGGGTACTCTACCACTCAGAAAGGCTATTGTTGTTTTGACCCCCTTCTCCGCAAGAAATTTGTCTCCGCGGATGTGACCTTTTTTGAGAATGCTTCTTACTTCTCTCCTACCTCCTCTCTTCCTTCTGATCTCTCCGTTCCCTCCACGCCTCTCGACGTCCCCCCACCTCCGCCTCCTCCTCCCCTGTCTCCTTCCCTGTCCGTCTCCCCACCCACCCCTCCTCCCTCTTCTCCGCCGCCGTCTCTCTCTAGTCCCGGGACAGCCTTCTCCGCCACGGACGCTCCGGTCGCTGACGCCCCCGTCGACCTGGACCTTCCCATTGCTCTTCGCAAAGGGGTGCGGGCGTGTACTCAACACCCACTTGCGACAGTTGTTTCCTATGTTCGGCTTTCTCCTTCTCGCAGGTGTTTTGCCTTGCCTATCTCCGCTACTTCTACTCCCCGCACCTACCAGGAGGCTCTTACTATCCCTCATTGGAAGTCTGCCATGGATGACGAGATGACTACTCTTACTGAACGAGGTACCTGGACCCTTGTTCCTCCTCCGAAGGGCACGGATGTGGTTGGCTGTCGCTGAGTCTTCATTGTGAAGTTTCGACCCGACGGCACTGTGGATCGCTACAAGGCTCGGCTGGTGGCCAAAGGCTTCACTCAGACTTATGACATTGATTACTTTGACACTTTTTCTCCGGTTGCTCGCCTCAGCACCATCCGGGTTCTTCTCTCTGTGGCTATTAACCGGGATTGGGCTATTTCCCAGCTTGATGTAAAGAATGCTTTTCTCTATGGAGATCTTCAGGAGGATGTTTATATGGAGCAACCTTCTGGGTATGTTGCGCAGGGGGAGACACGCGTATGCCATTTGAATAAGGCCATTTATGGCCTAAAGCAGAGCCCTCGGGCGTGGTTCGACAAATTTAGTGGTATTGTGGGTACCATCGGCTTTATAAGGAGTTCGGCCGATCACTCCTTATTCATTCGCAAAACGGCCTCGGGACTGGTGGTTTTAGCAGTATATGTGGATGATATTTTTCTTACTTGCGATGATCGAGATGGGGTGGACTTGACGAAGAAGCACCTTCGTCAACACTTGGTCACGAAGGATATGGGCTCCCCGAAATACTTCTTGGGGATAGAAATCTCTCGGAAACCTGACTCGTTGGTGCTCTCCCAACAGAAGTATGCCCTTGATCTTCTACAAGAAGCCGGATTGACAGGTGCCAAACTGGCTCGGTTTCCTATGGCTATTGGAGAAGACAAAACGTGGACGGATGATTCGCCTCTTCTATCTGATGTCACCAGGTACAGACGTTTGGTTTGCAAACTCATCTACCTCACAGTGACTAGACCCGACATCGCCTATGCTGTAGGCAAGGTCAGTCAGTTTATGCAAGCTCCCAGGGAGTGCCACCTTCAGTCTGCCCTGAAGATTTTAGAGTATATCAAAGCAGCTCCAGGCAAAGGGCTTATCTTTCAGAAGAATGGTCATCTGAGGGTTGAGGCCTACTCAGATTCTAGTTACGCGGATGACAAAGGCGATCGTAAATCCACATCAGGTTTTTGTATCTTTGTTGGAGGAAATCTGGTGAGTTGGAAGAGCAAGAAACAGTCCGTTGTCTTCAGATCCAGTGCAGAAGCCGAATACCGGAGTATGGCGTCAACCACGTGTGAGTTAAAGTGGTTGCGGGCTCTCATGCTTGACCTAGGGGAGGTCTATGACTATCCGCTTCCTATGTTCTGTGATAACAAGGCCGCCATATACATATCCAGAAATCCAGTCTTCCATGAGAGAACAAAGCATATAGAGGTTGACTGCCACTTCATTCGGGAAGAGATTTTGAAGAAACAGATCTGTACACCGTTTGTCACCTCTGACAAAGAATTGGCAGATATCTTCACAAAGCCGGTCTCTACTTCCTTCTTCCACGTTTGTGACAAGCTGGGCATGATTGATATATATGCTCCAGCTTGAGGGAGAGTGTTGAAGTATTAGACCGGGCGGCCTTGCGGTCTTGTCCAGCGGTTTGTTGACCGAGCGGTCTGGCGGTCTCCTCAAAAGCCTGGAGACCGGGCGGTCTATCGATCTCCTGTTGCGGACTGTTCTATCCTGATGGAGTTGCCGAGCGGTTAACTCATTTGTCTAACCGCGCGGCCTATGCGGTCTCCTTTATTTCTAGCCGCCCAGTACTGTAAATATTTAGTCCCACATTGTTTATTTGTACTCTCCCATATCCCCTCCATTCTATAAAAGGGAGGTCATACCTTTGTAAATGATACCTTTTTTGGATAATAAAATTTCAATTATTCAAAACTCAATCCGTTTTCTCTTGCTAGTTCGCTACTTTTAACAAAGGTGTTAAATCTTCTTCATCAGAAAATAGAAGGAAAGCAAAATTGGGCTACATATTTTTCCTTGCACTCTTTGGGAATTTTATAATCATCAATAACAGGCCATAAATTAGGTCGTATATGTACTAGGAAATAAATGCATAACTAAGGATGAATGATTTTTATTACATTTCAATCTATTTCAAAAAATATTAAATAATGTAGATTCCTGACATAAATGATAATATTTCTAGAAACACATGAACATTGATGGTTCAACACTTTGCTACCTAATTTCACTCCTTTGGTTTTACTTATTAGAAATAATTCCTGGCTAAATAAAATTGGTTGAATGGTTAGATCATCCTGACCACACAAATCATATTCACCCGAATCACAAATAACTGTTCTACAAATCATATTCACCTGATATTCAATTGATCTTCCGAGCAACATCAGTGGTACAATCTGGGCAAGACATTTCAGTTGTCACTGATAATGGAAAATCGTTCGTATGCACCCTTCGCTTCGACACAATGGTGAGCTTCCAATCCCATTCAACCTCCTTGTACGCAAAATGCATGCTTCAATTTAACATGCAAGCTTATTATTACAGTAACACTATTTTTATCAAAATGACAAGACTCCATGTTCATGTTTACTTTCTGAAGATCAAGGTCCAATGCATTGTCTCTAAAACTATGAATTCATTCAAGAATTACTTGTCCTGTCCTGCAAAAAAGACGGATGCTTCCAACAAATGTAATTTTCTAATGTTCTGTTGAATTTAATATAGTTAGGTTAACCTGGAAAAATAGTTAATCTCCCTGCAAGAAACGCATCATATATATATATATATGAATACAAACGTGTGTATGTACACATGTGTTTGTGCGTAATAATACGTAAACACATATATATGGCTGTCAACGGCTCAAGAGCTAAAGGATTCTGGAGCCTAGGCCCATACGCGGGACCGATGAGGAGAAGGCACAAACACATCCCATTTTTAGTAAGGCTATATTTGGTTCGGCGGTGGCAATTGCAGTCGGCGGGTCGAAAATAGACTTTGGAACCAGAGGGGGAGAGACAGGGGTCAAAACGGAGCGGATCGGGACCGTTTCCTCCTTGTTGTCGGTGCAAACTGAGCAATCGCCACCGACGCCCATTTGTTTACCTGCCATCTGACGTCATTTGCTCCAAATGGAGGCGGCAAAATGCCGAACCAAACGAAGCCTAATTCTTATCATGCATGATCAGTTCATCTTGTTGATCAGATTCTTTGTACGCACAACTCATCAGTCATTCATTACTATCATCTATATATTTGATAAAATGAGATCAATACGATCACTTGCGTCGTCTCAAAGCATCAACGCTTGATTATGTTTCTCAAACTCTAAATAGTTCAAAGTTATTGTGCCTTATTTTAAGCGGTGTTGTTAACGGACACTACTTATCATTTCATTTGGCGCCACTTTATAGCTTCCATACTATGGGCTCTCTTTAATTATCATGCTAACTATTTTGTGGCCGTGGCAGATGGAATTGGCTTATTTCGATCATGGCGGCATTCTTCCTTATTCCATAAGGAACATGATTAATTTGCCATAAAAGCGACTTTTAATCTCTCAAACTCCACCTGCAGCTAGCTTCAGCGAAAACTGAGGTATTCTAAGAGGAAATAAGGCTTCAATTTATTATATCAATGCCACTGGATGTCATAATTCACAGCACCTGATTGCTTTTTCCTGTCAGATTCAGAATTAATTCTTTTCGAAATATAATTGTCTAGTTTTTCCCCCACGCTCTGCTCTTCTCATTGATGGGGCTGATATCGAGTCGAGTTCGAACCATTTTGACTCCTCTCGAAATCTAAATTTTCGACTCGAACTCGGCTCGAAATCGAAATTGATTTCGAGTCCAGTCGTCTCGACTCGAAATTGCTCGATTCCGAGTCGGCTCGAAATTGAATCGAGTCGGCTCGAAATAGAATCGAGTCGTCTCAAAATCGAATCGAGTCGGCTCGAAATCGAATCAAGTAGGCTCGAAATTTAGCAATTTTTCATTTTATTCCTATTTTGCTTTAAATAAAATTGGGCAATCTATAAATTTAGCAAATGAAACACTTAAAGCATTCCTTCGTTTTATTTAGGTTTAAATTTTATTATTTTTAATCTTAAAATAAAAATATATTAATAAATATGTAATTTTTTTAATTAATTCGAGTTGATTCGAATCATATTTCGAGCGATACAGACCTGGCTCGAAATCAGCTCGAAATCAGATTCGAGTCATATTGAATCGACTCAAATTTAGTCAAATCAATTTAACCGGTTCCGATTCGGCTGAATTTTCGAACGATTTTCGAGCGATTTTCGAGTTTCGAATAATATACTCAGCCCTACCTGGAACTACTTTTGGTTTGCTTTCAATCGTACATTCTACAAGTAGTGCTAGCAATATATCAAGCCGTTGAACCGAATTAATTTCAGCCTATAGATCGTGCAATCAATTTTATTTTGGCTAATTAAATATATATATATATGTATATATATATATATATATATATATATATATATATATATATATATATATATATATATATATATATATATATATATATCTTTATCATATAAACCAATATACCTATCTTCAATCACAGCAACGAATGAATCTGTACCGTCCGATATCCAAAAAATGATTTTTGGCCATTGGATCTCAGCAAGGCCTGCAAATATCCAAATCCCCCCCCAAACACTGTTCATTCCCGAAATTTCCCCGATGCCCAGCTTCCCCTCCCGCCCCCTCACGGGCTCACCCCCGCCGCCGGCGGCGGAGCCGCCGGCGGCCTGCCCGGCGCCCACCGGCGGGTGCGCCGGCCTCCGGCGAACCAGCCGGGGGTTGTCCGGCGGCGAGCGGGCAGGGCCACCGCCGGCGGTGGCCCTGCCCGCTCGCCGCCGGACAACCCCCGGCGGGTTCGCCGGAGGCCGGCGCACCCGCCGGTGGGCGCCGGGCAGGCCGCCGGCGGCCGAGAAGATCGGCCTGCGTGAGTAGGCCGATGCGGGGGAGGGGGGATTTTTATTTATTTATTTTTAATTATATAATTTAAATATTAAATTTATTTATAATTTATAAAATTTATAAAATTATTAAATTCGTATTAAATTTTCTATTAAATTTTCTATTAAAATATAAATTAATTTTCGCCCGCCGGGGGCGGGCGAAAGCCGCCGTGGGGCGGGCGAAGCCCGCCGGGGGGAGGGTGAAGCCCGCTTGATTGCGGGCGAAGCCCGCTTGATTGCGGGCGAAGCCCGCAGCGACGCATCTTCTATTAAAATATAAATTAATTTTCGCCCGCCGGGGGCTGGCGAAAGCCGCCGTGGGGCGGGCGAAGCCCGCCGGGGGGCGGGCGAAGCCCGCTTGATTGCGGGCGAAGCCCGCAGCGACGCATCGAGAACGGGCGGAGCCCGTTCGAAGATGCTAGTATATATATATATATATATATATATATATATATATATATATATATATATATATATATATATATATATATATATATATTAGATTGATACTTCACATATACTTGAATATTTTCTAAAATGTCTTTCGAGTAATATTATTTGAATTTTAGCTAGAGATGGAGAGGGAGAAAGCAGAGTAGAAAGAGAAACTGGCGAGTTGATTCAGATTCCGGTGAATTATATAGTCAAACGGTACACAGCGAGCCGCCGTAATGAGATTCCCAACTGTGTCCTCAAAGTTCTGCTGTGATTTTTCTTGCTAGTGATATTAAACTTCATAGCTTTACTTCTGACCTAAATGATCGCTCTGCTATTGCTGTGACTGCAATCAAGAAAAAAAAACACTAGTTTTGAACATTAAAAAGTGAATAAAAGATCCTTGGGTGAGGTTTGACTTTCACGAACTATGATTCATAACCACCGCATTCACTGCCGCCACCACGGAGACACATGGCTTTGTTTGGCACGATGGTGACGGTCACGAACGCGGTGGTCGTGAGCCGCGGATTGTGAATGGAGTGGTCATAAACCGCGGTTTGTGAATGAAGTTTTGTTTGGATGATTTATATTTTTTGAGTTTATGAACCTCGGTTTGTGAAGTGAATTTTGTTTCGTAATACATGAATGCGATGACCGTCATGAACTTTCTCAAATCTAACATTTTTAAAAACATATACACAACACTTCATATAGATAAATGAAGAAATTTAAATAAAATAAATACATTTTTATTTGAAAAGGATCAATTTAGCAAACTCAAATACCCAACGACTGTATTAATAATTTGGTGACTGATTTTATGCGGACTGAATATTGTTTACATAACTATAGAATAATTACACATAATGTCGCACAGTTCAGTTAGTACCATTCCCGCCATGACTACCCGCCGCCCGCCCCAGAGAGTTGATCGTCTGCGTTAGCCGACATCGAGTTCACCGTCATCGATACCCATGCAAGCCTCCGCATTCTCTCCCTGCAGCAGCCATTACTCTGCTCCTCCAGGGTATAAAGCCTCTCAATTCTCCTTTACAAGCCATACAAAGCTCAATCTCTGCCACAACCTGCAAGAAAAGAGCATGAATGAATTGAGAAACAAGACTATGTACATTGGATGAATATGAGGGATGGTTATGCGCATGAATGAATTGAGGAATTTTGGCACCCGAAGGAGGAACATAACTATGCACATCAACTCCGTGTAAGGATAATAAAATACTCAATAAATAACATTGTTGAAGAAAAATGAAAATTAAATCCTATATGAGCAAAAGTGATCACGCGGGAGAGAACAATGCTCTCCTGGGTGTCAGGTTGCTGTGCCATAGGAAGGTTTGCTCTCCCTGATCATTTTTTATCAACCAGGCAAGAAAAAACTACTCAACCGGGAGAGAAATAGTGATCACCCAAGTGAGAACAATGTTCTCTAATAAATTACAACACCCCTCGCACGGGTGAGCAAAAATACTCGCCCGGGGATCAATTATGCTTGCCGGGAGAGCGAAAATGATCACCCATTCGTATCCAAATTCTGAGTCTAGGTGATCAATTATGCAATATCCAACATGGACATGAAAAATAAATAAAGCATTTTTTAGATATCACCTAGCATCTATATGAGAATTACCTGCTATGAAATCCTTTCAAAAATATTAGGGCTTACAATAGTGTTTGTTGGGCCTACAACAAAAAGAAAAGAAAATAGCCCAGGAAGAAACACACAATTTGGCCTGAACCAGTTGACTGCATGACTTCTTTATTAATATCATAGACACAACATAAGGAGACAAATTACGATCAAGATATATACTACAATTGAAGAAGGAATTAATATTTCCTTAAATTAGGGATGAAGAACATACAAGCCCATGCCATGGTAATGTTTGTTGAAATTTGTGAAGTGGAAGTGGGTGACGGGACAGGCCGCGCGGACTGGGGCAGACAGCTTTGGCGGACTGGACGGACAGGGCGGACTGCGGTTTGCGGCCTGGTGTAAAGTCTGGTGGAAGCCGGCTGTGTTGAGCGGGTTGTTGCATGGAGTCCGCGGTTTGGTGCGGCCTGGTATCTGCGGATAGAGAGGCTTGCGGACTGGTGCATTGCTCAGTGGCCGCGGGTGCAAGCTTGTGCTGTTGGCGGGTTGGTTCGCGTTCGCGGGAAGCCTTGCGGACTGGCGTGTCCGCGGTTTTGGCTGTTGCGGACTGAGCCTAGAGCTTGGCTGAGGCCTTGTCAAGTTCTGGTGTTACAGCAGGTCTTGCTGTGGAGACCAGTTGGCGGACTGGTGTTTGGAGTCCGGCTTGGAGCTACTGCGGACAAAAGCGAGGTGCTCGCGGACTGATGGCGATCTGTGCTGGAGTGTTTGGCGGACGAGAACTTGCGTCCGCCATGCTCGCATTATTCCTTGATGGTTTTGGACTTGGTCACACCTTGTGCCAAGTTCATGGTGTCCGCCGTGTCCGCCGAGTCCGCTGTGACCGGGCGGACTGTTGCTAGCTGCCTTTGGTCGTGGACTTGTGGCGGTTTGAGGTGTGGGTCTTGCGGACTGCCTCGGGTTGGTGCGGACAGCCATTGAAGGGGGTTGCTGTCGTGCAGTGGTTGGTGCTTTGCGGGCTGGTGCCTTGTCCGCCTAGCACAGGCGGACTGGAGAGGGTTCGTCAACGGTTGCCTTGCTCCTAGCGGGTTTCCTTGGTGACCGGCTAAGTCCTCGCAGACTGAGCGGACGGTGGTTTGTATTCGCGCGGACTGGGGCGGTGTCGCTATCTCTTGGGCGGTGACCACACTCCTCACCTGGCCTATAAATAGGACCCCCCTGGCACATCTACAGTAACCTGTGTAACGTGAGTGAACAGTAAATTGGGTTGGGCGAGTGCTGCGGTCTGTGTTTTCCAGTCCGCGCGGATTGTTTCAGGCTGACGGTTTGCTGTGTGCAGGTCGCGCGGATAACTTCAAGGAGCCAGGAGCTTGGCTTTGACTTCGGTCAGTGCTTGGAAGTGTGCGGTCTCTGCGGACTCAGCAGGAGGTCGCTCTGCGGCTTGTCAGTTCTGTTTCAACTTTCCCAGCATCAATAACCTGTCCGCCGGCTTCAGGCGGGTAGAGGAGTTCCTCGGTTCAGGTTCAGCAGGAGGCGAATAACGGTGTGTCCGCGCGGCCTTGCGGTCTCGGCGGACTCCGTGGTATTCGGCGGATTGCAGCATAGCTTGGGCGAGCTCAGCGGTCTCGGCGGTCTCGGCGGACTGGAGTGCTGTCCGCCCGGCTTGTTTTTTGGTTCTTTCTGTTTTCAGCTGTAATACTAGCGAAATCATGTCTCGCTATGTATGCCTCGGATTGTAAAGAAGTGAATGCTTAATAAGACCTTCTTGTGCTTTCATTGTGTTGTTGGGTGAAACCTCTAGTCCTTGGGTTTTCCGCAGGTTCAGCGTGCGAACTGGATAGTTCCGAAGATATTAATTTGGTGTTTGGGCTATCTTGCTGACCACGTTGAGAAAATTTAACATGGTATCAGATGGAGGTTCCTGAGGTTTCGGTGGTTCAGTTGCGTGAGCGGAAGTCAACCAGTGTTGTTACTCAGTGATTGAGTGGTGCTCAACTTGTGTTGTTGCTCGGAAGCTGCTGAAGGGTACCAACAGGTGGTTGCAATGGAAGGAGGCTTAGCAAGAGGTCTGGGCATTGAACTCTTAACGCCGACTAACTATAAGAAGTGGAAGTCGTGCATGAAGAGTTATCTTCTTGGCGAGGAGCTGTGGGAAGTCGTCGGTGGTGACGACAGACAGGAAGTTACTGCTGCGTTTGGTACTGCTGAGCAGGTGAGGCTCTGGAGAAGAACGAATGCTAAGGCAGAGTTCATTCTGAAGAGAGCTGTGTCTCCGGAGCTGTTTGATCACATCATTGGATGTGAGTCGGCTGCTGATATTTGGACAACCATTGATGAGTTGTTCAATAGGAAGAATGTGGCGCGGCTGCAGTTCCTGGAGAATGAGTTGGCCAGGGCAACTCAGGGAGACCTTTCCATCTCCAAATATTTCTTAAAGATGAAGAGCTTGTGTGCTGAGCTGTCGGCACTGGATCCTGATGAGCCTATCTCTGAGGCAAAGATGAAGAGGCACATTATCCGCGGCTTGCGGAAGGAGTATGTGGCCTTTGTCACATCTGTTCAGGGGTGGGCTACTCAGCCATCTCTGCTGGAGCTGGAGAATCTGCTTGCCTCGCAGGAGAGCTTAGCAAGGCAGATGGCTGGAGTGAACCTGAATCAGGAAGGCAGCGAGGCTCTCTTCTCAGGCAAGAAGAAGGGATGGGAAGGGAAGAAGAAGAAGAAGAAGGTGCTGGCCGCTGTTGAGAAGGAGACTTCAACTTCGTATCCGCCGGAGAGGAGCAATGCTCCTAAGGACTGGAAGAAGAATCTGAAGTGCTACCGGTGTCATCAGCGAGGGCACTTCAAGCGGGACTGCAAGGTCAAACTGCAGCCTGGGCATGCTGCGGAAAAGGAGGAAGGCTGCTCGAGAAGTGAAGAAGCAGAATGGGGAGGAGCTTTCATGACGGGCACTTGTGTTCGGGCCTTATCTGCTGAGGACTTCAACAGCGAGTGGATCGTCGACTCCGGGTGTGGTCATCACCTCACCGGAGACAAGTCGAAGTTCACCTCCATGCAGGCTTACTCAGGTAATGAAGCTATAATCACTGCTGATAATACTGTTTATGCAGTAGAGAAGGAGGGGGTCGTGTCTTTGGGTAGTGATCAGGGGCCACTCACGTTAAGGAGTGTGTATCACGTGCCGGGCATGAAGAAGAACCTCTTCTCGGTGACCAACGCGGTGGACGCTGGGTTTCACGTTCTGTTTGGGCCAACAGACGTGAGGTTCCTTCGCAACGTATCAGCGGTGAAGGCTGATGTTGCTCATGTTGGGAGGAGGGTGAAGAACTTGTTTGTTCTTTCCACCAGTGCCTATGTTGATAGGATGAGGGCCAATGATAGTGCTGCTATCTGGCATGAAAGGCTGGGGCATGTTGGCATGGACAAGCTGAAGGCGATGGCTAGTAGAAGTCTGGTGAGGGGGTTGCCGATGTTGTCCTCCTTTGGTGATGGGCATGTTTGTGCGGGCTGTCAATATGGTAAGGCACATCGCCTTCCATTTGATAAATCACAAACAAGGAGCAAGAAACCATTGGAGTGTGTTCATGGCGACCTGATGGGACCGACTGTTACTGCCAGCCTTGGTGGAAGCAAATACATGCTTGTCTTGGTTGATGACTACTCAAGGTATACTTGGGTGTACTTCTTAAAGGAGAAGTCGGAAGCCTTCCATTTGTTCGTGGAGTTCAAGGAGTTGGTAGAAGGCCGGCTTGGCTTGCGGATTAAGAAGTTTAGAACTGATAACGGGGGTGAATTTGTTTCCTCCGAGTTTTCTAACTTCTGCAGGAAGCACGGGATCCAATGGGAGCTTACTTGTTCTCACACTCCACAACAAAATGGGGTAGCGGAGCGGAAGATCCGTCATTTGACGGAAACCTGCAAATGCTGGCTGCATGCAAAAGATATCCCAAGGTCCTTTTGGGCGGAGGGAATGTCTTGTGCTGCTTATGTCATCAACCGGATGCCACTCAGCCCTATCAACATGAAGACTCCTGTTGAGCTGTTGCTGAAGGAGAAGCCGAGTGTTGGACACCTTCGGGTGTTCGGCTCAACTTGCTATGTGCATGTCCCGGATGCTACACGGACAAAGCTGGATGCGAAGGCAAGGAAACTTGTCTTTGTTGGCTACGATGAGCGGAAGAAGGGATAGAAATGCATGGACCCTGTGACGAAGAAGTTCGTGGTGTCAAGAGACGTTGTCTTTGACGAGCTGACGTCATATGGAGGTGGCTCGGTGGAGCTAACCGGAAGTAGCAAGGTTGATGAAGCACCGGTGGTGGCGGCTGAAGGCTTGGAAGAGGAGCTTGCTGTTTCACCAGCAGCTCCTGTTGCTTCGAACTCCGAGGCTGAGCCTTCTGGCTCAGGAAGCAGGGGGAGCACTGCTCAATGCTTGCCCCAGGTAGGAGTGGAGCCTGAAGAAGCAACGGAAGCCGTGAGCAAGGAGCCGTGTCTTCGGAGATCGAAGAGGGTGATTAAGCCACCGGCTCGGTACTGTGAAGGGAATGCAGTGAGCTTTGTCTCCTGCTTCTTTGCAGGTCCTCTGGATGAGCGAGAGCCTGCAAACTTCAACGAGGCCACTGGAGTGAAGGAGTGGGATGGTGCCATGAAAGAAGAGATTGATGCTCTGAAGAAGAATGAGACCTGGGATCTTGTGCCCAAGGTTGATGGCATTACTCTGGTTACTTGCAAGTGGGTGTATAAGTTGAAGAAGAAGGCTGATGGGAGCATTGATCGGTTCAAGGCTCGCCTGGTCGCTAGAGGATTCTCACAGCAGTATGGAGAAGACTATGAGGAGACATTCAGTCCAGTTGCGAAGATGACATCTGTAAGAGTGGTGATCGCCTTGGCTGCTAGCAAGGGATGGAGGTTGTGGCAACTCGATGTGAAGAATGCCTTTCTTTACGGAGAGATTGACAAGGACATCTTCATGGATCAGCCGCTTGGTTTTGTCTCTGAGAAGCATCCGGACTATGTCTGCAAACTCAGGAAGGCTCTCTACGGGTTGAAGCAAGCTCCAAGAGCGTGGTATGGGAAGATTGCAGAGTACCTGCAATTCTGTGGATACTTTGCTTCTAACTCGGATTCTAGCTTGTTCGTCAAGAAGAAGGGAGAGCTAAGGGTCTTGGTCCTACTGTATGTGGATGACATGATCATCACAGGGAATTCGGAGGAGGAAGTAGCAAGGCTCAGGGCTGAGCTTGCTATACGCTTCGAGATGAAGGACTTGGGAGAGTTGCAGCACTTTCTCAGTCTGGAAGTGGAGAGGAAGGAGTGCGGGATTCTCATTAGCCAGAAGGGATATGCTGATCGTATTGTGAAGCGATTTGGCATGGGCGAAGGGAAGAAGTGCTCTACTCCACTGGAACCTGGGCTGAAGCTTCGACGAGATGAGGGAAGGGTGCTTAATGATCCCTTGGTGTTCAGGGCTCTTGTTGGGAGCTTGATCTATCTGACGATTACAAGGCCGGATATAGCTTACGCTGTTGGCCGAGTAAGTCGGTATATGGCTGAACCAAGGAAATCTCATCTGTTGGCGGCAAAAGGAATTCTGAAGTATGTCAAGGTGACTTCTGAGATGGGACTCCTCTATGAAAGGGATGCAGAGTTTGCATTGCTCGGGTACACGGATGCTGACTATGGCGGTGATTCGGATGATCGGAGGTCTACTTCAGGTTATGTGTTCACTTGCGGTTCAGCTAGCATCTCGTGGTGTAGCAAGAAGCAGGACTCGGTGTCGGTTTCAACCATGGAGGCGGAGTATAAGGCTTCGGCCTTGGCTGCTCGGGAAGCCGTTTGGTTGAGGAGACTTATAGAGGATGTCCATGAAGAAGTGCAAGGGCCTACTTTACTCCGGGGTGACAATGAGAGTGCTCTCAAACTGGTTAACAATCCAGTGTGTCACGCCAGGACCAAGCATATAGAGATTGATCACCATTTCATCAGGGAGAAGGTGTTGGAAGGATCTCTGCTGGTCGGGCATGTTCGGAGTGAAGATAATCTTGCTGACATCTTCACGAAGCCGCTGTCGAAGGGGCCCTTTGAACGTTTGCGCAGCTTGCTGGGCTTGGTCACCACTTCTCACTTCAAGGGGGAGTGTTGAAATTTGTGAAGTGGAAGTGGGTGACGGGACAGACCACGCGGACTGGGGCGGACAGCTTTGGCGGACTGGGCGGACTGGGCGGACTGCGGTTTGCGGCCTGGTGTAAAGTCTGGTGGAAGCCGGCTGTGTTGAGCGGGTTGTTGCATGGAGTCCGCGGTTTGGTGCGGCCTGGTATCTGCGGATAGAGAGGCTTGCGGACTGGTGCATTGCTCAGTGGCCGCGGGTGCAAGCTTGTGCTGTTGGCGGGTTGGTTCGCGTTCGCGGGAAGCCTTGCGGACTGGCGTGTCCGCGGTTTTGGCTGTTGCGGACTGAGCCTAGAGCTTGGCTGAGGCCTTGTCAAGTTCTGGTGTTACAGCAGGTCTTGCTGTGGAGACCAGTTGGCGGACTGGTGTTTGGAGTCCGGCTTGGAGCTACTGCGGACAAAAGCGAGGTGCTCGCGGACTGATGGCGATCTGTGCTGGAGTGTTTGGCGGACGAGAACTTGCGTCCGCCATGCTCGCATTATTCCTTGATGGTTTTGGACTTGGTCACACCTTGTGCCAAGTTCATGGTGTCCGCCGTGTCCGCCGAGTCCGCTGTGACCGGGCGGACTGTTGCTAGCTGCCTTTGGTCGTGGACTTGTGGCGGATTGAGGTGTGGGTCTTGCGGACTGCCTCGGGTTGGTGCGGACAGCCATTGAAGGGGGTTGCTGTCGTGCAGTGGTTGGTGCTTTGCGGGCTGGTGCCTTGTCCGCCTAGCACAGGCGGACTGGAGAGGGTTCGTCAACGGTTGCCTTGCTCCTGGCGGGTTTCCTTGGTGACCGGCTAAGTCCTCGCGGACTGAGCGGACGGTGGTTTGTATTCGCGCGGACTGGGGCGGTGTCGCTATCTCTTGGGCGGTGACCACACTCCTCACCTGGCCTATAAATAGGACCCCCCTGGCACATCTACAGTAACCTGTGTAACGTGAGTGAACAGTAAATTGGGTTGGGCGAGTGCTGCGGTCTGTGTTTTCCAGTCCGCGCGGATTGTTTCAGGCTGACGGTTTGCTGTGTGCAGGTCGCGCGGATAACTTCAAGGAGCCAGGAGCTTGGCTTTGACTTCGGTCAGTGCTTGGAAGTGTGCGGTCTCTGCGGACTCAGCAGGAGGTCGCTCTGCGGCTTGTCAGTTCTGTTTCAACTTTCCCAGCATCAATAACCTGTCCGCCGGCTTCAGGCGGGTAGGGGAGTTCCTCGGTTCAGGTTCAGCAGGAGGCGAATAACGGTGTGTCCGCGCGGCCTTGCGGTCTCGGCGGACTCCGTGGTATTCGACGGATTGCAGCATAGCTTGGGCGAGCTCAGCGGTCTCGGCGGTCTCGGCGGACTGGAGTGCTGTCCGCCCGGCTTGTTTTTTGGTTCTTTCTGTTTTCAGCTGTAATACTAGCGAAATCATGTCTCGCTATGTATGCCTCGGATTGTAAAGAAGTGAATGCTTAATAAGACCTTCTTGTGCTTCCATTGTGTTGTTGGGTGAAACCTCTAGTCCTTGGGTTTTCCGCAGGTTCAGCGTGCGAACTGGATAGTTCCAAAGATATTAATTTGGTGTTTGGGCTATCTTGCTGACCACGTTGAGAAAATTTAACAGTGTTTCCTATTATAACAAGTCATGGGTTCAAAATGTTATGGATATGATATAAATATGTTATTCGTGCTAGCAAAATCTTCACTTAAATAGATTTTGAATGCTACAACATAAAAAATAGGAAGCTTCAAAATGTGAATGAAGCCTCAAAATAAACTGCAATTGTGTTGCAGTTCTATTGTTGCAACACTTCTACAGATTTTTAACTATAGTCGTGCTGCAGTTCAAAATGCTGCCTTTCTAAACTATTAAACAAACAATTTTTTTTTGTATTTCTTTGTAGGCTAAAACAAGAAATCATGCAGCCAACAGTTCTTCAAGAATTATTTATTAAGATCATACACACAAGATGAGGAAGACAGATTTTTGATAGAGTATTGAAGATATTATATGTTAGGGACTGTAAATATGACTAAACCAGTGAAACATCATCGTTCAACAAGACCAAGGCTCGAGAAAGATGATGCATATTTGATTTATCTAAAGCCATATACTCTACATGCCATTTGGTTTATCAAAAACCCTATTCTCGGATGTTGTGACCTTCTAGTCATGTCAATGTTGGGAATTGTGCCCTATAATGTTTCTCAGAATTTGAAGAGACATCTCCATTCATGCTAAGGAACATGATGTATTTGATGTGTAACATAGTTCATGTATGCAGGAAGTCCATGATTGGACTGGTGAAGAAAAATGAGTTTGGCCGTAAACTCAAATTTTGTCGAGCTCAGCTCGCTGGTCGTCGAGCTCAGCTCAACATTCCGTTGGATAAGCACAAGAGTTCAGGTTTCAAATTTCATCGAGCTCAGCATGAAGTTCGTCGAGCTCAGCTTACAAATTGTCGAACTCAGCTCAACACTTGTTAAGCTAAAGCCAAAAAAATCAACTAAGGCAAAAATCGTTGAGACCGCTGATAAGATTAAAGTTCGTCGAGCTCAGCCCACAGATCATCGAATGCAGCTAAAACTAGAAAATAGATCTAAGGCAAAAGTGTTGAGACCGCTGAGAAGAAGGCGTTGAGACTGCTCAGATAGCTGAGACAGCTGAGAAGATATCGTTAAGACCGCTGAGACAACTGAGACAGCTGAGAAGATAGCGTTGAGACCGCTGAGACAACAGAGACAAAATTGGTTGGATTTGTCTAAGTCTAGAAACGTTGAGTGAAGCAGATTCACTCAACACTTCTAATAAAGCAGGAAGCGCTGAGACAGTTAAGAGGTAAATAGCTGAGACAAAACTAGCTGGATTTTTTCTAAGTCTAGAAGCGTTGAGTGAAGCAGTGAAAGAAATTGTACCTAATAACCTAGAGGGGGGGGGGGGTGAATAGGTGACCTTATCTTTTTAAACTTTTAGGCAGAATTAATCACAGAATTCAGAACTTTAACACATCACACACAGAATCAATCACATACACAGAGTACACACAGTTTTAAAGTGGTTCTCCAAGGTCTGGGTACATCCACTTTCCCCCTTCGCCTATCTAGCAGTGTACTAGATTCGGCCCAACTTCTCCACTATTCCTCAGATCCTCAGATCTTACACTCAGAACCCCAAATAGGTTCCTACAGCTAAGAGTGATCCCACTCCTACAACTCAGGATCAAAAGCCCTACCACTCAGTCTTCACAAAGATCTACACTCAGCCTTCAACAAGGCCTACACTCAACCTACAACAGGCCTACACTCAGAGAAATATATCTCCTACACTCAAGCACACAAGCCCTGCCACTCAGCCTTTATAATTTCAGGCTTACAACTCAGATCCCTTAGGATCCTACAAGAAATTAAGATTACAAAGTATATACCCACAACTCAAAATAAGAGAAAAGAGTTGACAGGTTTCTTGATGAGTTCTTGGAAGAACTTTACTGAGATCAACCTCCCTTGACTTCCTTCAAAGCTTCTTGAATTTAGAACACAGTAGGGTTGAGTCTCTAAGCAGCTGATCTTCAATCACTGCTAACTTAAGAATCTGATCTCAATCTGAAACTTTCTTCACAGCTTGGTTCAACAGCTGTCTTCTTGGAAGGAGCTCTCTCTCTCCAACTTCTTAGATCTTCACTTGAAGATCTTCTTCTAGTTGTATTGTTCTTCAATGTATTGCTTCCAACTCTTGTCATCTGTTGAAGGTATAAGCCTTTATATAGACTTTCTTCATGGTGACTGGCTGATCCGGTTCCTCACAACTTTTTGACATCTCTAACAGTTGCAGTAGACTGGCTGGAATGGCAGCTGTCAAGTCATCCAGTCACTTCTTGAATTTTCTATAACTGTCTGAAAGTGTCGAGACAGTCAGTCTTTAAGTGTCGACACGGATAGACTAAGTGACGATACAAGTAGACTAAGTGTCGACACTAGCCTTCATGGTGTCGACACAACTCCTTGTGTTGTAGAATCTGCTTCTCGACACTGCTTCTTCAACATGTGTCGACACTGATCCTGTGTGTCGACACAAGTCCTTCTTCTTTAATACTTAGTTGATTTCTTGTAAGTGTCGACACAACTCCTTTGTGTCGACACAACTTCTTGTGTTGATACTTGCTAAGTGTCGACACATTTTCTTGGCATCGACACATGCCTTCTGTGTTAATACTTTTGCTGATTATCGACACTTTTCCTTGTGTCGACACATTCTTCTTGTGTTGAGACTTTGGCTGAGTGTCGACACATCTCCTTTGTGTCGACACTTGTACTTAGACTCTGTTGAAATTTGCTGAGTGTCGACACAGCCTCCTAGTGTCGACACTTTCTTCATGTGTTGAGACTTTTGCTGTGTGTCGACACATTCTTCATTATGTCGACACTTGTACTTAAACTCTGTTGAAGTTTGCTGAGTGTCGACACAGCCTCCTAGTATCGACACTTGTACTTGAACTTTGTTGAAATTTGCTGAGTGTCGACACAGCCTCCAAGTGTCGACACTTTTGATGTTGACAAAGTTCCTCTGGGTGTCGACACTCCTTCTAAGTGTCGACACTGCTACTCTGGACATTTCTTCATTGTGTGTCGACACAGCCTGTATGTGTCGACACTTTCCTTCTGGTGTCGACTCTGCATTCCTGGTGTCGACACAATTACTCCAAGTGTCGACACTGCTTCTCTGGGTGTCGACACAAGTCTTCTTAAGTGTCGACACTTTTCTTCTGGGTGTCGACACATGGACTTAGAAACTTTTCAGCTTTCCCTACAAATACTTAACCTGCACAACTAAACTCAAAACACATCAAATACATTTTGATGTATATCATTGAGTAGGGTGAGGCTTCTTCAAATCAGGTACATGTATTCCAATGTACCCAACAATCTCCCCCTATTTGGAGAAGTCATAACCCTTAGTCAATGATATACACCATACATAACAAATTCACAGTATGATGTAAAAAAGGATTATATAACTGGGTAAGTACATAAACATGTATAAACAAAACATGTATACACAAATATCTCAGAATAGTAATGTAATAGATTTAACATATATCACATTGTTCTAACAACTTCAACATTTCATTATTCAAAAGTTTACAGAAAGTTGAATGCAACTGATTACATATAGTAAACTTAAGAAAAATTTCTATCCTAAGGCTGATCAGGCTCCTTGATAACTATGCCCGTTTCAGATTGTATCTTTGCTTGGACAGGAGCTTCAGTGTATTCAGCAACAGAAGGCTTCTTTCCTTTAAGATCCTTTTTTTCAATTTTTCAGCTTTGATCTTTTGCCTTTCAAAGTAATGATAAGGCTTTGGAAAGTACTTGCTAGGCTCCTGTGTAGTAGGAGGTAGCTTTCCCATCTTAGCTTTTCTTCTATATTGCACAATTGCCTCTTGCCTGTTCTCATGCTTCCTCCACTCCAGTTCAGAATACCACTTGTTTTTATCCTGGATATTGTCCTTGGCAGCCTTCCATGCAGTCAAGATGATATTCCTGGAAGTGGGGCTCCACTGTTCAAAATCAGGCCTAAGTTCAGCTTGCTCTCTGAATCTCTTCTTAGATAATTGAGTCTCTTGTTCTTTTAGCAAAGCTTCTTGTTCTTTCAGTATTGCCTCTGGCACAGGCTGAACTACTTTCTCTATGATGACATTATGCTTTCCTTCAGGAGGGCTATACATTGATTGTATATCTTGATGTATCATATCAAAGTCTGGTGGAGGGTATATTACTTGAGCCACTTCAGCTTGCTCCCCTCCAAGATATGCAGGATTTATTCCAGACTCTGCCACATTATCATCATCACATAATGGAGGATATCCAATGGTGGCTCTGATGGAATTTGAAATCCATTTTGCATGATCAGAGCTGGCTTTGACTAACACCCTCTCCCCCTTTATGACTTCTCTTTCAATGTGATCCCTAAGATCATCTTTCTGAAACCTTATCAGTGCATTCAGATAGTTGACTCCATCCTTATAGAAAGGTTTCAACCTTTGGAGCTTTTCAGTTATTAGCTTCTGGGAATTTTGAAGTGCAGAAGTAACAGCAGTGATACTTTCTTGTAATGCTTTATCAAATTCTGCCTTGGCTGTAGTCATGGCTGCATTCTGACCAGTAGCTATATTCTTCATTTCTGTTACTATTGCATTATGTGAAGCAGTGAGATTATCATTCATTCTTAGCTGGTTCTCTAGGACATAGCCTTGCTTCACTATAATATCATGTACTTGTGTTTTGATCTTCTCCTGATGAGTGGCCAGATAGACTACTGCATTCCCTCCTTTATGGAAGCAGTCAGTCATTTCTTTATTGTTTAGATTCATTTCAAATCTGATTGACTTGATGTCTTGGGCCAGATCAAATTGCAGTGACTTATGGCCTTCATCTATATACTTTTCTATAGCTTGCCTTTGCTCATCCATCTTTATTTGTATGGCCACCATCAGTGAACTGTAGTCAGTATATGGGGCAGGTTGTGGTGTAATTATTTGCAGTGCCTTTTTATATGTCTGGCTCCTCCTCTTGAAAACTTGAAATTTCCTCTTCTTGGCTCTTGCAGCCTCTTCATCTTCTGAAGCAGATGTGCTAGCAATATCAACCCTGTCCTTAGGACTTGAAGGTAAATTCTTGTCAGTCCTAGGAACCTGCTTAGCATCCTTTGGCACTTCAGGTTCTTTGCTTGCAGTTTCTTCTATAATCTCCACATGCTCCCCTAAATAATTACTTTCTCCCCCTCAGCAACAGCACTTTCTTTCTCAAAGTCAGTTTGGAGAAGGTCAGGGAACAGTTCTTCTAAAGTAAATTCCTGTTGAGGATGGGGTGGAGAATCTCTTATATTATCAATCACTTGATCAGCGACAGATGTGTCTTCCATGACAACATCTTGAGGTTGACTAAGTATCTGTGTTTGCTGATTAACATGAGGTAATGAATCAGACAAAACATCATCCTCAATAGGGAAGTCTAATTGATTAATTTCAGTTATTACCTCAAGTATGGTTTGTGTAGCTTGTTCACTCTCTAGTGGAGTTGGCTCATCCACCAGTAGAGGCTCCCCCTGGATTGAATCCTGGTGAATTGGGCTTGCTGAGGGTAGCTCCCCATACCTCTCTGCATCTTCTTGTCTTGCTGGAGATTGTCCAGCATTTCCAGTTTCTTCTTCATCAGGAGTGAACACAACTTGCTCTTCAGAATTGCTTGAGGATTCTTGAGCCACAGGGGCTGTCTTCTTCTTCTTTTTCTAGGGTGTGTCCTTTACTAGAGATGGCAGTTCTTTAGTCAGTACTCTATCCCACCTAGAGAAGATTCTCAAATCCATTCTCCTCATGTCGTTAATCTTAGATCCAGCTGCTTGACTCATTATCTCAGGTATACTGCCAGCTAGGTAAATACTTAGTATTCTACCCAGATTTGGCTTCTTCATACTTTCTTTAATCTTATCAAACATAACTGTAGCCCAATCAGTATTTAGTTTGAATATAATTCTTGTCATTAGACTGAACATATAAGTAGATATTCTATCATGTCCTCCAGGTTTGCTCAGGATAACCTTGCCAACAATTTCAGATAAAAATTTTCCTTGCATGTTCATTCCCTTTCTATTGAACACAGATCCTATTTTCATTTTGGAGTCCAGTTCACACCATGTTAATGCTTCTCTAGTCTTAGAAGCAGAAACATCTTCTTCTTCCTTAGTCCTTGGTAGTTGTAGTACCTTTCTCAGACTCTTAGGAGATACCTTCACCTTTGCCCCATGAACTCTTGACTTAATCTTAAGTCCTGATTCGTCTAGTGTTGCTGCATTCAGAAACTCCAAGACCTCCTTCTTCCAGATCTTGATCGGCTCTGAAACAAGAAATTCTAACCCAGTCTCAGCTATTAGGGTTATCACGTCTTTGATATCGGGTTCCGCGTCATCAAATGTGTATCGTACGAGTTCATATCCTTCATTCACATTCTCTTCTAGTTTGGGCGCCATTAGGGTTTGAAGAAATTTGAACTTAGAGAAGAGAGGTGTCGACACACAAGTTTGGTCTCGAAACTTTGGAGCGTGTCGACAAATAATGGCGAAAACCTATTTATACCTTTCTAGAATCGAAGATGAAAGGGTGCGTCAAAATACTTAAATTGTGTCGACACTGTTGAAAAGTGTCGACACAGACTTATAATGTCTCGACAACTATGTGTCGACACAAGTATAGTCGACAGAATATATGTGTCGACACTTGGTTATGTGTCGACACCACTTAGCTCGACACTTAGTCGAGACTTTATTAGCCTAATTTTGTATAAATCTTAAGTGTCGACACCACCTTGGATGTGTCGACACCTACACTGCATGTGTCGACACTAATTCTCTGAAGTGTCGACACCGACTTCCTAGATGTGTCAACACCTTTTCTCTGAAGTGTCGATACCACTTCTATGTGTCGACACAGACAACTCTGTGTGTCGACACCTTTTTACTTAGCCATTTTTGTAAACTATTCTAAGTTTATCATCCCTAATTCAATTTTGAACCTATTGAATTTGGTTTCATCTAAGGGCTGAGTATACATGTCAGCTAGCTGATTATCTGTATTAACATACTCTAGTGAAATATCTCCTTTTTCCACATGTTCTCTTAGAAAATGATATTTTATTTCTATGTGCTTAGTCCTACTATGGGAGACAGGATTATTAGCAATAGAAATGACACTAGTAGAATCACAAAATAGAGGTGTTCTACTTACTTGAATACCATAATCTTCTAGCTGATGTTGTATCCATAGAAGTTGAGCACAACAACTTCCTGCAGCCACATACTCTGATTCTGCTGTGGAGATAGCCACACTTGTTTATTTCTTGCTACTCCATGATATCAGTCTTCCACCTAGGAATTGACAGGTACCTGTTGTAATTTTCCTATCTTCCTTGCAGCCTGCAAAATCTGGATTTGAATAACCTGTCAGTTTAAAGTCTCCATTCCTAGGGTACCAAAGGCCTAGATAAGGAGTGCCCTTAAGATATCTCAGAATTCTTTTGACTGCTGTCAAATGAGATTCTTTATGGCAAGCTTGATACCTAGCACAGACACATGTAGCATACATGATATCTGGTCTACTAGCAGTCAAATATAGTAGGGAGCCAACTATCCCTCTATACAAAGTCTCATCTACAGGTTTCCCTGCATCATCTTTACTAAGAGACATACTTGACCCCATAGGAGTTTTCATGGTACTGGATGATTCCATAACATACTTCCTTATCAATTCTAGGGTGAACTTAGACTGGCATATGGATAAACCATCCTCAGTCTGTCTAACTTGAAGACCCAAGAAGAACTTAAGTTCCCCCATACTGCTCATTTCAAATTGTCCTTGCATTAGTTTTGCAAACTTTCTGCAAAGACTATTTTCTATAGACCAAAATATGATGTCATCTACATATATTTGGACTAGAATGATCTTGCCTCTGGATTCCCTAAGGAATAGAGTCTTGTCTATTTCCCCCGTGTGAATTTATTCTCAATGAGGAAACTAGACAAGGTTTCATACCAAGCCCTAGGGGCTTGTTTTAACCCATACAATGCCTTTCTAAGTCTATAAACATAATTAGGTTTAGTTGAATCAACAAAACCTGATGGATGTTCCACATAGACTTCTTCCTTCAGATTTCCATTCAGAAAGGCTGACTTAACATCCATTTGGTATACTTTAAACCCTTGATAGGTTGCATAGGCCAAGAACATCCTTATTGCCTCCAGTCTGGCTACTGGAGCAAAGTTCTGATCAAAGTCAATACCTTCTTCCTGCCTATAAACTTTTGCAACCAGTCTAGCTTTTTTCTTCATAATAACTCCATGTTCATCCATCTTGTTCCTAAAGATCCACTTAGTTCCTATAATGTTGCGGTCCTTCGGTTTAGAAACAAGCTCCCAGACATTGCATCTTTTGAACTGGTTCAGCTCCTCTTGCATAGCCTCAATCCAATAAGGGTCTAGGATGGCTTCTCTAAATTTCTTTGGCTCTACTTGGGATAGAAAACTGGAGTAGAGTACTGAACTTAGATTTCTGCTCCTTGTTTGTACCCCTTGTCTGAGATCACCAATAATTTGATTTGCTGGATGATCTTTTAGATGTCTATTAGCTAGAGGCAGCCTATCTTCTGGTTGTGCACCTACAGCTTCTTCATTCAGCAGCTCCTCTTAATCTTCTTCATCAACTGGAGTATCTTGTACTACCCCTGTACAGCAGCCACTATCATCCACATGCTGACTTGCAGTAGAACCTTCTTTAATAGTGAGCTTGTCCATCTTCTCAGTCACACCTGTAGAGATGCAAACACTTCTAGACAATTCATTGTTATTGAGTCTATCTTCATCAAACACTACATGTACTGACTCTTCTACAACTTGAGTAGTCAAGTTGTAGACCCTATAAGCCTTACTGTTGTTGCTGTACCCAACAAAGATACCCTCTTGGGATTTGGCAGCAAACTTGGTTAAGTAAGACTTACCATTGTTAAGTATATAACATTTACAACCAAAGATCCTGAAATAGGATAGATTTGGTTTTCTGCCTTTCACAATATCATAGGGGGTCTTATTGTGACTCTTGGTGATAGTAGCCCTATTAATTACATAGCATGCAGTGTTTACTGCCTCAGCCCAGAAATATTCTGGGAGAGTTGTGTCACTTAATAGGGTTCTACCACCCTCAATCAAGGTTCTATTTTTCCTTTCAGCAATGCCATTTTGCCGAGGTGTTCTTGGTGAAGAAAATTCTTGAAAAATTCCAAATTCTTCACACAGTTTTGTCATACTGTCAGACTAAAATTCAGTACCATGGCCACTTCTGATTTTGACCACTGTATTGTCCAATTCATTCTGAATTTGTTTAACAAAGTTGTATAAGATACTTGGAGTTTCAGATTTTTGTCTAAGGAAGAACACTCAGGAAAACCTTGAGTAGTCATCTACAACCACAAATGTGTAGACCTTCCTACCTAAGCTGTGAACTGGCATAGGACCAAAGAGATCCATATGCAAGAGGTATAAGCACCTCATAGCATCTTTGTTCTCAATGCTATTAAAGGTGGATCTAGTCTGCTTGCCCTTTTGACAAGCTGAGCATATCCCATCTTTAATACACTTAACCTGAGGACCATTTCTCACTAACTCTTTGCTAAAGAGTTGGCCAATTGTCTTATAGTTAAGATGGGCTAGCCTCTTGTGCCATTTGACACAATGAGAGACTTTCTCATCAGCTACAAGACACACAGGATAAACATTATTCTCACACATAATGTCCGGACAATAGACATTTCTCTTCTTATAACCAGTTAGAATGATCTCTTGATCATTTGACCTCCTGATATGACAACCATCTTTGACAAATGAGATGTCATATCCTAAATCACTCAGTTGACTTATACTAAAGAGGTTGTGTTTTAAACCTTTAACATAAGCCACTTGAGTAATTGTAATAAGGTTGCTTGAAATGTTACCAAAGCCTTTGATGATTCCTTTTTCAGAACCACCAAAGGTGACTTTAGGACCATCCTTGATTGGTGTATAGTCCTTTAGCAATCCCCTAGTTCCAGTCATGTGCCTGGAACATTCACTGTCCCAGTACCATATTAGGGCATGGTCACTTGGACTCACCTGCAAAACAGATTAGTTAACCTTAGAACCCAAAGAATTCTTGGGTCCTTGGTGCTGGTTAGTTTGCCTCTTAACAAAACTACATGTAGCTTTTCTAGCAGGCAGATTGCTACTCACCTTAGCACTTGAATTGTGCCAACAGTCTATGGCAAAGTGGCCTATCTTGCCACAACACCAGCACTCAAATCTGTTGTACCTTTGCTTATGTACAACCCTGGCTGTTTTATCTACAGTAGGTTTCTTGTTGAGTACTGGGGCTTTGCCCTTAGACTTGGATTGTACAGTCCTGGCAGGTTTAGTAAACCCCAATCCAGTTCTACCCTTTTGAGAAATGAACAAAACTATCAAAGGTAGAACAGACTTTGGTTTAGAAAACCTTGCTACTATATCTCTCTCTTTATGAAGACTAATCTCCAGATTTCTGATTTGATCATTTTTAAATGTTATAGTCCCCATCTGAATAACAGTTATGTGCTTCAGTCTGGCTATTTCATTTAATCTCTGACCAAGAAACTTATAAAAATCTGTTGTAGCCACTTTGAGATTAGCAATCTCCTTAGCCTGACTCTTGGTCAAGGATTTACTTTTCTTCAAAGCTTGCAACACTACCCTATATTCATCAATCAACTGATGAATGTCTCCTTCAGATTCAGATCCACTAACATCACTTGATGCCGATGTATCTGAATCTGACTCAGTACTAGAAATTGAACTAGCAGAATAATTTTGTACCTGACTTGGTCCAGGCTAATCCTGGATTTTGTCTCCTTCTGATAAGGCCATCAGTCCCTAGCACTGATTGTCCTCTTGCTCATATATTGAGTTCATTAATTGGATGAACTCATCATCTTCTTCTTCAGCAAACAGTCCAATGTAAGCTTCAGCTTCTGAATCAGTTTCTGAAGAAGACATATCTGACAGACTTTTGTCCTTCTTAGCAACAAAGGACCTTTCCTTTTTTCCCTTGATCTGAGTTTTCTTCTTATCAGTTGACTCTTTCCTCTTCTCTGGACAGTCAGCAATAACATGTCCCTGTTTGTTACAACAATAACATACTATCTTTGAAGATGTTGTTTTACTTGTCTTGGGCTTTCTCCTGTCATACTTTGATGACTTCTGTGAAGTGGATGACTTAGACCTCCACTGTTTCTTCTTAAGAAACTTCTGAAAATGTCTAGTGAAAGCTACGAATTCCTCATCACTCTAACTGCTTTCAGAATTCCTGCTTTTTGATTCATCTGACCCAGTCTCAGTAACTTTTGGAGGTGGAGATGGAGACTTACTTTTATATTTCCTAGTGGCTTCTGTCTTGAAAACCACAGCTCTTTCTTTATGCTCAACTCTGGTAATCTTCTCCTCCTCTTTCCTTACCATTAATTGCATCACATATGATAACAGTTTTCCAAACAATGTTGGAGGAGGAATGTCTGCTAATTTGGCCATTTCCCTTATGGCATAAATCTTAGTATCCCAGTCTTTAGTTAGGGATCTCAAGAACTTATCATTCAGCTCATAATTGCTGAATTCTCTTCTATAGAACATTAGCTCATTAACTATCCTATAGAATTTCTTGTAGCACTCAGTTATGTTATCACACCTTCCTTGTCTGAAGCTCTCATATTCTTGGTTTAATAAAGACTTTTTGTCCTGTCTAGCTTCTTCAGAGCCCTCCATGTACACTATCAGTGTGTCCCACATTTCCTTTGATGTTTTACAGTGAATCAAATTCTGGAATGTGGCATCATCTATTGCACTCACAATAATATTCTGGGCCCTCTTGTCCATAGTGGCCAGAATAATCTCATCCTTGGTCATTTCAGAATAGTCTTTTGGAGTTCTCTGATTTGCATCTAACACAGATACCTTCATTGGCACATATGGCCCTTCTTTGACTGTGATATAGATTCTGGGGTCAGAGGCTTCCATAAATAGTCTAACCCTTTCTTTCCAGATGCCAAAAATCTCCTTTCTACAGATTGGCAACTTCATGGATCCTAGTTCTTTGTGATTCTCTATTGAACCCATTTTCTTGATTTTCTTGATTATGTTGAGACTGCCTACAGGATCTTTTACTCAGACTGTTATGTCCTTTTTGAGTAACCTGGCTTTGATACCACTTGAAAGAAATTGTACCTAATCACCTAGAGGGGGGGGGGGATAAATAGGTGACCTTATCTTTTTAAACTTTTATGCAGAAGTAATCACAGAATTCAGAACTTTAACACATCATACACAGAATCAATCACATACACAGAGTACACACAGTTTTATAGTGGTTCCCCAAGGTCTGGGTACATCCACTTTCCCCCTTCGCCTATCTAGTAGTGTACTAGATTCGGCCCAACTTCTCCACTATTCCTCAGATTCTCAGATCTTACACTCAGAACCCCAAATAAGTTCCTACAGCTCAGAGTGATCCCACTCCTACAACTCAGGCTCAAAAGCGCTACCACTCAGTCTTCACAAAGACCTACACTCAGCCTTCAACAAGGCCTACACTCAGCCTACAACAGGCCTACACTCAGAGAAATATATCTCCTACACTTAGGCACACAAGCCCTACCACTCAGCCTTTATAATTTCAGGGTTACAACTCAGATCCCTTAGGATCCTACAAGAAATTAAGATTACAAAGTATATACCCACAACTCAGAATAAGAGAGAAGAGTTGACAGGTTTCTTGATGAGTTCTTGGAAGAACTTTGCTAAGATCAACCTCCCTTGGCTTCCTTCAAAGCTTCTTGAATTTAGAACACAGTAGGGTTGAGTCTCTAAGCAGCTGATCTTCAATCACTGCTAACTTAAGAATCTGATCTCAATCTGAAACTTTCTTCACAGCTTGGTTCAACAGCTGTCTTCTTGGAAGGAGCTCTCTCTCTCCAACTTCTTAGATCTTCACTTGAAGGTCTTCTTCTAGTTGTATTGTTCTTCAATGTATTGCTCCAACTCTTGTCATCTGTTGAAGTTATAAGCCTTTATATAGACTTTCTTCATGGTGACCAGCTGATCCGGTTCCTAACAACTTTCTGACATCTCTGACAGTTGCAGTAGACCGGCTGGAATGGCAGCTGTCAAGTCATCCAGTCACTTCTTGAATTTTCTGTAACTGTCTGAAAGTGTTGAGACAGTCAGTCTTTAAGTGTCGACACTGATAGACTAAGTGTCGACACAAGTAGACTAAGTGTCGACACTAGCCTTCATGGTGTCGACACAACTCCTTGTGTTGTAGAATCTGCTTCTCGACACTGCTTCTTCAACATGCGTCGACACTGATCTTGTGTGTCGACACAAGTCCTTCTTCTTTGATACTTAGTTGATTTCTTGTAAGTGTCGACACAACTCCTTTATATCGACACAACTTCTTGTGTTGATACTTGCTAAGTGTCGACACATCTTCTTGGTGTCGACACATGCCTTCTATGTTGATACTTTTGCTGAGTGTCAACACTTCTCCTTGTGTCGAAACATTCTTCTTGTGTTGAGACTTTGGCTGATTGTCGACATATCTCCTTTGTGTCGACACTTGTACTTAGACTCTGTTGAAATTTGCTGAGTGTCGACACAACCTCCTAGTGTCGACACTTTCTTCATGTGTTGAGACTTTTGCTGTGTGTCGACACATTCTTCATTATGTCGACACTTGTACTTAAACTCTGTTGAAGTTTGCTGAGTGTCGACACAGCCTCCTAGTGTCGACACTTGTACTTGAACTTTGTTGAAATTTGCTAAGTGTCGACACAGCCTCCAAGTGTTGACACTTTTGATGCCGACAAAGTTCCTCTAGGTGTCGACACTGCTTCTAAGTGTCGACACTGCTACTCTGGACATTTCTTCATTGTGTGTCGACACAGCCTGTATGTGTCGACACTTTCCTTCTGGTGTCGACTCTGCATTCCTGGTGTCGACACAATTACTCCAAGTGTCGACACTGCTTCTCTGGGTGTCGACACAAGTCTTCTTAAGTGTCGACACTTTTCTTCTGGGTGTCGACACATGGACTTAGAAACTTTTCAGCTTTCCCTGCAAATACTTAACCTGCACAACTAAACTCAAAACACATCAAATACATTTTGATGTATATCATTGAGTAGGGTGAGGCTTCTTCAAATCAGGTACATGTATTCCAATGTACCCAACAAGCAGGTTCACTCAACGTTTCTAATGAAGAAGGAAGCGTTGAGACAGCTAAAAGCAAGAACCGCTGAGATAGCTGTGAGATAGCTAATAATGAAAAACTGATGAGACTGCTGAGACAAAACCGCTAAGACAAAGCCAGGGAAATTCCTAAGTCCAGAAGTGCTGAGAGCCAAGGCTGATGGCGTTGAGTGTCTTAACATCACTCAACGCTTGATGGAATTCTGGAAAATTTTCTAAGTCCAGATGTTAATGATCACTGCTGACATCATCAAAATCAAAATTGCAGAAAACCGTTGGGGGAAAGCTGCTACAGTGCTGAAAGATGTTTTGTCCCTTTCTGATGGAGTTGGCGCTCACCAATCCTTGTTGGGCCCGCATTCTATTATGCCGTTGATTTAAATTAATGCATATAAAAAGGAAACTGAAAATGGATTAGGGTTAGCGAATACACAAGGATCAAGCACATAAAATATAGAAAGAGAAATAGAAAGAGGTGGCTGGACATCTTCATCCCATCAAGCTTGAAAGCTAAAGTCCAGCCAAGTTAGCCTGAAGGCAAAGAAAGATAGCTGAAGCACTTCGAAGTTCAACAAGTTTATTCTCATCAATACAGAGTAGCTGATTCATCTCTTCAGCAAGCTGGTAGTTGCTCATCTGTGTAGCAGAAAAGTGTGAGCTGTAGAAGATGACTGATTCCTTCTACATCAAGTGGGCTGGACTGATATTTGCTCAATCCAGCAAAGTTGACTCAGAGATAATTCTCTTAGTCAGTTGCTTTTATTTTTCTTAAACAATTTGTATTAACTTCCTGTAAGATTCAATAGATCTGAATCTGTGTGTAGGGCACTTTGTTCCTGTGATAGGTGACAAATTTGTCACTGAGGTAGGTGCCCTGTTGGGGCACTGAGGTACGATCCAAGTGAGGATCTGAGCTATAGGGCTTAAGTGCCTGAGGTAGGAGAATGTTGCTCTTTGAGGTAGGATCCAAGTGAGGATCTGAGCTGTAGGGATTAAGTACCCGAGGTTGGAGAGTGTTGCTCTCTAAGGTAGGATCCATGTGTGGATCTGAGGTAGGACTGTCCTCCCAGCCTGAGTGTAGGGCCTTGTGCCTGAGGTAGGTGACTGGAGAGTCACTGAGTTATAGGTGACAAGTGTGTCACTGAGTTGTAGGCCTTGGTGGAGGCTGAGCTGTAGGTACCTGATTGGGGTACTGAGTTGTAGGAGTGCTGCAACACTCTGAGAGTAGGGTTGTGTGCCTAAAGCTGTAGGATTGAAGAACCCAAGTTGTAAGCCTTCGAAATAAGGCTGAGGTAGGTGATCAGTGGATCACTGAGCTGTAGGAGTTTTGCAGAGCTCTGAGGTAGGAACCCTTGTGGTTCTGAGTTGGATTTTGTGGAGAATCTATGAGTAAGGCTGAGGGCCTGAGGTGTAAGCTCTAAGGAGCATAGTGGAGGAGTTTGTGCTGAATCCAACAAATAAGTTGGATAGGTGGGAGGGAAAGTGGATGTACCCAATTGGGGAACCACTATAAATCCTTGTGTTTGTTGTGTGCTTGTTTTCTGTTTTAATTACAGGTGCTAAGGACAGGCTCTAGATAGTATAGGTTGATTGAAAACAACAAACAAATTAAGAAAATATCAAAGACCTATTCACCCCCACTCTAGGTGATTAGCTAACATTGAGTTAAATAACTTTCAAGTGGTATCAGAGGGAGGTTCCTCGAAAAGGATTTAACAATCTGAGTATTCCTCCAAGGTTAGCTATAACATAAAATTATGGGGTCTGGAATGAACTATAAGGTGCTAGGGACCATGAAGTTGCCCATCTGCAGGAAGTAAGGATTTGGCCTTTGGAAGCAAAGGGCCAGACTATTCATGGAAGCATCTGACCCTAGGATCTATATAATAGTAGTGGAAGATCCTTTTATCCCCATAATGGCTTCCACCATAGATCCTACTGTGAGAGTGCCTAAGGCATATTCAGAAATGGATAGAGATGAAGTGATTCTGTCCACCACGGACAAAAGGGAACAAAATATTATAGCTAGTGTCATTGATGACTCAACCTTCCAAAATCTTGTACACTGCAAGACCTCCAAGGAAATGTGGGACACCCTTGTGGTCTACATGGAACCTTAAATAACGTAGATTCCTGACATAAATGATAATATGTCTAGAAACACATGAACATTGATGGTTCAACACTTTGCTACCTAATTTGACTCCTTTGGTTTTACTTATTAGAAATAATTCATGTCTAAATCAAATAGGCTGAATGGTTAGATCAACCTGACCACACAAATCATATTCACCCGAATCACAAATAATTGTTCTACAAATCATATTCACCCGATATTCAATTGATCTTCCGAGCAACATCAGTGATACAATCTGGGCAAGACATTTCAGTTGTCACTGATAATGGAAAATCGTTCGTATGCACCCTTCGCTTCGACACAGAGATGCGCTTCCATCCCACTCAACCTCCTTATACGCAAAATGCATGCTTCAATCTAACATGCAAGCTTATTATTACAGTAACACTATTTTTATCAAAATGACAAGACTCCATGTTCATTTTTACTTTCTGAAGACCAAGGTCCAATGCATTGTCAATAAAACTATGAATTCATTCAATAATTACTTGTCTAGTCCTGCAAAAAGAACGGATGCTCCCAACAATTGTAATTTTCTAATGTTCTGTTGAATTTGATATAGTTATGTTAACCTGGAAAAATAATTAATCTCCCTGCTAGAAACGCATCATAAATATATGAATACAAATGTGTGTATGTGCACATGTGTTTGTGCGTAAGAATACGTAAACACATATACATGGCTGTCAACGCCTCAAGAGCTAAAGGGTTCTGGAGCCTATGCCCATACGCGGGACCAATGAGGACAAGGCACAAACACATCCCATTTTTAGTAAGGCTATATTTGGTTCGGCGGTGGCAGTTGCAGTCGGCGGGTCGAAACAGGACTTTGGAATCAGGGGGGGAGAGACGGGGGTCGAAATAGAGCGGACCGGGACCGTTTCCTCCTTGATATGGGTGCAAACGGAGCAATCGCCACCGGCGCCCGTTTGTTTACCCGCCATCCGATGTCGTTTTCTACAAACGGATGCGGCAAAATGCCGAACCAAAGGGAGCCTAATTCTTATCAAGCATGATCAGTTCATCTTGTTGATCAGATTCTTTGTACACAGAAATCATCAGTTATTCATTACTATCATCTATATATTTGATGAAATTAGATCAATACGATCACTTGCGTCGTATCGAAGCATCAACTCTTGATTATGTTTCACAAATTCTAAATAGTTCAAAGTTATTGTGCCTTATTTTAAGTGGTGTTGTTAACGGACACAACTTATCGTTCCATTCGGCATCACTTTATAGCTTCCACACTATGGGCTATCTTTAATTGTCATGCTAACTATTTTGTGGCTGTGGCAGATGGAATTGGCTCATTTCGATCACGGCTCCATTCTTCCTTATTCCATTAGGAACTTGATTAATTTGCCATAAACGCACCTTTTAATCTCTCAAACTCCACCTGCAGCTAGCTTTGGCGAAAACTGAGCTATTCTAATAAGGCTTCAATTTATTATATCAGTGCCACTGGATGTCATAATTCATAGCACCAGATTGCTTCTTCCAGTCAGATTCAAAATTAATTCTTTTCGAAATATAATTGTCTAGCTTTTTCACCCACGCTCTGCTCTTCCCATTACCTTGAACTATTTTTTGGTTTGCTTTCAATCAAACATTTCATAAGTAGTGCTAGAATTATATCAAGCCGTAGATCCGAATTAATTTCAGCCTATAGATCGACAAATCAATTCTTTTTGGCTAATTAAATATGTAATTATATATATATTGGATTGATACTTCACATATACTTGAATATTTTCTAAAATGTCTTTCGAGTAATATTATTTGAATTTTAGCTAGAGATGGAGAGGGAGAAAGTAGGGTAGAAAGAGAAACTGGCGAGTTGATTCAGATTCCGGTGAATTATATAGTCAAACGGTACACAGTGAGCTGCCGTGATGCGATTCCCAGATGTGTGCTCAAAGTTCTGCAGTGATATTTCTTGCTAGCGATATTAACCTTCATAGCTTTACTTCTGACCTAAATGATCGCTCTGCTATTGCAGTGACTGCAATCAAGAAAAAAACACTAGTTTTCAACATTAAAAAGTGAATAAAAGGTACTTGGGTGAGGTTTGACATTCACGAACTATGATTCATAACCACCACATTCACTGCCGCCACCACAGAGACACATGGCTTTGTTTGGCACGATGTTGACGGTCACGAAAGCGGTGGTCATGAACCGCGGATTGTGAATGGAGTGTTCATGAACCGCGGTTTGTGAATGAAGTTTTTTTGGATGATTTATATTTTTTGAGTTTATGAACCTCGGTTTGTGAACTAAATTTTGTTTGGTAATACATGTTAAAATTCAACAAACCGCAGACGCCCCCTTGGATACCCTGCTGAAAACTCAACAACCCGAAGGAGACACGCCCACTTATAATGTTGAAAGTTTTCCCGGATCGTGGAGTTAGCAGCGATTCTCTCAACAAAGCAGTAACAACCAGCAACACATGCAGCACAAGCTTCTTTATTGATCAATAACAAACTTCTTTACAAGGCGAGACATACATGGCGAGACATGCTTCACCAAAACCCAATACCGGGAAAGCAGAGACAGTTACAAAGACAAGAACAGAAAACAAGCCGCGCGGACTCAATCAACAAGCCGCCGACCTACTGCTGTGGAGTCCGCTCAGTCCGCCAGGTCGCCAGACCGCAACCCAAGCCGCGCGGACTCACCCCTTATTCCAATGCTTAGTTCTTCACCGCCGGTCTGCACGCCGCCAGACCGCACAAGCTGCGTCACCGAATGGAACAGTCCGCCTGAAGCAGGCGACTTCCTGAACCCCGAACCAAGTTGCCAAAGAGAAGACCGCCTGGTCGCTATCCGCGACCTGCTGTTTACCGCCTGTTGCTTAACCGCAGAGTCCGCACTGCCCCTGACCGCAATCCGCGCCAAGTCCTAGCTTCCAGCGCTATCCGCACAACCTGCACAGCACAACCGGGTCAACTCTCTATCCGCGCGGACACAAAGTCCAGACCGCAGCAACTTACGCGAGCTCAAATACTGTTCACTTACTTCGATCTCGGTCTCTTAATCCTGATGTGACATGGGTCCTATTTATAGGCACGACGATGAGTATGGTCACCGCCCTTCCCGATAGGATCACCGCCACAACCCGCAGCAAGAACATAGTGTGTCCGCCAACCCACGAACACACAATCCAGTCCGCCGCTCCTGTGCAGATAGCCAGTCCGCCCCAGCTTCTCCAAGGCCGGACTCCAATATCCAGTCCGCCTTGCCACCAGAGACCAAGCCAGGACAACAGCCGGACTCCACAACAGCTGTGTCCGCCATTCTGCGGACAAGGCATCAGCCCGCAAAACCCGAGCCCGCATCCGCGCCATCAAGGCACCTGCCGGACTCAGCGGACACCCGGCTTCCGTCCGCACATCCCAAGTCCATTGCCTAATCACCAAGGCATTGCCGGACTCAACGGACACGCCGATCCAGTCCGCTTACACAGCGAACACCGTCCGCATATACCAAGTCCATTGCCTCATGCCAAGGCACCTCCGGACTTAGCGGACGCGTCGATCCAGTCCGCTAACAGCAGACTCCAGTCCGCAACACCCGAGTCCATAACCTCATCACAAGGCTAAACCGGACTCAGCGGACACCAGCTCCAGTCCGCACGCTCCTGCACAAGCAAGCCTCCAGTCCGCATATCCCCAAGCTAGCAAACAAGGCAACAGCACTTCCACCAAGCTTGGCGGACTGACAAGCAGCCCGCGCTCCACTGCGCGATCTCCCCGGACTGAGCCTCCTGGACTTGGTTCAATTCCCACCAAGTCCACTGGCCACAAGGGCCAGTCCGCACTTACTGGCGGACACTGGATCTACCCCGCCATACCGGGCGACCTCCAGTTTCTGTCCGCTCTATGCGGACTCTGCGGATAGCATTCCTATCCGCCCGGTTACTTTCTGGGAGACATCCGCCTGCTGAGCATATACTGGCCTGTCAGACCGCTGCTGCTGTCCGCGACGTCCGCGCGAACAGACCGCCCAGGCCGCCACAGAGCAAACCGCCTGCAACATCCCTGCCGACCTAGCAGTCCGCCAACCCTGTCCGCGTAGTCCGCGCGGATAGGTTTCCCAAGCCTTCCATTCACCCACTTTCACTTCACAGAATTCAACACTCCCCCTTGAAGTGAGAAGTGGTGAATAACTCCAGCAGCTCCCGTAACCTTGCACCTGGTCCTTCCGATAGCATCTACGAAGAGATGTCAAAGACATAGTCCTCGCCCCGCATATCATGGACCATGAGGGAGCCCTCCAGCATCTCCAAAAAGGAGTCATGCTTCCCTCTGCCTTCTTCAGCTTCAACCTCCACTCTTGCATCACAGGAGTATCACCAACTTCCTTGGTCACTGAAGTCCAAGCCTCGTTGCCTCTGAGAGAAATCACCTCTTCAGCCTTGGTGTCAACCACCTCCTTGATTTGAGTGAGATCATCACAGCCAGAAGAACTTTGCTCGACCTGAGGGCTAGCAAAGAAACACGAGACCAAGTCTGCCGTATTCCCTTCGCTATATCGAGCTGGTGGCTTACTGATCCTCTTCGATCTCCGAAGAACCGGATCATGGCTAACCACCTCCGCTGCTATTGAACCAGTTCCGTTCCCGGGCAAACCTGGAACAATGCTCCCTTTGCTCCCTGAACAAGACGCCTCCTTACTGGAATCAAAAGCACCTGGAGCAACGCTCCCCCTGCTACCTGAACCAGAAGACTCCCCTCTTGAACAAGAACTACCTGGAACATCGCTCCCCTTGATTCCTGAACAGGAAGCCTCCGCCTTTGAGCCTGAAGGTCCTGGAGCATCGCTCCCCCTTCTTCCCGACTCTGACGCCTTTGCCCCGGAGCTAGAACAACCTGGAACACCTGGTGACTCAGGCAACTCCACTTCCTTAGCAGTAGCCTCCTTCAGCCCACCATCTAACCTGCTGATCTCTAGCTCCACATAAGAGCTACCCCAATACGGCGTCAACTCATCGAAAACAATGTCTCTCGACACTATGAGTTTCTTCGTCGCAGGATCCATACACCTCCATCTTCTTTTCTGCTCATCATACCCAACAAAGGCTAGCTTTGTTTTCAGAGCACCTGGAGAGTGTAAATAGCAGGTAGATCCAAACACCCGAAGGTGATTCACTGAGGGCTTCACTCCGAACATCAGCTCATAAGGAGTCTTCACTATGATCGGACTAAGAGGCATCCGGTTGATGACATGAGCAGCACAGGCCATCCCTTCCGCCCAAAGAGCCTTCGGAACGCCTTTACTCTGAAGCCAACACTTGCAGGTCGCCGTTAACCAACGGACCATCCGAGCTGCAACACTACCCTGTTGTGAAGTATGTCCACAAGAAAGCTCCATCCGGATCCCTTGCTTCCTGCAAAAGCGTGAGAACTCGGTTGAGGAAAACTCACCACCGATACTTGTCCTCAACACCTTGATCCTCCGGCCAAGCTGGCCTTCCACAAGCTTCTTGAACTCCACAAACAAGCAAACCATGTTGGACTTCTTCTTCATAAAGTATACCCAAGTATACCTAGAATAGTCATCAACCAATACCAGCATGAATCTGCTGCCTCCAAGACTGGCCGTGACAGTCGGTCCCACCAGAGCACAATGGACAACCGCCAATGGTGCATTACTCCTGGATTGTGCTTTGTCGACCATGAAGCGATAGGCTCCACTTTCCTGACATCCCGCACACCCCCGACCATCGCCATAGGATGACAATCTAGGCAAGCCTCTTACGAGTCTTCTTTCCGCCATTGCTTTCAGCTTGTCCATCCCTACATGCCCCAGTCTTTCATGCCAGATAGTAGCACTATCACCGGCATTCCTCCGATCAAGTCCAGAACTAGTTGAAATCCCAACTACGTTCTTCTCCTTCCTCTCTACATGAGCTACATTCGCCGAGAGCAAGACAACCTTGCACTCCTTCTGAAGATGACCTTGCTGCTTGCATTTATAGCACCGTGGTCCTTCCTTCCTCTTCCTATCACGCCTAGGAGAAACACTCCTTTCTTCCTGATATGAAGTAGAGGGACCATCATCAGCAGCAACCTTCACCTCCTTCCTGAACAACCCATCAAGGGAAGTCCAGACCTCCGCAGCTGACCGACATCCACTGATGTGGTCCAAGAACTCCGATGAGATTACCTGCTTGAGAATAGACTCCGCTTTTGCATTTGCCTCCTTCCAAGCTCTCATCGCCTCAGCATTGCCAGCAGTATCCTCTTGTCTTCCTGCTCCGCATACAACCTCCCAAAGGTCCTCGCCAAGAAGAAAGCTCTTCATACAGGACTTCCACTGATCACAGTTCGTCTCTGTAAGAAGATCAATACCAAGACAACTTGCATCCCCCACTGCCATGGTTCTACCACTGGTTTCCTCTACAACAGAGCAACTACTTCCGTTGAGCACTGCATGACCACTCCAACAACCTCGCTCTGATACCATGTTAAAATTCAACAAACCGCAGACGCCCCCTTGGATACCCTGCTGAAAACTCAACAACCCGAAGGAGACACGCCCACTTATAATGTTGAAAGTTTTCCCGAATCGTGGAGTTAGCAGCGATTCTCTCAACAAAGCAGTAACAACCAGCAACACATGCAGCATAAGCTTCTTTATTGATCAAGAGCAAACTTCTTTACAAGGCGAGACATACATGGCGAGACATGCTTCACCAAAACCCAATACCGGGAAAGCAGAGACAGTTACAAAGACAAGAACAGAAAACAAGCCGCGCGGACTCAATCAACAAGCCGCCGACCTACTGCTGTGGAGTCCGCTCAGTCCGCCAGGTCGCCAGACCGCAACCCAAGCCGCGCGGACTCACCCCTTATTCCAATGCTTAGTTCTTCACCGCCGGTCTGCACGCCGCCAGACCGCACAAGCTGCGTCACCGAATGGAACAGTCCGCCTGAAGCAGGCGACTTCCTGAACCCCGAACCAAGTTGCCAAAGAGAAGACCGCCTGGTCGCTATCCGCGACCTGCTGTTTACCGCCTGTTGCTTAACCGCAGAGTCCGCACTGCCCCTGACCGCAATCCGCGCCAAGTCCTAGCTTCCAGCGCTATCCGCACAACCTGCACAGCACAACCGGGTCAACTCTCTATCCGCGCGGACACAAAGTCCAGACCGCAGCAACTTACGCGAGCTCAAATACTATTCACTTACTTCGATCTCGGTCTCTTAATCCTGATGTGACATGGGTCCTATTTATAGGCACGACGATGAGTATGGTCACCGCCCTTCCCGATAGGATCACCGCCACAACCCGCAGCAAGAACATAGTGTGTCCGCCAACCCGCGGACACACAATCCAGTCCGCCGCTCCTGTGCAGATAGCCAGTCCGCCCCAGCTTCTCCAAGGCCGGACTCCAATATCCAGTCCGCCTTGCCACCAGAGACCAAGCCAGGACAACAGCCGGACTCCACAACAGCTGTGTCCGCCATTCTGCGGACAAGGCATCAGCCCGCAAAACCCGAGCCCGCATCCGCGCCATCAAGGCACCTGCCGGACTCAGCGGACACCCGGCTTCCGTCCGCACATCCCAAGTCCATTGCCTAATCACCAAGGCATTGCCGGACTCAGCGGACACGCCGATCCAGTCCGCTTACACAGCGAACACCGTCCGCATATACCAAGTCCATTGCCTCATGCCAAGGCACCTCCGGACTTAGCGGACGCGTCGATCCAGTCCGCTAACAGCAGACTCCAGTCCGCAACACCCGAGTCCATAACCTCATCACAAGGCTAAACCGGACTCAGCGGACACCAGCTCCAGTCCGCACGCTCCTGCACAAGCAAGCCTCCAGTCCGCATATCCCCAAGCTAGCAAACAAGACAACAGCACTTCCACCAAGCTTGGCGGACTGAGAAGCAGCCCGCGCTCCACTGCGCGATCTCCCCGGACTGAGCCTCCTGGACTTGGTTCAATTCCCACCAAGTCCACTGGCCACAAGGGCCAGTCCGCACTTACTGGCGGACACTGGATCTAGCCCGCCATACCGGGCGACCTCCAGTTTCTGTCCGCTCTATGCCGGACTCTGCGGATAGCATTCCTATCCGCCCGGTTACTTTCTGGGAGACATCCGCCTGCTGAGCATATACTGGCCTGTCAGACCGCTGCTGCTGTCCGCGACGTCCGCGCGAACAGACCGCCCAGGCCGACACAGAGCAAACCGCCCAGGCCGCCACAGAGCAAACCGCCTGCAACATCCCTGCCGACCTAGCAGTCCGCCAACCCTGTCCGCGTAGTCCGCGCGGATAGGTTTCCCAAGCCTTCCATTCACCCACTTTCACTTCACAGAATTCAACAATACATGAATGCGATCACCGTCATGAACTTTCTCAAATCTACCATTTTTAAAAACATATACACAACACTTCATATAGATAAATGAAGAAATTTAAATAAAATAAATCCGTTTTTTTGAAAAAGGAACAATTTAGCAAACTCAAAGACCCAACGACTGTATTAATAATTCGGTGACTGATTTTATGCGGACTGAATATTGTTAACATAACTATAGAATAATTATACATAATGTCGCACAGTTCAGTTAGTACCCTTCCCACCATGACTACCCGCCGCCCACCCCAGAGAGCTAATCGTCGGCGTTAGCCGACATCGAGTTCACCCTCATCGAGACCCACACAAGCCTCTGCATTCTCTCCCCGCAGCAGCCATTAGTCTGCTCCTCCTGGGTATAAAGCCTCTCAATTCTCCTTTACAATCCATACAAAGCTCATTCCCTGCCACATCCTGCAAGAAAAGAACATGAATGAATTGAGAAACTAGACTATGCACATTGGATAAATATGAGGGATGGTTCTGCACATGAATGAATTGAGGAACTTTGGCACCCGAAGGAGGAACATAATTATGTACATCAACTCCGTGTAAGGATAATAAAATACTCAATAAACAACACCGTTGAAGAAAAATAAAAATCAAATCCTATTTGAGCAAGAGTGATCACGTGGGTGAGAACAATGCTCTCCTAGGTGTCAGGTTGTTGTGTCATAGGAATGTTTGCTCTCCCTGATCATTTTTTATCAACCAGGCAAGAAAAAACTACTCACCCAGGAGAGAACAATGTTGTCTTATAATAACAACTCTGCTCGCCATGGTGAGCAAAAATACTCGCACGGGGATCAATTATGCTTGCCGGGAGAGTGAAAATGATCACCCATTCATATCCAAATTCTGAATCTAGGTGATCAATTATGCAATATCCAACATGGACATGAAAAATAAATAAAGCATATTTAGATATCACCTAGCATCTATATGAGAATTACCTGCAATGAAATCCTTTCAAAAACATTAGGGCTTACATTAGTGTTTGTTGGGCCTACAACAAAAGCAAAAGAAAATAGCTCAGGATGAAACACACAAATTGGCCTGAACCAGTTGACTGCATGATTTCTTTATTAAGATCATACACACAAAATAGGGAGACAGATTATGATCAAGATATATACTACAGATGAAGAAGGAATGAATATTTCCTTAAATTTGGGATGGAGAACATACAAGCCCATGCCATGACAATGTTTTCTATTGTAACAAGTCATGAGTTCAAAATGTTATGGATCTCATATAAATATGTGATTCATGCTAGAAAAATATTTACTTAAATAGATTCAGAATGATACAACATAAAAAATAGGAAGCTTCAAAATGTGATTGAAAATGAACTGCAGTTGTGTTGCAGTTCTATTGTTGCAGCACTTCTACAGATTTTTGAACTATAGTCGTGCTGCAGTTCAAAATGCTGCCTTTCTAAACTATTAAACAAACATTATTTTTCGTATTTCTTTGTAGGCTAAGGCTTCATTTGGTTCGGCGGTGGCGGGTCGATCCGATTGGTGGAAACGGAGTGTTCGAATCGGAGGGGGGAGGTGGCTGCTCCAAACAGAGCTTTTTGGGGCATTTGTCAAGGTAGGAGGGTGGAAACGGAGTAAACGCCACCGAAGATTCATTTGTTTACCCTCCTTCCGGTGGCGTTTGCCCAAAACGGAGAAGCGAAACGCCAAAACAAATAGAGCCTAAAACAAGAAATCATGAAGCCAACAGTTCTTCAAGAATTATTTATTAAGATCATACACACAAAATGAGGAAGACAAATTTTTGAGAGTATTGAAGATATTATATGTTAGGGACTGCAAATATTCCTAAACCAGCGAAACAACATCGTTCAACAAGACTGAGGCTCGAGAAAGATGATGCACATTTGATTTATCTAAAGCCATATACTCCATACGCCATTTGGTTTATCAAAAACCCTATACTCTGATGTTGTGACCTTCTAGTCATGTCAATAATGAAAGGCAAAGAATGTAGATCCTTTGTAGATGATCATCCAACAAATAATTTCATTGTCAATTTTTTCACATTGAAACAAAGTCAATAGAACACTAAAAAAACAAGCCATTGAAAATTTTTGCTATAAAAGAAATTTTTGCGGAGATAAAGTTCAAAATATCTAATATTTAGCATCAGGAGCAAAAAAAGGTTTCCTAGATGTGTTTCATAGCATTATCATAATAGAGCAAGCCCGTCAAAATTCATATCGTGTCATCTAAAAATAAAAAAGTAAAAGATTTATTAGATGCAATTTTAAAACACACAAAAAAGGCAAATATCATATATGTCATACGTACGAGCATTCTGCAATTGATTCGTAATACGATTTCATAACCTTGTCATTTTATCAGCACCAACTCCTTCAACCATCTCAGGATTTACATTAGAAATTGCGATGATTTTCTTCTGATTCCTTCTTCTAGTATTAGCATGCGCTTCCGGATATACATAACTCTCATCATCTTTTGTTACCCGCACGCACTCTCCTGAGGAGCCACACACCGTCAACACTATCAAATCGTGCATATGGAAACCCCATTAATTAATTTGTGTAGTTAATTGGTATTAATTAATAATTAATAATTAAATAATATTAATTAAATATTATTTTATATTTAATGTCATGTGAGCCCACCTCCCTATATAAGGAGGAGGTATGTGGAGTGTATTTTTGTAACGCCCCGAAACTCAAAAGAGGGATGGGAAGCGTTTTGGGCCAAGTTTGGAATTTGGTACGGGTCACAGGGCCTGGGACACGGGCATGTCCCAGGGGCGTGTCATGCTCGGGCTCGACGATGGCCCTGTGGTTGACAAATTTCAGCCGACGATCGTCGACCAGCGAACACGGCCTGAGACACAGGCGTGTCCCAGGCCGTGTCCTTCTTGGGTGGTTGGCGAGTCGTGTTGGGGGAGAAACATGGCCTGGAGCCCCGACGTGTTCGGGTTTGACACGGGTGTGTCAAATTGGACACGGGCATGTCCAATACTCGTGTCCTTCACTGGTTGGTGTTGGTCCTATGTCGATGGAGGAACACGGCCCGCTACACGGCCATGTACTAGATGACACGGGCGTGTCAAGTCGGACACGGGCGTGTCGAGAGCCCGTGTACTTTTCATGACGCGTCAGTTTCGAAGGTGAATGGGGAACACGGCCTTGGACACGGGCGTGTCACAAGCCGTGTTCGGCCCAGGTTTTGGTTTTCAAGCTCGAATCGTGGCCGTCTGTTTCCTTATTTTGGGATCTGATGGTTCAGGGTTGTTCAGGTTAGGTTATACCTGAGTATAGGGTTTTGAATCCTTCATTTCATCCAAATACTCTCTTTCTAAAGTTCTAGAGAGAGAGGGGAGAGCAAGGAAGAAGAAGGAAGGAAGATCCGGCCACCGGCGGAGCTTTGGAGCCCCAAATTGCGAGCTGACTTCGGATCTACGGAGGTGAGGACATTGCAGTGCTTTTCATCTGCATAGATTTCCATGATGCCAAAGATGAATGCTAGGATAACGATTTTCATCCTAGGACATGTGAATTCCTCTTTTCTTTGCATAAGAAGCCCACTCTAGCGACTTTGCGGTGAGTTTGATGCGTTCCTTCTGGTAGACATGAATAGTCCCCATTGTTGAGTATGTAGAGTCCGTAATCGAGAAACGGACATAGGCTTGATGTGTGAAGCCTACCCGGGCAAGTTGGTCTGGATCGGTGATGTTGCATTGAATTAATGGCTGGAGAAGACTCCGTGCAATTGTTTATTTTTCTGGTTTTCTACGTGATAGATTGCAACAGGGAGCCTTGGGGACTAACTCCAAGGTGCACCCGAAAAACTGGGCAGATGCGTGATTCTGCCAACTTGGTGGCCTGGGAGCCAACTTATACATAACTGGGTTATGTAAAGTGTGTGATCGATTTGGGACTCGGGGAAGCTTGACACGCGCAGACTGCTTAAGTTGACGTTGCGATGTGAGCAACGGGTTAGACGGAACCATACCTGCACTATGTGGTTCGGTTAGAGAGAAATAAGGTACGTGGTACTCGCCATTGGCATAGATGGAGGGTCTTAGGCAGTGGACAGAAAGACCAAATGCTCACGAGATATTGCCGCCCAGGGGGTGGTGGTGAGACCGCAGACTTTGACCGGGTTCACCGAGAATGTGCCCTAAGAGCACGGGGTGTGTGGCCGTGGGAGCCTACGCCTGTGATGATGTGTAATTTATCTATATTATGGCAATGCTAATAAAGTGCAGGGATGGAGCATAGCCGCCCCGAATTTTGGGGCGAGGTCATTATAATTTGGTCAGCATAGCTGACCGTTGCTTTTATTTGCCATCGTTGCAGTCGATTGTTGCTTGCAGGTGCTGTAGAGCCAAGTCTTAAATAGCGGGAGAAGCCCATGTTGCTGAGCTAGCCCTCGAAGGCCTAATTATTGAATGTTTACTTGTATTATTCATGTGTGACCGACCTGCGTGCTGAGGATTGGAAAACACTTTAATTTGAGTAAACTATTGTAAGACCATAAAGCCGTGTACTGGTGTATTGTACATTCATTCCTTCTAGTTTGGTTTAGTGGACATTCATGCTGTTGGCAGGGTTCTTTATTTATTGCAACTTTTAAATTGCTTTCGCTATAATGTACTCTGTGTAGGAAGTTGGATATTGGTTGGATGGTTTCCATTGAGTAACCTTCCGGTCTGACTGTGTTATATGGCGTCGGGCCCCGACCGAACCTACTGCTATATGCTATGCGACGGATAGGGGGTGTTACAATTTGGTATCAAACTACTGGTTTCGGTCAACTTAAATGAATTCGTGGATGAATTATTTTAAGGGGTGGTGAGCACATGTGTGTGCGTCATCGTTATAACATAAAAGAACCCATGAATGTCCACGAAGGAATGAAAATACACGTGTTTGAGGAACCTGTGTGTTCCTATAATTGCTTTTTGCAATTTTGTTTGGTCGCTTAACGGTGTTTTGTACAACTATAGGTGACCAAAAGTGGTGCAGGGCCGTCAAAATGCCCGGTTTCTGAGGCTAGTAGCGCACCAAATGATGCTCCTACAACAACTCCCTCGGCTGAAACCATATGATTGGTTGCCAAAGCAGTGTTTGCCATGATCAACATGCAGCCTGCAAGGCAAATGTAGCAGCCCTCTCCTACGATGGAGCAGGTACCGCTCCAAAGGGATGAACCGAGAAGGCTGGAACAGGTGGTGGTGGAGCCTTTGGTTCCTAGGAGAGCAACCGAAAAGCAGCTCAAACATGTTATGGGCTTCAATCATCCGGTGTTCTCGGGGACAGGAACCCCATCCCAAGCAGAGGATTGGCTCTCCCGCGTGAAGAGAGTACTGATAGCTACTGAAATGGAAGAGTGGCAGATGACCACTATAACTACATTCATGTTGGATTGAGATGCTAGGTTAAGGTGGGAAGGTTTGGAACTACATCACTTGAGGGGAAGGAAACTTATGAACGTCTCGATAGAGGAGTTTTCGAGGCTGTTCTTGGCAAGGTACCTTCCCTCGGCTCAGAGGATAGCATTGGATAATGAGTTCCAGAAGCTGACACAAGGAGAGAGTAGCGTGGATGAGTATCTCCACGAAATTACTCGTTTGGGTCGGTACGCTAGCTTTACGTTCGCGTACGAGGAGTGTAAGACAAACCAGTTCTATGAAGATTTGAGAGATGACTTAAGGCTACTGCTCTCGGGGCCTATGACGCAGGGCTTCTTTACCCTGGTCAATACGGCTCGGTCGTTGGAAAATGATTTGAAGAATGTACAAGCGAAGAAAAACTCTGATGATAAGAGGACTGAGTTCAAAGTGCCGGCTAATGCGAAGTCTGGATATCACAAGTTCAATAAGAAGGCTAGTACTTTGGGTCCAGCCCCTTCTTCCGGTGCTTTGGGGGTAACTACAAGCCGAACTTCGGGCGCATGCACCAATTATGGAAAGCCGAGACATTTTGCCTGGGACTGCTGGAGTGGACGTCCAAAGTCCGAGAGGAATCCATGAGCAACGTATGAAGAGAAGGGCAAGGCAGTGGAGTCAACCGCATCCCATTATACTCCGGCTCAACCTAGAGTCTACAATCTTGGCCAGTAGGAGGCCATTAAGCAAGCGGATGTGGTGACAGGTACGGTTTAAATTTATATCAAGTTAATTTTTAAATACTTGTTATGCGCGTGTTACCTTACCACTGCTTGTATATGATTTGTTTTGATTTGTGAGAATCCGGCGAGAGCACTCTTTAATACGGGAGCTTCACACTCGTGTTTGTCCGAAGTATTCATATTGCGCATCGGAGTACCTTCTTCGATGACGAAGGATAAACTGGATGTGTTGTTGTCGAATGGGTGTTCGATGCCCGCGGATAGAATCTATGGCATAAAGATTCGTATTGGTAGTCAAGAGTTCGATTTGCAAGCGTCGTTACTACCGCTGGTGGAGTTCGACTTGATATTTGGCATGGACTGGCTCTCGGAGCAGCAAGCTTATATTGATTTCGGTCGCAAGGAGGTTAAGTTGGGGGCAGGTCATGAGACGACCTTTACGGGCTTGAAAGGGTCGAGCAAGACTTTGATGTCTGCTATTCTGGTGGTGAAGGCGGTTTGTGTTGGAGTAGAGCTGTTCTTCACGCTAGTGGAGGTTGAAAAGCCTAAGCCTACGTTGGACAGTATTTCAGTGGTATCCGAGTACCTGATGTGTTCCCTGGCGATCTTCCTGGAGCCCCACCTCAACGGGAGATTGATTTCACCATCGAGCTAGTGCCAGGTGCAAAACCTGTGTCACACTCTCCGTATCGGCTAGCGCTTAAGGAGATGGTGGAGCTAAAGGTATTGCTTCAAGAGTTGTTGGAGCAAGGGTATGTGCGTCCAAGTTCGTCGCCTTGGAGCGCACCAGTCCTTTTTGTTAAGAAGAAGGACGGAAGCTTGAGACTTTGTATCGATTACTGAGAACTAAACAAGCTAATAGAGAAGAACAAGTACCCGATCCCAAGGATTGATGATCTATTTGATCAGTTAGTTGGGTCAATGGTGTACTCGAAATTGGATCTCAAGTCCGGTTATTATCACCTGCGGATAAGGGAGAGTGATATCCCCAAGATAGCTTTTAGTACGAGATACGGGCATTACGAGTTTACGGTCATGCCGTTTGGGCTGACTAATGCATCGTTGGTGTCCATGGATTTGATGAACAAGACTTTTAGGGAGTACCTAGACTACTTTGTGATCATCTTCATCGACGACATAATTGTGTACTCGCAAAGTGACGAGGATCACTTTAAGCATCTGCATTTGGTATTGGAGACGCTGAGGAGGAACCAACTGTACTCCAAGTTCTCCAAATACGAGTTTTGGTTATCCTCAGTAGCGTTCCTTGGTTACATAATCAGTGGAGAGGGAATTACGGTGGATCCGACGAAGATTGTTGCGATACGAGAGTGGCCTTTGCTGTCTATGGTAGCGGAAGTCCGGAGTTTTCTGGGGCTTGCCGGCTATTACAGGCGCTTTGTGGAGAACTTCTCGTGGATAGCTTTACCCCTCACGACTCTTACGAGGAAGGTGCAGAAGTTTGTTTGGACGCCGGAGTGCACACGAGCTTTTGAGAAGCTGAAGAGTCGGTTGACCACGGCACCTGTGCTGAGTTCGTCGAGTGGGACCGAAGGTTTTGAGATTTATAGCAATGCTTCAGGCAGTGGATTGGGTTGTGTCCTACTACAACATGGAAGTGTGATAGCGTATGGCTCGCGATAGCTAAAAGTGCATGAGAGGAATTATCCAGTCCATGACTTAGAGTAGCAGCCGTGATTTTTGCCTTGAAGCTGTAGAGGCACTACTTGTACGGGGTGAAGGTCAATATCTATAACGACCACAAGAGCCTGAAATAATTGTTGGACCAGAAAGATCTAAACATGCGACAGCGGAGATGGATGGAGTTCCCGGGGGACTACACGTTCAAAATTTACTATGTGCCTAGGAAAGGCAATACGGTTGCGGACGCGTTGAGCCACAGGGCCCCAGCTCAAGCCAATTGGTTATCGGTCTATGACGAGCGGTTGGTTCGGGAGTTGGAGGCATTGGAGATCTCTTACATAGATAAGCAGATAAGTGCCAAAGCGCTATTAAACTGGACAGAAGTTCAGTGTGACCTGGCTGATCGGATTCGACATGCTTTGGATATGGATGGCCGCATGAAGCAAATCACGGTTGAGGTTTTGGATGGGTCAAATTCCCAATTTGTTGTTGAGGATGGATTGCTATGGAAAGACGGTCGTCTGTGTGTCCCAAATATGGGCAATCTGCGAGCAGATTTGTTGTACGAGGCTCATCATACCAAGTACTCGATCCACCAAGGGAGCACGAAGAAGTACCGCGATGCGAAGAAATTGCTCTGGTGGCCAGGACTTAAGAAGGATGTGGTACTGTACATGGCGAAATGTCAAACATGTGCCTTAGTGAAGGCGGAGTGCCAAAAGCCGTGAGGATTCTTGAAGTCCTTGTCTATTCCGGAGTGGAAGTTCGACGACATTACTATGGACTTTGTGCATGGTTTGCAAAGGTTGCAGAAGGGAAACGACGGCATTTGGGTTGTCGTGTATCGTTTGACGAAAGTGTCGCACTTCATTCCGCATAGGAAGGATGACTCCGTGAAGAAATTGGCAAAGTTATACGTGGATAATATTGTACAGCTTCACGGTGTGCCCCGAAGCATCATGAGTGACCGTGATGGGCGGTTCACGTCCAATGATTGGAGGTTGGTGCAGTAGATGTTGGGAACAAAGCTGAGTTTCAGCACAGCCTTTCATTCGCAGACGGATGGTAGACCGAGAGAGTCAATAGGATAATGGAAGACATGCTTCGCATGTGCGTCCTGGACTTCGGCAAGCAGTGGGAAGATCACCTATACTTGGTGGAATTCGCTTACAACAATAGCTACCAGGAGAGCATACAAATGCCTCCCTTTGAGGCCCTTTATGGTAGAAGATTTTGCACGTCGTTGTCTTGGTTGGAAACAGGTGAGTAAAAGTTGTACAAGCGCCAAGAGGTGGAAGATGCAACGTCGTTGGTTCGAACTATTCGAGATATATTGCTAATCGCTCAGGATCGCCAAGCTAAGTACTATAACACCAAGCATAGGAACGTGGAGTTTGCTGTCGGCGACTGGGTATACTTGAAGATCAAGCCGTTCAAGGGTGTCTCGCGGGTGCGGCGTTTGAAGAAGCTAAGCCCGAGGTACCTTTGACCGTTTGAGGTTCTGGAGCGGATTGGCGAAGCAGCTTATCGATTGAGGCTATCAGTGGAGCTAAGTGGTCTACACAATGTATTCCATATAACAGTACTGCGGAAGGTGGTGCAAGAGCCTTCGTAAATGATTGTGGTCGACCAAGTGCCGGTCAATAATGGGTTGACGACGAAGGTCAAGCCTATACGCATTGAGGATTGGGAAGTCAAGTGGCTACGCAACAAAGAGATCAGGATGGTCAAGGTCCGTTGGGACAACTGTGGTCGAGAGGAGCTCTCGTGGGAGAGAGAGCAGACCATGCTTGAGGAGTACTCAGAGTTATTCCACTCAGGTACCGTTTAAGTTTTGTTTTTTTTCTTTCCTTTATGTAATTTCGGTACGAAATTCTTTTAAGTGGGAGAGTGTTGTAACGCCCCGAAACTCAAAAGAGCGACGAGAGGTGTTTTGGGCCAAGGTTTGAATTTGTTAGGGGTCACACGGCCTGGGACACGGGCGTGTCCCAGGGGTGCGTCGTGCTAGGGCTCGATGATGGCCGTGTGGTCGATGAATTTCAGTCGACGATCATCGAGCAGCGAACACGGCCTGAGACACGGGCGTGTCCCAGGCCGTGTCCTTCTCGGGTGGTTAGCCGAGTCGTATTGGGGGAGAAACACGGCCTGGAGCCCAGGCGTGTTCGGGTTTGACATGGGCTTGTCAAATTGGACACGGACGTGTCCAATACCAGTGTCCTTCACGGGTTGGTGTTGGTCCTATGTCGATGGAGGAACACGGCCCGCTACATGGCCGTGTATTGGATGACACAGGCGTGTCAAGTTGGACACGTGCGTGTCGAGAGCCCGTGTAATTTTCGAGAAGTGTCGTTTTCGACGGCGAATGGGGAACACGGCCTTGGACACGGGCGTATCAAAAGCCGTGTTCGGCCCAGGTTTTGGTTTTCAAGCCCGAATCATGGCCGTCCGTTTCCTTATTTTGGGATCCGACTGTTCAAGGCTGTTCAGGCTAGGTTATACCCGGGTATAGGGTTTTGAATCCTTCATTTCATCCAAATACTCTCTTTCTAAAGATCTAGATAGATGGGAGAGCAAGGAAGAAGAAGTAAGGAAGATCCGGCCACTGGAAGAGCTTCGGAGCCCCGAATCGCGAGACGACTTCGGATCTACGGAGGTGAGGACATTGCGGTGCTTTTCATCCGCATAGATTTCCATGGCACCAAAGAGGAATGCTAGGGTAACGATTCTCATCCTAGGACATGTGAAGTCCTCTTTTCTTTGCATAGGAAGCCCGCTCTCGCGAGTTTGCGGTGAGTTTGAGGTGTTCCTTTGGGTAGACATGAATAGTCCCCATTGTTGAGCATGTAGAGTCCGTAATCGAGAAACAAACATAGGCATGATGTGTGAAGCCTACCCGGACAAGTTGGTCTGGATTAGTGATGTTGTATTGAATGAATGGCCGGAGAAGACTCCGTACAATTGTTTGTTTTTCGAGTTTTCTATGTGGTAGATTGCAACAGGGAGCCTTGGGGACTAACTCCAAGGTGTACCCGGAAAACTAGGCAGATGCGTGATTCTGCCAACTTGGTGGCATGCGAGCCAACTTGTACATAACTGGGTTATGTAAAGTGTGTGATTGTTTGGGACTCGGGGAAGCTTGACCCGCGCAGACAGCTTAAGTTGATGTTGTTGTGTGAGCAACGACTTAGGCGGAACCGTACCTGCTCTATGTGATTCGGTTAGAGATACCTAAGGTACGTGGTACTCGTCGTTGGCATAGATGGAGGGTCTTAGGCAGTGACCAGAAAGACCAAATGCTCACGAGATATTGCCGCCCAGAGGGTGGTGGTGAGACCGCGGACTTTGACCGGGTTCACCGAGAATGTGCCCTGAGAGCACGGGGTGTGTGGCGGTGCGACCCTATGCCTGTGATGATGTGTAATTTCTCTATATTATGGCAATGTTAATAAAGTGCAGGGAAGGAGCATCGCCGCCCCGAATTTGGGGGCGGGGTCTTTATAATTTGGTCATCATAACAGACCGTTGCTTTTGTTTGCCACCATTACGGTTGATTGTTGCTTGCAGGTGCTGCGGAGCCAAGTGGTAAATAGCGGGGCAAAAGCCCATGTTGCTGAGCCGACACTCGAAGGCCTAATTATTGAATGTTTACTTGTATTATTCATGTGTGACCGGCCTGCGTGCCGAGGTTTGGAAAACACTTTAATTTGAGTAAACTATTGTAAGGCCATAAGGCCGTGTAATTGTGTATTGTACATTCATTCTTTCTGGTTTGGTTTAGTGGACATTCATGTTGTTGGCAGGGTTCTTTATTTATTGCAACTTTTAAATTACTTCCGCTAGAATGTACTTTGTGTAGGATGTTGTATATTGGTTGGATGGTTTCCATTGAGTAACCTTCCAGTCTATCTGTGGTATATGGCGTTGGGCCCCGGCCGGACCTACTGCTATATACTATGCGACAGATAGGGGGTGTTACAATTTTCACCTTTTGGGGTTTATGGTTTGGCTCTCATTTGAGAGAGGGGTCATAGGAGGAACCAGCCTCCTAGATCTTGGCTGAAGTTCACTCCGAGTTGTATCTGTATTTCCATTTAATGCATACATGTCTCGCCCTTCGTTCGTACATGTAACAATGGTCCAACCTATCACCCCCGTACGCTTGTTCAATGCCGCCAGGGTCATACCGCCATCGACAGCCTCCTCAACTCCATCAAATGCATCTCACCGCCGCTGAACGTCTCCTGGCCGAACGATTTGCCATCCTCACCTCCCTATCGACCTTCCTGTAAGGGTAGCTCCAGCGTTGTATCGACTGGCCACCCACAGTGACAGCGCACACCACCTTTATTGTATCCTACACCATCCAATAGTAGGCTACACTTCTTCAGCACCAGCAACCCGCGCCACTAGCGCCCTTTCCGTGCCACTTCAAGCGGCAATAGAGGAAGCCCGTCTCTCTAACATCACTGTCGACATTTTCGCCCTGATCCTGGCAGCAGCAGTCATCGTCGCATCTCCAGCGGTGCTTCCAGCAGCGGCAGCATACACCACTGCCCATCCAAACCGCACCGCGTCAACAGCAACCGCTGACGCCTGACCCTTCCGCATCGTTGGCCGCCCAACGACACACGCGATGAGACCTAAAGCGGCAGCAGCCACTCCTACTACATCGTTGCTACTACCTCCGACATACGCCTACAACTGTCTTAACCAGTGGCGGCCTCCCCTTCATGTGATCGATGCTCCTTCCCATGTTGTTGCCAACCTTGAGCCACACGCCTCCATTAATTACGGCCAATCCCACTCCATCCCTACCATGTGCGGCTAACCCCACAAAAAATCTATGATTTTTTCACCTCACACTCAAAACCACCCTCACTCATGCCCATCACCCCCTACCGATTTTAATTTTTTTCCCCAATTACCTCTCCTTTTCACCATTCACATCATACCCATAATTTCACCTTCCTTTATCCCTCGGCCTCTCGGGAAAGCTGGGCATAGTATCATGTACTAGTGTAGAATGGAAGCCACCAGGGCGGATCCCTCCATGAAGAATCCCTCATAAGAGTTCTGTTTTTATCACAGGGATTCATCATGCCTCAGTGGTGAAACAATGGAAGAAATATTTAAGGGTTTCCCCTTCACTTTGACAGATACCAGACTGGTGGGAAGGATCGTTGAATATCCAGCGGCTGGCGCTGAATTGATTCGTGAATTGTAGTGTTAGTTCTGCGAAATCCTTGATTTGTCCTTCCTTCAAGGAAAGGAACCATGTGCTAGCTTGCCCTTTTAGGGTTGCTGTGAAATCTTAGCACAACAGTTGATTCGGGGCATTATAAAGTTGCATCATGATTGCGAAGTGTCTAATATGCTCTGATGGGTCACTTGTTCCATCATATGTCTCGATCTTTGGGAGCTTGAAATCATGATGGATTGGGTGTGCCCAAACCTCAGGTGCGAACGACGAGCAATGTTGGAGAGGGAGACTTACCAAAGTGGCATGCTACTTGGCTCGCTAACGCTCTTTTGTGATTAAGTTGAGAACTTCTTCGTGTATGGGGCTTTCATCGAGGCCCGCTACTTCAGGGCGGTTGTAGTTATTTTGAGCTTCAGTTTCTCTGGCAAGACGGGCTCCATGACCTTGAATACCCATGAGGGAGGGTTTTGCTTCAAACATGTTGACAGGAAAGTGAGGGGAAACCGGAACGATGTGCCCCCAAGGGTCATTGCTTCTGCAGTGCGGGCAACTTCTCCGGCCATAGTCTCTAATGACGAGTATCGTTGTGCTGAGGGTACTATCTTCTGAGGATGCTAGGAACTCGATTCCCACAAATGGTGATAAACTGTTGCGGCCTAACTCGATGTCTCTGTCGGACCGAAATAACCGGAACCACCTTAGCTCTCGGAACGGTCGAGCGCGCATATAGTTAATGAAGTAGATCAACCATACACATGAAATTTTAACGTGAAAAAACCCCTTAACTTGGTAAAAAATTACATGACCGGATCTGTGCCGGTCAAAGTCCTCTATTTCCTATATGTTACAACTTGTTCATTGAATCGAGGGAGACATGTCGAGTATCGTTACAATTTTGAGGTGGGAGAACACTTAGCACTCGGTGGACGACATGTCATCTTGCCTAGCATTTCTTACAAATTGCACTTTGCTCGGCTTGAATCACAACATTCACATCACATCACAGAGTTTAGCGGAAGCATTAACATGAAGACACAACAAATATATATAATAAAATATTTTTATGGAAATGAAAAAGGCTGTAGCCACTGTTTATACATGAAGCTCAAATGTTATAAAAGTACTATTACTAGCAACTCCTCTCTCTCTCTCTCCCTCAACTCTACTCGCTAGTACTCACGTCTCGAAATTCTAGAGATGACAGGGGTGCCTCTTCTCGGGTAGTCCTATTAACTGCGTATCGTCCTACAGCAGCTGGTCACTATGGTGCTCTATCTCCTGTGAATGGTTATTAAAAAAACTATTAGTCACAGAGCTACGTGGAAACAAATCTCCTCCATAGATCCATATCCTAGGGATGAGCCGTACGCACCTAACAAAAGTAGATAGCTGAATCAAGAGAGAGTTAATATAACATTTCATATATATATAACATAGGAGTAACCATAAAAGGAGGTGCAACATGGTATAACTGGAGTAGCAGTAGCAATATGCATAAGTTATAATTTAAACTCCACTAGCACAACAGTACATCATGTATACATAACCTATATTCGTACATCAGGCATTCATAGTCACAAGTGTTCACAACTGCGCACACATCGCATATATTCACAGCCACACACACATTGCAGGAATTCACAGCTGCGCACAATATAGTATCCCCCCAACCTTTTGTCCGGGTCGGGCCAGAGGGGTACTACTGGCCCAACACGTCCACTCAGTGCTCCTTAAGAGAAACAATCCACCCTATCTAAGCACTAGATGACCACCTTGCTCGGCTCGAATCATAACATTCAGAACCCATCAAAGTATAGCGGAAGCATTAACATGAAACCATTACAGAAATATATAACATATCAATAACACAGAGGTTCTAGGGCCGAAGCCTAAGTATTTATATAAGACTGTGGGCTATACATGTACTACGTATATCACTCATACTCTCTCTCTCTATGCTGCTCGGCGGTACTCACGTATCTAAACTCTGAGGACGGCTGGGGTACATCTACTCGAGTATTCCTAGTTGTTAGCGTAATCTCCTGCGGTAACGGGTCACTACGGTGCTCCACCTCCTGTGAATGGTTATTTAAATAACCGTTAGTCATAGAACTAAGTTGAAACTAATCTCCTCCCCGGATCCATATCCTGGGGATGAGCACACACCCATGCAACAAAAGTAAATAGTCGAATCAAGAGAGGGTTAGCACAACATTTCATATATGTACAGCTAGGAGCAATTATAAAAGAATGCAGGATAATATAACCGGAAAGAAAAGAAATAATATAAACCAGTTATAATAAGGCTCCACTAGCACATCAGCACATCAGGTTTTCATATCCTGAATTCTATCGCAGGCGTTCACAGCCACGCACACACCGCAGGCATTCATAGTCGCGCACACAAACCCTATGTCGACATAGTTTGGACCGCTTTTATTCTAGCAGGATAGCGAGCCCCGCGGGACTCACCGATGTGGTCATCAGTGATAGTGGCCAGTCCTGCCACTTCTGTGGGCTATCGTGAAAGTGAGAGTTAGATCAGAAATACTCTAGAGGGGAGGGGGGGGGGGGTGTGAATAGAGTATTCTTAAAAATATTTAACAGCTATTATAGCTTTTGCTGTAAATTAAAAGTGCAGAAATAAATAGAGCTTACAGACAATAAACCTAAAGCACAAGCACAGCAAGAACAAAAGAAAACGAGCCAACCAGACGACACAAGAATTTTATAGTGGTTCCCCAACCTGGGTACATCCACTCTTCTACCACCCTTGGTAGGAATCCACTCATATTTTTGATCAGGTGCCTGACATCATTGAGCTTTTGATCAGGTGCTTAAAAACCAACCCAAATCTTTTGATCAGGAGACTTGCAACCAAGAAATCACTTTTGAAGGGAGATGATAACCCTTTAGACATTAGGGGGAGAGATGATTTTGTCCTCTTCTCAATATACAACTGAGAAGACTGTGGATTTGATTATAGCTTATGGCTCCCCCTGAGATGTAGAATGAATCAGGGAAAAACAGGAGTTAAGCTTCAGGGTGATAGGTCTTCAAACTGAATTCTTGACCAGCAATAATCTTCAGGAACTTCTTTGACAGATGGAACTGATGTTGTCCTTTTGAAGTGTCCTGGAGTGCTTGAAGAAAGAAGACTCTAGATATAGATATTGTTGTTCTTCTTCTTCAGGTACTGATGAGTTTCTAGTCAAGGGCTTCTCTATATCAGAGAATGCTTCTTGTTGATAGAGCAGATTGTTCAAGACTGAATATTTCTCTATGTCTCTGTAATCTCTATATACTTCTGAGTGAACTGTGCTTTGTCTAAAACTTTCTTAATGATCCTTAATGGTTTCTATCTATCTCTTTGTCCGTTACTCTTCTGTTCTTTTATATTTTCTGTCGAAATCTGTCTTTCAAAAATTTGAATTCTTCTGCAATTAATGCTGACAGCCTTGAGTATAAACGACATTGATTTATTTCCCGAACTGTCCCATGAAAAATGGCAAGCAATAATCATGGAAAAGACCATAATTAATGCTCCTTTTAACGGTTATATTCAGAGAATGTTAGAGCATTAATTACTCGGGAATTATCGCATTAGAGTTGGTATAGAAGGCCGAAAATAACTAAGTCTGGAATCGTCGAATAGTTAACAAAAATCATCTAACTGAGTCCACAGTTCGTCAAGCTGAGATGTTGTGTTCGTCGATCAGCCGGCTTCTGTTCGTCTAGCTGAGTTCCTTGATCGTAGAGCTTGAACTAGAACTTCTGTCTCTTTTAAACTTTGTCTATTCTGTGTCTGAAGTTCATCGAGCTGGAAAATGTGTTCGTCGACTGAAGTTCAGCAACTATTCTGGAGTTATCATATATTTTGTATGACGACTGATATCCTGTGTGTCGACACAAGTGTGTAGTATCGACATAATCTTTCCACAGTGTCGACTGATGATCTAGGTGTCGACACAAGTTCTTCTAGTGTCGACTCAGTTGGTGTCGACATATACTCTGAGTGTCAACACAAGTCTTCTGGTTCTTAGTTGTTGAAGTAGATGATCCAGAATTCATCGGGCAGAGAACTGAGTTCATCAAACTGAGACTAGAGAACATAGTCTCGACAGAATGCTGTAGTAGTCCAAAGATTCGTCGACCAAAGAATAGTGTTCGTCGAGCTAAGTCTGGAGAACCTTGAATTTGTCGAGCTGAAAATGATTCTAGACTTAGAGAAAAATTGATAAACCTCTGACAATAGAGTTGAAGTGGAAGTCCAGAAATCATCGAGCAAAGAATGAAGTTCGTCGACCTAAGAACTAGGTTCGTCGACCTGAGTCTAGAGAACAGTCTGGACTTAGAATTCTGAAGGTGGAGTCCAAGGATCGTTGATCTGTGACTGAAGTTCGTCGAGCTCAGCTCAGAGAATATTTCTCTAAGATCGTCAAGCTGAGAACGACTATCGTCGACCTGAGTTCGACGAACGTTGAACTCATTTTAGTTAGACTCTTGAGAAATCTATGAATCTCTAGAAAACTCTAAGTTTTGAGTCTCTAGCAGTCTGATGATGGCTTGTCCATGTGATGTTGTTACTGAGGACTTGGCTTAGACTCTCGGACATAACTATGACCCTGGCTATATATGTTGGGTCACATCATCCTAGTTTAGTGAACCTAGCCAAAATCAAACTAGGAATCCAACAATCTCCCCCTATTTGGTGAGGTCACTAATATACTCAAAATAAAAACATAAAGTAAATAAAGCAGGAAAAACATATATCTGGCAGAGATAATTAACACATACAGTAAATATATTTACACAAGAGCTTTGTTCAGACAATATGAAACCGTTTAAGAGAGAAAAATAGAAATAAAATAGTTCAGATTTCATTTCTTCTGCTTCTTCTCCTGATGCTTTACATCCTTGTTCTTGTCTCCTGGCTTGGTAAATAATATTTCCCTGTTTGGATTTGAAGCTTGTTCCACAATCATTGTCATGTCATTAACCCCTATAATCTTCAGAGATGTAGCTCTAGGGACCACTGCTTCAGGATGTAATTTCATATAATCATCAACATTAAAAATTTTGTTAGCCTTTTCAAACCTTTTCAGTTCTTCTCTCCTGTATTTGGAAATTGTAGTGTATTCAGAAATATCCTTCCCTTCAGCCTTTGCCTTGTTAATCATAGAAAGGCCTACTAGTTCCTGGAACCTGGCCATTTTAGCTGTGTTGGTTGTTTCTGGATCTTCATAAGGAATAGGAGGAGAGGTTGATCTTCTAGAAAGTTCAGCTTGTTGATGTTGATACTGTTGATGTTGTTGTTGCTGATGTTGCTGTTGCTGCTGATGTTGTTTTACTGAAGAGTGTTGTCTGTACTGACTGCTACTAGGGGAAGATCTGCCATGATGTCTTCGATAAGTTTGAACAGGGGCAGACCTTTGAGAGCTTGAACCAGGAGCACCAGCCGCAGGAGGAGGAGGAGGTGGTGGATCTTTTCTATACCTTTAAACTGGTGGAGGAGAGTACCTTCTACTCTTCTTCCTTTCCTTCTGCTGATTCTTAGATAGCCACATCCATGCTATCATCCCTTTGTATGGAGTTATCTTTTGAAGAATGTAGTAAGGAGTGTCATTGTTTGAATTAGGCTTAGGAGCAGGAGGAGGAGGAGGTTTTATTTTCTTTGATACTTGCTTCCTCTTCTTTGTATTCTCCTCATCTGAGTTCTCATCCTCATCTTCATCATCATAATTTTCAGAACCCTGAGGATTATCATATAAATCATTCAAAGCTTTCAAAGCCTCAGCAGAAATAACAGGCTTTTCTGGAGCAGGAGCAGGAGTTTCAACAAGAGTTGGAGGAGAAGCTACAAAAGAATCAGGACTAACTTGGACAGAGCTTTCAGCTGCTGCCTTATTTTCCTCTTTAATATCAGCCAAGATCAGTTCATCTAGATCTGGCAATGGAGAGTCATCCATGACATAAATAGGAGCAGAAGAGATTTCTGAAGGAGCTGGAATAACTGTGGGCTCAGGAACAGCAAAACTATCACTGAGTTGCTTTGCAACTTGTGGACTTACTGGAGATGTATATGGTACAATAGCCAAGTATGGCTTAGTAGTATATACTGCTGTAAGATATCTCAAAACTGCAAATTTAAAATTTTTCAACAAATTTTCTAAATCAACTGTGGTATTAATGATGAAATCACCACCAATAATTATTGTCTCAGAGACTGACTCTTCCAAGTCCATGTCAGTATCAATAAAATTAATAAAATCAAGATCATCTGTATTAATATACTCTATACAGTCTGCTGCTACTGTTGCTGCCTCTACTGGTGGAGCTACTACTACTAGAATTGGAGCTGAAGCCTCTAGAGCTGTAGTTGCTGCTTTATCATCAGGCATCTCCCCCTGCATGGTTTCAGTAGGACCTGAAGCCATGCCCCTGACTGAAGATGGGGCAATAGTGTGGGCAGTGATCTGTGTAGATAGGGTAGTAATTGAAGTAGCAAGATGTGTAATGGCCTCTGCTATGAGTGTTTTGAGATGGGGAGTGATGAGGGCAATGAGAGAAGTAATTGTGGAGGTGTCCAATAGTGGAGTGGTAGATTGTGTTGCAGAAGGTGTAGAAGTGGGAACTGTGGGAGGGATAAAAAGTGGAGCATCTGGTATGTGAACATATGGAGAGGATGCATGTTGAGGGATGGTAGATGGATGGGTGGCATCTTCCAAGTGGGTGATTGGAGGAAGAGGGGAATTGGGAGGTGATGGTGGTATGTTGAAAAATGGTATGGAGGATAAATGAGGAGGAAGTGGAGATGATGGAGGAGTTGGTGCTGATGAAGCATATGGAGATTCTGGTGGAGTAGAAGGTTGAGTAGGGGATGATGGAGGTGTGGAAGACGGATGGATTTGTGTTGCTGGAAGGGTGGCTGGAAGAGATGGTGGTGTTGGAGAGATAGTGGATGATGGAGGAAGGATCTCTTCAACAGGGTGGGAAGTGGCCTTTATAACCCTTGTGCCTTATGAAGCTGGGGTGGAAGAGGTAGAAGCCTTAGTTGGCTTGGTTATTGTCCTCTCCAACCTGCCAAATAAGGCACATGTTAGCCTTTTACCGGCATTGATGAATATGGTCGGGGTGACCAGTGATTCAGTAGCTTTTCTTGTAAAAAGATCCCTAGGATCCTTCCAAAGTAAACTTCCTTTTTATTATTTTTCTTCTGTATCAGATCAAAAAGAATCTGTGCCAAATCCACATGTTTCTTATTTATGATTACACACATGACTAGAAACTGGTGTCTAGTGATGTAGTCATGGGCAGTATGTTTTCCAAACAAAACTTTTCCAACCAAATCTGCTAAAAACTTATAAGGGGCGGAGAGGTGTTTCTTTAATAGTTTATTAGGGTTATCTCCCATATAACCCATTAGGCCCAGCATCACGTCAGACTCCTCTATTTCAATTTCTATTCGCTCTTCTCCATTCCTTAATCCAAAAATTTCAGTTAAAATTGCGGGAGTTAAGGAGACGGGGTTACCCGCAATGGTGCCTGTAATCTTATTCTCCTCTGTTGGCGATAGGGTGTAGACCCATTCTCTGATTTCAGTGCTGTGTAGTTTGATTCTCCTTGACATCAAGGTTTTGAGTTCTTGTTCTTCAAGTAGTTCCAGAATGTAAAGGAATATAGGATCAGAATGCTGAAACAAATCAAAGTCCACATCAAAACATATATCGAACTTCATGCCTGCGAGAATGCTTGCCTGAATCGTTATGGAATCACCTGCAAGAGAGACACAAAAACGACGATGAAGTGCAAAGGAACAGAAAGCGCGGGACGGAAGTCGAAGAAAACCTAAATATAGGGTTTTCAAGAATATGAATCGATAGACTCCGTTCCACAAAAATAGAAATAATTCTTCGAACTGAGTTCGACGAAATAATTTTAAATGAACTAATTCGTTGATCTTATCCAGAAGAATTGAAGATAGTTCGTCGAACTCCGTTCGATGAATATCTTCTGAAGCAAGTTCATCAAACTCCGTTCGACGGAAATTGTTTCACTCACAGAGATTTCGTCGATCTCCGTTCGATGAGTATCTCTCAAACTTTCCCCGGTTCGTCGAACTTCGTTCGACGAACTTTGGACAATTCGACGAGTACAGACAGAAATCAAATAAAGTCTTCTCCATTGATCATTCCAAGTTGATTTACAAAGAACATATGATTTATCTCATAAAGAGGTTTGGTGAATATATCAGCCCTTTGTAAATCAGTGTAGATATAAACAAGCTTGATTTTATTTTTGTCTACACACTCTCTAATGAAATGATGTCTTATGTCAATATGTTTTGTCCTACTATGGTGAACTGGATTCTGGGCTATGGCTATAGCACTTGTATTATCACAGAGTAGGGTTGAATTATTTAAGTTGAACCCATAATCTAGAAGTTGATTTTGTATCCAAAGCATCTGTGAACAACAACTGCCTGCTATAATATATTCTGCTTCAGCAGTTGAGGTTGATACTCATGTTTGCTTTTTATAAAACCAAGAAACTAATCTAATACCCAGGAACTGGCAAGTCCCTGAAGTACTTTTTCTATCTACCCTGCATCCAGCAAAATCAACATCAGAGTATCCAGTTAACTCAAATTCTGATTCAGCAGGATACCATAGGCCTAGATTAGGACAACTCTTTATATATCTCAAAGTCCTTTTTAGTAAAATTAGGTGCGATTCTTTAGGGTTCACCTGGAACCTAGCACAAAGACATGTGGTAAACATAATATCTGGCCTACTTGCTGTGAGGTACAATAGGAACCCAACAATGCCCCTATAAAGTTTCTGATCCACAGGTTTCCTTGGTACATCAGAGTCCACAACAGCATTGGTAGCCATGGGTGTTTTCTTTGCTGAGGCATCAACCATCCCAAACTTCTTTAGAAGTTCTTTAGCATATTTTGCTTGAGAGATGAAGATGCCATCAGGGAGCTGCTTCACTTGGAGACCAAGGAAGTAGGAAAGCTCATCTATGCTACTCATTTCAAATTTGGAATGCATGAGGTCAGAGAACTTCTTGCATAATTTGGAATCTGTAGATCCAAATATAATATCATCCACATAGATTTGTACTAATAAGATTTGGTCCTTATGATGTCTAGTGAAAAGAGTTTTATCTATAGTTCCTCTTGTAAATTTATGTTCTAACAGAAAACTAGCTAAGGTCTCATCCCAAGCTCTTGGAGCTTGCTTTGGACCATAAAGAGCCTTATGTAATTTAAAAACATGAGAGGGGTAAGTTGGAGAAACAAAACCTAGAGGTTGTTCTACATAAACCTCTTCTTTTAGCACTCCATTTAGAAAAGCACTATTCACATCCAATTGGAAGACCTTGAATCTCTTGTATGCTGCATAGATAAGGAATATTCTTATGGCTTCCAACCTTGTAACAGGTGCAAAGGTTTGATCATAATCAATTCCTTCTTCTTGCATATATCCTTGAGCAACAAGCCTAACCTTGTTTCTCACAATGATTCCTTGGGCATCCAGCTTGTTTCTGAAAACCCATTTGGTTCCAATAACTGGGTGGTTATGGGGTCTTGAAACCAAATCCCAAACTCTACATCTCTCAAATTGATTTAGTTCCTCCTGCATTGCAAGGATCCAGTAGGGATCCTGCTCCGCATCATGGATGGATAGAGGTTCAACCTGAGAGAGAAAACAGACATGCATCAAATCCTGGGTGAGTTGATGCCTTTTCTGTACACCTGCTGATATTTCTCCAATCACTTGAGATCTGGGGTGATCCCTAAGTGTGAGAAAATCAGTGGGTGGAGTTGGTTGTGCAACAGCATTTGGAATTAATTCCTCCTGTGGAATTATGTTTGCTGTTGGTAGAGATTCATTTTCTTCAGCTTATTCTTCTTCACTTTCTTCAATGGCTTGTGGAGAGGGATGAGTTGGAACCTCTTGGGTGAGGTTTAGTCCATCCAAGGTCTCACACAAGTGGGGTACCTGCAAGTTTCTATTGGTAGAAACTTCTTTCTCCTTATAATACATGTTAGTCTCATCAAATGAAACATGAATAGACTCTTCAATTTTTAATGTTGATTTATTAAAAACTCTATAGGCCTTGCTTACTTGGGAATATCCTAGAAAAACTCCGTCTTCAGCCTTATCCTCAAACTTTCTAATGTATTTTTTATTGTTGTTATGAATATAACATAAGCATCCAAATACCTTGAAGTAGTTGATTTTAGGTTTATTCCCTTTGAGTAATTCATAGGGAGCCCTGTTCTTTTGTTTGTGAATTAGGCTCTTGTTCAGGACATAATTTGGTGTGCTTACAGCCTCTGCCCAAAAGGTTAGGGGCATGTAAGCATCTGCAAGCAATGTACCTGCAGCTTCAATGAGTGTCCTATTTTTCCTTTCAGCTACCACATTTTGTTGGGGAGTTCTAGGAGCTGAGAAGCAATACCTGATAGCTTCCTTCTCACATAACTCATGCATAAGAAGAGACTCAAACTCTGAGCCATGATCACTTCTGATCAATGCAACATGAGTAGAGAATTCAATCTGTATGGTCCTGAGAAAATCTATAAGAACCTTGAAGGTATCTGACTTAGATCTCAGAAAGAATATCCAACTGAACCTGGAGAAGTCATCCACTATAACCAAAGTGTAGGATTTCCCTCCTAGACTTTGTACAGTAATGGGTCCAAAGAGATCCAAATGTAGCAAGTACAAAATCCTAGGTGAATCACTCTTATTAACAGATTTAAAACTAGTTTTAGTTTGCTTTCCTAATTGACAAGCCCTGCAGAGACCCTCCTTCTTGTAGGGACCAGAAGGTAGACCTCTAACAAGGTTGTGTTTAGATAGCCTAGCAATGTTTTTCAGATTTACTGACCTAGTCTTTTATGTCATAAGTCATTCTGATTACTAGTTAAATTAAGTAAACATATATCAATTTTGGCAGGAAGAAAATTTACTAAGTAAATGTTGCCTTGTCTATTTCCAATTAAAACTGTGTGGTTGTTTTTATCAATAACAGAACAAGTAGATGGGTTAAAGTATACCTGATAACCATCATCACATAACTAACTTATGGAGATGAGGTTATGTTTGAGTCCACTTACATATGTCACCTTTTTGAATGTGACAGCTCCTATTCTTACATCTCCAAATCCTTCTGACTGACCACATTTGGAGTCACCAAAGATAACCTTTGGCCCCAACTTGGACTTGTAGTTGGATAAGATGTCCTTGTTTCCAGTCATATGTTTGGAGTACCCACTGTGCAGGTACCAAGTTTGATTTATCCTTGGACAACACTTCACCTACAATAGAAGACAGTTAAAGGTCTTTGACCTAGGTTACCTTGGGTCCTTTGTATTGCTGATAAGAGAAGCTGGAAATAACAGAGAATTCAGGTTGGGACTTGTATCCTAGGGGGTGATATCTCCTAGGTGGTATGATCCAGTCAGCTAGTGGATTAAATGGTTTCTTAGAAGTATTTAAGTTGCAGTTGGAATTATAGTTTTGATTAAGTCTTCCTAGGTTCGTCGAATTTTTGTAAGTTCGTCGACCAGAGTTTGATGAATTGGGTTGAAATCGTCGATCTCTGCCTAGAGAATGAACATGTTCATTCTCTGTGCCCCACGTTCGTCGACCTCTGCTCGACGAACCATACAGAGTTCGTTGATCGCATTTAGATGAATAAATGTAGCTATATTTTGCGTTTAGAGTTCATCGATCTGGGTTTGATGAACTGGCCCCATTTTGTCGATCTGAGTTTGGCGAAAATTGATAAACCTTGTTTTTACTATGTGTTTTCTAGTTTTTGGTTTTCTGTCCTACTGTCTTAGGGATCTTTTCTACTGTTTGTTTGTCATTTACTGTTTCTTTCCCTTTAGCAGATACAAATTTTATTGGGGTTGATAAAATGTTCTTCCTGAGAATGGGGGGAAAACCTGATGGAGCACCCAAGCCTTGCTTGCCATTAAGTCTGACATTAGCAGTACTTGTGATATCCATCAGCTTGAGGCTTTTCCCCTTGAGAGTTTCCTCAAGTTGTTTGGCCTCATAAAGCTCAGTTTTTAGTGAAATTATTTTTTCATTTGCTAAGGTTAATTCATCTTTTAACCTAATATTTTCAGATTGAACATCCTCTAAGTTTCCTAATTTTCCCTAAGAATTTTAATTTCCTTTTCAAAATTAATCAAATCTATGTACATTAACTTGAAATCAGATTTAAATATTTCGGAGCAGTAGTCAAAAGAGGACAATACCTGATCTGCCTCTGATTCAGACACTCCTTCATCTTCAGACTCTTATTCTTCTGAGTGACTTCTGGAGGCATCAATTGCCATGAGGCAAACCTCCTTTGCTCTTGTTTCTTCCTCATCTTCACTGGAGCTTGAAGATGTTGACTCATCTTCTGTCTCACTATAGGTCTCAGCCACAAAGCCCTTTTCCTTCTTCTTGTGCTTGCTGGAAGAGGGTTTGCTAGTGTGCTCTCTTCTGGTTTCCTTCTCTCTTCTCTTTTCTTTCTTCTGGTTCTCTGGACACTCAGAGAGGAAGTGCCCAGGCTTCCTGCATCCATAGCACACAATTTATTTGGTTAGTGTCTTGTCATATTTTGGCTTGTCATCATTTCTTGATGACTTTCTCCTGAAATCCTTTCTGGCCATCTTGTAGAATCTTTTAGCAAAGAGACTCATGAGCTCTTCATTTGATATTGCAGTCTCTGTCTCTTCACTGGCTTTGAAGGCAATACTTTGTTTGCTTCTGGCTGCTGGAGGTGTTCTTTATTCAGCTGCCTCCCTGGTCTTTATCAGCTGTTCATATGACTTCAGTTTGCCTAATAGAGATTCAGTTGAAATCTCATTCAGGCATCTGGCCTCCTTGATGGGCTAGATTCTTGTATCCCATGAGCTTGGGAAGCACATCAGGATCATGTCATTCACTTCAGTAAGAGTGATGTTCTTATCCAAGGTTTTTAGCTCATTGATAATTGAGCTTAACCTATTGTACATATCAGAAACGGTCTCAGCTTCTTCCTTCTTAAAGTTCTAATATAGGGATATGAGATTTGATCTCCTATCCTTTCTCTCATCTGCTGATCCATCCACCATTTGGTTTAGGGAATCCCAAATGGCTTTTGCTGAGGTGCACTAAGCAACCTTTTGGAACATATCATCTGACATATTTTGTGCCAGGATATTCATAGCTTTGGCATATGCAATTTTTGCCTTTCTTTGAGTTTCAGTCCACTCGGGTGGTGGAACTGTTGTTAAACTTGTAGGTGTGGCAGAGGTGGATGCTTTTGGGGGACCTGTCAAGATTGAATTGTAGATGTCTTCATCAATGGAATTCATGTACAGCCTAATTCTTGCCTTCCAGATGGCAAACCTATTATGGTTGCACACTAGAGGTCTGGTTCTTGCATAATCCTTGTTCTGTGTCATGGCTGTGTATATAATCTAAATGAAAATAAACAAATGTGTAGATCTAACAAAGGATCTTTGGTTCAAGATTTAACTTGTACAACCAAAGGAACCGGCTCTGATGCCAATTGAAAGTGAGAGTTAGATCAGAAATACTCTAGAGGGGGTGAATAGAGTATTCTTAAAAAATTCTTAACAGTATTACGGCTTTTGCAGTAAATTAAAAGTGCAGAAATAAATATAGCTAGCACACAATAACCCAAAGAACAAGCACAGCAAGAACAAAAGAAAAAGAGGCAACCAGAAGACACAAGAATGTTATAGTGGTTCCCCAACCTGGGTACATCCACTCTTTTACCACCCTTGGTAGGAATTCACTCAGATTTTTGATCAGGTGCGTGACACCAATGAGCTTTTAATCAGGTGCTCAAAAACCAACCCAAGTCTTTTGATCAGGAGAGTTGCAACCAAGGAATCACTTTTGAAGGGAGATAACAACCCTTTATACAGTGGGAGGAGAGATGATTATGTCTTCTCTTTCTCAATATACAACTGAGAAGACTGTGGATTTCATTATAGCTTATGGCTCCCCCTGAGATGTAGAATGAATCAGGGAAAAACATGATCTAAGCTTCAGGGTGATAGGTCTTCAACCTGAATTCTTGACCAGCAATAATCTTCAGGAACTTCTTTGACAGATGGAACTGATGTTTTTCTTTTGAAGTGTCCTGGAGTGCTTGAAGAAAGAAGACTCTAGATATAGGTATTGATGTTCTTCTTCTTCAGGTACTGATGAGCTTCTGGTCAAGGGCTTCTCTGTATCAAAGAATGCTTCTTGTTGACAGAGCAGATTGTTCAAGACTGAATATTTCTCTGTCTCTGTAATATCTATATACTTCTGAGTGAACTGTGCTCTGTCTAAAACTTTCTTAATGATCCTTGATGGTTTCTATCTTTCTCTTTGTCCGTTATTCTCTTCTGTTCTTTTATATTTTCTATCAAAATCCGTCTTTCAAAAATTTGACTTCTTCTGCAATTAATGCTGACAGCCTTGAGAATAAACAGTATTGATTTATTTCCCCATCTGTCCCATGAAAAACAGCAAGCAATAATCCTGGAGAAGACCATAATAAATGCTCATTTTAACGGTTATATTCAGAGAATGTTAGAGCATTAATTACTCAGGAATTATCGCATTAGAGTGGGGACAGAACACTGCTAGAAAAATGAGTATTAGCTACATAGTTTTTTGCCAGGGTTCAAAAATCGTGGCTAATACACTATTATTAGCCATGATGGCAAAATCGTGGCTAATATTTAGGTTTTAGCCACGACTATAAAAAAGCATGGCTAATACCTTTGAATTATCCCCCTCAATTTTCATTTTCCCCGCCTTCCATATTCATTGAGCGGCATGATCTAACCTGTATTCTCCTTCAGTGATTAGGGCAAAAGCCGCATGCCTTACTGGGTGATTAGGGCAAGAGCCGTGCACCTTACTGGGAGGAGGACAAGTCGATTACTCAGGTATTCTTCGCACGGGCTTCTTAGTCTTCTCCTACACCCCGGCGGATCGTTGTGACACTCGAAAAAAAATTCGTGTGTTATGCTATGGATCGCTCTCCATTCTCTCTTCGCTTGGTTCCTCCTAGATGAAACCACGCCCTTCATGATGCTAGTGCTTCTCCTCTCACGTGTACTCACCTTCTCCTCTAAGACGATGGCCGACACAAGTTCTTCTCCTCTCCCGCAGTCCTCACCCTTCTCCTCTCTTACAGTGGCATCCACGGTGAGGTCGATGTCGTCATTCTCCTCTCTGGCGATGGCATCCTTGGCGAGGTCAAAGTCATCCTTCTCAATGCTTTAGCGCTTGGTTTTCCATGCTCCCCATAAAGCCCTAGGTCCCAAATCAACTTGATATTCAGGTATTTCTACCTTCGCTGCTCCACTTTATTTTCTCCCCAAAGCCCTAAGAATTAATTTTCATGGTTCATATTGGGTTTCATTCTGCCCCAAGAAGATGCAAAAAATGGACTGAAAATCCATCTGGCTCGACAACACAATCAGTCTTCATCGCTCTAGTTGCTCCAGTTTCTTACAATGAGCTCTCGCCACATTCATCATCAAGGTCCAGGTTTGTTGATGTTGGCTGGATATGGGAAAGACCTGTTTCTGATCCTTGATATCTATCTGAATTGAATGTTAACTGGATGCAAATTTCAAAAGTCATTGCAAAGTTGAACGGTAGGAGTACAGGATGGGAAAATTGAAAGTTGGGGCATTTTAATCTAGGTTCTGTGTTTCTTCTCGCCAGCTAACTCTGTATAACTATAGCTCAAATTTGATGTTTCTTTTTTCAAAACTTGAAGCAGCAGATTACTGATTCTGAAGAAGAATGTGTTGTTTGCCTTGAAAATCCTTCTGTCGGTGATACAATCTGTCATTTGCGCTGCAACAAATACTTTTTTAGGAGAATCTTTTTGGGCACGAATGTTATAACATGTACACTCTTACAAAGATGTTTTTTTGTATTTTCAAGAATAAGAGAGTGCAACTTGTAATTTAACAAATTTAGAGGGAGGTCCCAGTAAATGACTAATATATATATATATATATATATATATATATATATATATATATATATATATATATATATATATGCTAGAATATATTGTTGCTGAATTTTAATGTATTTTTCCTTACATGAATGAGATGCTGGTATTTTGAATGTGTTTTTTTTTAAAAAAAAACATAAATTAGTATTTGCCACGGCTTGTAACTGTGGCAAATACTTTTTTTTAAAAAATGATGAGTTTACTTTTAGCCAGGGTTTCATACCGTGGCTAATAGTTGGCTTATTTGCCACGGTATTTTTTATCATGGCTAATACTATTTGCTACAGCCAATTCGCGGCTTAAAAGTTTTGGCCACGCCGACTTTAGCCACGGAATTTTCCCGTGGCTAGACCGTGGCTAAAACCTTTTAGCCACGGTTTTGAACTTTTTGCCAGGGAAATTTGCCCTGGCCAAAAGTCTGTTTTCTAGTAGTGGAAGGCCGAAAATAACTAAGTCTGGAATCGTCGAATAGTTGACTTGAAATCGTCGAACTGAGTCCACAGTTCATCGAGCTAAGATGTTGTGTTCGTTGATCAGACGGCTTCTGTTCGTCGAGCTGAGTTCCATGATCGTCGAGCTGGAACCTGAACTGCTGTCTCTTTTGAACTTTGCCTATTCTGTGTCTGAAGTTCGTCGAGCTGGTAAATGTGTTCGTCGACTGAAGTTCAGCCACTTTCTGGAGTTGTCATATATTCTCTGTGTCGACTGATATCCTGTATGTCGACGCAAGTATGTGGTGTCGACATAATCTTTCCATAGTGTCGACTGATGATCTGGGTGTCGACACAAGTTATTCTAGTGTCGAATCAGTTGGTGTCGACATATACTCTGAGTGTCGACAAAAGTCTTCTGGTTCTTAGTTGTTGAAGTAGATGATCCAGAATTCGTCGGGCAGAGAACTGAGTTCGTCGACCTGAGACTAGAGAACATAGTCTCGACAGAATGCTGTAGTAGTCCAAAGATTCGTCGACCAAAGAATAGTGTTCGTCGAGCTAAGTCTGGACAACCTTGAATTCGTCGAGCTGAAAATGATTCTGGACTTAGAGAAAAATTGATAAACCTCTGACAATAGAGTTGAAGTGGAAGTCCAGAAATCGTCGAGCAAAGAATTAAGTTCGTCGACCTAAGAACTAGGTTCGTCGACCTAAGTCTAGAGAACAGTCTGGACATAGAATTCTGAAGGTGGAGTCCAAGGATCATCGATCTGTGACTGAAGTTCGTCGAGCTCAGCTCAGAGAATATTTCTCTAAGATCGTCGACCTGAGAATGACTATCGTCGACCTGAGTTCGACGAACGTCGAACTCATTTTACTAGTCTCTTGAGAAATCTCTGAATCTCTGGAAAAACTCTAAGTCTTGAGTCTCTGGCAATCTGATGATGACTTGTCCATGTGATGTTGTTACTGAGGACTTGGCCTAGACTCTAGGACACAACTATGACCCTAGCTATATATGTTGGGTCACATCATCCTAGCTTAGTGAACCTAGCCCAAATCAAACTAGAGATCCAACAGATCGTACCACATAACCCCATGCCCTAACGTACAACCTTGTGTACTCTTGGATGTGTGCGACATCCGGCGAATCATTTTTGCCGACCAGCAGAGGAAAAACCCAACGGGAATTATATAATGACCAGTCACGCGTGGTACTCATCTCCCTATCGCCTTGGGTCATCGACCTTCCCGCACCGATACGAACGGTCTGCGGGAGGGACTGACCCGCCACTATTTCACCGCAAGCAATTTACAAACAATCAAACAAAAGGCAAACAATATATATACATCGTGTCTACGTTGGTCTGCCCTACTAGGCTTTAGCCTTCGGGCGTCGGCTCTTAGCTCAACTTTCAATAAGTATCGTGGGAGCGCAATATTTAGGGCTAGAGCTGGAGGACTACTTCGACTCCGGTTATCCCCTACTATAACTTAATTTTAGCAATGATTGCTCGTTAGAGCAGGACCCGAGATTGAATAGTAAACTGCAAAGAGGACAAGTGCGGTGATTATGCTGCTTATTTAAAGTGCTGCAATGAAATGTGATCAGTACAAGACTGAAGTAGTACTAAATAGAAAGTTCTGAGAAAAGCTTGACCAGTGCGAAACATGAGTAATACTGAATAGAAAGTACTGAGAAAAGCCTGACCACTACGAGACTGGAGTAGTTCTGAATAGAAAGTACTGAGAAAAGTTTCACCAATATGAGACTGGAGTAGTACTGAATAGGAAGTACTGAGAAAAACTTGACCAGTACGAGACTGGAATTATACTGAATAAAAAGTACTGAGAAAAGCTTGACCAGTACGAGACTGTAGTAGTACTGAATAGAAAGTACTGAGAAATGTTTGACCAGTACGACACTGGAGAAAACTCAAGAAGAAATGGTTAGTAGTCCAATCACTCCTATTGAGGAGGCTTCAATTCTTTCGAGATTTAAAGGAGATTTTATTGGGTTACATCAATTATTAGGATCCAATTAATTTGGTTGCTCCATATTTATTATGGCTTATTTAGATCAAGGGTCGGCTAGAAGTTACATTCTTATTAGTTGTCAGGGACAACTCCAAGTCATCAATCATACTATCACCTTCCGAGCGTGCCCTATTCACTAGAGAGTCGAGGCGCTTGACGGTTTTACGAAATCTCAGAAATCCCGGAGCTTAGCCACTTGCCTCGGCCGCTCTCATCAATAAAATAGTTTAAAGTACTTATTTGATTATAAAGGGGTGGTCGCACACTCCAATTTCCATCTTTTAGGGAAAACTAGAGGAATAAAGATTCGTGCGCGACCCTAGGCTTCCAACATTTTAAGAAAAATATCAAAACTTATCCCCATGACCCCAAATTTTGATAAAACCCTTAGGAGGGCCTAAAATGAGCCTAGTATTTTTTTATAATTTTCCGAGGTGTTTTGGGCATTTAATTTAGCCAATCAAATTTTATTTTGGCTTTTAAAAATACTAAATTAACTCCAAAAATTCTCAACTTTTTGTGGAGGTAGCCCATATTATGGGGAACATTTTTCTTGTTGGTCATTTTTCTCCTAGAGGCCTAAATTTGGCCCAAGAATTTCCCAAAGTTCCTTCCCTTTGATTTGGTCTGCCAATAGCAGATCCATCTGATCCTGCGGCTGAAATTGAGCCACAGAACGAATTTTAACCTTCTGTCCCCACATCGGATTGGCAGCAGATCCGTTGTGGGGGGCGCTGATGCTGAGGAGGGGGGGGAATTAAGATGATCCGGGTTGTCCGATATCATCATGAGATAGGACGACCACTGCTGCTCTCGGCGGTGTGGAGGGTGGCAGCCTCCACCACCACCAGCCAGCCTCTGGCAGCCACCATCGCCGGCCCCGATCAACTCGCCGGGGGCCGGCAACTTTCTGGGCGATGGTCCGGCGGCCTGGCACCGCCGGCCCCCGTCAGAATTTTCAACCCGAGAGCTTGGGGTGGCGGTTGCCCTGTTACCGGCGCCACCGCTCCACCCCCGCTCCTCGGGCAGTTGGCCGCCTACTGGTCCACCCCCGGCAGGCTTGTAGGGGATCGAGCTTCTTGCCAGATGTGGTCCGGCAGCCATATTCCGCCGGCCGCCGCCACCGCCAAAAAATAAACAGAGGCTGCTCTGTTTTGCGGGTGCCGCCGGAGCAGCATTTTCCGGCAGCACTGTCGTTCTCGATCGCTGGGGGCCGCTGCCACCAGTAGTATAACACTCCCCCAGCACCACCACCGACGCTGGGGGAGGAACCTTCCTCATTGGGCACCACCCGGCCTGGCACAAGACTCGGGTGGCGTCGGCGGCGCTCCAGCCACCGGGGGCGCCATACAACATGTCAAGAATTGGGAGAGCGGAGGGAGAGATGTTCCACCTGTGTCTACTGGGCTCAGGAGGGGTCGGCCTGGTTGGTCATGCCAAGTTGGCCGTGGTGGAGGGGGGAAGGGGCCTCGTCTTGTCTTTTCCGGCCACATGGGCTCCGACAAGGGGTGGGCAGGAGTGGGGAAGGTCTTGATTAGAGGCTTGAGGGGAAGAAGAGGGGAGGGGGCCTTTTATAGGCTTAGGGAGGAGGGGCTCTCCTCCCCTAGCCAAGGTGCGATTAATCCCTCCTTAGGGAGGGATTAATCCCCACCCTCCAGCTTTCCAAGGATAGCTGGAGGCCCTATCTTTTCCCTTTTGTGGGGAAAAGAATAAGAAGAAACTCTTATGGGCTTGGGCCTTTTAAAAACGATAGGGGGAAGGAGAGGAGAGGAGCGGTAGGGTGGGCCTCCATCTAACCTATGGTGGGGCTTGTTGGTTGGGGCCCAAAGAAGAGTGAGGGGGCAAGGTCTATCCACCCATGCAGAGGAGGTGCGCCCCCTACTTGGAGAAAAATCCAAAAAATTATTTTGAGGGGGTTGACCAAGTCAACTATAGGGTGGGTCCCCCTTGCTGGTTAAAGTCAAAGTGGGTCCAAGTCATCGGCGTCGGGTCAAAGTTCGGGTGTCGTGTCATAATTGGTGTGCGCACACTTTTCGGTGCACGACTATACTTGATTTGACCACGTGTTGACCAATTGTCGTCGAAATTGACTGGGATGACTTCTGTTGACTTCGTATTGACCACATGAGTCCAACGCCACTGACTGGGGTTGAATCGGAGTCCGTTTGGAGAAAGTCCAAAATTTGCGTGTCGCAGAGCGCTAAAATGGTCGAATTGTGTAAAACTGTCGTTAGATCTCGTACTATGATGCGACGGGTTCCGATGCACCTGTCTAGGTTATATGAGGTCATAGGAATCGGCAGAACTCAATTCGGAGTTTCTAGCTCAATATCAAAAGTCTGCTCTCGTTGCATTTTAGGAGGAATGGTCATATCCACTATATGACCTCGGGATCCAACCGAGCGAGTTCCGATGAACTCGTATCGACTATGCGAGGTCACAAGAACTGATAGAACTAAATTCGGAGTACTCTAGCTCTATTTCCCGCCTTATGTTATCTCCCACCGGGTCATGGGTAGGGTTCGGGACACTTTTATTGGGCCCACTTGGGCTCTGGTGGCCCAATAAAAGTCGGGATGTTACATACAATAGCCATGGGAAACCGAGCCGGTTTGGCACCTGTCAATCCTGCTTCTTGTAGAAGATCAAGGGCATACTTCCGTTGGGAGAGAACCAACAAGTCAAGTTTCCGAGAGATTTCTATCCCCAAAAAGTATTTCGGGGAGCCCATATCCTTTGTGACCAAGTGCTGACGGAGGTGCTTCTTCGTCAAGTCCACCCTATCTCGGTCATCGCCAGTAAGAAGAATATCATCCACATATAGTGCCAAAATCACCCGTCCCGAGGCCGTTTTGCGAATGAATAAGGAGTGATCGGCCGAACTCCTTCTAAAGCCGATGGTAGCCACAATACCACTGAATTTGTCGAACCATGCCCGGGGGCTCTGCTTTAGGCCATAAATGGCCTTCTTCAAATGACATACGCGTGTCTCCCCCTGAGCAACATACCCAGGAGGTTGCTCCATATAGACGTCCTCCTGAAGATCGCCATAGAGAAAGGCATTCTTCACATCAAGCTGGAAAATAGCACAATCCCGGTTAACAGCCACAGAAAGGAGAACCCGGATGGTGCTAAGGCGAGCAACCGGAGAAAAGGTATCAAAGTAATCAATGCTGTAAGTCTGAGTGAAGCCCTTGGCCACCAGCCGGGCCTTGTAGCGATCCACAGTGCCGTCGGGGCGAAATTTCACAACGAAGACCCAGCGACAGCCAACCACATCAGTGCCCATGGGAGGAGGAACAAGGGTCCAGGTACCCCGTTCAGTAAGAGTAGCCATCTCCTCATCCATGGCAGACTTCCAATGAGGGAGAGCAAGAGCCTCCTGGTAGGTGCAGGGAGGAGAAGTAGCAGAGATAGCCAAGGCAAAACACCTGCGAGAAGGAGAAAGCCGATCATAGGAAACAACTACCGCAAGTGGGTGTTGAGTACACGCCCTGTAAGGCCCCTAGCCGATTCAACATGACAGCGTCACGGCTCCGCTCTAGGCGACCCTACCGGGCTGCAGCCCAAGCACCCCAACCCCTCTCCATCCACAAGCGGGTTGTTGGTGGCCACAACCTCCCTTTGATGAGGTAAACTCGATAGTCAAGCCCGCACTACGGGGACTTCCCAGGAGGTCACCCATCCCAGGATTTCTCCAGCCTGAGCACGCTTAACTATGGAGTTCTTTCAACTCTCATCACCAATTGATCTGCAGCTCAATTGGTGATGAGAGTTGAAAGAACTTCATAGTTTAGCGTGCTTGGGAGAGAGTAGTACTGGGATGGGTGACCTCCTGGGAAGTCCCCATACAACCCAGCTTAACTGTCGAGTTCGCTCGTCAAAGGGAGGCTGCGGCCACCAACAACCCGCCTGTGGAGGGAGAGGGGTTGGGGTGCTTGGGCTGCAGCCCGGTAGGGTCGCCTAGAGCGGAGCCGTGACGCTGTCATGTTGGATCGGCTAGGGGCCTTACAATAAAAAGTGCAGCGTCCAACGTGACAGCGTCACGGCTCCGCTCTAGGCGACCCTACCGGGCTGCAGCACAAGCACCCCAACCCCTCTCCCTCCACAGGCGGGTTGTTGGTGGCCGCAGCCTCCCTTTGACGAGCGAACTCGACAGTTAAGCTGGGCTGTACGGGGACTTCCCAGGAGGTCACCCATCCCAGTACTACTCTCGCCCAAGCACGCTTAACTATGGAGTTCTTTCAACTCTCATCACCAATTGAGCTGCAGATCAATTGGTGATGAGTGTTGAAAGAACTCCATAGTTAAGCGTGCTCGGGCTGGAGAAATCCTGGGATGGGTGACCTCCTGGGAAGTCCCCGTAGTGCGGGCTTGACTATCGAGTTTACCTCATCAAAGGGAGGCTGTGGCCACCAATAATCCGCCTGTGGAGGGAGAGGGGTTGGGGTGCTTGGGCTGCAGCCCGGTAGCGTCTCCTAGAGCGGAGCCGTGACGCTGTCACGTTGGATCGGCGAGGGGCGTTACAATAAAAAGTGCACTTTTATTGTAACGTCCCCTGGGCTGTCCGTGGGCCTCAGCCCACTAGGCCTCTGTTAGACCGTTACCGGGCTGCAGCCCAAGCACCCCAACCCCTCTCCCTCCACAAGCGGGTTGTTGGTGGCCACAGCCTCCCTTTGATGAGTGAACTCGACAGTTAAGCTGGGCCGTACGGGGACTTCCCAGGAGGTCACCCATCTCAGTACTACTCTCGCCCAAGCACGCTTAACTATGAAGTTCCTTCACATCTCATCACCAATCGAGCTGCACAGCCTCCCTTTGATGAGTGAACTCGACAGTTAAGCTGAGCCGTACGGGGACTTCCCAGGAGGTCACCCATCCCAGTACTACTCTCGCCCAAGCACGCTTAACTATGGAGTTCCTTCACATCTCATCACCAATCGAGCTGCAGCTCGATTGGTGATGAGATGTGAAGGAACTCCATAGTTAAGCGTGCTTGGGCGAGAGTACTACTGGGATGGGTGACCTCCTGGGAAGTCCCCGTACGGCCCAACTTAACTGTCGAGTTCACTCATCAAAGGGAGGCTGTGGCCACCAACAACCCGCCTGTGGAGGGAGAGGGGTTGGGATGCTTGGGCTGCAGCCCGGTAACGGTCTAACGGAGGCCTAGTGGGCTGAGGCCCACGGACAGCCCAGGGGACGTTACAATGATTGTAACAGGCCAAATTTCTGAAACAGGAAATTTGGGGGTGATACGGCCTGGGACACGGGCGTGTCCCGGGGCGTGTCAGCGGACACGGCCTGCGACACGGGCGTGTCGCAGGGCGTGTCGGGTTGTGTCGACGATCGGTGCTGGTGTCGACGATTTTTGCTCGACGATGCGTCGAGAGGGGGCACACGGCCCAGGACACGGGCGTGTCCAAGGCCATGTCGTATGCTCGAAGAGTGTTACTCGACGACCGTCGAGTGTCGAGTTTGGAGTGAGGACACTGCCTGTGACACGGGCGTGTGACAGGGCGTGTTAGTGGTGCACACGGCCAGGAACACGGGCGTGTGCCAGGCCGTGTGAAGTCTCGGGTTGTTTTGGGATTATTTTCGTTGAGGCACACGGCCTCAGACACGGGCGTGTCTGAGGGCGTGTCGTGGACACGGCACGTGACACGGGCGTGTCACACGGCTGTGTTCTGGCTAGATTGAGTCGGTTGTATGCCGCTTAGAGGGACACGGCCTGTGACACGGGCGTGTCACAGGGCGTGTCAGGCCGTGTTCAAGCTTTTCTGGCCAAATCTGAGCCGTTTGTTTCCCTCTTCCTGGATCCAATGGTTGGGCTCTGTCCAGGTGTTGTGAAGGCCGAGAAAAAGGGGATTTAATCCCTCTTTCTTTTTCTTCTTCTCCTTCATGTTTTTCCAAGTGAGGGAAGAAGAAAGGCCTAGGGAAAGAGAGAAGGGAGGAGTCTACCAGCTGCTGTAGGAGCTGCGGAGTGCGGAGCGGAGATCCGAGAGCGGATTCGTGAAGGCAGAGCCGAGGCGGTGATTTCCATCCGGCTACTTCATGGCACCGAAGCGATCTTCAAGGGTAACGATCTCCTTCTTGGACATCGAAGTCCTTTCTCTATGCATGTGCTTGGAATCCTCCACCAAGAGGTGGATCGCGGAAGCGATTCCTTTGTTGAGTTTGCATTTAGAGCCGGAAATATGGAGTACGGCATAGGCATGCTGTGTGAAGCCCATCTGGACCGGTAGTCTGGATTGGTGATGTTCATGGGTAAACCGGAGAAGACTCCGTGGTTTTAATGATATGTAAATGGATTTCTATTGTGATGAATGTATGGATGTGATGATGAGGAGGCTTTGGCAAAGCTCCTGCTTATGTTATGATCAATTGGTAGCATGCCTGGGGAGCTCGTGATAAACTCGGCCTGTTACACCACTAGGGTGGGTTGATCTAGTTAGGTAGGGATCGATTGGTGACAATGCCTGGGGAGCCGAGTTAAACCCGGCTTGCTGCACCACATGGGTGGGTCGATTGGATTAGGAGGGGGGTCGATGGGTAGACATTGCCTGGGGAGCTTGGATAAACCCGGCGTGCTACACCACATGGTGTGGGTCGACCTGCTCTGGTTGATATTGGGTGCTGTGAGGTTGGACCTCTGAGTGGTTTGGGCGGGATGTCGCCAGCTTGCGAGACTGGTGGACTAGGTCCGGTCAACCAACAAGTTAACACCTCGGATCGGCGGTGTACGACTGGTGGATTCCGGTACGCCAAGAAGGTGCCCTGAGTGCACTTACCGTCTGGTGGATTCCAGCGTTTGTGATATGATGTGTTTGCTAGCGGGATAAAGAAAATGATATACATATATGCTTGAGGATACTTGATGATAGATGATAGCACTGTATTCAGGGAAGGAACCACTACCCCGGGTAGGGGGTAGGGTCGTTATAATGGGTCAGCCAGATGCTGGCCGTTACTTTGTTTTCTGTGTTGGCTTGGATGTGGAATTGCAGGTGTTGCGGCATGAAAGGAATAAGTGGAATGGCTAGCTTGCTGCTATAGGCCCATGAAGGCCATGTGTGGAACTGTGTTTGGATTTCATGTGTGGCCGGCCTGCGTGCCGATGTACGAAATTGTTGCTGTGTAAAGAAGAACCTGTAAGGCCATAAGGCCAGGGTGTGTGAGTTGTATACATTCCTGGTGTTGTATATATAAATGTGGTATTTATACGTTGGTGGACATTCTGGTTTGAGTTCATGCTAACAATAAAAAATGTTGCGCTAGAATGGAATGAGTTAAGGATACGCATAGATTCTGATTTCCACACGTAATTCCTTCGCTTGTCTGTGCTATATGGCGCGGTGCCCCGGCCGGACCCACCGTTATATGTCATGTGACGGGTGGGGGCGTTACAAAGTGGTATCAGAGGCAGGTTTAGATTGTTTGGGAGGAGAGAACATAATTGAACTCATGAATGTCCACTAGGAATGTATGTCATGCACATGATGTGCGTGCGTGTGTAGTCAATGTAACAGTACCGTTATGATTGGAAGTATTAATGGTGTTCTGTACATTGATAGGTGGCGAGGGATGGAGCTGGGCCGTCTGAACCCCAGCGGTCTAATGAGAGTGCAGCACCCATGGAAGCACCTATGCCTCCCTCGGCAGAGGCCATACGGGTGGTGACGGAGACAGTGCTTGCAGTGTTACAAGCACAACCTACTGGACAGGCAAGACCTGGTGGAAGGCAAGAGCATGCTGCAATGGTGGTGGAAGCGCAAGCAAGTGATGACTCATTGTCACGGTTTATGCACTTTCATCCACTGACGTTTGGTGGAGCACTTTCACCAACGCAGGCAGAAGATTGGTTGGCAAGGGTAAAAAGGATCCTAACCGCAATCAGGACCATCGAGGAGCAGAAAGTGATGTTGGCCACTTTTCTGTTGGAAGGAGATGCGAGATTGTGGTGGGATGAGATTGAAGTGCACCACTTGGCAGGTCGAGGTTTAATGGAGGTTTCAATGGAGGAATTCTCCCAAATATTTTTAGCCAAGTATGTGCTAGTGTCGTAGAGGATTGCGATGGAAAATGAGTTTCTCCGTCTGGTGCAGGGTGAGCAAGATATTGATACCTACCTGCATGAGTTTACGAGATTGGGGAGATATGCAGGATCTACCTTTGCGGAGGAAGCGCGAAAGACAAATCGGTTTTATGAAGGATTGCGTGATGAATTGAGGTTGGCACTTCCGAGTTCAGTGAGCCAAGGCTTCCAAGCGTTGGTCGATACAGCCCGTGCCTTAGAGAAGGATATGAAGCGAGTACAAGAGAATAAGAGATAGGCAACAGAAAAGTCAGAGTTTAAAGTGCCGCAATTGGATCAATCGGATTTTCGACGACGAGAGAAGAAAAGATTTAGGCCAGTGGAATTAGCTCCGTCGACTGTTTCTTCGGGGGCGACGTATGGGCCAGGACGTGTGGATACACATATATGCTATAAATGTGGGCAGCAAGGACATATCGCAAAATTTTGTTGGAATGCCCCTCCAGGAAGTGAGAAAAAGACAGGTGCGTCATATAAAGAAAAAGGGAAAGCAGTGGCCGAGTCATCTGCACCCCGGACACAACCTCGCTTTCATGCTATGGAAGTGCAAGAGCCGCAAAGCTCAGTTGGTGAGATTCAGCCTCGGGTGTATAATTTGTCTCTAAATCGCGAATTTCAAAATCGGGAGGCTGAGCGGAAGTGAACTATGATGTGCATCACGTTGATGCTATGACTGTTGGATATGTTTATATATATATAGTTGTGATGAATCCTAGCTGGTGTACATATCAATCAAAGTTTGGTACACTTGTGCTTGTGAAGAGATAAATCAATTATGTTGTCTTATTTTGAGGTCGTATGTGACTGGATATGCACAAGTGGAAGTTAGGGATGTTTGTTTGCGTTGTATGTTTGGTAGTTTGTACGGCGGCTTGGGGTGTACGATTTTGTGATGTTGTGGTTGCTTAGCTGGTTGGAGACAAATTTCGAGGACGAAATTATTTGTAGGAGGGGAGGATTGTAACAGACCAAATTCTGAAACAGCAAATTTGGGGGTGACACGGCCTGGGACACGGGCATGTCCCGGGGCGTGTCAGCGGACACGGCCTGCGACACGGGCATGTCGCAGGGCGTGTCGGGTTGTGTCGACAATCGGTGCTGGTGTCGACGATTTTTGCTCGACGATGCGTCGAGAGGGGGAACACGGCCCAGGACACGGGCGTGTCCAAGGCCGTATCGTATGCTCGACGAGTGTTACTCGACGACCGTCGAGTGTCGAGTTTGGAGTGAGGACACGGCCTGTGATACGGGCGTGTCACAGGGCGTGTCAGTGGTGCACACGGCCAGGAACACGGGCATGTGCCAGGCCGTGTGAAGTCTCGGGTTATTTTGGGATTATTTTTGTTAAGGCACACGGCCTCAGACACGGGCGTGTCGTGGACACGGCACGTAACACGGGCGTGTCATACGGCCGTGTTCTGGCTAGATTGAGTCGGTTGTCTGCCGCTTAGAGGGATACGGCCTGTGACACGGGCGTGTCACAGGGCGTGTCAGGCCGTGTTCAAGCTTTTCTGGCCAAATCTGAGCTGTTTGTTTCCCTCTTCCTGGATCCAATGGTTGGGCTCTGTCCAGGTGTTGTGAAGGCCGAGAAAAAGGGGATTTAATCCCTCTTTCTTCTTCTTCTTCTCCTTCATGTTTTTCCAAGAGAGGGAAGAAGAAAGGCCTAGGGAAAGAGAGAATGGAGGAGTCTATCAGCTGCTGTAGGAGCTGCGGAGTGCGGAGCGGAGATCCGAGAGCGGATTCGTGAAGGCAGAGCCGAGGCGGTGATTTCCATCCGGCTACTTCATGGCACCGAAGCGATCTTCAAGGGTAACGATCTCCTTCTTGGACATCGAAGTCCTTTCTCCATGCATGTGCTTGGAATCCTCCACCAAGAGGTGGATCGCAGAAGAGATTCCTTTGTTGAGTTTGCATTTAGAGCCGGAAATATGGAGTACGGCATAGGCATGCTGTGTGAAGCCCATCTGGACCGGTAGTCTGGATTGGTGATGTTCATGGGTAAACCGAAGAAGACTCCGTGGTTTTGATGATATGTAAATGGATTTCTATTGTGATGAATGTATGGATGTGATGATGAGGAGGCTTTGGCAAAGCTCCTGCTTATGTTATGATCAATTGGTAGCACGCCTGGGGAGCTCGTGATAAACCCGGCCTGTTACACCACTAGGGTGGGTTGATCTAGTTAGGTAGGGATCGATTGGTGGCAATGCCTGGGGAGCCGAGTTAAACCCAGCTTGCTGCACCACATGGGTGGGTCGATCGGATTAGGAGGGGGGTCGATGGGTAGACATTGTCTGGGGATCTTGGATAAACCCGGCGTGCTACACCACATGGTGTGGGTTGACCTGCTCTGGTTGATATTGGGTGCTGAGAGGTTGGACCTCTGAGTGGTTTGGGCGGGATGTCGCCAGCTTGCGAGACTGGTGGACTAGGTCCGGTCAATCAACAAGTTAACACCTCAGATCGGCGGTGTACGACTGGTGGATTCCGGTACGCCAAGAAGGTGCCCTGAGTGCACGGACCGTCTGGTGGATTCCAGCATTTGTGATATGATGTGTTTGCTAGCGGGATAAAGAAAATGATATACATATATGCTTGAGGATACTTGATGATAGATGATAGCACTGTATTCAGGGAAGGAACCACTACCCCGGGTAGGGGGTAGGGTCGTTATAATGGGTCAGCCAGATACTGACCGTTACTTTGTTTTCTGTGTTGGCTTGGATGTGGAATTGCAGGTGTTGCGGCGTGAAAGGAATAAGTGGAATGGCTAGCTTGCTGCTATAGGCCCATGAAGGCCATGTGTGGAACTGTGTTTGGATTTCATGTGTGGTCGGCCTGCGTGCCGATGTACGAAATTGTTGCTGTGTAAAGAAGAACCTGTAAGGCCATAAGGCCAGGGTGTGTGAGTTGTATACATTCCTGGTGTTGTATATATAAATGTGGTATTTATATGTTGGTGGACATTCTGGTTTGAGTTCATGCTAACAATAAAAAATGCTGCGTTAGAATGGAATGAGTTAAGGATACGCATAGATTTTGATTTCCACACGTAATTCCTTCACTTGTCTATGTTATATGGCGTGGGGCCCCGGCCGGACCCACCGTTATATGTCATGTGACGGGTGGGGGCGTTACACGCCCGCACCACTTTGCGAAGAGCAATGGGAAGATCCAGGTCGATGGGAGCGTCAGCGACCGGAGCGTCCGTGGCGGAGAAGGCTGGCCAGGGACTAGAGAGAGACGGCGGCGGAGAGGAGGGTGGAGGGGTGGGTGGGTAGACGGACTGGGAAGGAGTCGGTGGAGGAGGAGACGAAAGTGGGAAAACGTCGAGAGGCATGGAAGGAATTGAGATATCAGAAGGAAGAGAAGAGGGAGGAAAGAAATAGGAAGCATTCTCGAAAAAAGTCACATCCGCGGAGACAAACTGCTTGCGGAGAAGGGGGTCAAAGCAGCAATAGACTTTTTGAGTGGTAGAGTACCCCAAAAAGACACACTTGGTAGAACGGGGGGAAAGCTTGTCGCGGGTAGCGGAGGGAGCGTGAACAAAGGCCGTACAACCAAAGACACGGAGAGGGAGAGGAAAAGGTTCCTTGTGGGGGTAGAGAATGGAGAAGGGGGTCTGGCCGTGGAGAACTGTGGAGGAAAGGCGATTGATGAGATAGCAGGCGAGGAGCACAGCGTAGCCCCAGTAGGAGCGAGGGACGTGCATCTGCGTCATGAGAGTACGGGCAACATCAAGCAGGTGACGGTTTTTACGCTCCGCCACCCCATTCTGCTGGGAGGTGTAAACACAAGTCGTTTGATGAAGCAGGCCATGTTGGTGAAAGAAAGAGGAGAACTCATGATTCAGATATTCCTTGGCATTGTCAGAACGTAAAACTTAAATAGAAATAGCAAATTGAGTCTGAATCATAAAATAAAATGATTGTCAAACAGAAAAGAGTTCAGAGCGATCTTTTAATAGATACACCCATGTACAGCATGAAAAATCATCTATAAAAGTGACAAAATAGGAACTACCCCGACCAACAGTGAGGGTAGGAGCAGGACCCCATACATCAGAATGAATAAGATCAAACGGGCGAGAGGAGCCACGGCCTTGCTTCGGTGGGAAGGAGGAGCGATGATGTTTACCAAGATGACACGCATCACAGTTGAGCAGAGAATTGGTTGGAGGTAAGTGGGGCAGAAGCTGGCGAAGAAGCCGAGGAGGAGGATGTCCAAGGCGAAGATGCCATTGAAGGAGATCTTTGGAGGAGGAGTAGGCGGACAGAGCGGAAACATCGTCGAGGAAGTAGATGCCGCCGCTCTCAGTCCTAGTAGCAATCGTCCGCTGGGTCCTCGGGTCCTGAAAAGAACAAGTAGTAGGAGTGAATAAGACAGAGCACTGAAGTTGCCGGCATAAAGTAGTAACGAATAACAAATTGCACGGGAAACTTCGGGACATAGAGGGTGTCCTCCAAGCAAAGCGAGGGGGTGAGTTGAACCATGCCCGTCCCATGAACTGGGGATGGGGAGCCATCCGCCACACGAACCGGGGGTAAGCGGTCATGTGTCTCAAGACGGGAGAAGCAATGAGGGTTTCCAGTCATAGGATTTGTAGCACCGGAGTCAATCAGCCATTTACCTTGGGTAACGACGTTGGCACTACCTGACGTCGTGGCCACAGAGGCAGATGACCGAGAAGAGGCGGAGGCCGAAGAAGGAGCATCACCGGAAGGGCGAAGATGAGGATGTTTCTGCCAGCAGCGGTCAACAGAGTGGCCAGTACGACCACAGTGAGAGCAGAGGAACCGGGATGAACCCCGTCCGCAGGAGTGGCCGTGGTCACTAGGTCCCCCCTCTGAGCTTGGTGAGCAAAAGAGTCCTGGGAAGGAGGGGAGGCCAACAGAAGCCGCTGGAGCAGCGAAGTAACAGCGGCAATGCGAGCCATAGTGGCATCCAAAGTAGGAGATTTCGCCTCACCCAAGATCTGCTGGTGGATCATATCATAAGAATCGAGAAGACGAAGAAGATAACAAACAACCAGGAGTTCCTGGAAGTGTTTGTGCTGTTCGGCCAAGTCCGCGGAGAAGGGGCGATTCTAGAGGATTTCAGCACCAAGAGCCTGAACTTGCTGATAAGCCGCAGCAGGAGACATGGAAGGGCGGGCGAAGAGGTCCGCATAGAGAGTATAAATGCGGGACGTCTGGCCCCCCTTCGAATAGAGAGCAGCGAGGTGAAGCTAGGCGGCCTTGACCGTCTCATCATGGCGAATGACGGGAAGGCACTCATCAGAAAAGTTGTTGGCCAGCTAGGTGCGGACAAGAGCATCACTCGCATCCCAATCATCAAACTCAGGAGAGGTACGAGGACGAGGGTCATCGGTGAGGTGATGACGCTTGCGTTGAGAGCGAAGGAGAAAAGTGAAAGAAACGCTCCAATCGGGATAGTTGGAGCCAACAAGCATAGAAAGGATGCCAAGGTTGCCCAAAGGAGGAGGTGGAGAAGGAGCGGCAGGAGTACTGGTAAGACCGGATGTAGTCATAGAACACAGCAAGAAACCGCAGCGGAAGGAAAAGGAAGAAGCCGCGCGAACACAAGCGGCTAGAAAGCAGTCAAAGGCACAGCGGGAAAGACGTCGCGCGGACTGAAAAGGCCGAGCGAACAGAAGAGGAGGCAAGGAGCAGCGACTACAACAAGTCGCAGGCCGGGCGAACAGAAACAGGCCGCAACGACTAGGAAGTCGGAGAGGCAAGAAGGAACCAGGAGCGAGGCGACAATGAAACAGGTCGCGGCGATGAATAGCAGCAGGAGAAGAGAACCAAGGAGAAACAAGCCACGCGAACAGGGCAGCGGACAGGAACAAGCCGCGCGAACAGGGCAGCGGACATAAACAAGCCGCGCGAACAGGGCAGCGGACAGAAGAGAAGGCAAGCCGCGAGACAGGTCGCGGAAAGCGGAAAACAAGCCGCGAGAGTCAGAGAGTGCACACAATCAGGAGGAAACGACCATGTCCTCTGATACCATGTAGAAAGTAGCGAATAAGAAAGAACAAACGGATAGACTTTGGAATAATTGAAATTTTATTATCCAAAAAAGATATCATTTACAAAGGTATGACCTCCCTTATATAGAATGGAGGAGATAAGAGAGAGTATAAACAAACAATGTGGGACTAAACATGTACAGGGCAGAGCGGCTAGAAATAAAGGAGACCGCACAGGCCGCGCGGTTAGACAGATGGGTTAACCACACGGCACCTCCAGCAGGATAAGAACAGGCCGCACTGAGAGTCCGATAGACCGCCCGGTCTCCAAGCACCAGAGGAGACCGCCAGACCGCTCGGTCAACAAACCGCCAGAGAAGACCGCAAGGCCGCCCGGTCTACAATCCGCCAGACAAGACCGCAAGGCCGCCCGGTCAAATACTTCAACAAAATGAAAGTGCAGTAATGGAAGCTATTATTAGTGTAAACTATAGAATTGAAATGATGTAATGAAATAGGACCAGTATGAAATTAGAGTAGTACTGAACTGAAAGAACTGAACTGAAGGTAAGTACTGAAAGAGACTGGACCAGTATGAGATTGAAATAGTACTTAAAAGAAATGAACTGAACTGAAAGAAAATAGCCAGGACCAGTATGAGACTGGAGTACTGCAAAGAAAGTACTGAACAGAAATAAATAAATGAACTGGACCAGTACGAGACTGGAATAAAACATAAAGAAAATGATTAGTAGTCCAATCACTCCATTTAGGAGGCTTCAGTTCTATCTCCATTCTCAGGAAGCATGTTTATTTTCATCTCCGTTCTCAAGAGACATGTTCAGTTCGATCTCTGTTCTCAGGAGGCATGCTCAGTTCCATCTCCGTTCTCAGGATGCATGTTCAGTTCCATTTCATTTTTTGGAAGGCTTATTTGGGTTTCACCCATTATTAAAGTCCAACAATAGTTCAGTTGTTCCTGTTGGGTACATTGAAAAATGTGTACCAAATTTGGAGAAGCCTCACCTAACTCAATGATATTTATCAAGGTGTATTTGATGTGGTGTTGAGTTTCCATGTGCAGGTTAAGGAAATGAAAGAAAATTTTCTAAGTACAAGTGTCAACACTTGAGAAGAATTGTGTCGACACATGGGAAAGTTTGTGTCGACACCAGGAGCCAGCTTGTGTCGACACATAGGACTTGTGTCGATATACAAAGATTCTGTTAACAAAGACTATGTCGACAACAGGAGCCAATTTATGTCGACACACAGGACTTGTGTCGACACACAGAGATTTTGTCGATAACAATTGTGTCGACACACAGAACTTGTGTCGACACACAGAGATTCTGTCTACAAAGACTGTGTCGATAATAGGAGCCAATTTGTGTCGACACATAGGACTTGTGTCGACACACAAAGATTCTGTCGACAACAACTATGTCGACACACAGGACTTGTGTCGACACACAGAAAGCTCATTCAACAACAACTGTGTCAACACACAGGACTTGTGTCGACACACACCAGAATTTTTGTTGAAGTCAACTATGTCAAGACAAGAAGTGATTGTGTCAACACACAGGACTTGTGTCGACACATTTTGCAGAAGCTATGTTAAGAAGATAGAGAAGTGTTGTGTCGACATTATGCAAGCTGTGTCGACATCACCATGGATTATGTTGATACATGAACTATTTGTGTCGACACATTTGCAATATTGTCTCGACACTTTGCTGCTGAGCTGAAGTTCATTGAAGTATCAGATATAATGACTGGAGACTTGACAACTGTCATGATCAACACAGCTGTTATTTCTGTCAGAACTGTCAGAAGGTCGTTATGTACCAGATCAGTCGGTAACCTCAGATGAAGCCTATATAAAGATGTGTTCTGTCATCAGATAGAAGAAGTCTAGCGCTGGAAGAATCCAAGGAGAGAAAAAGCAAACAACAAGGAGAGAAGTATTCATCCAGAGAAGGCAGATCCTGAACAATCTGCAAGAAGAAATCAGAATCACATCTGATTAAGAAGAAGCTGGATTGAGGATCATATCCAACTTCAAGAAGATCAACCTTACTTTGTTCAGATTCAAGAAGTTTTGAAGAAGCTAAGATAGGTTGATTCTAGAGTGGTCAGATCTATCAAGAACTGAACAAGAAGCCTTCACCCTTTCTCTCTCTATCAGGGTGAAGGAATTATTCACTTTATTTTCAATTTTTGTAGGATATTTTACAGATCTGAGTGTAGGAGGATTATTCCTCTGAGTTGTAAGCCTAAATTTATAAAGCCTGAGGTAGGGCTGAGTGCCTGAGGTAGGAGATTAAGTTCTCTGAGTTGTAGGCCTGGGAAGAGGCTGAGGTAGGGCTTAATTGCCTGAGCTGTAGGAGTGTGGACTCACTCTGAGGTAGGATTCTCTGGGAGGATCTAAGTTGTAGGACTTGCTGAAGTCTGAGCTGTAGGGAACGTTTAAGGTTCTGAGTTGTAAGATCTGCGGATCTGAGAAGGAAGAAGGAAGTTAGGCCGAATCTAGTACACTGCTAGATAGGTAAATGGGGGAAAGTGGATGTACCCATCACTTGGGGAACCACTATAAAACTGTGTGTCTTCTGTGCTGTTGTGTTGTTTATTCTGTGCTGTGAACTGTGCTGTGCTGAATAATCTGTGATCTAATAGTAAAACGATTATCCGCCTTAAGAAAAAAGAATTGAACCTATTCACCCCACCCCCTCTAGGTGTTTAGGACATCTTGAAACCAATTCTTTCAAGTGGTATCAGAGCCAGGTTCCTCAAGATATGACTTAACAGTCTGAGTTGATCTAAATGACAGTTAACATTTAGACACAATGGGTTCAGGAGAAAATCACAAGGAACTTGGATCCATGAAATTACCTATGTATAGGAAAATAATTTTTGGTATTTGGAAAGAGAGAGTCAGGTTGTTCATGGAGGCATCTGACCCAAGAATCTATATTACAGTTAAAGAAGGGTCATTCATTCCTATGAAAATCTCAGTTCTTGATGCAAATCTCAGGACTCCAAAAGATTATTCTGAAAAGACAAAGGATGAGATCATCTTAGCTACTATGGATAAGAGAGCACAGAACATAACAGTTAGTGTTATAGATGACTCAACATTCAAAAACTTGATTCACTGCAAAACCTCCAAGGAGATGTGGGACACCTTGATTGTCTACATGGAGGGATCATAAGAAGTGAGAGAGGACAAAAAGTCTATGCTTAATCAGGAATATGAAAGTTTTAGACAAGCCAAAATTGATAGCATAACTGAGTGCTACAAGAAGTTTTTCAGAATATTCAATTAGTTAATGTCATATGGAAGGGTTTTTAGCACATATGAGCTCAATGATAAGTTTCTTAGATCTCTTACCAAGGACTGGGATACTAAAATATATGCCATCAGAGAGGTGGCCAAGCTTGCAGATACTCCTCCACCAACTCTATTTGGAAAACTATTATCCTATGATATGCTGCTCACTGCTAGAAAGGAGGAGAAGAAAAGAATAAGTCTGAATACAGAGAGAAGATAGTTTACTTCAAGGTTGAAACCACAAATAAGGATAGGAGGATATCTTCATCTCCTCCTAAGAAAGCTGCTGAAGTCATCTCAGAATATTATGACAATCACACATCAGATAGCCTTAATTCTGATGAAGATTTTGCTGCTTTCACAAGGCAATTTCAAAGATTCTTAAAGAAAAAACAATGGAGATCCAAGCCATCCTACTCACAGTCCAAGGATGATTATTATCAAAAAAGGAAATCTTCAAGAAAGGACAGGTATGACACTAAACCTAGTAAATTATCTTCTACTAAGATTGTTTGCTATTGTTGCAATAGGCCTGGACATGTAGTTGCTGACTGTCCTGACAAAAGAAAGGAATCAAATGACAAGAAGAAACTGAAAAATAAGGGCAAGCAGGAGAGATCCTTTGTTGAAAAGAAGGAGAAAAGCTGGACTAATTCCTCATCATCAGATTCTAAAGCTGCGACTGAAGCTGAAGCCTACATTGGACTGTTTACAACTGAAGAGGATTCAGTGGAGACAGAATTCTTGCAAATGTTGGATTCTATCAAAGGTATTGATCTTCACTACAAAGGGCTGACGGCTATATCTGAAGAAGATCAATGCCAGGATCAGCCTGGTCCCAGTAAGGTAAACAACCTTTCATCAGTTTTTGACTATTATACTGGATCAGAATCATAAGCATCTGCATCAAGAGATGGTGATGGTTTAGAATCTGAAGGGGATGTTCATCAACTTATTGATGAATATAGTGATCTGTTGTATGCACTTAAGAGAAGCAGAAACCTTGTCAAACACCAGGCTAAGGAAATTGATGCTCTTTAGTTGGCTGCATCTGATTCAGAAAAATTGTTGGATCAAAAGATGAATGAAGTTACCAAGCTGAAGAATATAACTTTTATTCAGATGGGAACAATTACATTCAAAAATGATCAGATCAAGGGTCTGGAAGTCAGACTCCAAAGAGAAAAGGAACTTGTGGCTAAATTCTCAAAGCCAAAGTCTGTCTTACCATTAATTGATGACTTCATTCACCAAAAGGGTAAGATAGGTCTAGGTTTTAAGAGAAGAACTAGGGCAGTAAATTCTAAATGAAAAGGCAAAGCTCCAGTTCAGCCATAAGCCTTCAAACCCCCTATTGCTTTTAGGAAAGTGTTGCAGCCTATTAACAGGTTTGACCATGACATTACACATGGTCACTGTAAGGCTGGTATTCTGAATGACAAGGGTGCAACTGTCAATGGGGCAGCCCATGTACACACTCACCATGTTCTTCAGGTATCATTGGTATTTGATGCACCAGCCCCAACACTAAACAAAAGGACAATTGACAGTAAGGCTGTTAAGACTGTATCTAAAAGAAGAAACAATAGATATGAGTGCCGGTGCTGTGGCAAGGTTGGGCATTATGTCATAGATTGTTGGCATAACACCAGTGTTAGGAAAAATGTCAGCTTACCTGCTAGAAAGACTGCAGGGAAATCATTCAAGTTTCAGACTAACCTAAACCTATAACCCGATACTTATTGGGGTTCTAAGGTTAAGTAATTATATTTGATGTAGGTGAGTCCAAGTGGTCATACCCCAATATGGTACTTGGACAGTGGTTGTTCCAGACACATGACTGGAACAAGAAGGATGTTGAAGGATTACACTCCAATAGTGAATGGACCCAAAGTGATCTTTGGTGGATCTGAAAAGGGGGATCATCAAAGGGTTTGGTAACATTTCTAATGGCTCAACTACTATCACCCAAGTGGCTTATGTGAAAGGTTTGAAACACAACCTAATAAGCATAAGCCAACTGAGTGATCTTGGTTATAACACTTCATTTATTAAGAATGGGTGTCAGATTAGAAAGACAGGTGATTAAGAGGTCATCTTGTTAGGTTATAGAAAGGGGAATGTTTACTGTCTCAGTTTTGATTGTGAGAATAAGAACTCTCCTATATGTTTAGTTGCAGATGAGAAAGCATCTGAATGTGTCAAATGACACAAAATGCTAGCTCATCTTAACTATAAGACTATAGGCCAACTCTATAGAATCGAGTTACTGAGGAATGTTCCTCAATTCAAGTGCATAAAAGAGGATGTATGTTCTGCTTGCCAAAAGGGCAAACAGACTAAGACCTCTTTTCATGGACATGATACCAAAGATTCTGTGAGGTGTTTGTACCTCCTGCATATGAATATATTTGGTTCTATGCCAGTTCATAGTCTAGGTAGGAAAGTCTATACACTTGTAGTTGTGGATGACTATTCTAGATTTACTTGGGTTTTCTTCCTGAGGCAGAAATCTGAAACCCATACTGTCTTCCACAATTTTGTCAGGCAAATTCAGAATGAACTTAATAGTTCAGTGGTCAAAATCAGAAGTGACCATGGGACTGAATTTCAGTCTGAATGTATGATAAAATTTGTGAAGAACTAGGGATTCATCAAGAGTTCTCCTCACCTAGAACTCCTCAGCAAAATGGTATTGCTGAAAGAAAGAATAAGACTCTTATTGAGGCTTGTAGAATACTACTAAGTGACACTTCTCTCCAAGAATATTTCTCGGCTGAGGTAGTAAACACTGAATGTCATGTTCTCAATAGAGCATCCATCACTAAAAGTCATAAAAAGACACCCTATGAGATTATGAATGGCAGAAAACTAAACATATCCTATTTTAGGATCTCTGGTAGCAAGTGTTATGTACTTAATAATAACAAGTCTTATTTAACTAAGTTTGCTGTCAAATCCCAAGAAGGGATATTTGTTGGGTACAACAACAATAGTAGAGCTTACAGAGTCTATAACTTGACTACTCAAGTTGTAGAAGAATCCATTCATATAGTCTTTGATGAAACTGAACTAATCAACTATGAGCAGTCTAGTGTATCTTGTAGCTCTACAAGTTTGAAAGAAAAGTTGGACAAGATTACCATTAATGAAGACCAACCTACAAGGTAGGATGAAGAAATTGATGGGTGCTATCCAGGGGGAGTACAAGACCCTCTAGCTGTTGAAGAGGACAATGAAGTACATCATGTTGAAGAGATTGGAGAAAATTTAGGTGTAGATGGATTGCCTCCAGTAACAAGGCATCTAAAGGATCATCCAGCACACCAAATTATTGGTGATCCAAGACATGGTGTCCAGACAAGGAGCAGGAACATGAACACAGTTCTTTGCTCAAGTTTCCTGTCCCAGATGGAATCCAAGAAATTTGAAGAAGTCATACAAGACACAAATGGTACTGATGCAATGCAGGAGGAGCTAAATTAATTCAGAAGGTGTAAAGTCTGGGAGCTGGTTCCTAAACCAAAGGATCATAATGTCATAGGGACTAAGTGGATCTACAGGAACAAGCTAGATGAAAATGACATCATAGTCAAAAACAAAGCAAGACTGGTAGCTAAAGGCTACAGGAAGGAAGAGGGAATAGACTTTGATCAAACATTTGCTCCAGTGGCAAGTTGGAAGCAATAAGGCTATTCCTTGCCTATGCAGTATAACAAGGGATCAAGGTATTACAAATGGATGTCAAGTCAGCATTTTTAAATGGTGACTTAAAAGAGGAAGTCTATGTTGATCAGCCCTCAGGTTTTGTAGATTCTCTCTATCCTAATTATGTTTATAGGCTTAAGAAAGCACTATATGGTTTGAAACAAGCCCCTAGGGCTTGGTATGAAACCCTGTCTACATTCCTCATTGAGAATAAATTCTCAAGGGGTAAAATAGACAAAAATCTATACCTTAGGGAATCAAAAGGCAATATGATCCTAGTTCAGATATATGTTGATGACATTATCTTTGGATCAACAAAAAACAACCTTTGTAGAAAGTTTGCCAAACTTATTCAAGGGAAGTTTGAGATGAGTAGTATGGGTGAGCTTAAATTCTTCTTGGGACTCCAAGTTAGACAGACTGATGATGGCTTGTCCATATCCCAGTCTAAGTTCACCAAGGAGTTGATTAAGAAGTATGGCATGGAGTCAGCCTCCACCATGAGAACTCTAATGGGGTCAAGTATGCCTATAGGCAAAGATGATGCAGGGAAACCTGTAGATGAGTCTTTGTATAGAGGGATAATTGGCTCCCTTTTATACTTAACTGCTCGTAGACCAGACATCATGTATGCTACATGTGTCTGTGTTAGGTATCAAGTCTTCCCTAAAGAGTCTCATTATACTATAGTCAAAAGAATTTTGAGATATCTTAAGGGAACACTAAATCTTGGCCTTTGGTACCCTAGGAATAGAGATTTTCTACTGACTGTTATTCAGATGCATACTTTGTAGGTTGCAAAGAAGACAGGAAAAGTACTACTGACACGTGTCAGTTTTTAGGTGGAAGATTGATGTCTTGGAGTAGTAAAAAGCAGACAAGTGTGGATATTTCCACAGCTGAGTCTGAATATGTTGATGCAGGCAGCTGCTGTGCTCAGCTATTATGGATTCAACATCAACTTGAAGATTATGGAATCCAGGTAATTAGAACACCATTATTTTGTGATTCTACTAGTGCCATTTCTATTGCTAGAAATCCTGTTTCACATAGCAGAACTAAGCACATAGAAATAAGATTTCATTTCCTTAGAGATCATGTTGAAAAGGAAGATATCAGTTTAGAATTTGTCAATACTAATTTTCAAATTACTGACATGTTCACCAAACCACTGGATGAAACTAAATTCAATTATTTTAAAATTGAATTAGGCATGCTGAACATAAAATAAGAATGACAAATTTGACTAAGTAAATGTATGTCGACACTTAAAGACAAAGGTGTCGACACATAGTAGATGGTGTCGACACATAAGAAAATTCTGTCGACACATCCAGAAGATTGTGTCGACACTCAGAATATGGTTTCAACACATAGCTATCCTGAAACTTAAATGTTGGTGTCGACACATATAGTCATCTGTGTCGACACGCAGAGTTTAGTGTAAGCTTTTAAGATTATTTGTGTCGACACATCGTCATTGGTGTCGACACATAGAATAGTAATTCTCTGTCGAGACTTTGGTAGTCTGTGTCGACACACTCCCAACTGTGTCGACACAATAGGTTTATTTCAACCCGTCTGTTGACCTTACTTGTTTGGAAACATATAAATAGGTGAAAGTAAAACCCTGTCGACTACGCTCTCAACATTCTCGAGACCTAATCCTCTGTGTCGACAGACCTTCAACTCTCTTCTTCTATCTCTCTCATCCCTCATGGCGCCAAAGCTGGAAGACAACATCAACGAAGGCTATGAACTAGTTCGTGATGACTTTGCGAGTGGATCTAGAGACATCAAAGCCGTGATTACCCTAATCACAGAAAATGGCTTAGAATACTTGGCCTCAGAACATACCAAGATTTGGAAGAAGGAGGTTCTTGAATTCTACACAACAGCAACACTGGATTCGACGGGCATGAAAATTAAGTCATCCGTTCAAGGAACCAAGGTCAAACTCACCTTGAAGAGTTTGAGGAAGACCCTACACCTGCCAAGGGTTCGAGAAGATGATTAAATAATATCTTCTATGACCAGAGAAGATATCCAATGGTGTGGACGAGATCCCACCACCAAGATTGGATCTTCTATGCTCAGAAAGGGAATGAACTCCCATGGAAAATTTCTTTCTGAAATTATAGGCAAAGTAATTTTGTGCAAACCAGGAGGACATGAAAGGATATCTGCCTACATGTTCAATCTAATGACCAGAGTCATCTTCAAGGTCAAAACCAACTGGTCTGCTGTGATCTTTGAAAAGATCAAAGAAAGTTTAAAGAAACCTAATCTAGGCAGAATTCTAAGTCTATATCTGGCTGAGCATATTCCTGAAGTAATGAATCAGATTGCAGGATCTAAGATCAATCATATGACAAGAATAGATTTGAGAATACTATCCAGATGGGAAAGGGTCCTGACCAAGGATGTTTCTACACCACAGAAATAAACAAAACAGATACAGTCAAAGAAAAAACAAACCCGCAAGACAGCTGAATCTTCCAGTGATTCAGAAAAAGAGGTGGTCTTTAGCTCAGATGAGGACAGACCAGAGGCTGCTAGAAAATCACCTGCTCCAGAGAATGCAGATGATGGTCAGGTGCAGGGGGAGCAGATTCAAGAATGCAACATCCAACTGGATCAAGTACAGGAAGAGCCTCATCTAGGGGGAGCCAATAAGCTTTCTCCAGCTTCATCTCAATAAGAGGCATTACCTTCTGGAGTTGATCATGAGAAAGAGCAAGTTGCATTAGAGAGTGAAACAGTCACTCAAACTATCCTTGAGGTAATACATGATATTAATCAAGCTAGACTAGATACTGAGCTAGATACACTAATTGTGCATCTGCCTGATGTTGAACAGACTAACCAAGACAATGTCCCAACATAAGACATTACAATGAAGGACACATTTGCATTTGATGACACTCCATCTACTGCACAAGAGCAAGATATTCCTCCTGTTCAAATGCAGTAAGAGTTCACTTGAGGAGAGATTTGATGAGAGGAGTGATCAAGGATATAATGGTAGATGGATTAAATGGGGAAGGGGAAGAGGATAGAATGGAGGGTGGAATAACATGAGTGTGATGAGTGGATGGAGATGAAGATGGAATGGGGGCATCTGGCATGAGAGAGTCTATGGGTAGAGTGTAAGATGTAATGGATGACAAATGAGGGGGAAGTAGAGACTGAGGAGGTATAGGAATATGAGTGTCATGAGGTGAAGCTGGAGGTGTTGGAATATTGGTGATGTCCAGAGGTGGAGATGAAGGAGGAGTAGTCACATGAGGAGGCTGTTTTGGTGGAAGGGGTGCTGGAAGAGATGGTGGAGATGGAATGACCTCTTCAGCAGGGAGGGGAGTGGCCTTCACAGCCCTGGTGCTCTCAGAAGCTGGGATGGAAGAGGATGGAGCCTTGGAGGGCTTGGAGATAGTCCTCTCCCATCTGCCAAACAACGCACAGGTGAGGCGCTTGCTGGTATTGATGAAAATGATCGGGGAGACCATTAATTCACCAGCCTTTTCCTGGAGGAAGATCCCCAGGATTCTTCTGAAAAAACTTCCTTCTTGCTGTTCTTTTTCTTAATCAACTCAAAGAAATTCGTGCCCCAGTAGACATGTCTCTTATTTACCACTGCACACATAACTAAGAACTGGTGACGAGTGATGTAGTCATGTGCAGAGTGCTTTCCCAGCAGTTTTTTTCCCACGATGTTCTCCAGAAACTTGTAGGAGGCAGACAGTTTCTTCTTCAACAACTTGTTAGGGTTGCTTCCAGAAATCCCCATTAACTTTAGCATATCACCAAACTCTTCAGAATCCATTTCTATATCATCTTCTCCATTTACTAATCCAAATATTTCAGAAAGAATTACGGGAGATAACGGAACATCAGTACTCCCGATATTGCCTGTCAGAACATTATCCTCAGAAACTGTAGATGTATATACTCATTCTCTGATTTCCGTTCCATGCAGTTTAATCCTTTTGGTCATGAAATCCTTGAGATGAAGTTCCTCTAATAGTTCTAGGATATAGAGAAATATGGGGTCAGAGTGTTGGAAGGAATCAAAATCCATATCAAAACTAGTATCAAATTTCATGGCAGCCAAAGCTCCTGCGGGAATCACCATTGATGACCTGCAAGAAAGATAGAGAAAAACGGCGATCAAGAGCAAGAGAACTGAAAGCGCGGGATGGAGGTCGAAGAAAACCTAGATATAAGTTTTCCAGAATATGAATCGACAAACTCCGTTCCACGAAAAAAAAACAATTCTTCGAACTGAGGTCGACGAAATAAATTATACACAAATAATTCGTCGATCTCATCTAGAAGAATCGAAAACAGTTCGTCGAACTCCGTTCGACGAAATGTCTTCTGAAGCAAGGTTCGTCGAGCTCCGGTCGACGAAAATTGTTTCCACACACAGAGAATTCATCGATCACCGTTCGACGAGAATCTCTCAAACTTTCCTTAATTCGTCGAACTCCATTCGACGAACTCTGGAAAATTCACCGAATGAAAACAGAAACTAATTTAACTCTTCTCCATTGATCATTCCTAGTTGATTTATATAGAACAGATGAGTTTTCTCATCCAATGGTTTGGTGAAAATGTCTGCTCTCTATAAATCAGTAGGAATATGGATTAAGTTAATTTTCTTTTTTTCTTCATTATCTCTAATGAAATGATGTCTTATTTCAATATGTTTAGTCCTAGAATGGTGAACTAGATTCTGTGCTATAGCAATAGCACTAGTATTATCACAAAATAATGTTGAATTATTTAAGTTGACACCATAGTCTAGGAGTTGATTTTGTATCCATAACATTTGTGAACAGCAGCTGCCAGCAGTCATGCATTCTGCTTCTGCAGTTGATGTAGACACAGATGTTTGCTTTTTACAAAATCAGGAGACAAGTCTCATACCCAGGAACTGGCAAGTTCTAGAGGTACTCTTCCTATCCACTCTACATCCAGCATAGTCAGTATCTGAGTATCTAGTTAACTCAAACTCTGACTCTGCAGGATACCAGAGTCCTAGATTAAGACAACTCTTTATATATCTCAAAATTCTTTTTAAGAAAATAAGGTGAGATTCTTTAGGGTTCACTTGAAACCTAGCACAAAGGCATGTGGCAAACATTATATCAGGCCTACTTGCTGTTAGGTATAATAGGGATCCAATAATTACCCTATAATGTTTCTGATCTAAAGGTTTCCCTGCTACATCAGAATCCACAACAGCATTTGTAGCCATAGGTGTTTTCATTCCTGAAGCATCACCCATCCCAAACTTTTTAATAAGCTCTTTAGCATACTTAGCTTAGGAGAGGAAGATACCATCAGGGAGCTGCTTCACTTGAAGACCAAGGAAGTAGGAAAGCTCACCCATACTACTCATCTCAAATTTAGAATGCATGAGGTCAGCAAACCTCTTGCACAATTTGGGATCAGTACACCTAAAGATGATGTCATTCACATATATTTGTACTAACAATATTTGGTCCTTATGATGTCTAGTGAAAAGAGTTTTATCTATGATTCCTCTTGTAAATTTATGCTCTAAAAGAAAGCTTGCTAAGGTCTCATACCAAGATCTTGGAGCTTGCTTTAAACCATAGAGAGATTTATGCAATTTAAATACAAAAGAGGGATTAGTTAAAGAGATAAAACCTTGAGGTTGTTCTACATAAACCTCTTCTTGAAGCACTCCATTCAAGAATGCACTCTTGACATCCATTTGGAACACTTTAAATCTTCTGTGAGCTACATAGGCAAGGAATATTCTTATGGACTCTAACCTTGCAACAATGGCAAAGGTTTGGTCATAATCAATTCCTTCCTCTTGCCTATAGCCTTGAGCAACAAGCCTAGCCTTGTTTCTCACTATGTTTCCATGTGCATCTATCTTGTTCCTATAGACCCACTTGGTTCCAATAACTGGGTAGTTATGAGGTCTTGGAACCAAGTCCCAAACTCTATATCTCTTAAACTGATTTAGTTCCTCTTGCATTGCAATGATCTAGTGGGGATCTTACTCTGCTTCATGTATGGTGAGAGGTTCAATTTGAGAGAGAAAACAGGCATGCATCAAGTCTTGGTTGAGTTGATGCCTTGTTTGTACACCTACTGAAATGTCTCCAATCACTTGAGATTTGGGGTGATCTCTAAGTGTGATAAGATCAGTTGGTGGAGTTTGTTCAGCAACAGCTTCTATAATTAATTCCTCTTGACGAATGGTACTAGCTGTTGAGGGAAGTTCAGCCACTTCCACTTGAATCTCTTCTTCACTTTCTTCAGCAACCTGTGGAGTAGGATGGGTTGACACCTCTTGGGTAAGGTTTAGTCCATCCATAGACTCACATAGTTGTGGAACCTGCAAAATGCTATTGTTAGAAATCTCTTTCTCCTTATAAGACATGTTAGCTTCATCAAAAGATACATGAACAGACTCTTCAATTTTAAGGGTGGATTTATTAAAACCCTATAGGCCTTGCTTACTTGGGAGTATCCTAGAAAAATCCCTTCTTCAGCCTTAGCCTCAAACTTTCTAATGTATCTCTTGTTATTAGTGTGAATGTAACATATACAACCAAAAACTTTAAAGTATGTGATTTTAGGTTTCTTTCCTTTAAGTAATTCATTGGGGGTCTTATTTTTCAGCTTATGTATAAGACTTCTATTCAGGACATAGTTAACAGTATTTACAGCTTCTGCCCAAAAGGATAGAGGCATGTAATCATCTGCCAATAATGTGCCTACAGATTCAATGAGTGTCCTATTTTTCATTTCAGCAACCCCATTTTGTTGGGGAGTTATAGGAGCTGAGAAACACATCCTGATAACTTCCTTCTCACAGAACTCATGCAAAAGAAGAGACTCAAACTCTGTGTCATGATCACTTCTGATCAATGCAACATGAGTAGAGAACTCAATCTGTATGGTCCTGAGAAAATCTGTAAGAACCTTGAATATATCTGACTGAGCTCTCAGAAAGGCTACCCAACTGAATCTAGAGAAGTCAACAACAATCACCAATGTGTAAGACTTCCCTCCTAGGCTTTGTACAGCAATGGGTCCAAATAGATCCACATGGAGCAAATACAAAATCCTAGGTGAATCACTTTTATTAATGGATTTGAAACTAGTTTTGGTTTGTTTGCCTAATTGACAAGCCTGCATATGCTTTCCTTCTTGTAGGGGCCAGAAGGTAAACCTCTAACAAGGTTGTCTTTAGATAACCTAGATATATTCTTAAGGTTTACATGCCCTAATGTTTTATGCCATAACTTATTTTGATTACTAGTGATATTGAGTAAACAAACATCAGTTTTGGCAGAAATAAAATCTACTAGATATATGTTGCCTTGTCTAAGTCCAATTAAAATAGTTTGGTTTTCACTATTAATAATAGAACAAGAGGTAGATTTAAAGTGTACCAGATAACCTTCATCACATAATTGACTTATGGATATTAGGTTATGTTTGAGTCCTCTTACATATGTTACTTTCTTGAAAGTGACTGTCCCAATCTTGACTGCTCCATATCCTTCTGACTGGCCACTGTTTGAGTCTCCAAAAATCACTTTTGGTCCTAGCTTGAGCTTGTAATTGGATAAATTTGTCTTGCTTCCTGTCATATGCTTGGAGCAACCACTGTCCAAGTACCAGGTCTGACTTACCCTTGGACAGCTCTTCACCTGTACCTGCAAAGAAAACAAAAATTCAATTATTCTTGACCCAGGTTACCTTGGGTCCTTTATTTGGTTGAAATGAAAAGCTGGAAATAACTGATAAAGCAGGTTGAGATTTATAACCTAAGGGGTGATATCTCCTAGGTGGAATAACCCAATCAGCTACTGGATTGAATGTCTTATTAGTTGGCTTGGAATTTCTGTAAGAGAAATAGTTTAAGATTGGTCCTTCTGGGTTCGATGAATTCTTGTAAGTTCGTCGACCAGAGTTCGACGAATAGGGATGAGATTGTCGATCTCTGCTCAGAGAATGACAGTAGTCATCTTCTGCGCCCCAAGTTCGTCGACCTCTGCTCGATGAACCATACAAAGTTTGTCGATCGCAGTTAGACGAATTATTATAACTAAAGTTTGCATTCAGTGTTCGTCGATCTAGGTTCGACGAACTGGCCACATTTCGTCGATCTAAGTTCGACGAATGCTGCTGAACCTTGTTTTTATTAACTGTTTTCTGATTTCTGTTTCTCTTGTCTATAGGTTTTGGATTATTTTCAGACAATGGTTTATTTATAATCTTTTCCTTTCCCTTGGCAGAAATAAATTTAATATGGGTTGTAAGAATATTTTTCTTAATTATGGGGAGCAAACTTGATGAAGCACCGAAGCCCAGCTTGCCATTTAATCTGGCATTAACTGTGCTTGTTATGTCCATCAGCTTGAGACTTCTCCCATTGAGAGATTGCTCAAGTTGTTTGGCCTCACATAATTCATATTTTAATTTAATTATTTGTTTATTAGCTAAGGTTAGTTGATCTTGTAGTTTAATGTTTTCTGAGTTAACAGATTCAAGACTTCCTAGTCTTTCTCTAAGAGTTTTTATTTCTTTTTCTGAGCTAATTAAATCTAAACACATGGCTTTAAATTCAGTTTTCAATAAATCAGAATTAAAGTCAAAGCCAGCAAGAACCTGATCTGCCTCTGAGTCTGAGGCTGCTTCATCTTCAGATTCTCCATCTGACCCAGAATTGCTCCTGGAGGCATCAATTGCCATAAGGCAAACCTCATTAGATCCTTCTTCTTCCTCTTCTTCACTTGAACTAGAAGAGGATGTTTCTTCTTTTGTATCACTCCATGTCTCAGCAACAAAGCCCTTGTCTTTCTTTTTGTACTTGATGGAAGAGGGTCTGCTGCTGTGTCTTCTCCTGGAGTCTTTTTCTCTGCTCCTGTCCTTCTTCTGGTTTTTTTGGACATTCTGAGATGTAGTGTCCAGGCTTTCTGCACCCAAAGCACACAACCTCCTTGGTTGGTGTCTTGTCAAATCTGGGCTTATCATCCTGCTTGGATGATTTCCTTCTGAGATCCTTCCTAGCCATCTTATAGAATCTTTTTGCAAAGAGGCTCATGAGTTCTTCATTTGAAGTTGAGGTCTCACTTTCCTCAGATTCTTTGAAGGCTATGTTGTGATCCTTTCTCACTAGAGTTGTTGCCTTCTATTCCGCTGCTTCTCTTGATTTGATCAGCTGCTCATAGGACTTTAATTTTCCTAGTAGATATTCAGTTGATATCTCATTTAGGCTTCTGGCTTCTTTGATTGGCCAGATTCTGGAGTCCCAAGAACTAGGGAAGCACATCAATATCTTGTCATTCACTTTTGTCAGGGTGATGTCCTTTTCCAAGGTTTTGAGCTCATTGATGGTTGAGCTCAACCTGTTGTACATTTCAGCCACTGATTCTGTCTCATCCTTTTTGAAATTCTCATACAGGGAAATGAGATTGGATCTCTTATCTTTTCTCTCATCTGCTGAGCCAGCTACCATTTGGTTGAGGGAGTCCCAAATGGCCTTGGCTGAGGTGCACTCAGCCACCTTTTGGAATATGCGATCTGACATAGTTTGAGCCAAGATGTTCATTGCCTTAGCATCTGCCATTTTGGATTTCTTGTATGCTTTATTGTTTTCAGGAGGAGGTACTACAATCATGTTGGTAAAGGTGCTGGTAGAAGCTATAGGTGCTGGAGGTACACCTGTTAAGATAACAGAAAAAATATCCTCATCAATAGAATTCAAGTATAACCTGATTCTTGCCTTCCAGATGGCAAACTTGTTAAGATTGAAAACCGGAGGTCTGATGCTTGCATAATCTTTGTTTTGGGCCATTTCTGTGAAGATATAAATCTAATAACAAAAAAAAAACAACAGATCTAACAAGAGGGATCTTTGTGGTTCAGGTGTTAGCCTGTACAACCAATTAAGGTGTGGTATTTTAACCAACCTACCTCTGATACCAATTGAAAGTGCAGGTTAGATCTGAAATACTCTAGAGGGGAGGGTGAATAGAGTGTTGCGCTTTCTTCAAAATTTTTAAAACTTTTATTGTAAGCCTAGGTGAACAAGTTAGCAAATAAGAAAAACAAAGCACAGCAACCTAAACAATCACAGATCACAGCCAAAACAAAAATAAAGGTCAACCAGACGACACAAGAAATTTTATATTGGTTCCCCATCCTGGGTACATCCACTCTTCTACCACCCTGGTAGGAATCCACTCAGGTTTTTGATCTGGTGCCTGACACCAATGAGCTTTTGTTCAGGTGCTCAAAAACCAAAACCTTAAGTCTTTTGGAAGGAGACTTGCAACCAGAATAATTTTGAAGGGAATTAAAACCCTGTACAGGAGTTGGAAAAGAGGTGATGGTGTCTTCTCTTTCTCAATAATAACTGAGAAGACTGTGGATTGATGTTAGCAGATTTTGATCCCCCTGAGATCTTGAATGTATCAGGAAAGTTGGAGCACTACTACAGGGTGATAGGTCTTCAAAGACCTAATGTGCCAGGACCAGAAATTGTTCAGGTACTTCTTTGACAGATAGAATTTTGTTGTCCTTTTGAAGTTGTCCTGAGAATTGACAGAAGAAGACTCTTGATAGTGATAGGTTGTTCTTCTTCTTCTTGATGAAGTTGTTCTCTGGCCAAGGATGATTGTAGTAGCACTTTTGATTCCTGTAAGATTGTTGTTCTGTGCAATCTGTCTGTGTGTCTGTCTGATAGTTCTGTATGTATCACTGTATGTCTGTATGACTGTGTAGTAGTACTTGATCCTTTCTTTTCTGACTTCTACTGACTGAAGAACACACTGGAAATTTGAAATCTTAAGCAGTAAATGCAGTCGGCCTGGGAAGGAAGCGACATTCAATGATTTCCCCAACTGTCCCTTAGAAAACGGCATGTAATAGTCCATAGTCAATGCGCGTTCTAACGGTAACATTCCGAGAAGATCTGGCATTAATAACTCTGGAATAATCGCCAAGAAATGGGACAGGAAACTGGAGAAGACCTATTCTGGAATCGTCGAATGAAGAACACAATTCGTTGAGCTGAGCTTGAGTTCGTCGAGCAGAGCTTGAGTTCGTCGAGCTGAGCTTGAGTTCATCGAGCTGAGCTTGACTTCATCGAGCTGAGCTTGACTTCGTCGACCAGACAATGGCACTTAGTCTTCTAGGGAAACTTGTCAATTCTGCTTCAATCTTCGTCGAGCTGACAATCTGCATTCGTCGACCAGAGATCCACATTCATCGAGCGAAGAACAGTTCTGGACTTTGTCAAAATATTCTGCATCTACTGATATTCGTGTCGACATAAGTTGGTGTCGACTGATATCCTGGTGTCGACATAAATCTTCTGGTGTCGATATGAGCTGGTGTCGACTGATATCCTGGTGTCGACACAAATTGTCTAGTGTCGACACATGCCCTAAGTGTCGACATAAGACCTCTGAATTCAGAATCCATCGAGTAGAGTACTGAAATCGTTGACCTGAGAAATTGAGAACTTGAGGTCCAAGTTCGTCGAGCTCAGAATCTAATTCGTCGACCAAAGCTTGAAGCTGGACTTAGAAAAATTCTGAAGCTGTCCTGACTTTAGCTTGATGTAGAAAACTCTGTCTTCATCGAATAGAGAACTAAGATCGTCGAGCTCAGTACTAAGAATTGTCTCACGATTGTCGAGCGCCGAACACCTTTCGTCGAGCTGAGTTTGACAAACATCGAACTCATTTGACTTAGTCTTGAAAACTTCTATTTCTGGAGTCTCTGATGGTGTTGATGAAGGTTGGTCCATTTGAATTTGAACCTAAGGACTTGTCCTAGACTCTAGGACACAAATTGACCCTGGCTATACATAATGGGTCACATTCTAAGCTAGTGAACCTAGCCCAAATCAACTAGGGATCCAACATCTTATGATGGTCTCCACTATTAATCCCACCAAGAAAGTTCCAAAGAATCTGATGGATCTTGATAAGGATGAGATTGCACTTGTCTCCTTAGACAAGAAAGCCAAAAATATCATCGCAAGTACAATCGATGATTCTATGCTGCAGAACCTGATTCATTGTCAATCCGCCAAGGAAATGTGGCAGTCTATCATCATCTTGATGGAAGGTACTGAAGAGGTTAGGGTTGACAAAAGATCTCTCTTGAATAAAAAATATGAAGCATTCAGACAAGGTTCCAAGGATTCTGTTGAGATTATATTATCTAGCAGGACTTGTATATGTGGGACCGTGTGTTTGGCTTCCCCATCGTGTTCTGGGTCTGGGTGTTGACCCCGGTGGGCCCCTTGTGGCGGAATATCCCCGCGGTTCTGTGGTTGGGGTTAATCCCACACCGCCTATAGTCTTCTACCCTTTGTTTTCAAGTACCCCGCCACCCTTCATCTCAAAACCTGGCAGGTTTTGAGATGAACTGTGTAACGCCCCGAAACTCAAAGGAGAAAAAGGGGGACGTTTTAGGCCAGTTTGAGTTCTGGCTGTAGGCACACGGCCTGGGACACGGGCGTGTCCCAGGGCGTGTCAAGCCTGTGTCAACACTAAGGCAGGGCGTGTCGACCCGTGTCGACACTAAGTCGACACTATGTTTTGACGAAGTTTTGAGACATGGCACACGGCCTACGACACGGGCGTGTCGCAGGACGTGTCAACCCGTGTCGACACTTGTCCCGCGAATTCGACACTTTGGTGCCGACAATGTGTCGAGACATGGCACACGGCCTACGACACGGGCGTGTCGCAGGGCGTGTCGACCCATGTCGACACTTAGCCGCGAAGTCGACACTTTGGTCTCGACATGGTGTCGAGACAAGGCACACGGCCTAGGACACGGGCGTGTCCAAGGCCGTGTCATCAGGTCGACGATCTTCGCTCGACGAAGTGTCGAGACCGTGTACACGGCCTGGGGTCCAGAAGTGTTGATGTGACACGGGTAGGGACACGGGCGTGTCCTAGAACCCGTGCAGTGCTCGGGTTGATTTTGGGGAAAAATCATGGGGTACACGGCCGGCTACACGGCCGTGTCAGGTGGAACACGGGAATGTCAGCTCGAACACGGGCGTGTTCGATACCCGTGTGAGGTTCCAGGTGATTCGATTTTGACGGCGAATGAGGCATACGGCCCTGGACACGGGCGTATGCCAGGCCGTGTTCGGTCCAGATTGGGCATTTCAGCCTCGAATCAAAGCCGTTCGTTTCCTTGTTTTGAGATCCAATGGCTGGGGGATGTTCCTGAAGGGATATACCCGTGAATGGACTTGGAAAACCCTCACTTTTCTTAAGTTTCATCTTTCTAAAACCTTAGAGAGAGAGGAGAGCCAAGGGTGGAAGAAGGAGCTAGATCCCGCCATTGGAGGAGCTTCAAAGCTCCAAATCGCGAGCCGATTCCGGATCCACGGAGGCAACGCTAGTGCGGTGGTTTTCATCAGATTACTTTTCAATGGCGCCAAAGAGGAACGCAAGGGTAACGATCCTCATCTTGAGCATGAGTAGCTCTCTTTCTTTGCATAGGAAGCCCGCTCTCGCGAGTTTGCGGAGAGTTGGAGGCGTTCCTTCGGGTAGATATGTGAAGTCCCCGTTGTTTAGAGTCCGTAAGCGAGAACGGACATAGGCATAATGTGTGAAGCCTACCCGGACATGTTGATCCGGATCGGTGATGTTGCATTGAATAAATTCCGGAGAAGACTCCGTGCTATTGGTTGTTTTTCGGGTTTTCTACGCGGTAGATTGCAGTAGGGAGCCTTGGGGACTAACCCAAAGGTGCACCCGGAAAACTGGGCGGATACGAGATCTTGCGAACTTGGTGGCCTGAGAGCCAACTTAAACATAACTGGTTATGTGACTTGTGATAGAAATGGGACTCGGTGGACGTTTGACCCGCGCAAATGGCTTAAATTGTCGTTGCGATGTGAGCACGGGTTAGATGGAACCGTACCCGCTCTCTGTCATTCGGTTAAAGAGACCTAAGGTTACGTGGCACTTGCCGTTGGCATAGATGTGAGTCTTCGGCGGTCAATGGCTTAAATTGACGTGACCCATGCTGGGAAGACAAATTGCTCATAGGTTTGGCCGTCTAAGTGGCGGTGGTGAGTCCGGAATGTTAATGGCATTAATTGACGTGACATCGACCGGTTCACCGAGAATGTGCCCTGAGTGCACGGTGCGTGTGGCCGAGCGAGCCAACGTCTGTGTTAAAATGGCTTTATATATATATATTGCTCGCTTATGCTAATGAAATCCAGGGAAGGAGCATCGCCGCCCCGAGTTGGGGGCGGGATCGTTATAATTTGGTCAGCATTGCTGACCGTTGCCTTGTTTTGCCACCGTGCGGTGGTTTGTTGCTTGCAGGTGCAGATGGACCAAGCGGTCAATAGCGGGCTAAAGCCCTTTTTGCGAAGCCGACCCTTGAAGGCCCAAATGGAAGTGTTTACTGCTTTGTTCATGTATGACCGGCCTGCGTGCCATGGTTTGTAAAACATGTAATATTCAAGTGAAATATTTTGTAAGGCCTTAAGGCTTGTTTTGGGTATTTTGTATAACATTCCTAATTACTATTAGTAGACATTCGTGCTTTGATGTTGGGTTCCTGTTTACAACTTTTATAAACTGCTTCCGCTAGAATGCTCTGTGTAGGACGTTGAGATTGGTTGGATGGTTTACATAAGTAACCACCCGGTCTGTCTGTAGTATATGGCGTCGGGCCCCAGCCGGACCTACTGCTATATGCTATGCGAGGGATAGGGGGTGTTACAATTTGTAATCAGACTACTGGATTTGGTCGTGCTTAAACTGAATTCGTGGGCGAATTCTTTTTACGGGGTGGTGAGCACATTGTGTGCCTCATCGTTATAATGTTAAAAGAACCCATGAATGTCCACTTAGGAATGAAAATACTCGTGTTTGAGGAACTTGCGTGTTCCTATAATTGCTGTTTGCAATTTTATTTGGTCGCTTAACGGTGTTTTGTACCACTATAGGTGACCAGAAGTCGTGTTGGGCCATCAGAACATCGAGTTTCTGAGGCTAGTAGTGCACCGGAAGTTGCTCCCGCAACACCTCTGTCGGTTGAGAATATTCGATTGGTTGCTGAAGCGGTGTTGGCCGTGATAAATGCGCAGCCTGGAAGGCAAGCGCAGCAGCCCGCTCCGGTGATGGAGCAGGAACCTCTTCAGGAGGCCGTGCCGAGGAGAGTGGAGCAAGTGGTTGTGGAACCGGTAGTGCCAAGGAGGGCAACCGAGAGGCAGCTTAAGCACGTTATGAGCTTTAACCCTCCGTTATTCTCGGGGTTGGGAACCCCATCTCAGGCTGAAGACTGGCTCTCCAGGGTGAAGAGAGTCATGACAACGACGGAGACGGAGGAGTGGCAAATGACCACCATCGCTACGTTCCTTTTGGACGGTGAAGCAAGGATGTGGTGGGAAGGATTGGAGCTGCATCATTTGATAGGTAGACAACTGATAGACATTCCGATGGAAGAGTTCTCGGGATTGTTCTTAGCAAGATACCTTCCTTCGACGCAGAAGATAGCGTTGGAGAACGAATTTCTGAAGTTGGTTCAGGGTGAGAAGAGCGTGGATGAATATCTCCATGAGTTCACTCGTTTGAGTCGTTATGCTAGCTCCACCATCGTGGATGAGGAGCGCAAGACTAATCGCTTCTATGAAGGCCTGAGGGATGAGTTGATATTATTACTTTCGGGGCCGATGACGCAGGGTTTCTTAACCTTGGTCAATACTGCCCAGTCCTTGGAGAAGGACATGAAGAGCGTGCAAGCGAAGAAAAGCTTGGGTGAGAAGAAATCTGAGTTCAGAGTGCCGACTACTTCAAAGTCCGGCTATCGGAGGTCTTTCAAGAAGCATAGGACTTCGGGTCCAGCTCCTTCTGGCGCTTCTGGGGTGACTACGGGTCGGACCCCAAGTGCGTGTTTTACATGTGGAAAGACGGGGCATTTCGCCCGTGATTGTTGGAGCGGACGTCCTAAGTCCGAGAGAAGGCCGGGAGCTACTTATGAAGAGAAGGGAATGGCGGTGGAGTCAACCGCATCCCATTATGCTCCGGCCCAACCAAGTGTCTACAATCTTGGCCAACAGGAGGCCATCAAACAAGCTGATGTGGTGACAGGTACGGTTTAATTTATAGCAAGTCAATTTCTACAAATACTTGTTATGCATATGTTACCTAACCACTGCTTGTTTAGGATTTGTAATGATATGTAAAAATCCGACACGAGCACTCTTTGATACGGGAGCTTCACACTCCTTCTTGTCCGAAGGATTTGTATCACGCATCGGAGCCCCTTATTCGATGGTGAAGGACAAGTTGGATGTGTTGTTGCCCAATGGGTGTTCGATGCGAGCGGATAGGATCTGCGATGTTAAGATTCGTATTGGGGAGCAGGAGTTTGACCTGCGGGCGTCCTTACTTCCGTTGGTGGAGTTCGACGTCATATTTGGCATGGATTGGCTCTCGGAGCAGCAGGCCCATATATATTGCGGTAGCAAGGAAGTCAAGCTGGGAGCAAGTCGTGAGACGACCTTTACGGGCTTAAAGGGGTCGAGCAAGATGTTGATGTCTGCTCTTCAGGTGGTGAAGGCGGTTCGTGCCGGAGCAGAACTGTTCTTTACACTAGTCGAGGTTGCAAAGCGGAGGCCCGTGTTGGATTGTATTTCAGTGGTATCGGAATACCCTGATGTGTTCCCCGCAGATCTTCCTGGAGCCCCGCCTCAGCGGGAGATAGATTTTACGATCGAGCTAGTTCCAGGTGCAAAACATGTGTCACGATCTCCATATCGGCTAGCGCCTAAGGAAATGGCGGAGCTGAAAGTTCAACTGTAAGAGTTGTTGGAGCAAGGGTTTGTGCGCCCGAGTTCTTCGCCTTGGAGCGCACCGGTCCTCTTTGTTAAGAAGAAGGACGGAAGCTTGAGGCTATGTATTGATTATCGGGAGCTCAACAAGTTGACTGAGAAGAACAAGTACCCGATCCCCCGGATTGATGATCTCTTCGATCAGTTAGTCGGGTCGACGGTGTACTCGAAGTTGGATCTCAAGGCTGGGTACTATCAGCTGCGTTTAAGGGAGAGTGATATCCCGAAGACAACGTTTAGTACGAGATACAGGCATTATGAGTTTACGGTCATGCCGTTTGGGCTGACTAATGCGACGTCAGTGTTCATGGATTTGATGAACAGGACTTTCAGGGAGTACTTGGACAATTTCGTGATCATCTTCATCGACGATATTTTGGTATACTCGCAAAGTGAGGAAGATCACTTCAAGCATCTTCATTTGGTGTTGGAGACACTCAGGAGAAATCAGTTATATGCCAAGTTCTCGAAGTGCGAGTTTTGGCTATCCTCAGTGGCATTCCTCGGGCATATAGTGAGTGGAGAGGGTATTGCTGTGGATCCGGCGAAGATTGTTGCGATATGGGAGTGGCCTGAGCTTGCTACTGTAGCGGAAGTCTGGAGTTTTCTGGGGCTTGCCGGCTATTATAGGCGCTTCGTAGAGAACTTCTCGCGGATAGCGTTACCTCTCACTACTTTGACGAGGAAGGAGCATAAGTTCGTTTGTGAAAGATAAAGTACCTAAACACCTAGAGTGGGGGGTGAATAGGTGACCAAATTCTTTTTAACTATTTATGGCAGCAATCAGTTTTTCACACAGCATTTACTCTACTATTGCACAGCAATCACACATCATTCACAGCAAATCACAATCACAGAAGACACACAGTTTTATAGTAGTTCCCCAAGATTTAGGTACATCCACTTTCCCCCTTCGCCTATCTAGCAGTGTACTAGATTCGGCCAAACTTCTCCACTATCTCAAAACCCAAACTGGTTCCTACACCTCAGGCCCAAGGCCCTACAACTCAGCTTCTCCACAAAGCCTACACTCAGCCACAAAGGCCTACACTCAGCCACCAAGGCCTACACTCAGCCAACAAGGCCTACACTCAGCCACCAAGGCCTACACTCAGAGATGTCACTCTCCTACACTCAGGCACTCAAGCCCTACACTCAGCCTTTATAATTACAGGCTTACAAAAACTCAGATCCAAAGGATCCTACAAGATAAAAATGTTTATACAATGGTTAACTCAGCAACCAAGAGACAAGAGAGGGGAGTTGTGAGTTTCTTGATGAGTTCTTGGAAGAACTCAGTTGAAATCAATCTGACTTAGCTTTCTTCAAATCTAATTGAAAGTAGAACTCAATAAGATTGACTCCTTCTGCAGTTGATCCTAGATCTCTGCTTCTTAAGATCCAGAAAAAATCTGAACCCTTCTTCTCAGCCTAGTTCCAACGGCTGATTTCTTGGATGGAGCTCTCTCTCTCCAACTTCTTAGATCAGCACTTGGACAGCTAGATCTTCTTGTTTTGATACTTGATCAATAACTTGAACTTTATCAATCTTCAACAACAACCACTTTCTGTAGACTGTATGAGCCTATTTATAGGCCTTCTTCATGGTAACCGGCTGGTCCGGTTCATAACTGAATTCTGACAACTCTGACAGGTGCTGTAGACCGGCTGGAACGGCAACTATCAAGTCATCCAGTCAGTTCTTGAAAATTCTCTAACTGTCTGAAAGTGTCGAGACTTTCTGTCTTTAAGTGTCGACACTTATAGACCAAGTGTCGACACAAGTTGTGTAAGTGTCGACACAAGTCTACAAGGTGTCGACACAACTCCTTGTGTTGTAATTTCTATGTCTCAACACAGCTTCTTCTTCATGTGTCGACACTAAAATTGAGTGTCGACACAAGTACTTGATCTTCTGTATTTTGCTGAATTCTTCTAAGTGTCGACACATCTCCTTTGTGTCGACACATCTTTATGTGTTGAATCTGTTAGTGTCGACACTGCTTCTTGGTGTCAACACATGTCTTCAGTGTTGATACTTGCTGAGTGTCGACACAGCTCCTTGTGTCGACACTTGATTCTTCTATTGAGACTTTAGTTGAGTGTCGACACATCCCCTTAGTGTCGACACTTGTACTTAGAATATTTTGTTGATCTTGCTGTTCTTTATTAAGTGTCGAGTCTTCAGCTGAGTGTCGACACATTCTTCCTTGTGTCGACACTTTCTTTAAGTGCTGACCCTTCTGTTGAGTGTCGACACATTGTTCTGGGTGTCGACACTTACTTCAAATGCTGACTCTTCTATTGAGTGTCGACACATTGTTCTGGGTGTCGACACTTACTTCAAGTGCTGACTCTTCTGTTGAGTGTCGACACATTGTTCTGGGTGTCGACACTTATACTTAGTCTCTGCTGACTTTTGCTGAGTGTCGACACAGCTCCAAGTGTCAACACTTTCTGGTGTAGACACAGTTCTTCTAGGTGTCGACACTGCTGCTAAGTGTCGACACAGCTTTACTGCACTTTTCTTCACTGAGTGTCGACACAGCTCCTTGTGTCGACACTTTGTGTCTGGTGTCGACTCAGCATCCCTGGTGTCGACACAATGACTCCAAGTGTCGATACTGCTTGCCTGGGTGTCGACACAAGTCTTCTTAAGTGTCGACACTTTCCCTCTAGGTGTCGACACATGGACTTAGAAACTTTTTGCTTCAGTCCTACAAATACTTAACCTGCACAAGTAAACTCAACAACACATCAAATACATTTTGATGTATATCATTGAGTTGGGTGAGACTTCTTCAAATCAAGTACATTTAAACCAATGTACCCAACAATCTACCCCTATTTGGAGAAGTCATAACCCTTAGTCAATGATATACACCATTCATAATTAAATTACAAAATGATGCAAAGCAGGATTATATACAGCAGGGTAAACATAAACATGTATCAATTTCACATGTATACAAATTCATCATCACACAACAAATATAGACATAGACATCATCACAGAACAAATATGAAATAGTTTTAACATATAACACATTGTTCTAATATCTGTCATATTTATTTTTCAGAAGTTCACAAAATGGTTTACATCAAAAAGATTACAAAGTAAACTTCAAGAAAATTCTAAATCTATTTCTGTTCTGGATCCTTAATAACTATTCCTTTTCCAGCTTGAACTTTAGCTTGAACAGGAGCTCCAGCAACTTCAGCATCAGCAGGCTTCTTGCCTTTCAATTCTTTCTTCTTAAGCTCTTCTGCTTTGATCTTTTGTCTTTTAAAGTAATGGTATGGCTTAGGAAAGTACTTGCTAGGCTCCTGAGCAGTAGGAGGTAGCTTTCCCATCTTGGCCTTCCTTCTATATTGGACTATTGCCTCCTGCCTTGATTCATGTTTCCTCCATTCAGCCTCAGAAAACCATTTATTCCTGTCATGCACATTATCTTTGGCAGCTTTCCAGGCAGTCAATATAATATTTCTTAAGGTAGGGCTCCACTGCTCAAAGTCTGGTCTCTGTTCAGCTTGTTCCCTAAACCTCTTCTTAGACAATCTTGTCTCTTCTTCTTTTTGCATTGCCTCTTGCATGGCTTCAGAAATAGGTTGAACAACTTTCTCAATAAAAACATTGTCCTTGCCCCCAGGTGGGCTATACATGGACAGTACATCTGCATGAATCATGTCAAAATCTGGAGGAGGATAGATGACTTGAGCCACTTGAGGTTGCTCTCCTCCTAGATAGGCAGGTTGAATTCCAGATTCAGCAACATTATCATCATCACAAAGAGGAGGATAACCCAGTGTAGTCTGATAGAATTTGATATCCATTTGGCATGATCAGAGCTGGCCTGGACTAAAACCCTCTCCCCTTTATGACTTCTCTTTCTATATGATCTCTCACATCATCTTTTTGAAATCTCACCCGATTATCCAAGTAATTAACTCCATCTTTAAAGAAAGGTTTTAACCTTTGGAGTTTGTCAGTTATATTCTTTTGAGATTCTTGAATGGCAGTTTTAAGAGCATTGAGTTCTTCTAGGAAGACTTTGTCAAAATCTGCCTTTGCTATAGCTGGAGTCTGCCCTGCAGCTAGATTCTTCAGTTCTGTGACTATTGCATTATGAGATGCAGTAAGGTTGTCATTCATTCTTATCTGATTTTCAAGAACATAACCTTGCTTCACAGCCATATCATCCACTTGTGCTTTTATCTTCTCCTGGTGTGTAGCCAAGTACACCACTGCATTTCCACCCTTGTGGAAACAGTCTGTCATCTCCTTCTTGTTAAGATTCATCTCAAATCTTATTGACTTGATATCTTGGGCCAGATCAAATTGCAATGATTTCTGCCCTTCATCCACATATTTCTCAATTGCCTTCTTGTGTTCATCCAGTTTAATCTGCATGGCAACCATCAGATCACTATAGTCTATTGATGGTGCTGGTTGAACTATAGGCTGTGGTGCTATAGTTTGGAGAGCCTTCTTGTAACTCTGGCTCCTTCTTCTGAAGACCAGAAACTTCTTCTTCTTTTCCCTAGCAATCTCCTCATCTTTAGAGGCAGATGTGCTAGTTATATCCACCCTCTCCTTAGGGCTTGGAGGCCTCTCAATCTGCACACCTGGTGCCTTCTCAGTTTCTTGCTTGGCAGGGTCTTCATGAGTGTGCACTTGCTCCCCCCCCAGCAGCAACATTATCTTCTTCAGCAGCAGTAGTTTCTTTTTCAAAATCTTGTTGATCCAGATTTAAAAATAAATCTTCCATAGTATACTCTTGTGGTGAAGGAGCTGGAGAAATTCTTGGCTCTTCAACCACTGGATCAGTAACAATTGGAGCTGCAACAGATGTGTCTTCCAAGACAGCAACTGTGTTAACCCAGAAATCGGCGATCCTTCCCAAGGTGGACAGCTGGCTAATCGCGACCCTTAGATTCTCTCTCTGATCGCGATGAGCCCCAGCGTAGGCGGACAGTTTTCCCTATCCGCCTAGGTCTCCTAGCAATCGCATGCCCTACGGGACGGCAGGCTATTCCCATGGCTCACCCTTGCGGGACATGCGGTTGGGTTCGCTAATCATACAGTGCTTTTCCTTGCAGGAGTCCGCCAACAGCATTGCCAGGAGCGGCCTCCCGTTTTTCGCCCAAGGGGCGGTGGTCTCTAGCCATCGTCCGTCGAGGACGCCCATCAGGGGCGACCTCCCTGCTGCCCGAGAGGCGGCGGCCTCCTGCCGCCGTCCGCCGAGGCCGCCCACCCGGGGCGGCCTCTGCCCGCCTGCCGGGCGGACTCCCCCTGGAGTCCGCCCAGGCCGCCCGCAAGGGGGCGGCCAGGCCAGCCGGGCGGACTCCCCCTGGAGTCTGCCCAGGCTGCCCGCTAGGGGGCGGCCTCTGCCCGCCTGCCGGGCGGACTCCCCCTGGAGTCCGCCCAGGCCGCCCGCAAGGGGGCGGCCAGGCCAGCCGGGCGGACTCCCCCTGGAGTCCGCCCAGGCCGCCCGCTAGGGGGCGGCCTCTGCCCGCCTGCCGAGCGGACTCCCCCTGGAGTCCGCCCAGGCCGCCCGCAAGGGGGCGGCCAGGCCAGCCGGGCGGACTCCCCCTGGAGTCCGCCCAGGCCGCCCGCTAGGGGGCGGCCTCTGCCCGCCTGCCGGGCGGACTTCCCCTGGAGTCCGCCCAGGCCGCCCGCAAGGGGTCGGCCAGGCCAGCCGGGCAGACTCCCCCTGGAGTCCGCCCAGGCCGCCCGCTAGGGGGCGGCCTCTGCCCGCCTGCCGGGCGGACTCCCCCTGGAGTCCGCCCAGGCCGCCCGCAAGGGGGCGACCAGGCCAGCCGGGCGGACTCCCCCTGGAGTCCGCCCAGGCCGCCCGCTAGGGGGCGGCCTCTGCCCGTCTGCCGGGCGGACTCCCCCTGGAGTCCGCCCAGGCCGCCCGCTAGGGGGTGGCCCCGGCTCTCTGCCGGGCGGACTCCCCCTGGAGTCCGCCCAGGCCGCCCGCTAGGGGGCGGCCCCGGCTCTCTGCCGGGCGGACTCCCCCTGGAGTCCGCCCAGGCCGCCCGCTAGGGGGCGGCCCCGGCGCCCTGCCGGGCGGACTCCTCCCGGAGTCCGCCCAGTCCGCCCGCTAGGGGGCGGACTCCGGCCCTGCCGGGCGGACTCCTCCCGGAGTCCGCCCAGTCCGCCCGCTAGGGGGCGGACTCCTCCCGGAGTCCGCCCAGTCCGCCCGCTAGGGGCGGACCCCAGTTCTCTCCAGGGCCTCCTGCCGCTCGCTTCATCAGTCAAGGTGCGGACGCAAAATCTCTGTCCGCGGAGTCCGCGCAGGTCGTCATGCTGATGTCACTGGGCCCCGCTTCTAGAAGAACTTCCCTGGGCCTATAAATAGCCCATGGTGCCTCTCATTCTAAAACGAGCTGATCATCTGCCAAGATCCTGCAAGTCCTGCCAGCAAGCCCTGCGGACTCCATTTTCCAGTCCGCGCAGTCCATCATCGCCTTCTCCAGCAAGCTCTGCGGACTCAGTTTCCTGTCCGCGCAGCTCTCCAGCAGCTCTTCAGCAGCTTGCCAGCAGACTCTGCAGACTCAGTTTCTCAGTCCTCCAGCTTGCCAACAGACTCTTTTACTTAGTCTCTGGCAGCTTCTCTTCTGCTTTCTGGCACTTTCTTCTCTCTTAGCCGCCAGCTTCTCCTTGTACCCTTTAAGTGATTTTGTTGTAAAGGTGTACTTGTAAGCTTGTAATCTCTAGCTATTAATAAAAGGAAAGCCCGTCGCAGGAGTGGCATTTAGGCCGCGGCGGGCGAAGTGTGTTGTTGCCGCTGCTAGCGGCCCCCTCTTCTTCTCCTCTGCTCAGCAAGCCTTGCTCGTCTGCTCAGCAAGCCTTGCTCCTCTGCTCAGCAAGCCTTGCTCCTCTGCTCAGCAAGCTTTGCTCCTCTGCTCAGCAAGCCTTGCTCCTCTGCTCAGCAAGTCTTGCTCCTCTGCTCAGCAGACTTCTTCTCAGCTCAGCTCAGCTCTCCTCGGCTTCTAACCTGCTAGCACAACCGTCCCCTTAGCCGTCTGCTCGACAGCTCCTGGTCATCCTCCCTCTCCTCTCTTGATCAACCTGTTCTGTTGATCAAGCTTCTCTCCTCTATCCCCGCAACCCTCTTTGACAAGCCGTTTGCTCCACTCTCGAGCACTCAGAGGCTTCCTTCCTTCCCTCCTCTCCTCCTCTCCTAGCTGTGAGACCGAACACCCCCTCCGTGTTAGCTGGCTGGTGCCCCGCGACGTTTTCGCGCATCAACAGTTAACACGCGACCTTCAGATCCGGTCAGACGGTGAACAGCGACAGTTAGCCATGTCAGATCAATCAGCCGAGAACTTTGCCCCAAGTCCCAGTGAAGATCCTCTCTGGGAAGCTTTTGAGCAGTCGCGCCGTGAGAATGCTCAACAGTTCCAATCCATCAACCAAGTCCTTGCTGCGATCACGCAGTGGTTAGATTCCCATCCAGCAGCTGCTCCAGCTGCTCCAGTCAACCCAACGCCAATATCAGAGCATAAGCGAGCTTATTCTCAAGCTTGTCCTCCGTTCTATCCGCCTTACACCCCAACCTTCCCGCAAGGTCCTGCTGCTCCTTTGCGAACTCAAGATGAAGAGTTTGCCGCTCGCCAAAACTTCTTCCGGCAAGCAGCCCGGGGAAGTCCTGCTAGACTTTTCAACTTTCAAGGAAGTCATCCTTGCCCCCCAGCTCCTGCCTCTGCTCCTCCTGCAGCAACCTTTCCTTTCTACCCCCCTGCTTCTTTTGCAGCTGCAGCCTATGCTCCCTTTGATCCCTATGTTGTGGGAGAGCAGGAAGAGCCGTCGCCCTTCATTGAGAGTGTTCGCCTTGAACCTACTCCAGCAAACTTCAGAGAGCCTCGACTGCCAATCTATATAGGAGAGACTGATCCAGTTAAGCATCTTCAAGCCTTCGAATCAGCCGTTGCTCTCAAGACTCTGTCAGATGCAACCAAGTGCAAGCTCCTTGTGACAACCTTTGATGGGCAAGTGAGGGATTGGTTCTATGGCCTCCGTCCTCACTCCATCTCTTCCTTCCTTGATCTTCGTAGAGAATTCCTTCTCAGATTCTCTACCTCCTCCAAGAGAAAGGGCGGTCCTGAAGCCCTCTTTGAGATCAGACAGCGCAGTGATGAAACCTGGTCTCAATTTGTTGATCGATTCCAGAGAGAGATTCTGGACATCGAAATCGTTGATCAAGAAATGTACCGAGTGGCTCTTATCCATGGTCTTCGTGAAGGGCCTCTCAAGTTTGAAGCTAATGTCCGTGCTCCTAGGACATACCAAGAGCTGATCGCTCTAGCCAACTCATACATCCGAGGCGAGAAGAGCAATCCAGGCTTCATCTCCAAGCTCGTATCAGAGAAAGATCCATTTCGCAAGCAACCTCCGAGGTCTCCTTACAATCGTTTCCCAGCTCACTCAAGGAAGGAGAGAAGGCTTCATCGCCAGCGATACTCCTTCCCGAGCCGTGATGCTCAAGATCCTTTGCTCCCGCTAGCTCCTTCTCAAACAGCAGCTGTCCAACAGCAGCAAGACGATGACTTGCACGAGTCTGATCTCGACGACGCCGTGCAAGAAGTGATCCAGATCATGAAAGACAGGGCGAGCTACAAGAAGCCCTATCGACCAGCAGATCAGAGGTCTAGAGACTCAGAGCCTTATTGTGAATTCCACAAAGAGCCAGGCCATCGAACAGAAAATTGCCGAGCATTCCGTCAGCTTGTGCAAAGGATGCTCCGGCAGGGCAAGATGCATGACTTGCTCCCTAAAGAAGATCGCCCTGACCCATCAACGTCAAAGGGCAAAGAAATTGCAGATGTTCCTTGCTCCTCAAGGGGAGTAAATCACGTCGAAGAGCCTCCTCTCCTCATTGTCAACCAAGAAGTCGAATGCTTCGACGCAGACGATGAAGGCGTGCTGGGAAGGCTATTCTAAACTAGCAAGGACTTCACAGTCCTCCAAAGCCATGGACTTCACAGTCCTCCAGAGCTCCTTGCAACCTTCAGGGGTTATCTCAACCCTTACTCTCTCTCCTTTTCATACATTTTTACAACACTTCTCAGTGTTTTATTCTTGCTTTTCTGCAAAGCTTTTATTCAGAGATCCTGTACTGACACAGTTCCCCTTTTGTTGCCTCTCTCTCTCTCTCTCTCTCTGGATCAATACGCCAATGAGATTTCGCCGAGTCTGAAACGTTCCCTCCGTAGTTTGTTCTCGCACTACCGCTTCGACCACATATGGCGGGAGTATACCCATGTGTGCAGTGGGAGCAGTTCATCTACGATTATGGGCTTCAGGCTTAGGATCCTAGCCAGCATCTGACACAGAGTGTGTGCTAGGGGAGCCCCATGTGTTAGCTCTGCTGTGCGTCATATAGGAAACACTATGGTTAGGATGATCTTCGCTGGACAAGCAATGGCAATCAAGCGTAGCCTTGTCTCTTAGATCAGCCTTCAACTGTGGTGGCCGAATAACTCTCTCCGGTATCCTCGATCCATGCCTCTCGGGTTCTCACAACTCCACTGATCAACACACAGACAATATAGGCCTCTTGGCGCAACCTGTCTCCTTGATCAGTGATGCTTGTGCCCAGGGCAAGAGAGCAGAGTTTCTAGCGATCCTTCTCAGGATCTTCCTTGCTTCCAGCGGTCCTTCTCAGGACCTTCCCTTGCTTTGTGCCCTCCTTGAGGATGCGTGGCCAGCCCGCTTTGAGCAGGACCATACTCGGAATGATTTTCGGGCAAGTGATGCATAAGGCCCACGGGGAACACCTGTGGCAGCATTCAACCCTCTATAGTCATTCCGAACATGGACCTCTTTTTCCTTTCCCTCTTTGAGCAGGACCATACTCTGAATGACTTTCTCAGGCCAGTGATGCATAAGGCCCACGGGGAACACCTGTGGCAGCATTCAACCCTCTGTAGTCATTCCGAACATGGACCTCTTTTTTCCTTTTCCCCCCTCCTTGAGGATACGCGGCCAGCCCGCTTTGAGTAGGACTATACTCGGGATGATTTCTCGGGCAAGTGATGCATAAGGCCCATGGGGAACACCTGTGGCAGCATTCAACCCACTTTAATCATTCTGGGTGCAGCCCTCCTTTTCTCTCTTCCCTCATTTCACAGGTGAACAGGTTAATCCCACCTACCAAAAGGATTCTGGCATTCATTTTGATCATGCCCATCCAGTCATGTCATATCGACCCCATCTCATCAACCTTCATTGGTTATCTCAAAAGGATTTCCAGCAATCACTTTGCTCGTGCTCATCCTATATGAATTGCTTACTCAAAGCTCTATCGGATGGTGACTCGCACTCTACCTATATAAGTTCTATTGCTCTTACCTTCTATATATTGTTTGCTCAAGCGCTATCAGCCATGCAATCGCAATCCAGTCATATCTGTCAGCAGTTAACACAGTTTATGGATCTGGGCTTCATGATAGTGTCCATCAGGCATTCTTCTTGCTAATTGGTCGTATCGGTCTTATCTTGTCGACAGTTAACAATCAACAGTCAACACTTGTAAGCCTTCTCTTCACAGGTACTTGCAAGTTATCTTCATATCTTATTTGTTTCTAACTCTTCTTTTTGCAGAGATTAGCAAACACCTGCAAGCCTCATCCAGGTACTTACAGCTTATTTTCTTACAATACCTGCCCCTAACTCTCTTTTTGCAGAGATCAGCAAACCCTTGCAAGTTTCTTCACAGGTACTTGCAAGTTATTCTTATATATTGTGCATGCTCTTAACTCTTCCTTTGCAGAAACCAGCAAAGACTTGCAGGTCCATTTCAGGTACTTGCGAGTTGTTATGCCTTTCTGTTTTCCCTCACTTTTGTTTTGCAGAGCGTTTACAAAAGACATGCCTTCTTCATTTTGCAAAAGCAAATTCAGGTACACACTCGATGTGCCACCCATACATGCTTGCCCTAACTTTCCTCTTGCAGGAAAATAGACAGGAAGCACCAAGCTTGTAAGGAGAGTCTTCAGGTTCTGTCTCTCCTTGCTCCTCTTCTTCCGTTGGGGTGGATCACAATTTTTTGTGGGTCTCCAACTTTTTCGAAGTTCTTTGCAGAACTTAAAAAAGTGCGGGGATTATGTTAACCCAGAAATCGGCGATCCTTCCCAAGGTGGACAGCTGGCTAATCGTGACCCTTAGATTCTCTCTCTGATCGCGATGAGCCCCAGCGTAGGCGGACAGTTTTCCCTATCCGCCTAGGTCTCCTAGCAATCGCATGCCCTACGGGACGGCGGGCTATTCCCATGGCTCACCCTCGCGGGACATGCGGTTGGGTTCGCTAATCATACAGTGCTTTTCCTTGCAGGAGTCCGCCAACAGCATTGTCAGGAGCGGCCTCCCGTTTTTCGCCCAAGGGGCGGTGGTCTCTAGCCATCGTCCGTCGAGGACGCCCATCAGGGGCGACCTCCCTGCTGCCCGAGAGGCGGCGGCCTCCTGCTGCCGTCCGCCGAGGCCGCCCACCCGGGGCGGCCTCTGCCCGCCTGCCGGGCGGACTCCCCCTGGAGTCCGCCCAGGCCGCCCGCAAGGGGGCGGCCAGGCCAGCCGGGCGGACTCCCCCTGGAGTCCGCCCAGGCCGCCCGCTAGGGGGCGGCCTCTGCCCGCCTGCCGGGCGGACTCCCACTGGAGTCCGCCCAGGCCGCCCGCAAGGGGGCGGCCAGGCCAGCCGGGCGGACTCCCCCTGGAGTCCGCCCAGGCCGCCCGCCTGCCGGGCGGACTCCCCCTGGAGTCCGCCCAGGCCGCCCGCAAGGGGGCGGCCAGGCCAGCCGGGCGGACTCCCCCTGGAGTCCGCCCAGGCCGCCCGCTAGGGGGCGGCCTCTGCCCGCCTGCCGGGCGGACTCCCCCTGGAGTCCGCCCAGGCCGCTCGCAAGGGGGCGGCCAGGCCAGCCGGGCGGACTCCCCCTGGAGTCCGCCCAGGCCGCCCGCTAGGGGGCGGCCTCTGCCCGCCTGCCGGGCGGACTCCCCCTGGAGTCCGCCCAGGCCGCCCGCAAGGGGGCGGCCAGGCCAGCCGGGCGGACTCCCCCTGGAGTCCGCCCAGGCCGCCCGCTAGGGGGCGGCCTCTGCCCGTCTGCCGGGCGGACTCCCCCTGGAGTCCGCCCAGGCCGCCCGCTAGGGGGCGGCCCCGGCTCTCTGCCGGGCGGACTCCCCCTGGAGTCCGCCCAGGCCGCCCGCTAGGGGGCGGCCCCGGCTCTCTGCCGGGCGGACTCCCCCTGGAGTCCGCCCAGGCCGCCCGCTAGGGGGCGGCCCCGGCGCCCTGCCGGGCGGACTCCTCCCGGAGTCCGCCCAGTCCGCCCGCTAGGGGGCGGACTCCGGCCCTGCCGGGCGGACTCCTCCCGGAGTCCGCCCAGTCCGCCCGCTAGGGGGCGGACTCCGGCCCTGCCGGGCGGACTCCTCCCGGAGTCCGCCCAGTCCGCCCGCTAGGGGGCGGACCCCAGTTCTCTCCAGGGCCTCCTGCCGCTCGCTTCATCAGTCAAGGTGCGGACGCAAAATCTCTGTCCGCGGAGTCCGCGCAGGTCGTCATGCTGATGTCACTGGGCCCCGCTTCTAGAAGAACTTCCCTGGGCCTATAAATAGCCCATGGTGCCTCTCATTCTAAAACGAGCTGATCATCTGCCAAGATCCTGCAAGTCCTGCCAGTAAGCCCTGCGGACTCCATTTTCCAGTCCGCGCAGTCCGTCATCGCCTTCTCCAGCAAGCTCTGCGGACTCAGTTTCCTGTCCGCGCAGCTCTCCAGCAGCTCTTCAGCAGCTTGCCAGCAGACTCTGCAGACTCAGTTTCTCAGTCCTCCAGCTTGCCAACAGACTCTTTTACTTAGTCTCTGGCAGCTTCTCTTCTGCTTTCTGGCACTTTCTTCTCTCTTAGCCGCCAGCTTCTCCTTGTACCCTTTAAGTGATTTTGTTGTAAAGGTGTACTTGTAAGCTTGTAATCTCTAGCTATTAATAAAAGGAAAGCCCATCGCAGGAGTGGCATTTAGGCCGCGGCGGGCGAAGTGTGTTGTTGCCGCTGCTAGCGGCCCCCTCTTCTTCTCCTCTGCTCAGCAAGCCTTGCTCGTCTGCTCAGCAAGCCTTGCTCCTCTGCTCAGCAAGCCTTGCTCCTCTGCTCAGCAAGCCTTGCTCCTCTGCTCAGCAAGCCTTGCTCCTCTGCTCAGCAAGTCTTGCTCCTCTGCTCAGCAGACTTCTTCTCAGCTCAGCTCAGCTCTCCTCGGCTTCTAACCTGCTAGCAGAACCGTCCCCTTAGCCGTCTGCTCGACAGCTCCTGGTCATCCTCCCTCTCCTCTCTTGATCAACCTGCTCTGTTGATCAAGCTTCTCTCCTCTATCCCCGCAACCCTCTTTGACAAGCCGTTTGCTCCACTCTCGAGCACTCAGAGGCTTCCTTCCTTCCCTCCTCTCCTCCTCTCCTAGTTGTGAGACCGAACACCCCCTCCGTGTTAGCTGGCTGGTGCCCCGCGACGTTTTTGCGCATCAACAATCTGGGACTTGATTATCCAGCTGAGTTTGCTGATGAACATCAGACAAATCAGTATCTTCCATAGGAAAATCTAAAGTATTGAGTTCAGTGATTACCTCTAGGATAATATTGGTTGCTTGTTCACTTTCCAGTGTAGTGGGTTCATCTACAACTGGAAGCTCCCCCTGGCTTTGATCCTTGTGGATGGGGCTTGCTTGAGGTAGCTCCCCCTGGATCTCAGCATCATCTTGAGGAGCAGGAGATTTTACAGCAGGTCCTTCCTCATTCTCATCTGGTGTGAAGACAACCTGTTCTTCACTGTCTGAGCTGCTAGTGGACACTTGAGCCACTGGAGCAATTTTCCTTTTCTTCTTTGGAGGAATTTCTTTCTCAGAAGTAATCTTCTCAGGTGTTGGTATCTCTTTTGACAACACCCGGTCCCATCTGGAGAACAACCTCATGTCCATTTTTCTCATGTGGTTTATTTTACTTCCAGCAGCTTGTTGCATAACCTCTGGTATGGTACCAGCTAGGTATAGACTAATGATCCTGCCCAGATTGGGCTTCTTCAAGCTTTCTTTAATCTTCTCATAAACTACCATAGACCAGTCAGTTTTTAGAGTGAAGATTATCCTTGTCATTATACTAAACATATGGGCAGACACTCTGTCATGCCCTCCTGGCTTACTGAGTATTACTTTGCCAACAATCTCTGAGAGGAATTTCCCTTGATTGTTCATGCCTTTTCTAAGAAACACTGATCCAAGCTTCATCTTATTATCCAGTCCACACCAGGTTAGAGCTTCCCTGGTCTTTGAAGCAGTAACCTCATCTTCCTCTTTAGTTCTTGGTAGCTGTAGAATCTTCCTCAAACTTTTAGGTGATACCTTCACCTTCTTACCATGAACCCTAGATTTGATTTTGAATCCAGTTTCGTCTATCTTAGCTCCATTGAGGAATTCTAGTACCTCTTTCTTCCATATTTTAGTAGGTTCTGAAACAAGATATTCTAACCCGGAATCTGCTACTAGGGTTACGACAGTCTGGATTTCTTGATTGGCATCATCGAAAGCATTGCGCACCAGCTCGTATCCTTCATTGACGTTCTCCTCTAGCTTAGGTGCCATTATGGTTTGTAGAATTTGTCTTGAGAGAAGAGAGGTGTCGACACAGAAGTTTGGTCTCGAAACTTTGAAAGCATGTCGACAAACTAAGACAAAACCCTATTTATACCTTTCTAATTTTGAAGATGAAAAGGCGGGCAGCTAACTTAAAATGTGTCGACACTGGCAATAAGTGTCGACACTGACTTATAATGTCTCGACACATATGTGTCGACACAAGTTTAGTCAACAGATAATATGTGTCGACACTTGTTTATGTGTCGACACCACTCAACTCGACACATAGTCGAGACTTTACTTAGAGAATTCTGAGTAAAACTTAAGTGTCGACACCACTTTGGATGTGTCGACACCTGCTTGACATGTGTCGACACTAATATTCTGAAGTGTCGACACCAACATCCTAGATGTGTCGACACCTTTTTCCTGAAGTGTCGACACCACTATTCTGTGTCGACACAGAAATCTCTATGTGTCGACACCTTTTTACTTAGCCATTTCCAATTCTGTAAACTTACTCTAAGTTTATCATTCCTAGTTCAATTTTAAATCTATTGAACCTAGCTTCTTCTAGGGGCTTAGTATACATATCAGCTAGTTGATTATCAGTTTTAATATATTCAAGTAAAATATCTTCTCTTTCTACATGCTCCCTAAGAAAATGATATTTAATTTCAATATGTTTTGTTCTACTATGAGATACAGGATTATTAGCTATTGAAATAGCACTAGTAGAATCACAAAAGAGTGGAGTTCTACTTACATGAAATCCATAGTCCTCAAGCTGATGTTGTATCCACAGAAGTTGAGCACAGCAACGTCCTGCAGCCACATACTCTGACTCTGCAGTGGAGATAGCCACACTTGTTTGCTTTTTGCTACTCCATGAAATTAGTCTCCCACCTAGGAATTGACAGGTTCCAGTAGTGCTTTTCCTATCTTCTTTGCATCCTGCAAAGTCTGCATCTGAATAACCTGTTAGTTCAAAATCCCCATTCCTAGGGTAGCAGAGGCCTAGATAGGGAGTGCCCTTTAGATATCTCAATATTCTTTTGACAGCTGTCAAATGAGACTCTTTAGGGCAGGCTTGATACCTTGCACAGACACATGTAGCATACATGATATCTGGTCTACTTGCAGTTAAGTATAATAGGGAGCCAACTATCCCTCTATACAAGGTTTCATCTACAGGTTTCCCTGCATCATCCTTGCTAAGAGACATACTTGACCCCATAGGAGTCTTCATGGTGCTGGATGAATCCATACCATACTTCCTTATGAGTTCTAGGGTGAACTTGGACTGACATATGGATAAACCACTCTCAGTCTGTTTAACTTGGAGATCCAAGAAAAACTTCAGCTCTCCCATACTACTCATCTCAAATTGACCTTGCATAAGTTTTGCAAACTTTTTGCAAAGGCTGCTTTCAGTAGACCCAAATATAATGTCATCTACATATATTTGGAATAGTATAACTTTGCCTCTAGATTCCCTAAGGAATAGAGTCTTATCTATTTTCCCCCTTGAGAACTTTTTCTCAATGAGAAAACTAGATAGGGTTTCATACCAAGCCCTAGGGGCTTGCTTTAACCCATATAAAGCTTTCCTAAGTCTATAGACATGATGAGGTAGAGTTGAATCAACAAAACCTGAAGGCTGTTCCACATAGACTTCCTCTTTAAGATTACCATTCAGAAATACTGACTTGACATCCATTTGGTAAACCTTGAATCCTTGAAAGGTTGCATAGGCAAGAAACATCCTTATGGCTTCCAGTCTGGCTACTGGAGTAAAGGTTTGATCAAAGTCAATACCTTCTTCTTGCCTATATCCTTTAGCAACCAATCTTGCTCTATTCTTAATGATGACCCCTTGTTCATCCATCTTATTCCTGTAGATCCACTTGGTTCCTATTATATTGTGGTCTTTAGGTTTAGGAATAAGTTCCCAGACCTTGCACCTCTTGAACTGATTAAGCTCTTCTTGCATTTCTTCAGTCCATTGTAGATCTAGTATGGCTTCTTCAAACTTCTTTGGTTCAACTTGAGATAGGAAACTGGAGTAGATTGCTGCATTCAGGTTTTTGCTCCTTGTTTGTACTCCTTGTCTTGGATCTCCAATAATCTGCTCTACTGGATGATCTCTAAGATGCCTATTGGCTGGAGGCATCCTGACTTCTGGTTGAACCTCTTCAACATATCCATCATGCTGTACTCCTTGAACTTCATCTGCAATTGGTACATGTAATTCTCCCCCTGGACAACAGCCACTGTCTTCTTCTATAGTAAGCTTGTCCATCTTTTGTGTTAAACCTGTGGGGCTGCATACACTACTAGATAACTCATTGTTAATAAGTTTAGTCTCATCAAATACTACATGTACAGATTCTTCCACAACTTGTGTAGATAAGTTGTAGACTCTATAAGCCTTACTGTTGTTGTTGTACCCAACAAAAATTCTCTCTCGGGACTTGGCAGCAAACTTAGTCAAGTAATACTTCCCATTGTTAAGTATGAAGCATTTGCAACCAAAGATCCTGAAGTAGGATAGGTTTGGTTTCCTGCCTTTCACAACTTCATAGGGGGTCTTGTTGAGGCTTTTAGTGATGGTAGCCCTATTTATAACATGGCATGCTGTGTTCACTGCTTCAGCCCAGAAATACTCTAGCAGTGATGTATAACTTAATAGGGTTCTACCAGCCTCTATTAAGGTCCTATTCTTCCTCTCAGCAATGCCATTTTGCTGAGGTGTTCTAGGTGAAGAGAATTCTTGAAATATCCCAAATTCTTCACATAGTTTTGTCATGATATCAGACTGAAATTCAGTACCATGGTCACTTCTAATCTTGACCACTGTATTGTTTAGTTCATTCTAAATTTGCTTGACAAAGCTATAGAAGACACTAGGTGTTTCAGATTTCTGTCTTAAGAAGAACACCCAGGAAAACCTTGAGTAGTCATCTACAACTACAAAAGTATAGACCTTCCTACCTAAGCTATAAACTGGCATTGGACCAAAGAGATCCATATGCAAGAGGTATAAACACCTCACAGCATCTTTGTTTTCTATGCTTCTAAAGGTGGATCTAGTCTGCTTGCCCTTTTGACAAGCTGAGCAAATACCATCTTTAACACACTTAACTTGAGGACCATTCCTCACTAACTTTTTGCTAAAGAGTTTGCTAATAGTCTTGTAGTTAAGATGGGCTAGCCTCTTGTACCATTTGACACAATGAGAGACTGTCTCATCAGCTATAAGACACACTGGAGAACCACTGTTCTCAACCATAATGTCAAAGCAATAGACATTCCTTTTCCTATAACCAGTCAAAATGATCTCTTGATCAGTTGACCTCCTGATATGACAACCATTTTTAACAAATGAGATATCATACCCTACATCACTTAATTGACTTATACTTATTAGGTTGTGTTTCAACCCTTTAACATAAGCCACTTGAGTAATGGTAACCAAGTTACTGGAAATGTTACCAAATCCTTTGATGATTCCTTTTTCAGAACCACCAAAGGTGACTTTTGGACCATCTTTTATTGGAATGTAGTCCCTTTGTAATCCTCTAGTTCCAGTCATATGTCTGGAACATCCACTGTCCAAGTACCATGTTGGGGTATGGCCACTTGGACTCACCTGCAAAACAGATTACTGAACCTTAGAACCCAAAGAATTCTTGGGTCCTTGGTACTTATTAGTTTGCAACTTGACAAAGCTACCTACTGGTTTTCCAATAGGCAGTTTGTTACTCACTTTGGCACTAGCATTGTGCCAACAATCCATTGCAAAATGGCCAACCTTGCCACAGCACCAACATTCAAACTTATTGTACCTTTGCTTAGGTACTGTCTTTGTTGTCTTATCTACAGCTGACTTGTTGAGTGTTGGGGCTTTGCTCTTGGACTTGGACTTGGACTGCTCAGTCCTTGCAGGTCTAGTAAATCCCAGTCTAGCTTTACACTTGTGATGAACAAATTCATCAATTATGGGTAACACTGACTTAGGTTTAGAAAACCTAGCAACAAGCTCTCTCTCCTTCTGAAGATTAATCTCCAGACTCTTGATTTGATCATTCTTAAAGGTGATAGTCCCCATCTGAATCACTGTAATGTGCTTCAGTCTGGCTATCTCATTAAGCTTTTGATCAAATAACTTCTCAGAATCTGTTGCAGCAGCTTTGAGATCAGCAATTTCCTTTGCCTGACTTTTATCTAGGGACTTGCTCTTCTTATAAGCTTGCAACAGTACTTTATATTCATCTATCAGCTGATGAATATCATCCTCAGACTCAGATACACTCTCATCACTTGATGATGATGAATCTGATTCTGTACTGGAACAAGAAACTGAACTTAAAGTTGAACTTTGTACCTTACTGGGTCCTGGCTGTTCCAGAATTTTGTCACTCTCTGTCAAAGCCATTAGCCCTTGGCATTGACTGTCTTCTTGTTCATATATAGAATCCATAATCTACATGAACTCTTCTTCTTCTGCTTCAGCAAACAGCCCAATATATGCCTCAGCATCTGACTCAGTTTCTGAAGAAGAAATATCTGACAAAGTCTTCTCCTTTTTGGCAACAAATGACTTTTCTTTCTTGCCTTTAAAATGAGTCTTCTTCCTGTCACCAGACTCCTTTCTCTTTTCAGGACAATCTGCAACAACATGGCCTTGTCTATTGCAGCAATAGCACACTATTTTTGAAACAGTTGCCTTGCTAGACTTAGTCCTCTTCCTGTCTTTCTTTGAAGACTTTTTGTTCTGATAGAAGTCTTCTTTTCCTTGTGAAGTAGAAGGCCTTGTCCCCCACTGTTTCTTCTTCAAGAATTTCTGAAAGTGTCTAGTGAAGGCATCAAAGTCTTCATCACTTTCACTGCTTTCAGACTTTGTGCTGACAGACTCATCTGACTCTGATTCAGCAACCTTTGGAGGTGGAGTTGGTGACTTATTCCTGTACTTTTTAGGGGCTTCTGTCTTGAAAGCTACTGTTCTTTCCTTATGTTCATTTCTTGTTGATTTCTCCTCCTCTTTCTTCAATGTCAACTGCATCTCATAAGACAACAATTTTCCAAATAGTGTAGGTGGAGGAATTTCTCCCAACTTAGCCATTTCTCTAATGGCACAGATCTTGGTGTCCCAATCTTTAGTTAGGGACCTTAGAAACTTGTCATTTAGTTCATAATTACTGAACTCTCTTCCATAAGACATGAGTTCATTCACTATCCTATATAACTTCTTATAGCACTCAGTTATGCTATCACCCTTTCCTTGTCTAAAACTTTCATAGTCTTGATTTAGCAAGGATTTTCTATCTTGCCTAACTTCTTCAGAACCCTCCATATACACAATAAGAGTATCCCACATCTCTTTGGTTGTCTTATAGTGTATTAGATTCTGAAAAGTTGCATCATCTATGGTACTCACTATAATGTTTTGAGCCCTTTTGTCCATGGTGGCTAGGACAATCTCATCCTTTGTCATTTCAAAGAAATCCTTTGGTGTTCTCTGATTTGCATCTAGAATTGATATCTTCATGGGCACATATGGCCCCTCTTTTACTGTGATGCAAATTCTAGGGTCTGAAGCTTCCATAAACAGCCTTACCCTTTCCTTCCAGATCCCAAATATCTCTTTCCTACATATAGGTAATTTCATGGATCCCAATTCCTTGTGATTCTCAGAGGAACCCATGGTTCTTGATTTTCTTGAATCTGTAATTTGACTTAGACTGAATCTGCCAATCAGGATCTCCTCAGACTGTTAGTCCTTTTTGAGCAACCTGGCTCTGATACCACTTGAAAGATAAAGTACCTAAACACCTAGGGGGGTGAATAGGTGACCAAATTCTTTTTAACTATTTATGTCAGCAATCAGTTTTTCACACAGCATTTACTCTACTATTGCACAGCAATCACACAGCATTCACAGCAAATCACAATCACAGAAGACACACAGTTTTATAGTGGTTCCCCAAGATTTGGGTACATCCACTTTCCCCCTTTGCATATATAACAGTGTAATAGATTCGGCCAAACTTCTCCACTATCTCAGAACCCAAACTGGTTCCTACACCTCAGGCCCAAGGCCCTACAACTCAGCTTCTCCACAAAGCCTACACTCAGCCACAAAGGCCTACACTCAGCCACCAAGGCCTACACTCAGCCAACAAGGCCTACACTCAGCCACCAAGGCCTACACTCAGAGATGTCACTCTCCTACACTCAGGCTCTCAAGCCCTACACTCAGCCTTTATAATTACAGGCTTACAAAAACTCAGATCCAAAGGATCCTACAAGATAAAAATGTTTATACAATGGTTAACCCAGCAACCCAGAGACAAGAGAGGGGAGTTGTGAGTTTCTTGATGAGTTCTTGGAAGAACTCAGCTGAAATCAATCTGACTTAGCTTTCTTCAAAGCTTCTTGAAAGTAGAACTTAATAAGATTGACTCCTTCTGCAGTTGATCCTAGATCTCTGCTTCTTAAGATCCAGAAAAAATCTGAACCCTTCTTCTCAGCCTAGTTCCAACGGCTGATTTCTTGGATGGAGCTCTCTCTCTCCAACTTCTTAGATCAGCACTTGGACAGCTAGATCTTCTTGTTTTGATACTTGATCAATAACTTGAACTTTATCAATCTTCAACAACAACCACTTTCTGTAGACTGTATGAGCCTATTTATAGGCCTTCTTCATGGTAACCAGCTGGTCCGGTTCATAACTGAATTCTGACAACTCTGACAGGTGCTGTAGACCGGCTGGAACGGCAGTGGCAAGTCATCCAGTCAGTTCTTGAAAATTCTCTAACTGTCTGAAAGTGTCGAGACTTTCTGTCTTTAAGTGTCGACACCTATAGAACAAGTGTCGACACAAGTTGTGTAAGTGTCGACACAAGTCTACAAGGTGTCGACACAACTCCTTGTGTTGTAATTTCTATGTCTCGACAAAGCTTCTTCTTCATGTGTCGACACTAAAATTGAGTGTCGACACAAGTACTTGATCTTCTATATTTTGCTGAATTCTTCTAAGTGTCGACACATCTCCTTTGTGTCGACACATCTTCATGTGTTGAATTTGTTGGTGTCGACACTGCTTTTTGGTGTCGACACATGTCTTCATTGTTGATACTTGCTGAGTGTCGACACAGCTCCTTGTGTCGACACTTGATTCTTCTGTGGAGACTTCAGCTGAGTGTCGACACATCCCCTTAGTGTCGACACTTGTACTTAGAATATTTTGTTGATCTTGCTGTTCTTTATTAAGTGTCGAGTCTCCAGCTGAGTGTCGACACATTATTCCTTGTGTCGACACTTTCTTTAAGTGCTGACCCTTCTGTTGAGTGTCGACACATTGTTCTTGGTGTCGACACTTACTTCAAATGCTGACTCTTCTATTGAGTGTCGACACATTGTTCTGGGTGTCGACACTTACTTCAAGTGCTGACTCTTCTGTTGAGTGTCGACACATTGTTCTGGGTATCGACACTTATACTTAGTCTCAGCTGACTTTTGCTGAGTGTCGACACAGCTCCAAGTGTCGACACTTTCTGGTGTAGACACAGTTCTTCTAGGTGTTGACACTGCTGCTAAGTGTCGACACAGCTTTACTGTACTTTTCTTCACTGAGTGTCGACACAGCTCCTTGTGTCTACACTTTGTGTCTGGTGTCGACTCAGCATCCCTGATGTCGACACAATGACTCCAAGTGTCGACACTGCTTGCCTGGGTGTCGACACAAGTCTTCTTAAGTGTCGACACTTTCCCTCTGGGTGTCGACACATGGACTTAGAAACTTTTTGCTTCAGTCCTGAAAATACTTAACCTGCACAAGTAAACTCAACAACACATCAAATACATTTTGATGTATATCATTAAGTTGGGTGAGGCTTCTTCAAATCAGGTACATTTAAACCAATGTACCCAACAGTTTGGACGCCGGAGTGCGCGCGAGCTTTTGAGGAATTGAAGTGTCGGTTGACCACGGTGCCTGTGCTGAGTTCGCCATGTGGAACCGAAGGCTATGAGATATATAACGATGCTTCGGGCAGCGGTTTGGGTTGCGTGCTACTGCAACACGGGAGTGTAATAGCTTATGGCTCGAGATAGCTAAAAGTGCATGAGAGGAATTATCCGGTCCATGACTTGGAGTTAGCGGTCGTGATTTTTGCCTTGAAGCTGTGGAGACACTATCTGTACGGTGTGAAGATTGATATCTACACCGATCACAAGAGCCTGAAGTATCTTAGTGATCAGAAGGATCTGAATATGCGGCAGCGTAGATGGATGGAGTTCCTGGGGGACTATACATTCAAGATCCACTACGTGCCCGGTAAAGTGAATGCGGTTGCGGACGCGTTGAGTCGCCGAGCCCCAGCTCAAGCCAATTGGCTATCGGTGCATGATGAGCGGTTGGTGCGAGAGTTGGAGGCGTTGGAGATTGTTTGTGTGGACAGACAATCAAGTACTGAAGCAGTTCTGAATTGGACTGAAGTCCAATATGACCTGGCTGATCGTATTCGGCAGGCTTTGGATATGGATGCTCATATGAAGCAGTTCATGATAGAGGCTCTGGATGGGTCAAATTCCCAATTCGTCGTGGAGGACGGATTGCTGTGGAAAGACGGTCGTCTGTGCATCCCTTGTGTGGGCAATTTGCGGGTGGAATTGTTATACGAGGCACACCATACCAATTACTCGATTCACCTGGGGAGCACGAAGATGTACCGCGATGTAAAGAAACTGTTTTGGTGGCCGGGTTTAAGTAAGGATGTGGCGCTATACGTAGCGAAGTGCCAAACCTGCGCCTTGGTAAAGGCGGAGTGCCAAAAGCCGGGAGGATTTCTTAAGTCCTTGCCTATTCCGGAGTGGAAATTTGACGACATCTCTATGGACTTTGTGCATGGTTTGCCAAGGTTGCAAAAGGGGAACGACGTCATTTGGGTGGTTGTTGATCGATTAACGAAGGTGTCGCATTTTATTCCGCATAGGAAGGATGATCCGGTGGAGAAGCTGGCAAAGCTTTATGTGGATAACATAGTACGGCTTCAAGGTGTGCCCCGCAGCATCGTGAGTGACCGAGATGGGCGGTTCACGTCTAATGATTGGAGGCTTGTGCAGCAAATGTTGGGAACAAAGCTGAAGTTCAGCACAGCCTTTCATCCATAAACGGATGGGCAGACCGAGAGGGTCAATAGAACCATGGAAGACATGCTTCGCATGTGTGTCTTGGATTTTGGAAAGCAATGGGAAGACCACCTTTATTTGGTGGAGTTCGCATACAACAACAGCTACCAAGTGAGTATACAGATGGCGCCTTTCGAGGCCCTATATGGTAGAACATGTCGCACGCCGTTGTCTTGGTTAGAAACGGGTGGGTCAAAGTTGTATAAGCGATCGAAAGTGGAGGATGCTACTTCTTTGGTGAGAACCGTTCGGGAGAGGTTGCTTATCGATCAGGACCGGCAAGCAAAGTACTATAATGCCAAGCACAGGAACATGGAGTTCGCTGTGGGCGATCATGTATACTTGAAGATCAAGCCGTTCAAGGGTGTCTCGCGGGTGCGGCGATTGAAAAAGCTAAGCCCGAGGTACCTTGGACCATTCGAGGTTCTGGAGCGAGTTGGTGAAGCGGCCTATCGGTTGAAGCTTTCAGTGGAGCTTAGTGGTTTACATGATGTATTCCATATTTCGGTGCTTCGGAAGGCGGTGCAAGAGCCTACGCAAGTGATCGCGGTTGATCAAGTGCCGGTGGATAGTGGGCTAACGACAAAGGTCGTGCCCGTGCGGATAGAGGACTCGGAGGTCAAGCGGCTACGCAATAAAGAGATCAGGATGGTCAAGGTCCGGTGGGACAATTGCGGTCGTGAGGAGCTCTCTTGGGAACGAGAGCAGACTATGCTTGACGAGTATCCGGAGTTGTTCCGCTCAGGTACAAATTTTGGTTTTGTACATGTCTTTCCTTTATGTAATTTTGTGGACGAAATTCTTTTAAGAGGGGTAGAGTTATAACGCCCCGAAACTCAAAGAAGAAAAAGGGGGATGTTTTGGGCCAGTTTGAGTTCTGGCTGCAGGCACACGGCCTGGGACACGGGCGTGTCCCAGGGCGTGTCAAGCCTGTGTCGACACTAAGGCAGGGCGTGTCGACCCGTGTCGACACTAAGTCGACACTGTGTTTTGACGAAGTGTTGAGACATGGCACACGGCCTGCGATACGGGCGTGTCGCAGGACGTGTCAACCCGGGTCGACACTCGTCCCGCGAAGTCGACACTTTGGTGTCGACAATGTGTCGAGACATGGCACACGGCCTGCGATACGGGCGTGTCGTAGGGCGTGTCGACCCGTGTCGACACTTAGCCGTGAAGTCGACACTTTGGTCTCGACATGGTGTCGAGACAAGGCACACGGCCTAGGACACGGGCGTGTCCAAGGCCGTGTCATCAGGTCGAAGATCTTCGCTCGATGAAGTGTCGAGACCGTGTACACGGCCTGGGGTCCAGGCATGTTGAGGTGACACGGGTAGGGACACGGGCGTGTCCTAGAACCCGTGCAGTGCTCGGGTTGATTTTGGGGAAAAATCATGGGGTACACGGTCGGCTACACGGCCGTGTCAGGTGGAACACGGGCGTGTCAGCTCAAACATGGGCATGTTCGATACCCGTGTGAGGTTCTACGTGATTCGATTTTGACGGCGAATGAGGCACACGGCCCTGGACACGGGCGTGTGCCAGGCCGTGTTCGGTCCAGATTGGGCATTTCAGCCCCGAATCAAAGCTGTTCGTTTCCTTGTTTTGAGATCAAACGGCTGGGGGATGTTCCTGAAGGGATATACCCGTGAATGGACTTGGAAAACCCTCACTTTTCTTAAGTTTCATCTTTCTAAAACCTTAGAGAGAGAGGAGAGCCAAGGGTGGAAGAAGGAGCTAGATCCTGCCATTGGAGGAGCTTCGAAGCTCCAAATCGCGAGCCGACTCCGGATCCACGGAGGCAATGCTAGTGCGGTGGTTTTCATCCGATTACTTTTCAATAGCGCCAAAGAGGAACGCAAGGGTAACGATCCTCATCTTGAGCATGAGTAACTCTCTTTCTTTGCATAGGAAGCCCGTTCTCGCGAGTTTGCGGAGAGTTGGAGGCGTTCCTTTGGGTAGATATGTGAAGTCCCCGTTGTTTAGAGTCCGTAAGCGAGAACGGACATAGGCATAATGTGTGAAGCCTACCTGGACATGTTGATCCGGATCGGTGATGTTGCATTGCATAAATGCCGGAGAAGACTCCATGCTATTGGTTGTTTTTCGGGTTTTCTATGCGGTAGATTGCAGCAGGGAGCCTTGGGGACTAACCCAAAGGTGCACCCGTAAAACTGGGCGGATACGAGATCTTGCCAACTTGGTGGCCTGAGAGCCAACTTGAACATAACCGGGTTATGTGACTTGTGATAGAAATGGGACTCGGTGGACGTTTGACCCGCGCAAATGGCTTAAATTGTCGTTGCGATGTGAGCACGGGTTAGATGGAACCGTACCCGCTCTATGTCGTTCGGTTAAAGAGACCTAAGGTTACGTGGCACTTGCCGTTGGCATAGATGTGAGTCTTCGGCGGTCAATGGCTTAAATTGACGTGACCCATGCCGGGAAGACAAATTGCTCATAGGTTTAGCCGTCTAAGTGGCGGTGGTGAGTCCGGAATGTTAATGGCTTTAATTGACGTGACATCGACCGGTTCACCGAGAATGTGCCCTGAGTGCACGGGGCGTGTGGCCGAGCGAGCCAACGTCTGTGTTGAAATGGCTTTATATATATATTGCTCGCTTATGCTAATGAAATGCAGGGAAGGAGCATCGCCGCCCCGAGTTGGGGGCGGGATCGTTATAATTTGGTCAGCATTGCTGACCGTTGCCTTGTTTTGCCACCGTGCGGTGGTTTGTTTCTTGCAGGTGCAGCTAGACCAAGCGGTCAATAGCGGGCTAAAGCCCTTTTTGCGAAGCCGGCCCTCGAAGGCCCAAATGGAAGTGTTTACTGCTTTATTCATGTATGACCGGCCTGCGTGCCGTGGTTTGTAAAACATGTAATATTCAAGTGAAATATTTTGTAAGGCTTTAAGGCTTGTTTTGGGTATTTTATATAACATTCCTAATTAGTATTAGTGGACATTCGTGCTTTGATGCTGGGTTCCTGTTTATAACTTTTATAAACTGCTTCCGCTAGAATGCTCTGTGTAGGACGTTGAGATTGGTTGGATGGTTTCCATCAGTAACCACCGGTCTGTCTGTAGTATATGGCGTCGGGCCCCGGCCGGACCTACTGCTATATGCTATGCGACGGATAGGGGGTTTTATAAACTGTTGGGTTGGCGGGTTCTAACTTGGTATCAGAGCGGGTTGTCCTACTACGGGGGTGTGTTGAAATTATATTATCCAGTAGGACTCATGTGTGTGGGACCGTGTGTTTGGCTTCCCCATCGCGTTCCAGGTCTGGGTGTTGAGCCCAGTGGGCCCCTTGTGGCAGAATATCCCCACGGTTCTGTGGTTGGGGTTAATCCCACACCGCCTGCTGTCTTCTCCCCTTTGTGTTCAAGTACCCCATCACCCTTCATCTCAAAACCTGGGTTTTGAGATGAACTGTTGGGCTGGCGGGTTCTAACTGATTCAATAGCAGATACTCTTGAAAACTTCTTCAAGATTATTAACTGCCTAAGAGCATATGGCCGAGTCTTTACTAATGGAGAATTGAATGATAAATTTCTGAGGTCCCTAACTAAGGAATGGGACAACAAAGTCTGTGCAATTTGGGAGTTTAGCAAGCTGACAGAGACTGACCCTCAAAATCTCTTCGGAAAGCTCATGTCATATGAGCTGCAAATCAATTCAAGAAAAGCTAAAGAAGTGAAGAGCCGGTCTTCATCCAAGGAGAAGTCTATCGCACTAAAGGCAGACAGCTCAATAAAAGTCAAAGCTGCATCACCTGCTCCTGCACAGGAAGAGAGTGAAGAAGAAGCTTCAGATCCAAGTACCTCAGGCTCAGAACTATCAGAAAGAGAGTTCTCTCTTCTTTCAAGGCAGTTCAAGAAGTTCTTGAACAAGAAGAAATAGTGGAGAGGCAAAGATGCCTCGTCTATAAGATCATGTCATGATGTTGATCATCACAAGAAAGGCTCAAGTAGACAAGACAGGTATCATTCTAAACAGAACAAACATATTTATTTTAACATTGTTTGTTATTGTTGCAACAAGCTAGAATACGTCATTGCTGATTGCCCTCACAAGAAGAATGAGGGTGGAAAAAGAGAGGAGAATAAATCTTCTTACAACAAGAAGAGAACTGAAAGAATCCTAGTAGCTAAGAAGGGCAAGACTCTCAGCGACTCTGACTCATCTGAGTCAAGTGATGAAGAGGAAGCCTACTTTGGGCTAATGACACAAACAGATGATGAACAAGAACCCCAGTACATTAGGAAGGTAAACTCTCATACTCCTCTCTCTGAATCAGACACTTTTGACCATAATCATGAGGACTGCTCTTCTGATGATGAGTCTGAAGGCATGGCTCAATATAAAGAGTTAATCAAGGCTTACGACAAATATTGAAAAGTTGTGAAAACTCAGGCCAAGGAGATTAAATCTCTCAAGGCTGAAGAGAGCACTTTGAGAGAGGAAGTCGCAAAGACGGACTCACTTAGAGAGAACTTCAATGTTGCAATTGAAGAGTATAATAAGGTTCTGGAGCACCTAGATCTGAAGGAGAAAATCATCAAAGAATTGGAAGAATAACTTGCAGCTGAAAAGAAACTTATTGAAAGTTTCTCCAAGCCCAAGACTGACCTTCCATTTGTTGTTGAATTCTCAGCTCAGGCCAAAGGTGCTGGATTAGGCCATATGGATGCTCCTAGTAAATCTTCTAGGAGAAATAAGGCTCAACGGAAGAATAAGGCTGACAAGAAAGCTTTGGCCAAGGAGAGGGGAAAGCTCCTCAAGATCAGACTTCATTCAAAAAGGTTATCTTTCCAACTAACGAGTCTGATCTTTATTCCTCCTACGGTCACTTTGCTAGGCCTACTTATGTAGAGCCTAAGTCTTGATACCAAGGATGGACCCGTCCCCAGAACTTTGGCGAAAGTGTCTTCAAGGCACCTTATGAGGAGATCACTCTTCAGAGCTATGGCCCTTATAGTCATGGCCACAACATCAAGAAAGTACCAAAAGTAAAACTGTTGTGGAAAAGCCTCTTAAGGAGAAGAATTCATGTGAGTGCCATCATCATGAAGCCTCTACCTCTAAGTCTGCTGCCCCTACTAGACCACACTCTCAAAAGGTCAAGCAGGAGAAATTTAGGCAAAGATACAACAGGTTTGACTGTTGGTGCTGCGGCAAAGTTAGTCACTTTGCTATAGATTGCTGGTTTAACTCCAGAAATTATGTAACTCCTCAAGTTAATAATGTGAGAAAGACCACTCACAATGTTAACACACATAGGGGGAGTATGCTAACTAGAGACCAAGGACCCAAATAAGTTTGGGTTCCTAAGGCAAACTAATTTGTGTATGCAGGTATGTCCAAAGGCCACCAAAAATCCTATCTAGTATTTGGACAGTGGATGCTCTCGGCATATTACTGGGACTAGAAGCCTACTCCAGAATTATTCTCCAGTCATGAATGGGACAAAAGTCAACTTTGGAGGTTTTGACATAGAAATTACTAAAGGCTACAGTTTGATTACTAATGGTAGTGTATCTTTCTCAAATGTGGCTTATGTTGAAGGATTGAACAAAATCTTATAAGCATAATCCAGCTCTGCGATAAAGGATACATAGTAGAATTTTATGCAGACAAGTGCTTGATAAAATCGGTAGATAATTTGGGAATGATTCAATCAGGCACTCATAGTAGAAATATATTTTGTTTAAATTTTATTTGCATAGACTCTTCTACTCCAGTGTGCTTTTTTGCTAAATATATTGCATCTCTTGGTGAATAATGGTACAATAGATTTGCACATATTAATTTCAAAATAATTAATAAATTATTTTCTCTTAATTTAGTATGTGATTCCACAAATGTCAATTACGCTAAAGACAGACCTTGTCATGCATGTGTAAAAGGCAAGCAAACAAGAGCTACCTTTAAAAGCATTATTGGCAAAGACTCTAATAGGTGTTTACACCTACTTCATATGGACTTGTTCGGTCCACTGCAAGTTAGAAGTTTGGGAGGTAAGGATTATACATTGGTTATTGTTTATTATTACTCTCGCTTTGTGTTGGTGTTTTTTTTAAAACATAAGTCAGATACATTTGATATCTTTACTAATTTTGTCAGGCAAATCCAGAATGAATACAACTGTTTCGTAGTCAAAATTAGAAGTGGCAATGGAACAAAGCTCAAGTCTGGGACCATGACAGAATTCTGTAAAAGCATAGGTATCTTTCATGAGTTTTCCTCTCCTCGTACTCCTCAACAGAACGGAGTAGCTGAGAGAAGCAATAGGACACTCATAGAGGCCTGCAGGACCATGTTGAGTGATGCCTCACTACAGGAATATTTCTGGTCTGAAGCCGTCAACACTGCATGCCACGTGCAAAATCGAGCACTCATAAACAAAAACCATAAAAAGATACCTTATGAACTACTAAAGGGCAGGAAACCGACTATTTGATATTTTAGAAGCTTTGATTGTAAATACTTCATCCTTAATAATGGTAAGTATCACACCATTAAATTTAGTGAAAAGAGCTTTGAATGTATTTTCATAGGTTATAGTAGTCATAGTAAGGCATATAAGATTTTTAATACGAAAACCCTGCTTGTAGAAGAATCTATTCATGTTGTATTTGATAAGACGTGGCTGCTGTAAGGTAGCTCTTCTAGTGTGTTTATTGAAGATGTAGGTTCAAGAATAAAAGAATTAAACTTGGATGAGCCGACTGAAGAAAAAGATCAAAAGTTCATCAAGATCACCACTCCAACCCCAATTGGAGAGGTTGATGACCATGATGAAGACATCATTCAAGTTGATAAATTCACTCATGTGGTTGAAGAAGCTCCAGATGCAAGGACTCTAGAGCTCAGACACTTGAAGGATCACTTAATGGATCAAATCATAGGAGATCACCGGGATGGTGTCAGAACTCGTAGAGGTACAACTACTAAAAATTTATATTTGAGTTTTCTCTCACAGGTTGAACCGAAGAAGTTTGAGGAAGCAAACTCAGATGTATCTTGGATAATGGCAATGGAAGAAGAATTGAATCAGTTCAAGTGTTGCTAAGTCTGGAAGCTTGTTCCAAGTCCCAAAGTTAAAAACGTTATTAGAACAAAGTGGGACTACATAAACAAGATGGACGAGGATGGGATAATTATAAAGAACAAGGCCAGACTCGTCGCCAAGGGATATAGACAAGAAGAAGGAATCAACTTCAATCAGACGTATACACTAGTGGCAAGGTTGGAGGCAATCAGGTTGTTCCTAGTATATGCAACACTTAAGTGCTTCACTGTTTATCAGATGGACGTGAAGTCGGCCTTCCTTAATGGTGACATAAAGGTGGAACAACCTCCAGGTTTTGTTGATTCTAACTATCCTGAGCATGGTTATCTTTTATTTAAAGCTTTATATGGTTTGAAATAAGCTCCTCGAGCTTGGTACGAGACGTTGTCTAACTTTCTTATTGAGAACAAATTCACAAGAGGAAAGATAGATAAGACATTATTTCTTAGGGAAATAAAAGTCAAGATTTTGCTAGTGCAAATCTATGTCAATGACATCATATTTGGCTCTACTGATGACAACCACTGCAAAAGGTTTTCCAAACTTATGCAAGGGAAGTTCAAAATAAGCAGTATAGGAGAGCTGAAGTATTTCTTAGGACTTCATGTGAAACAATCTGAAGATGGAATTTTCATCTCTCAGACAAAATTCACCAAGGAGTTAATTAAGAAATTTGGAATGGAGAACGCAACCTCTATGAGGACTCCAATGGGTTCAACTATGCCTTTGGACAAGGATGAGAAAGGGAAACCTTTTGATGAAACCAAGTACAGAAGCATAATTGGATCCTTTCTCTATCTTACTGCTAGTAGACCGGACATAATGTTTTTAACATATGTGTGTGCAAGATTTCAAGTAAACTTCAAGGAGTCTCACTGCGCTACTGCAAAGCGGATTTTGAGATACCTTAAAGGTATATCAAATCTTGGCTTATGATACCCAAGAAGTAATGATAGCGAGTTAATTTATTTTTTAGACGCAGATTTTGCAGGAAGCAAAGATGATAGAACGAGCACTTCTGAGACTTGCCAATTCCTTGAAAAGAGGCTCATTTCATGGAGCAGCAAAAAATAAAATTGTGCCACAATCTCAATGGCCGAGTCAGAATACATTTTTGTCGGCAGATGCTGTGCACAACAGTTATGGATAAAGAACCAACTTGAAGATTACAAATTGAAGGTCACGGACATTCCTTTGTATTGCGACCCCTCCAGTGCGATTGCAATAACCAACAAACTAGTCTCTCGCAGCCGAACAAAGCACATAGAACTGTGATACCACTTCATCCGGGAGCATGTGGAGCATGGAGACTTCAATCTCCAATATGTCCCAACTGACAGGCAGATTACAGATATATTCACAAAGCCACTGGATGAGGCCAAGTTCTCGTTCTTCAAAACAGAACTTGGCATGCTCAACAAGAAAGAATAGGTATGAAGAAAAAGGTCTCAAGCAAGCTTAAGATCTGGTCATACTTCAAAATCAAAAAAATTTCAAAGTATGGACTTCATTTCTCGAGTACATCACTTGTACTCGAGAACGACGGAAATAATTCTCAAGAACAAAAGCTCTACTTGAGAACATGGATTGCTCTACTCGAGAACTTGGAAATTTCTACTTGAGAACAAGAAGAATTCTGCTTGAGTGCTGACTATCTTCTTCTCGAGAACAACAATCCATCTCGAGAAATCAGATTGGAATTTTTTTCATCAAGTTCAATTTTTCATACTGGCACCCGGGCACTTCACCGCCATATTCCAAGTATTTTTAACATTATTTATATCATTTATCATCAAAATTAAAGGAAAATATAAATAGACCTAGGTCCAAGAATTTCTATTCCCGATTTCAAATCCCTCTCTCTCTCTCTCTCGAGAAAAGTCTCTTCACCTTCTCCGTATCTGCCGACTGCCGCAATCAAGCCCTCTTCTCTATTCGCCGGCCAGCCAACATCACTTTCTACACATCAATGACATCGTCTTCCAAGATCGGAATCGTCAGCGAACTAGTTTCAACAGGGATTGGCGAAATTTTAGATGATTTCAGAAATGTTCTCATTCTACTCGATACCATCGGTTTATCATTTGTTCTTGAACATCCCTGCAAAGTGCTCATTTCTGATGTAGAAGAATTTTTCCAACATGCCAAAGTCAAGTGCATGGCAAAGTACTGAAATCAAGGGTTCGAGATATCAAGGTAAAGATGACTTCCACCTCTGTTTCAAAATTTCTACTGTTACCTATGTTCGATGAAGAAGACGATCTAGTAGAAATAGATTATGAAAGGGCCTACAGTTTCTGTGGCCTTCCCCAATCAACCAACACTGTTCGCAGACAGTTCATGAATATAGAAAGTAAGTTACTGGCAGATATCCTTGGAAAAGTACTTCTCTACATGACAAGCTCCATAAGCTACATCACAACAGATTTCTTTGACATGATGAGTGTTGTTATTTGTAGAAAGATATATCAGTGGGGTGTGATAATATTTGATAAAATTAAGCCATGCATCAAGAGTCCCAGTTATGGCAGGATCTTATCTTTATACCTGAACCAGATGGGCCCAGAAGTATTTTCCATGAAAAAGGGCATGGCCCTACACCATATGAGGAAATTTTCCATCTCCTCCATTCAAAGAGGGGAGATTAAGCTTCAGAAAACTGACCCAACACCCAAGAGGAATGAAGATGTGGACATGACTCCATGTCCCCCTTCTCATCAAATAACTAATCCAGTTATTGAGGGGGATCCTGCCCCATCTATTGAAGTTTAGTCCACTCCAGCTCCTGCTCCTGTTGCTACAGTAATTCCAGCCCAAGTCACACCACCTGCTGCCCTTTATACAGTCCAAGAAGATGATACTTCTTCTTCTGTTGCTGCCAATACTACTTTAAATGATAGTTCCACTCCATCTGCTGCTGCCACAACCACTTTGCTTAATATAGACAATTCAGATTTTGTTGCTGAAGATCTACCAGACACAGAAATCCTAACTGATGCCCCGGTTCAAGAAAAGATTTTGTCTACTGATGATGACATCAACGGGATGATAGAGAAACTCTTCTCTAAAGAGCCTCTTTTCATTATTCCTAAAGAACATCCTTCTTCTCTATCAAAGTCTCCAGACCATCTTTATTCTCCAGTACTATCTCCTCAAGAAAAATCTCAATAATCTAAAAAATCTCTTGTACCAAAACCAACACAATCTCCATTTGAAGATGTACATGATGCAAAAGTTGTTTCTATTCATGACTCGGAAGATGAAACACCTGTTGAAAATGTTGAACCACCTCTTCCCAGTCTCAATTTTAAGATTCCCTCCATACTACCCATAGATGCTGAAGATGAAGAAAGTACAATCAGCAGAAAGCAAACCTCTACCTCTAATGTCATCATTGAAGAAATTGCTCCTTGGGCAGCCCCAGTTCTACCTCCACCATCTACTCAAACTGAAGCACTTCCTGAAGGTACTATCTTGAGTAAGATTGAAGCTATGCTAGCTGCACAAAGAAATTATTTTGATACTTCTATTAAAGCTGTAACTGATAAAGTCACTGCCTTGGAAAAAGAAATGAGTCATGAATTTACTGAAATCAAAAATAATACTGATGAATTTAAAAGGCTTTTACAAATTGGAGGAAAAGCAATAGATCATACCATTACCAGCATTGGTGAGGTAATAGAACAATCAGTTACCCTTACAAACAATCATATTTAACTTGAAAAAAGCCCAAGAACGCAACTTCAAAATTTGTGAAGAAGTTGGGTAGTTCAAAGAAGAAGTAATTAGCACCCTATCTCTAGAAGTCAGAAAGGGGGAGGATAAAGTTAAAGAACAGCTAGAAAAACAAGTTCAAACAATGAAAAATCAGTGAGATGACCAATTGAAAGAGATCCAGACATCAGTGCTGAAAGAAGTCAAAAGTACAAAGTTGTACACTTATGATACTGCTATTTGGATGTATAATCAACTTTTCCCTGACTTATCTATGGATCCTTCTACACCACCTCCTGTACACCTGGATGTGAATAGGACAACATTCTCTCCACCTCCTGAATATTTTGAAGGACCACCTCCTGAATATTTTGAAGGACCACCACATATAATCTATGAGAAAGTTTGGGAATCTGATTAAGTAAATATGCCTTCTCAAGCACAACCAGAGATTCAGAAAGCTAAAAGAAGAAACTATGGTGATGGTGCACCAGCCAGCAGATCAACTCCTCATCCTGAAGCTGAAAGGAAAAGACCTCAAGAATTCTCTGAAGTATGGAGTCCAACCTCCAAAGCTCTGATTCTTGAAACTCTAAAACTTGTGGTTGATTTTAATGAAGACAGGAATATTCATTACGGCTCCTATGAATGTGATTTATATGAAAAATCTCTTACCAAAAGGAGGTTGTATGACAGGGAGTTTGGAAGGAATAATCCTAAGGCTCCACCCAGACCTCCAAAATATTTTCCAAAACCTTACAGTTATCAGAAAAGGCAACAAGAGAAACAAGATAGACAACAACAACAACAAAACTAGTAGATATTGCAGATGTTCAGAAAAATCCATTTTTGAAATCTTATGGAATTGAAATTCTCTTGGACAATTTCTATTAATATAAACCTTTAAGTTTTGATAATCTGATTTTTCTATATTACATCATTTCTTCCAGTTATTACGGTTATTAGTTTCTTCATTTATTTATCTTGATGTAATTCACCTTAGTGTAGAGTGTTCTAACTTCTACAAATAGGGGATGATTGTTGAGTATTGCATTCACAATAACCCAGATTTGTATGAGTCACCCTTGAACTAAGATGAATTAAGTTTGTATTTGATATCCTTTCCAGTTAAGTGTTTGCAGGATAAAATTGTCAAGTATAGACCAATGTCAGTCTACAATGAGTCACAAAATACAGAACCATACAATGTAATCCCTCATTATATGATCTATGGTGTTGATTCATGTGTAGCCTCTCTATTGGGACACACTTCTTTTTCAAGCACTAAATATATGGGAGAAAGGATGGTTGTTGTATTTCTTGAAGAAAATAAGTTCACAGTTTTACAAAAAAAAATTCTAAGTCTTTTTATTGAGTAGGAACTTTTGTACTCGAGAAGAACTTTATCTTATACTCAAGTAAGATATGTCATGTATTCGAGTTGTAGAAGCAGTTCTCAAGAAAGCTTAGTGTTGTTCTCGAGAAAGCCAGGTGTTCTCGAGTGCTCCATGACTTTCCTTCTTGAGTTACCTCATTTCCAGTAAAAAAACTTTTCTAAGTCTTTTTCTCGAAAAGCCACATGTTATTTCTCGAGAAGGTCAGTATTACTTCTCGAGAACCAGAAGTCATTTCCCGAGTAACAGATTCTCTTCTCGAGTAATAGAGTAATTTTTTCGAGAACAGAGATTCATTTTTCTCGAGTACTTCTTTTCTTTCTTGAGATGCCTAAATTCCACCTTTATATTTTTACCAAGTCTTTTTCTCAAGAAACAAAATATTTTTATCGAGAAGGCTATGTTTGGTTCTCGAGAAACAGAAAATTTTTCTCGTGACCTAGAATATTTTTCTTGAGAGTCAGACATCTTTTCTCGAGATACTTTTTTGTTCTCAAGTACCAGAGTACAAATATATATTCTTTTCGAGTACTTTCTTTTATTCTCGAGATTGTTGAATTCGACCTCTCATTTTTCCCAAGTGTTTTTCTCGAGATCCACATCATTCCTCTCGAGAATCAGAAAACTTCTTCTCGAGTACAACTCTTCCTCTCGAGAAATATTGATCTGTTTTCTCAAATTTTTCTAAGTTTCAACAAACGTATTTTCAAATGTGATTAGCACGTGATTGGTCCATGTGTCATGCATTTAATATGATTATTACCATTAGGTAAGTCCTATAAAAGGTCTTATCATAATCGACCAACCGTAAGAAGAAAACCTAAGCATTCTGAATCAGAAATTCTCTTTCCAAAATCGGAAGCTGCCGCTATTCATCGTCTTCATCGCCGATCTGCTTTTGATCCAGAGATTCAGAAGAAGAGATTCAACAGATCAAGATCTTCTACATCGACAGATTATTTTCCTGATCATGCTGAGTCCAAAGCTTTTAGATCTAGAGATTTAGTTGTGTCTTATTCAATCTTTTTCTGACAGAGCATCAAAGCTTTAAGGAAGAAGAAGGGTTGAAGATTCAGATCTGGAATTATACTATTTGTATATTTTTATCTGTAAATCATTTTGTTCTTGTAGGAGATTCTTCTCCGAGTTGTGGAAGCTTTGCTCTCCAAGATTTTGTAGGAAGTTTCTCTTCAGAGTGTACATCCTGTTTTAGGGATCGAGTTGTAGGAACTTTGTTTCGAGTGGTAGGATTGTTTTCTATCCAAGAATAGTGGAGTTGCTGAGTCTAGTGTGTTGCTAGATCGGTGAGGTGGAAAGTGGATGTACCCAAGGTTGGGAAACCACTATAATTCTTGGTGTCGTTTGTGTATGCTTGTTTATTTGTCTATGCATCACTCGTTCAATTTTTATTCCACAAAAAGACGTATAACTCACCTATTCAACCCCCTTTAGGTGATTTAGATAGACAACTTAAACTTTTTTTAGCATGTCTCACTCAACTCTTTCTTCCTTAGACAAATTTTTCTGCTCCTTGGTGTTGTGTGAGTAAGCACCACTCAACGCCAAACTACTTAACATATTTTATTCTGTTTATCTGGCATTGAGCGAGTATGCTACACTCAACGTATTTGGACTTAGCAAAATGTTTGTGTCTGAAAACACAGACTCCGACTGGATGTGATTCAGTCAACGCTATACCAAATGGCATTGAGTGAGCTTGACTCACTCAACGCCTATGGACTTGGTCAATTACCGGTACAAATTTTTTGTAGATTTGACTTATAAGGCAATACTCAATGAATGTAGAGTATGGCGTTGAGTGAGTGATACTCACTCAATGCTTGTGGACTTAGACACTTTTCTTCCCATTTCTCATTAGGCTTTTACTGAATTAGGAAGTATCACAACCTTTTGTTATATGGCATTGAGTTAGTTGACTTCACTCAACGCTCGTGGACATAGCCACTTTATCAGCTTGCCACTACTTTGGTTTTGACTATATAGGCTTCACTCGGCGCTATAAGTCATATGGCGTTGAGTGAATGACATTCACTCAACACATGTGGACATAGACAGTTTTCTATCTATCCACACCTTAGGTATGTGTTTACCTGATCTAGCCACTTAGGCTGTCTATCCCATCAATGTTGTTAGGACATCCTACAATCACTGAACTTGACCACAAGTTAGATTACCACATGTTTATACATTGTTTGCTAGGCCTTCTTCAAATCTAGGACATTGGGATCAATGGACCCAACAGATACACATAAAATACAAGCAAATGCAACAAGGTAAAAGTTGCAGGAATGGAGTCTACTCCTCCTCATCAAAATCGATGCACTCATCCTCTGAAAGGTCATCGAAGCCAATGTCAGAGACGTCATACTCGCACTTGCGAGTTATCATCTGAAGGGTCTTCGTCATCACATGACGAAATGCAACCTCCTGAATGTTGCAAAGCTCAGGCTCCATCTCTCTCGTCGATACTTTCTTGCAAATATCCTTAGACAACAAGCAACGGTCCTATTTAAAGGTAATTGATTTCGTGTATTTTGTAACCCCAGTCGCCTTTAGGTTGTAAATCTGCTCCTTTAATAAAATACGTACCACCTAATACTCTAAGCAAGAAACATCCCCCAGCATATTCTTCACCAAGGACTTCTTAGCCAGGAGCTCCTCCTGAAATCGCGCTACCTCAGCCTTCACGTCTGACTCAACCTGCCAAAAGAGAGATAGGTCACGCTCATCTCTCTCCTTCAAATCCAAAAAGGATATTTTTGTGCCTCGAAGCTTCTCCTGAAGGGAGAGATACATGTCCTTCAAACCAACGTAACAATCATCCCAAGGAAGAGCCATCTGGGCTTGCACGTCAATCTATAAGGAAGAGAGGGGCAAGGTAAGATAAGAGCAATAATAACAAGCCAGTACACAAATTTGAACTCACCGCGAATAAGGAAGAAGTGGCATGCTTCCCCTTCACTTGGGCTGAAGCAGGTGCCTCCTCGGTCGGAGCTAGGGAAAAAGAGCCCAGAACTTCAACATTTTGGTCATCAACAAACAAAGTCATGTCTACTCAAGAACCATAAGGGACAGCTCCCGGATTCCCCTTCAACACGTTAGCAGAGCAGCATGCAGTGGACGATTCCCCATGACCCAGGAACAATAACTTTCTTTTTTTATCATGGCCCAATGTAGCAGTGGCAGAATGCTCTGTATCATCAGAAAGGTCACACAACAACATGCACTTTTCTTCTACAAACCTAGAAATGCTAAAGAGATGGTCTGCCAATTTATGGGGTGCCTCGAATCCGAGCATTAGAGTAAAATCATGTTCGCGACCCTTCATCCGACGACACCAACCTAGAAGAGAGCTCCAATGCTCGGGACATTCTCAATAGTTAAGGAAGTAGCCATACATCGTGTTCTCATGGTGCCTATCCGTCCGACTCTCAAATACTTACCAAGTCTTGTTGTTGTGAACCTCTATATGACCACCGCCATTGGAACGCATGTCATACCCTGAAAAGCTCTAGTGAGAACTTTGAATCGTGTTCGCGGAAGAAGGTGATCAGACCCATGAGGCACGTCACCGCTAAATGGTAAACTATGATGTCGGAACACCACAATGCTTCAAGATCTCAATAATATCTTCACACAGTGGAAACTGAAGCCCAAACTTTAAAGATAACTCGCATAAAGTCATCCAGACCACCAGGGGACTCTGCACCCGCTGTGAGGAATCTTGATTTCAAGGTTAGATGGAATGTTGTAAAGCCTCCTCCAAGAAATAATCTGCTCCGTGATAAAAGTGGAGCGCATACGCATCGGCTTACCATGAAAAGCATGTCGCAGAGCTTGGAAAAGACATACAAAGGATAAGTTAAAACCCAAGAAATAGGCACCTCAGGAACAACGTCCTTCACACTATATGCTAGGACATTCCCGCACACGTGCAAATAATGAACAAGGGATAACACACTAGCATGCATGACATGCTGAACTGTTATATGCGAGGGCACAACCAGCACAAATGTGCACTACGAGCGGGGGCACACCCTACGCCCGAGTGCTCGGGCTCACTCCGCTCGAGCGCACCATGTGAGGGGGTTCACCCCGCTCACACGCTCTACGCGCGGAGGCACACCACGTGCGTCGGGGCACACCCCGCTCGTGCTCTTGTTGGGTATTGTATCCACAATAACCTAGATTTGTAAGAAGTCACCCTTAAACTAATATGAATTAAGTTTGTATTTGATGTCTTTTCAAGTTGAGTGCTTACAGGTTATAATTGCCAAGTGTAGACCAATGTCAATTTACAATGGGTCACCAAACACAGGACCATACAATGTAATCCCTAATTGTGTTTTATATGGTGTTGACTCATGTGTAACCTCTCTATTGGGATACACTTCATTTTCAAGTACTAAAGCTATGGGAGAAAGGCTGGTTGTTGGATTCCTTGAAGAAAATCATTTTTCAGGATATAAAAATATTTCTAAGTATTTTTCTCGAGAAGGACTTGTTGTACTCGAGTAGAATTAAAGTTAGTACTCGAGTGAGCTCAGTCAAGTATTCGAGTTGCAGCAGCTATTCTCGAGAAAGCTTATTGCAGTTCTCGAGAAATCCATGCGTACTCAAGTAGATCATGACTCTCCTTCTTGAGTTACCTTAAAATAAGCTCTAAATTTTTCCAAGTATTTTTTCTTGAGAAGCCAAAGACTTTTCTCGAGAAGGCCATGAATAGTTCTCGAGAACCATAAATTTTTTTCTCGAGACCAAGGAATCTTTTCTCGAGATACTTTCTTGTTCTCGAGTAACAGAAGTTTGTTCTCGAGTGATAGAAGCTTATTTCTCTCGCGTAAGTCTTCTCATTCTCGAGAAACCAGAATCCTTCCACTACACTTTCCTTAAGTATTTCTTCTCGAGAACTTCATATCTCTTCTCAAGAAATAGAAATCTCTTCTCAAGAACACTTACTCCTCTCGAGAAACGAGATGCAGATTTTTGAATTTTCTTAAGTATCTGACAGATTCGATTTCATATGTCATTAACTCTTGATTCATCCACGTGGATTGCATTTAATGTAATTTAGACCGTTATGAAAGGTCTATAAAAGTTCTTGTCATAATCTACAAACCCTAAGTAGTATTGTATAAGTTTCTGAATTAATTTCAACTTTCTAAATCGAGAAGCTTCGCAGCCGACAAGGATCGTTCTTCATCACCAAACTTATCGATCAAGAGATTAAGACAAGAAGGAGTTCATCGATCAAGATTTTCGACATCTCCAAATCTTCTCCTTGATCATGGTGATCCTAAGTTCTCAGATCGAAGGATTCTCAGATTTCTTCCTCGACTTTTCTGATAGGGCTTTTTAGTTTTTCAAAAAGGAAGAACCTGAGATTCAGCCAGATCTGTGAAAGACAAGTTTGTTATTTCTGATTGTAAATTCATTTTATTATTGGAGGAGTTATTCTCCGAGATTGTAGGAGTTATTCTCCAAGTTTTTGTAGGAGTTGTTTTACTCCGAGTTGTAGGAACTTTGTTCTGAGTTGTATGATTGTTTTCAATCTGAGAGAATAGTGGAGTAGCCGAGTCTAGAGTGCTGCTAGATTGGTGAGGTGGAAAGTGGATGTACCCAAGGTTGGGGAACCACTATAAGTTCTGGTGTCTTATGTGGTTTGCTTGTTTATTTTTAGTGCATCACTCGTACGATTGTTATTCCGTAAAAAGTAGCAGAACTCACCTAATCACCCCTCCCTAGATGACTTAGGTATGCAACTAAACATTTTCAATTGGTATCAGAGGGAGATTATTCATCAATAGGTTAACACCTTGAATAGATCTGCCCCGAGTTGTCTTTAGAGTATACAAGCATGGACAAAGTGAAGGATTTTGATAAGCTTCCCATATGCACTAAGGCAAACTTCCCCATGTGGAAAGAAAGGGTGAAGTTGTTCATGGAAGCAGTGGATCCAAGGATCTTCATGATAGTGGAAGAAGGCCCCTACATTCCAATGACGTCCTCCACTATTGATCCCATAAAGCAAGTACCAAAGAAGCTGATGGATCTAGATAAGGATGAAATTGCACTTGTCTCTCTAGACAAGAAGACTAAAAATATTATCGCAAGTGCAGTCAATGATTCTATGCTACAAAATTTCATTCACTGTAAATCTGCCAAAGAAATGTGGCAGTCATTGATCGTGTTGATGGAAGGGACTGAAGAAGTGAGGGATGATATAAGATTCCTGTTGAACCAGAAGTAAGAGGCCTTCAGGCAAAGCCTGAAAGACACAATAGCAGATACTTTTGAAATTTTTTTCAAGATCATCAATGGCCTAAAGAACTATGGCCGTGTCTTCACCAACGGAGAATTAAACAATAAGCTCCTAAGATCCTTAACAAAGGAATGAGACAACAAGATATGTGCAATAAGGGAGTTTGGAAAGCTAGCTGAGACCGATCCTCAGAACCTCTTCAGGAAGTTGATGTCATATGAGCTTCAAATAAATACAAGAAAAGCTGAAGAAGAGGGAAGCAGATCCTTATCGAAGGATAAGTCTGTCGCACTAAAGGCAGACAACTCAAGGAAGGTTAAAGCTTTATAACCTGCTTCTGCATAATAATAAAGTGAAGAAGAAGACTCGGAGTCGAGCACCTCAGGCTCAGAACTATCACATGGAGAGTTCTCCCTACTCTCTAGAGAGTTCAAGAAGTTCCTAAGTAAGAAGAAGAAATGGAAAAGCAAAGACTTTTGCTCCAGAATATCACGTCACGATGGTGATAGTCATAAGAAAGGCTCAAGTAGTCATGACAGGTATAACTCTAAACCGAACAGACATATTTCATTTGACATCATTTGTTATTGTTGTAATAAGCCATGGCACGTAATTGCTGATTGCCCGCACAAGAAGAAAGATGGTGGAAGAATACAAGAAAAGAAGTCATCGTATAGTAAAAAGAAATCTGAAAGAAGCCTAGTAGCAAAGAAGGCCAAGACTCTCAGTGACTCTGACACATCTGAGTCAAGTGAGGAAGAGGAAGCCTATTTTGGGCTGATGGCAAAGACAGACAAGGAATAAGAACTCCAGTACACTGGGAAGGTAAATTCTCACACCACTCTCTCAGAATCTGATGCTTTAGACCATGATCATGAGTATTGTTCTTCTGATGATGAGTCTGAACTCATGATTCAATACAAGGAATTAATCTAAGCCTACAACAAATGTTGAAGAGTCGCTAGAACTCATGCCAAGGAGATAAAATCTCTCATGGTTGAGGAGAGCACTCTGAGAGAGGAAGTCCCAAAGACGGACTCACTTAGAGAGGAAATCCATGTCGCAATTGAGGAATACATTAAAGCTCTCGAGCACCTTAACCTGAAAGAGAAAATCATCAAGGAATTGGAAGAACAACTTGTTGTTGAAAAGAAGCCGGTTGAAAGCTTCTCCAAGCCTAAAACAGTCCTTCCATTTGTTGCTGAATTCTCTGCTCAGGCGAAAGGAGCTGGCTTAGGCCATCAGGCTACTCCTAGTAAATCTTCTAGAAGGAATAAAGCGCAAAGAAAGAAAAAGGCTGCAAAGAAAGCTTTAGCTGAGGAGAATGGGAAAGCTCCTCTAGATCAAACATCGTTTAAGAAGGTCATCTTCCCAACAAACGAGTTTGATTGTGATTCATCCTACGGTCATTTTGTTATGCCTACTTATGTAGAGCCTAAGTCACGATACCCAGGATGGAACCGTCCCTGGAACTTTGGTGACAGTGTCTTCAAGGCATTTTATGAAGAAATACAAATAAAACACTATGGTTCATATGTTCATGGCCATAATATGATGAAGGAACCAAAGTTCAGGCCAGTTGTACCCAAGGATAAGGAGGTGAAAAAGGCTTGTGAATGCCATCTTCATGAGACTTCTACCTCCAGATCAGCCGCCCCTGCAATACCATAAGTTCAAAATATCAAGTAGGAGACTTGGAAAAGGTACAACAGGTTTGACTGTTGGTGTTGCGGTAAAGTTGGTCACTTTATCGTAAATTGCCGGTTTAATCCCAAAAGTTTTAAAACCCCTCTAGTTAATTATGCGAGGCAGACCACTCGTAATGTTAACACTCTTAGGGGGAGCAGGCTGACAAATGACCAAGGACCCAAAAGCGTCTGGGTTCCAATGGTGAACTGATTCTATTTTTACAAGTATGTCCAAAGGTCAACAAAACACATATCTTGTATTTGTACAGTGGATGCTCTCGGCACATGACTGGGACTAGAAGCCTTCTTCAAAAGTACTCTCCAGTTGAGAACAGGCCAAAGGTTATCTTTGGAGGTTCTGACTAGGGAATCACAAAAGTCTACAGTATGATCACTAACGGTAGTGTATCCTTCTCAGATGTGAAATGATTCTATCAGACACTCATTGTAGAAATATATTCTATTTGAATTTTATTTGCATAGACTCTTCTGCACCAGTGTACTTTTTGGCAAAAGATAGTGTGTCTCTTAGTGATAAATGACATAATAGATTAACACATATAAATTACAAAACTATTAATAAATTATTTTCTCTTATTTAGTACGTGATGCACCCAACGTTAAGTGCATCAAAGATAGACCTTGTCACGCATGTGTAAAACGCAAGCAAATAAGGGCTACCTTTAAAAGTATTATTGGCGAAGATTTTAACAGGTGTTTACACCTACTTCAGATGGACTTGTTAGGTCCCCTGAAAATTAGAAGCTTGGGAGGTAAGGATTATACACTAGTTATTGTAGATGACTACTCGCATTTTACATGGGTGTTCTTTCTAAAACACAAGTCAGATACTTTTGATATTTTCACTAATTTTGTCAGGCAAATCCAGAATGAATACAACTGTTCAGTTGTCAAAATCAGAAATGGCAATGGAACAGAGTTCAAATCCTGGGCCATGAAAGAATTCTGTGAAAGCCTAGGTATCTTTCATGAGTTTTCCTCTCCTCGTACTCCTCAACAGAACATAGTCGCTAAGAGAAGTAATAGAACACTCATAGAGGCTTGCAGAACCATGTCGAGTGATTTCTCACTACCAGAATACTTCTATGCTGAAGCCGTCAACGCTGCGTGTTACGTGCAAAATAGAGCACTCATAAACAAGAACCATGATAAAACACCTTACGAACTACTAAAGGGTAGGAAACCGACTATATCATATTTTAGAATCTTTGGTAGTAAATGCTTCGTACTTAATAATGGGAAGTATCACACCACTAAATTCAGTGGAAAGAGTTTTGATGGTATTTTCATAGGATATAGTAGCCATAGTAAGGCATATAGAATTTTTAACAAGAAAACCCTGGTCGTAGAAGAATCTATTAATGTTATATTTGATAAGACGAGCTTGCTACATAGCAGCTCTTCTAGTGTGTTTGTTGAAGATGCAGGTTCAAGACTAAAGGAATTAAGCTTGGATGAGCCAGTTAAGAAAAAAGGTCAAGAGTTCATCAAGATCACCACTCCAACCCCAATTGGAGAGGTTGGTGACCATGATGAAGATGTCATTAAAGCTGATAAAGTCACTCTAGTGGTAGAGGAAGCTCCAGATGGAAGGACTTTAGAGCTCAGACACTTGAAGGATCACCAAATTGATCAAATCATAGGAGACCCCTGTGATGATGTCAGAACTCACAGAGGTACAACTAATGAGAATTTGTATTTGAGTTTTCTCTCACAGGTTGAACCAAAGAAGTTTAAGAAAGCAAACAAGGATGCATCTTGGGTAATGGCAATGGAAGAATAACTAAATCAATCCAAACGTTGTCGAGTCTGGAATATTGTGCTATGGCGCAAAGGAAAGAATGTGATTGGAACAAAGTGGGTCTACCGAAATAAGATGGATGAAGACGAAATAATAATCAAGAACAAATCCAGACTCATCGCCAAAGGGTTCAGCTATGTCTCTGGACAAGGACAAGAAAGGGGAAACTTTTGATGAAACCAAGTACAGAAACATAATTGGATCCTTGCTCTACCTTACTGCTAGTAGGCCAGACATCATGTTTTCAACATGTCTGTGCGCTAGATATCTGGTGAACTCTAACATATCTCATTACACTGCTGCAAAGCGAATCTTGAGATATCTTAAGGGCACATCAAATCTTGGCTTATGGTACCTAAGAAGTAATGATAACAAGCTAATTGGATTTTCAGATGCTGATTTTACAGGTAGTAAAAATGATAGAAAGAGCACTTTCGGGACCTATCAATTTCTTGGAAAGAGACTCATCTCGTAGAGCAGCAAGAAGCAAAATTTTATCGCAATTTCAACTGCCAAGTAAGAATACATTTCTACCAGTAGTTATTGTGCACAATTACACTAGATCAAGAATCAACTTGAAGACTATAACTTGAAAGTCAAGGAAATTCGTCTGTTCTGTGACTCCTCCAGTGCAATATCAATAGCCAACAACCCAGTCTCTCACAGTCGGACAAAGTACATAGAGCTACAGTACCACTTCATCAGGGAGCATGTGGAGCATGGAGACACAATATCCAGTATGTTCCAACTGACAAGCAGGTTGCAGACATATTCGCGAAGCCACTAGACGAGGCCAAGTTCACGTTCTTCAAAATAGAACTTGGCATGCTCAACAAGGAATACTGAAGAATAGGGCCACACAGCTAAGTTCAGAGTTGCCTTACTTCTCAAAAATCAAGAAAACTCTAAGTCTGGACTACACTTCTCGAGTACCTCATTTATTCTCGAGAACATTCGACTTGCTTCTCGGGAAGAATAGCTCTAATCGAGAACAAGACACCTTCTACTCGAGAACAAGACACCTTCTACTCGAGAACAAGCTTTCTTCTTCTCGAGAACTAATATCTCACTCGGGGACTTCAACCGTCATACTCCAGGTATTTTAGCATTATTAATTTCATTAATCATCAAGATTTAAGGTATATATAAATAGATTAAGTCCAAAAATTTCCTATTCCCAAATTTCAAAATCTCTCTCTCGGGAAAAACTCTTCATCTTCTCCGTCTCTGCCGCACTGCCGCAAACTCTTCACCTTCTCTCTTTTGTTCTTCAATCAATGGCCTCCTCATTGAAATTAGGCATCGGCAGCGAACTCATCTCCACTGGAATCGGTGAAATTTCTGACAATTTCAGAAACGTCCTCATCTTGCTCGACACAGTCAGATTGTCTTTCGTTCTTCAACACCCTTGCAGCGTACTTACTTCTGATGTAGAAGAATTCTTCCAGCTTGCCAAGATCAAGAGGAATGGCAAGGTTCTGAAAACTAAGGTTCGGGACATCAAAATCAAAATGACTTCAACCTCTGTTTCTCAATTTCTGTAGCTGCCAGTGATTAACATGGAAGACGACCTATACAGCTCAGATTATGACAGGGCTTACAGTTTCTGTGGCCTTCCCTACTCAACCCACACAGATCGGTGACAACATTAGAATGCAGGGAGCAAATTACTTGCAGACATTCTGGGAAAAGTCCTCCTCTGCCACACCAGTTCCATTAGCTACATCACACCTGACTTCTTTGACATGATGACTTTTGTTATCTGTAGAAAAAAGTATCAATGGTGAATGATGATCTTTGACAAGATCAAAGCAAGTATCAAAGGCCCCAACTATGGTAGAATTTTATCTCTTTTCTGAATCAGTTGAAGCTAAATATATTTTCCATGGCTAAGGGCATGGCCCTTCACCACATGAAGAAAGTCTCAATCACCTTCATCCAGATATAGGAGGTCAAGCTTCAAAAACAAGACCAAGCTCCAAAGACAAATGAAGATGTAGTCAGGACTCCATTTCACCTCTCTCATCACATAACTGACACAGTTGATCCATTTATTGAGGGGGAGACTGCTCCATCTATGCAAGTGCAGCTTACTCAAATTCCAACTCCAGTTATAGTCCATATAATCACTCTAGCCCAAGTCATGACCTCACATGTTGCTGTACATACAGTTATAGAAGAAGATACAACTACATCTACTGCTAAAAAAGACACCTCTCTCCAAGAAGATAACTCAGGATTTATTCCTGCAGAAATGCCTAATCCAGAAATTCTAGTTGATGCCGAAGTAAATGACCAAATTCTGCCTGTAGTTGAAGACATTGACAAAATGATCGAGGAACTAACCTCCAAAGAGCCTCTATCACCTCTGCCTGAAGAACATCCATCTCCACAAGAGAAATCTCCTCAACCAAAACATCCATCTGACCCAGCACCATCTCAGCCCCAGTCTCCTCTTAAGGATGTGCAAGAAGATGAAGATGTTGTCTCTATTTCTGATACTGAAGAAGAAGTACCTGCTGAAGCTGCTGAACCTCCTCTTCCAAGTCTATATTTCAACATTCTCACTTTCCTAGGTGGTGATGCTGAAGATGAAATAACTACTGCCAGAAGTAAATAAATATCTACATCCATAGTGTTTATTGAAGAAATTGTCCCCTGGACAGCTCCAGTTCTACCTCCACCTTCTCAGACTATAGCTACTCCTGAAGATAATATATTGCGTAACATAGAAGGCATGCTGGCTGAACAAAGAAAATACTTTGATACCTCCATACAAGCTGTCACTGATAAAGTAACTGCTTTAGAAAAAGAAATGAGTCAATGATTTGCAGAAATCCAAAGCAACAGAGATGAGTTCAAAATGCTCTTACAAATTGGAGGCAAAGCCATAGACCACACCATTACCAGTACTAGTACAGTAATGGAACAATCTGTCACTCTAGCTAATAACCAGATTCAATTAGAAAAGAAAGCTCAAGAACGCAACTTCAAGACATGTGAAGAAGTTGACAAGTTCAAGGAAGATGTCATAGACACCCTCTCTGTAGAAGTTAGAAAGGGGGAGGATAAAGTGAATGAACAACTAGAGAAGAAAGTGCAAATGATGAAAAATCAATGGGATAATCAACTTAAACATGTTCAAACATCAGTGCTACAGGAAATTAAGAGCACAAATCTTTATACCTATGCCACTGCAGTATGGATGCACAATCTAATCTTCCTGATTTCTCAGTTGATCCCACTGCAGCTCCTCCTCCCAGCCTGGATGTTCATAGGCCTACATTCTCTCCACATCCAGAACTTTATGAAGAACCACCTCCTGAAACATATTCATAATTCTGAAACATTGAACAAGTTGATGTACCTCTACAGATTCCTCCCAAAGTACAGATTCTTAAAAGAAGAAAGTATGGTGATGGTGTCTTTACTAGCAGGTCCACTCCCATGCCAGAACATGCTGAAAGAGAATTTGCTGAAGTCTGGAGCCCTACTTCTAAATCCATTATTTTGGATACTTTAAGACTTTTAGTCAATTTCATTGGAAACAAGGATACATACTACTCTCATTCTGAATGGATGCAGTATGAGAAATCCATGACACTAAGAAGGCTACATGATAAGAAGTATAATCAAGATGATCCTACTGCTCCTCCTAGACCAGCCAAGTATTTTCCAAAGCCATTCATTTATTTCTAGAGACAAGAAGATAAGTATCAGAGGCAGCATCAATAGCAGACCAAGAAGTGATTGAAGATGATCAAAAGTTTTATATATGTGAAATTTTGTGGAATAGGACCTTTCCTGGACAATTTCTATATATATACATCTTTAAATTCTGATGATCTAAATCTTTTATTGCATAGCTTTTCTTTCATTTACTTTGCTTATTAATTTTGTTACTTATTTATCTTGGTGTAATTCAACTTAGTGTAGAGGGTTCTAACTTCTACAAATAGGGGGAGATCGTTGGGTATTGTATCCACAATAACCTAGATTTGTATGAAGTCACCCTTGAACTAAGATGAATTAAGTTTGTATTTGATGTCTTTTCAAGTTGAGTGCTTGCAAGTTATAATTGCCAAGTGTAGACCAATGTCAGTTTATAATGGGTCACCAAACACAGGATCATACAATGTAATCCCTCATTGTGTGATCCATGGTATTGACTCATGTGTAACCTCTCTATTGGGATACACTTCATTTTCAAGTACTAAAGTTATGGGAGAAAGGCTGGTTGTTGGATTCCTTGAAGAAAATCATTTTTCAGAATATAAAAATATTTCGAAGTGTTTTTCTTGAGAAGGACTTGTTGTACTCTAGTAGAATTAAAGTTAGTACTCGATTGAGCTCAGTCAAGTATTCGAGTTGTAGAAGCTGTTCTTGAGAAAGCCTACTACAGTTCTCAAGAAAGCCAAGCGTACTCAAGTAGATCATGACTCTACTTCTCGAGTTACCTTAAAATAAGCTCCAAAATTTTAAGTGTTTTTTCTCGAGAAGCCAAAGACTTTTCTCGAGAAGGCCATGAATAGTTCTCGAGAACCATAAATTTTTTCTCGAGACCCAAAGATCTTTTCTCGAGATACTTTTTTGTTCTCGAGTAACAGAAATTTGTTCTCGAGTGATAGAAGCTTATTTCTCTCGAGTAAGTCTTCTCATTCACGAGTGAAAGTTGCTTAACTGAAGGTTAGCTAATCACCTAAAGGGGGGGTGAATAAGTCTTTGAAAGTTTATTAGTTCTTTTGTTGATTTTAAATTAATCTATCTAGAGCTTGTCCTTAAATCCTGCAATAAGAAAGAAAACAAGCAACATAGCAAATACATAAGGATTTATAGTGGTTCCCCAATTTGGTACATCCACTTTCCCTCCCACCTATCCAACTAATTTGTTTGATTAGGCACAAACTCCACCAATATGCTCCTCAAAGCTTGCACCTCAGACCCTCAGCCTTACACTCAGATTCTTCACAGAATCCAAACTCAAAACCACAAGGGTTCCTACCTCAGAGCCCTGCAGAGCTCCTACAGCTCAGTCATCCATTAATCACCTACCTCAGCCTTATTTATAAGGCCTACAACTCAAGCTCTTCAGCCCTACAGCTTCAGGAACACAACCCTACTCTTAGAGTGCTGCAGCACTCCTACAAACCAGTACACCTCCAGGTACCTACAACTCAGCCTCCTCCAAGGACTATAACTCAGTGATACATTAGTCACCTACAGCTCAGTGACTCTCCAGTCACCTACCTCAGGCACAAGGCCCTACACGCAGGGTTGGAGGACAGCCTTACCTCAGATCCACACTTGGATCCTACCTTAGAGAGCAGCACTCTCCTACCTCAGGAAATTAATGCCTAAAGCTCAGGTACACTCTTGGATCCTACCTCAATACCGTAACAGGGCACCTACCTCAGTGACTAATTAGTCACCTACCTCAGGCACAAAGTGCCCTACACTTAGATTCAGATAAACAGAATCCTATAGGAAGTGAATACAGAATGTTTAAGAAAAATAAAACGATTGACTCAGAGAAACGTCTCTGAGTCTACCTTGCTGGACTGAGCAGATATTAGTCCAGCACTCTTGATGTAAAAGGAATTAGTCCTCTTCTACAGCTAACACTTTTCTACTGCCCAAATGAACAGTTATCAGCTTGATGAATGGATGAATCAGCTTCTCTATTCTGGAGAGAACTATCTTGCTGAACTTGAAGAGTTTCAGCTATCTTCCTTTGCCTTTCAGGCTGTCTTTACTGGACTTGAGTTTCAAGATTAATGGAGAAGATGTTCAGCCACCTCTATATTTCTTTTTGTATTTTCTTCATTTATTCTCCGTTCGTTTATTGCCCTAATCCCTTTTCTTTTTTCCTTTTTATATGCATTGATTTGAATCAACGACACAATTGTATATGGGCCCAGCCAATGATTGGTGAGCCCCACCTTCTTCAAAAAAGGACAAAGTAGCTTTCGGCGCCATTGCAGCTTTCCCACAACGGCTACATGTAAGTTGACTTTAATGACGTCAGCAATGGTCATCAGCATCTGGACTTAGAAAATATTTCAGAAATACATAAGACGTTGAGTGATATTACGTCACTCAATGCCATCTATCTTGGCTCTCAGCGCTTCTGTACTTGTGAATTTTCTCTGAATTTGTCTCAATGGTTCTGTCTTAGCTATCTCAGTGGTTTCTTATTGATAGCTGAGACAAGCTTTTGTCTCAGCGCTTTCTGTCTCAGCGTTCTCAGTAGTTTCTTATTAACAGCTGAGACAAGCTTCTATCTCAGTGCTTTCTTCTCAGTGGTCTCAGTGCTTTATTCTTAACTGTTGAGCCAACCTTTAAACTCAGTGCTTTGTTCTCAACGGTCTCAACGCTTTCTTCTCAGCTATCTCAGGGCTTTCTTCTCAGTAATCTCAGCTGTCTCAGCTCTTTTTGCCTTAGTTAGTTTTTCTGGGTTTAGCTGCATTCGACGATCTGTGGGTTGAGCTTGACGAACTCTGATCTTCTCAGCGGTCTCAGCTCTTTTTTCCTTAGTCAATTTTTTTGGCTTTAGCTTGATAAGTGTTGAGCTGAGCTCGACGATCTGTAAGTTGAGCTCGACGAACTGAAAACTGAGCTTGACGAACTTCAAGCTGAGCTCGATGAACTTTGAATCCTAAGCTCTTGAGCTTATCCCAAGGAATGTTGAAATAACCTCGACGACCAGCGAGCTGAGCTTTGTTGATTCTAGTTCATCAAAACGAAACTAATATGAGTCTGCAATACTTAGAGTTCTTTAAACATTTATTCAATGTCTTGTAATGAATATCAACAGTGTAGCAACATCAAAACCTTATCAATGAAATTAATGTGAGTTGACCCTAACTATATTGATGTAATAAATGTATAATGTAACTCTCAGTTGTATATCTGTAATAAATAAATATGTTGTTCTTTCATAGATATCATGTAATCACAAGTTTGATACTATTAGTTTGCTAAGTTAATGATTAGGTAAATCTTAATCAAAATTTTATAGTATGATTAACAACAAAAGTTTTATTAATCATTTACAAGATACATATTTTGATTAAGATCTACCTAATCATTAACTTAGCCAAACAATAGTAGCAAACTTATGATTACAGGATATCTGTGAAAGAACAACATATTTATGTATTACAGATATACAACTGAGAGTTACGTTATATATTTATCACATCAATATAGTAAGGGACAATTCATATTAATTTCATTGATAAGGTTTTTTGATGTTGCTACATTGTTGATATTCATTACAAGACATTGAATAAATGTTTAAAGAACTCTAAGTCTTGCAGCCTCATATTAGTTTCGTTTTGATGAACTAGAATCAGCATCCTTGGAAGCAGCAATCTTCTTCAAGTTTTTTAGCTTTGTTCTCCTGCCACTTGAAGTAAAGGAATGGCTTTGGAATATATCTGGGAGGCATTTTCTTGGAGTTGCACTTCCTTACCAGATTCTATTTGAATATTCTTTCCCTTAGGGAATTTCTTTCCAAATACTTTATCCATTCCTCAGAAGGACATACACTATCAATATTCTTTAAGATTTGTCCGTGGCTTACCCAAGCATTGATAATGATGGATTCAGAGGCATCAATTAGCTGTTCATGAACTAGATCATCTTTGTTCTCAGCTCTCCTCTTTTCCATGAACTCTTCAGCCAATTGAGTTCCTTCCCTCTTTCTTTTGGCAGCAAGCTGTGCATCCTATGCAATTCTAGCTTATGCTAGGAAGTCTAGGCCCTCTGGCCTTTTTCTATCTAGGAGGGGCAGTTGTAGTGCCACCATGGTGCCTTTAATTACATTGAAGGCTTGATCTTCAACGAGTGTTGCTGCCTTAACATGGCTGCTCTCCCCCTTTCTGCCTTCTTCAGAGATGGTCTTTTGCAGTAAGGTAATGTCGGCTTCATTCTTGCTTGATATAGAATTGAATATTCTCTCATTGTCAGCAAGCAGCCCATCTTGCTAAAGTATTGCCTCCTTCATATATTGGAAGGCAACATTGATGATATGCTGATTTACATGATCTGATACACCCTTGATCACCTCATCAGTTGCACTCACATAATTCTTGACATATCCCATGTCAGTTGCAGAGAGTTTCTGACTTGTGTCCAAGGATTTCATGAGGGTGGTCAGTTTGATGCCATCAGTTCCAGCCCTATTAAACTAGGTTGTGACCTGTTTTTTAAGTGAGAGATTTCTTCTTTACTTTCATTGACTTTGGTTGACAAGTCATCCCTCAATTTGGCAACTGATTGATCAACATACTCCTTGAGGGTTGTGGTCTGAGCATCCAAGAGTGCTTTGATTTGGTTTAAAAATTCCTCATTGGAGATGGGGGTAGATGAAGTATGGCTCATAGGAGGAGGTACAACATTCTGAGCAGGGATCTGAGAAGGCTCCCCCTCAACTACAACACCTATAGTAGGAAACATTTTCTTAGCTAAAGCTGTATTAACACTACTAATTAAGAGGGTATGGGTATTACCTGTAGTCGATGCAGACTCAACTATTTTGTTGACAACTTGATCCAAGTTAGTCAAATCCATCCGATCATGCTCCCCCCTCAGACTGAGCATCCTTATCTGGGCTTGACCTATCAAGATAAGTATCTAACGCTTCACGAGGCTCATGGTTATCTTTTGTAGTAGGCAATCATCAATTGCAGCTATATCATTAGTATCTGTCATATCTGCCTCATCTTCTGCAATAACTTCTTCTTCATTGCCAATCTTTGACACTTTTCCTGACCTAGGGCTGGCATAAATTTCATTAAAATACACAACAGTGTCCTGGAGTTGAATGTTTGTAGAGGATTGACTGAGTGATAAGTCAACCTGCAGACCAATATCACCTAGAGAGGATGATCCAAGCTTTGGTTCAGAGCTAGAAGTTCTTTCTTCCTTAGTAAGTTTCTTCCTTGTACCCTTAGAGGAGACATTTATTCCTGAAGGTTTGCTCATTGGTAGTATGTAACACCCCAAATTCCAGAGTTGGGAAAAGTTTGGGAGACACGGCCGGGGACACAGGCATGTCCTAGGGCGTGTCCTACTCGGGTGAGCAGTCGGTAAGTGTTCGACGAAAATTCGTTCGATGAAAATTGAGGGAACACGCCCTATGATACGGGCGTGTCTGAGGCCGTGTCCTCTACGGGTTGACGAACTTTAGCTCAACAAAATTGAGCTGGGGCATGTCTAGTGCCGTGTATGGGCACACGGCCTGGGACACGGGCGTGTCACAGGCCGTGTCCTTTTCGGGATATGTCTAAGGCCTTGAGGCCTGGTGAATACGGGCAAGACACAGCTGTGTCTTGGGGTACACGACCTATAATACGGGCGTATCGCTGGCCGTGTCCCCCTCAGGTTGATCTCGATTTTGTGCAGCCTGATGTACACAGCCCTAGACATGGGCATGTCTGAAGGCGTGTCAGGTGACACGGCCCGTGATACGGGCGTATCACATGGGCGTGTACTGGTCTGGATAGGTCGGTTGAGCACTGCTTAGGGTACACGGCCTGGGACACGGGCGTGTCACAGGCCGTGTCAAGAACAAAATATGATTTTGTGGCAAAATCGTGGCTGTCCATTTCTTCACCTGTAATCCAAGGGCTAAGGTGCCTCCCTGCTTCCTTAAGGCCATGGATGAGAAGGAACTTCTCATTTTACTTTTTGTCCTTCATCTTTCTAAAATCCTAGAGAGAGAAAGAGAAGAAGGAGGAGGAGGAAGAGGAGTCAGCCACCGGTGGTGCTGCGAAGTTCCGGCTAGAGATCCGAGGCCAGCGTTGTGGAGGAAAAGCCGTTGCGGTTCTTTCAAGCCAGCTAGGAGCTTATGGAGCCAAAGCGATCTTCAAGGGTAACGACATTTCTTCCTAGCCATGTGAAGTCTCCCTTTTTGCATGTGCATATGATTCCCCCACCAGAGGGTAGCTTGTTATGGGAGTCTCTTGGGTGGATTCATGGAATCCCTAAGCATTTGGCATATAGATCCGAAAATGGAGTACGGAATAGGCATGATGTGTGAAGCCCATCCGGACAGGTTAGTCTGGATTGGGGATGTTGCATATACGCACCAGAGAAGACTCCGTGATAAACGTGTAGTTTAAGGAGTTGACAGGTTAGACCTGCAAAGGGTAGTAGTAGGAAGTACTGTAGTGGTAGTCCAGGAAAATACCCATATAATGCTTATGCTGTTGGGTAATACCTGTGAAGGGGAGTAGCAGGAAGTACTGGCTTGGCAGTTTAGGAAAATACCCTCAAGTGAGTGCTATGATGCACGATTAAACCTAGGGATGGAAATTGAGTTCTGTCGCTAACGCGAGTCGTGGATCCTAGGTAACTAATGAATGTGAAGCCAGTTCCGTGAGAATGGGCTGATTATGTGTGAGCTGATGTGCTCACCTAAAGGAAACAGGCATGGTAAAACCGACCTGTGCCTTTTATGTAGCCGTGAGTACGATGTACTCCGTGATGGCAAGGCGACTTGAGCAACGGGAGGCGGTTGATCCGACCTGCGCTATGTCCGTCCGACGTGATACCTGAAAGTGCAGTTTGTTGGAGCGCATAACAAGAGTCTTAGGCCTGCGCGTCATGATACAATGGGGGCTATAGGCCAATCCCGGTGCATTAAGACTAAAGTCTCCAGCTGCACGCCATGGAGTAAAATGCTCAATTATTACCATTGGGTTACGACCCTGATACGGTGGTGGGACCCTGGTTCGCCGGTACACCAAGAATGTGCCCTGAATGCACGGATCGTCAGGCCGCGTGGCTGACGATTGTGATGGAATGTATGTGTGAGAGAGCACAATGTATGAATATATATCGGCCTATGAAATGGTATGCCTGCAGGGAAGAAATACCACTGCCCCGGGTAAGGGGTAGGGTCGTTATAAAATTGGTCAGCTGAATGTTAACCGTTGCCTTGCTTGCCACCGTTGGGTGGGTTGTCCCTGTGCAGGTGATGGAGAGTCAAGCGGGACACATAAGGATGAAGTCACTACTGCTGTTGTTGCTGCTGCCGCCGCTAGCCCTTAAAGGCTAAACTGAAAATGCTTTGTTTGTTTATACGTGGCCGGCTTGCGCGCCAATGTTTGAGGGAACTATTGTGTAAAGCCTTGTAAGGCCATAAGGCCAACTGACTTTGTATTTGGACATTCCTGTTTTATATAAAGGTGGAGCTTTTATATGGTGGACATTCATGTGTGTGAGTTCAGTTTCCGTGTTATAGGCTTCCGCTAGAATGCAATGAGTTAGGATGCGCAACTCTGGTATAACTCCGCGACTTCCCCGCCTATTTTATGGTATATGTTGTGGGGCCCCGGCCGGACCTTCTAGTATATACCTGTGAACGGATGGAGTCGTTACATTTTTGGTATCAGCTGTCTCGGTCTTTCCCTTTCGAATTCGTGGTCGAATTCTTTTGTGGGGTGGCGAGCACGTGTCTGTGCGAACCATGTTAACACTAATGAACTCGTGAATGTCCACTTTAGGAATGCAAATACATGTGTTTGAGTAACTTGCACATTCCTATCTTGTTGTTATTGCTTGTGTGTGGTCATTAATGTGCATGTCTTGTTCACCTATAGGTGTCCCTAAGTTGTGCTAGGTAATCGGAGCACCAACGTTCTGATGAAAGTAGGCACCAGCTGAGCTGCCTACACCTCTGCCTTCTGCAGAAACTGTGTGATTAGTTGCTGAGGCACTGTTTGCCATGATTCAAGCACAGCCTCTTGGTTATGCGCAAGGGCAAGCGCAACCGGCATTTAGGCTAGAACAGGTGGTAGTGAGGCCAGAACTTGTTGAGGTTGTAGATCCTCGAGCAGCTACAAGGTAGCTGAAGCAATTCATGAGCTTTAACCCGCCTACGTTTGCGGGAGTGGGATCTCCTACGCAGGCTGATGATTGGTTGTCGCGCGTCAATCGGATAATGATGGCGATCAAAACGGAGGAAAATCAAAAGGTCACTTTAGCCACCTTCTTTATTGAAGGAGAGGCGTGTTTATGGTGGGATGAGATGGAACTGCACCACTTAGCGGGGAGGCCGTTAACACAAGTGATGATGGAGGAATTCTCCCGACTCTTCCTGGCAAAGCACCTCCCGGCAGCACAGCGTATTGTCATGGAGAACGAATTCCAAAGACTGACGCAAGGTGAAGGCAGTGTTGACGCTTACCTACATGAGTTCACGAGGTTGGCCCGGTATGCGGGTTCAATCTTTTCTGATGAGCAGAGGAAGACGAATAGGTTCTATGAAGGACTGCGGGACGAGTTACGATTTCTTCTCTCTAGTTCTGTGAACCAAGGCTTCGAAGCGTTGGTCGACACCGCATGCGCGCTGGAAAAGGATACTGTTGGGTACATTGGTCAAATGTACCTGATTTGAAGAAGCCTCACCCAACTCAATGATATACATCATAATGTATTTGATGTATGTTGAGTTTACTTGCGCAGATTAAGAAATCACTGGACTGAAGCAAAAATTTCTAAGTCCATGTGTCGACACCCAGAGGGAAAGTGTCGACACTTAAGAAAGCTTGTGTTGACACCCAGACAAGCAGTGTCGATACTTGTAGACATTGTGTCGACACCTGGGATGCAGAGTCAACACCAGACAGAAAGTGTCGACACTTGGAGCTGTGTCGACACTCAGTGAAGAAAAGTGCAGACAGAATGTGTCGACACAAGGAGCTGTGTCGACACCCAGTGAAGCTGTGTCTACACCAGAAAGTGTCGACACTTGGAGCTGTGTCGACACTCAGCAAAAGTCTGCAGAGACTAAGTTAAAGTGTCGACACTCAGAATAATGTGTCGACACTCAACAGAAAGAGTTAGCACTTGAAGTATGTGTCGACACCCAGCACAATGTGTCGACACACAACCAGAAGATTCAACACATGAAGTAAGTGTCGACACCCAGCGCAATGTGTCGACACTCAGTTAAAGACTCAACACTTGAAGAAAGTATCGACACAAGGAGCTGTGTCGACACTCAGCAAAGATCAGAAAGATCAACAGAATTATTCTAAGTACAAGTGTCGACACTAAGGGAATGTGTCGACACTCAGCTGAAGACTCAACAAGAAGAAGGTGTGTCGACACAAGGAGCTGTGTCGACACTCAGCATGTATCGACATTGAAGACTATGTGTCGACACCAAGAAGCAGTGTCAACACTTGACAGATTCAATACAAGAAGTTGTGTCGACACAAAGGAGATGTGTCGACACTTAGGAGAATTCGGCAAAAGCTAGAAGAACAAGTACTTGTGTCGACACTCAATTTCAGTGTCGACACATGCAGAAGAATCTGTGTCGAGACATACAAGGAGTTGTGTCGACACCTTGTAGACTTGTGTCGACACTTACACAACATGTGTCGACACTTGGACTATAAGTGTCGACACTTAAAGACAGAAAGTCTCGACACTTACAGACAGTCAGAGATTTTCAAGAAATGACTGAATGACTTGACAGCTGCCGTTCCAGCCGGTCTACAGCAACTGTCAGAGATGTCAGAAGTCAGTTATGAACCGGACCAACCGGTTACCATGAAGAAGGCCTATAAATAGGCACATACAGTTTACAGAAATAGAAGTTAAGGTTGTTCAGTAATTCAGATTGTGAATCAAGTTGAAGAACAATTTATTAAAGTGGTACCCAGAGTATCAACACAAGAAGATCTTGCAGTCCAAGTGCAGATCTAAGAAGTTGGAGAGAGAGGGCTCCTTCCAAGAAATCAGCCTCTGGAACTAGGCTGAGAAGAAGGATTCAGATTCAATTCTGGATCTTAAGTAGCAGAGGTCAAGGAACAACTGCAGGAGGATTCAGTCTTATTCAGTTCTACTCAAGAAGCTTTGAAGAAAGCTAAGTCAGAGTGAATCCAGCTGAGTTCTTCCAAGAACTCATCAAGAAACTCTCAACTCCCCTCTTTCATTTCTGAGTTGTTGAGTTAAATTTTGTAAAACATTTTTATCTTGTAGGATCCTTTGGATCTGAGTGAATTGTAAGCCTATAATTATAAAGGCTGAGGGTAGGGCTTGTGAGCCTGAGTGTAGGAGATTGAGATCTCTGAGTGTAGGCCTTGTTGGCTGAGTGTAGGCCTTGGTTGGCTGAGTGTAGGCCTTAATTGGCTGAGTGTAGGCTTTGGGATAAAGCTGAGTTGTAAGGCTTTGGGCCTTAGGTGTAGGAACCAATTTGGGTTCTGAGACAGTGGAGGAGTTTGGTCGAATCTAGTACACTGCTAGATAGGCGAAGGGGGAAAGTGGATGTACCCATATCTTGGGGAACCACTATAAACCACTGTATTGTGCTGTGATTGTGCTGTGTATGCTGTGAATGGTTTGTGATTGCTGTGCAAAAGTTAGAAATCTGTGATAATAAACTGTTTGCTGCCATTAAAGTTAAAAAAGGATTAGGTCACCTATTCACCCCCCCCCCCCCTCTAGGTGTTTAGGTACCATATCTTTCAGATACGAAAAGGGTGCAAGGGAAGAGGGCTTTGGCTGTGAGCAAGCCGGAGTTCAAGGCATGCCGACTTGGGAACTCATATCATAAGAAGAATTGGGGCAAGTGGTCCAAGTCAACTGGACAAGCTACCTATACGGTTGCATCGGGTGCAACGTCGGGGGCCTCGTCAAAGCCGGAGACTCGTACCTGCTTTACTTGTGGAAAAGTGGGGCATATAGCCTGTGATTGTCGGATGGTACCGCCAAAGAGTGAAAAGAAGGCGGGAGCATCGTATGCGGAGAAAGGAAAGGCAGCCGTGGAGTCCTCTGCCTCGCAGGCGCAGCCCCGAGTCTACAATATTGTCCTGTAGGAGGCCATTAAGCATAGTGACGTCGTCACAGGTACGAGTTAAGTTATTGTATTGCTTTGCTTATCGTATGCTTTGTTGATTGCCTATTTGTATGCGGCTTGTATGTGTGATATGATTGTCACAGGCTTTGTGATGATTCGGAACACGTTGGCGCGAGCACTATTTGATACGGGTGCTTCACATTCATTTATGTCTAAAGATTTCATAGTTCGACTTGAGATACCTAGTCATGTGAAGACAGATAACGTCAGGGTGGTGTTACCGAATAGTTGTTTGATGCTCGCGGATCGGGCTTGCGATGTGGTGGTGCAAATAGGAAGTCGGGATTTCTATTTAACTGCATCTGTATTGCCGATATCAGAATTTGACGTGATCTTTGTTATGGATTGGCTCGCGGAGCAGCATGCCTTGATTGATTGTAATGCCAAAGAGATCACGTTGGGCCAGAATACCGAGTAGGATACAAAGTTCGCGGGTATGCGAGGAGTGGGAGGAATGTTGATGTCTGCACTTATAGTAGTCAAGGCTGTTCGGAAGGGCGCAGAGTGCTACTTCACGCTTATTCAGGCTGTTGAGCCCAAGGCCGATGTGAGCGATGTTCTGGTAATATCGAAATTTCATGATCGAGTTGGTGCCAGGTGCGAAACCTGTGGCCCGCTCTCCATATCGCATCGCGCCAAAGGAAATGGCGGAGTTGAAATTCCAACTGCAAGAGTTGCTGGAACAGGGATACATACGCCCAAGTATGTCACCTTGGAGCGTTCCTGTTCTGTTTTTGAAAAAGAAAGACAGTGGGTTGCGGTTATGTATTGACTACCGTGAACTGAACAAGCTGACCGAGAAGAACAAATATCCGATTCCACGAATTGATGAGTTATTCGATCAGCTGGTGGGTTCAACCGTCTAATCCAAGTTGGATTAGAAGTCTGTTTATTACCAGTTGAGAATTCGGGAAGGTGACATTCCCAAGACCGCATTTGGAACACATTATGGGCATTATGAGTTCACGGTCATGCCGTTTGGGCTGTGCAATGCGCCCTCGGTGTTTATGGACTTGATGCACAGAATATTTCGAGAGTACCTAGATCTGTTTGTGATTGTGTTCATTGATGATATCCTGGTGTACTCGAAATCGAAAGCCAATCATGAGAACCACTTGTGGTTGGTGTTGCAGACGTTGAGGAAGAATAAGCTCTACGCCAAGTTCTCGAAGTGTGAGTTTTGGCTATCATCGGTGGCTTTTCTGGGTCATGTGGTAAGTGGAGAGGGCATACTAGTGGATCCAACAAAGATAAGGGCCATACAGGAGTGGCCAATGTTGTCTTCTATGGACAAAGTCAGGAGCTTCCTTGGACTTGCGGGCTACTATCAAAGATTTATTGCAAACTTATCACGGATCGCTTTGCCTCTAACCACACTCACGAGAAAGGATCAGAAGTTCATTTGGACGCCGGAGTGCGCGCGAGCTTTTGATGAGCTGAAGTGTCGGTTGACCATGGCGACTGTGTTCACGTCGCCATGTGGTACTGATGGGTTCAAAATCTATAGTGATGCTTCAGGGAGTGGCTTAGGCTGCGTTGTTCTACAAAATGGGAAAGTGATTGCTTATGGCTCTCGCCAACTGAAGGTGCATGACAGAAATTATCCCGTCCACGACTTAGAGTTGGCGGAGGTGATCTTTACACTGAAGATGTGGATGCATTATCTGTATGGAGTGAAAGTGGAGATCTATACAGATCACAAGAGCCTAAAGTATTTATTGGAGCAGAGGGACCTGAATATATGACAACGAAGGTGGCTGGAGTTCCTTGGGGACTACACCTTTGAGATTCATTATACACCCAGAAAGGGAAATGTGGTCGCGGATGCTTTGAGTCACAGACCTCCGGCAAGGGCAAGCTGGTTGTAGAGGCACGATGAACATCTAATCCAGGAGTTGGAAGCGTTAGATATTTCTTGTGTTGACAAGAATTCTACAGCCGATGCATGTTTGAACTGGACAGAGGTGTAGTATGACCTTGCAGAGAGGGTTCGACGAGCAACAGAGCTAGATGAAAGTCTCCAACGTTATGCCAAGCATGGGACAGAGGGCAAATTCTCTTGGAATGACGGCCTTTTGCGGAAGGAGGGCCGTTTGTGCGTCCCGAGTTTGGGTAAGTTGAGGGAAGAGTTGATGTACGAAGCTCACTATACAAAGTACTCAATTCACCCTCGGAGTACGAAGATGTTTAGGGATATGAAGAAACTGTTCTGGTGCCCAGGGCTAAAGAAAGATGTCACTAATTATGTAGCCAAATGCCAAACTTGCGCTATGGTAAAGGCGGAATACCAGAAGACTGGTGGTTTCTTGAAGTCGTTGTCGATTCTGGAGTGGAAGTTCAATGATATTTCCATGGATTTCGTGCACGGGTTGCCGAGATCTTAGTGCTGAAATGATTCAATCTGGGTGATTGTCGACCGGCTGACGAAAGCAGTACACTTCCTTCCAAACAGGGGGGATGATTCCGTGTAAAATTTGGCAAAGCTGTATGTTGAACAGATTGTATGGCTACATGGTGTCCCTCAGAGCATCGTGAGCGATCGAGATTGGCGATTTACATCGAACGATTGGAGTCTATTCTATCAGCTGTTGGGTACGAAGTTGATGTTCAGTACGACCTTTCATCCCCAAACAAATGGCCAAACTGAGAGGACCAACAGAACGATGGAGGATATGCTCCGGATGTGCGCCCAAGACTTTGGAAAGAGATGGGAAGATCATCTCTACCTGGTGGAGTTTGCCTATAATAACATCTACCAAGCGAGCATCGGTATGGCACCGTTTGAAGCTCTGTATGGTCGGAAGTGCCATACATCGTTGGCTTGGGCCGAAGCAGGCGAATCTAAAGTGTATAAGCGTAACGAAGTCGAGAAAGCGAACTCGACAATACGCACTATTCGAGAGCGACTACTGATAGCCTAGGATCGTCAGGCGAAATATTATAACGCCAAACATCGGAACGTGGAGTTCGCGGTGGGTGATTGGGTCTATTTGAAGATCAAACCCTTCAAAGTCATGTCCGGGATTCGGCGACTGAAAAAGTTGTGCCCGAGGTATCTTGGTCTGTTCAAAGTGGTTGAGCGCATCAGGGAAGTTGCATATCGGCTAGCTCTTTCGGCAGACTTGGGTGGATTTCATGATGTGTTTCACATCTCGATGCTTCGAAAAGCCGTCAAAGATCCAGCTCAAGTGATCGGGACTGATTGTATGTCGGTGGAGTATGGGCTAATGACGAAGGTTAGGCCCATTCGGATGGAGGATCGTGCCGATAAACAGTTACGGAATAAGACGATCGGGATGGTCAAAGTCCGGTGGGACAATTGTTCTCGTGAAGAGCTAACATGGGAGCGAGAGCAGACCATTCGAGCTCAATTTCTCGAGCTCTTTTTGTAACTGTTATGCAGTGTGTCTCGCATTGTACTAAACGTTTATGGAATGAAATTTATGTGTTTGATCTCCTTCCTGTGTGCAAATTTTGGGGACGAAATTTTTGTAAGGAGAGGAGGGTTGTAACACCCCAAATTCGAGAGTTGGGAAAAGTTTGGGTGACACGGCCTGGGACACGGGCATGTCCTAGGGCGTGTCCAGCTCGGGTGAGTAGTCAGCAAGTGTTCGATGAAATTTCGTTCGACAAAAATTGAGGGAACACGCCCTCTAACACAGGAGTGTCAGAGGCCATGTCCTCTACGGGTCAACGAACTTCAGCTCGACGAAATTGAGCTGGGGCGTGTCTAGTGTCGTGTATGGGCACACGGCCTGGGACACGGGCGTGTCACAGGCCGTGTCCTTTTTGGGATGTGCCCAAGGCCTTGAGGCCTGGTGAACACGGGCAGGACACGGCTGTGTCTTAGGGTACACGTCCTATGATACGGGTGTGTCACTGGTCGTGTCCCCCTCGGGTTCATCTCGATTTTGTTTAGCCTGATGTACACGACCCTAGACACGAGCGTGTCTAAAGGCGTGTCAGGTGATACGTCCCGTGACACGGGCGTGTCACATGAGCGTGTACTTGTCTGGATAGGTCGGTTGAGCACCGCTTAGGGTAAATGGCCTGGGATACGGGCGTGTCACAGGCCGTGTCAGGAAAAAAATATGATTTTGTGGAAAAATCATGGTTGTCCATTTCTTCAGCTGTGATCCAAGGGCTGAGGTGCCTCCCTGCTTCCTTAAGGCCGTGGATGAGAAGGAACTTCTCATTTTCCTTTTTGGCCTTCATCTTTCGAAAATCCTAGAGAGAGAAAGAGAAGAAGGAGGAGGAGGAAGAGGGGCCGGCCACTAGTGGTGCTGCGGAGTTTCGGCTAGAGATCCAACGGCTGAGGTGCCTCCCTGCTTCCTTAAGGCCGTGGATGAGAAGGAACTTTTCATTTTCCTTTTTGGCCTTCATCTTTCGAAAATCCTAGAGAGAGAAAGAGAAGAAGGAGGAGGAGGAAGAGGGGCCGGCCACTAGTGGTGCTGCGGAGTTTCGGCTAGAGATCTGAGGTTATCGTTGTGGAGGAAAAGCCAGCTAGGAGCTCATGGCGCCGAAGCGGTCTTCAAAGGTAATGACTTTTCTTCCTAGCCATGTGAAGGCTTCCTTTTTTGCATGTGCATATGATTCCCCCACCAGAGGGTAGCTTGTTATGGGAGACTCTTGGGTGGATTCATGGAATCCCCAAGCATTTGGCATATAGATCCGGAAATGGAGTACGGAATAGGCATGCTGTTTGAAGCTCATCCGGACAGGTTGGTCTAGATTGGTGATGTTGCATATACGCACCGGAGAAGACTCCATGATAAATGTGTAGTTTAAGGAGTCGACGGGTTATACCTGCGAAGGGCAATAGTAGGAAGTACTGGAGTGGTAGTCTAGGAAAATACCTGTATAATGCTTATGATGTTGGGTAATACCTGTGAAGGGGAGTAGCAGAAAGTACTGGCGTGGTCAGCCAGGAAATACCATTAATACTTGGAATGCTTGATGGGTCGTGCCTGTGAAGGGGAGTAGCAGGAAGTACTGGCTTGTCAGTCCAGGAAAATACCCTCAAGTGAGTGCTATGATGCATGGTTAAGCCTAGGGATGGAAATTGAGTTCTGTCGCTAACACGAGTCATGGCTCCTAGGTAACTGATGAATGTGAACCCAGTTCTGTGAGAATGGGCTGATTATGTATGAGCTGATGGGCTCACATAAAGGAAACAGGCAAGGTGAAACCGACCTGCGCCTTTTATGTAGCCGTGAGTATGCCATACTCGGTGATGGCAAGACGACTTAGGAAACAGGGGGTGGTTGATCTGACATGCGTTATGTCCGTCCGACATGAGACGTGAAGGTGTGGTATGTTAGAGCACATAGCAAGAGTCTTAGGCCTGCGCACCATGATACATTGTGGGGCTACGGGCCAATCCCGGTGCATTAAGACTAAAGTCTTCAGTTGCACGCCATGGAGTAAAATGCTCAATTATTATCGTTGGGTTACGACCCTGATACAGTGGTGGGACCCTGGTTCGCCAGTACACCAAGAATGTGCCCTGACTGAACAGATCGTCGGGCCGCATGGCTGACGATTGTGATGGAATGTATGTGCATGAGATCACAATGCATGAATATATATATCTGCCTGTGAAATGCTATGCCTGCAGGGAAGAAATACCACTGCCCCGGGTAAGGGGTAGGGTCGTTATAAAATTGGTCACCTGAATGCTGACCGTTGCCTTGTTTGCCACCGTTGGGTAGGCTGTTCCTGTGCAGTTGCTGAAGAGCCAAGCGGGACACATAAAGGCTGAAGTCCCTGCTGCTGCTATTGTTGTTGCCGTCGCTATCCCTTAAAGGCTAAATTGAAAATGTTTTGTTTGTTTATACGTGGTCGGCCTGTGCGCCAATGTTTGAGGCCACTGTTGTGTAAAGCCTTGTAAGGCCATAAGTCCAACTGACTTTGTATTTGGACATTCCTGTTTTATATAAAGGTGGAGCTTTTATATGGTTGACATGCATGTGTGTGAGTTCAGGTTCTCTATTATAGGCTTCCACTAGAATGCAATGAGTTAGGATGCGCAACTCTGGTATCACTCCGTGACTTCCCCTCCTATTTTATGGTATATGTTGTGGGGCCCTGGCCAGACCTTCTAGTATATACCTGTGAATGGATGCAGCTCAATTGGTGATTAGAGTTGAAATAACTCCATAGTTTAGTTTGTTCAGGCTGTAGAAGTCCTGGGATGGGTGACCTCCTGGGAAGTCCCCGTGCTGTCCACTTAACGGGAGAATTTCACTCATCAAAGGGAGGTTGTGGCAACCAACAACCTGCCTGTGGAGGGAGAGGGGTTGGGGTGCTTCGGCTGCAGCCCGGTATCGATGCCTTGGTGTCCTGGTAAGTCCCTTCAGGGCAGGGTCCGGGCCAATATGTGTAGCGGTGCCATGGTGTCCTGGTAACTCCGTCGGGGCAGGGGCGGGGCTGTTACATAGGACCCTAGTGAATCTGTCCAAAGTCTTTATGTCCATTCTTTTTTAGGTATTGAATCTTCACCACATGTTCCTATTTGAAAGTTTTAGGATAGGTGTTCACTAGGTATAAGGAAAGAATTTTGCTCATGTTTGGAGAGGGTATACAGTCTACTAATCTCTTATAGATGAGAGAAGACCATGAGGTGTTTCTATTCAGAATAATTCTAGTCATGACATCAAACATGTACCTGGAGATAGTGTCATGTGATCTAGGTTTGTAGATAAGAGCTTTCCCTACAATATCTGCTAGCAGTTTGCCTCTCTGATTGAAGAATTTCCTTTAAAAAGACCCAGATTTGGCCTCATTATATCCACACCATCTGAGAGCACTGTCTCTGTCCGTGACGAAGGGCTCTTCTTCTTCGTTAGGGTTAACGGAGGGTATATGAAGGGCCTTTCCTAGTCTCTTAGGGTTTTTCTTTATTTTGATATCTTCAATTTTAGACTTAAGAGAGTTTTGAGAGGAGGACACTTTAATGTTTGAGAAGAATTCCAATACCTCCTTTTTAAGAATGGTGGAGGGTTCGGAAAGGGTGTATTCCAAGCCTGCGACCTCAATCATCCTTAACACAACCTTAAACTTAGGGGAGGCATGACTGAATCCATCCCTCACAATTTCGTATCCTTCCTGGAGCTCCTTGATGACATTTGGCGCCATTAAAACAGTGCGACAAGACGTTGAGAGGGTTTCGGTCTCAACAACTAGGGTTAAGGGTTTTAAGAGTGGATTGGCCTATCATTTCTTGTCGCCTTTATATTTATACTGAAAACGTTTAATTATCTTATTATTTGGATGACCAATTAAGCATTTTAGCTTTATCTTGCACATTTCGTTTTTAACGAGTTGTATTACGCTTCCTATTATGAAGTGGAAAATTTAGCAATTCTATTTTACCTCTCATCTTTTCTTCTATTTGTTTCATGCTTGTTTAATTTGTGGCTTCTCTCACTGATTCGATGTACAATTTATTTGACTTAGTAAAAGTTTTATTAATGTTAAATATGAAAGTAAGGGTTAGATCTGAAATACTCTAGAGGGGAGGTGAATAGAGTATTTAGGGTTAATAAAACTTTTTGCTAATTAACAAATCAGTCCTAAGATAATTCAATCTATCACTGGTGCTGCAGAAATTAACTTAAATACCACAAACACAGCAAACCTAAGCCACACAGCCACAATAAGAACAAAAGAAAAGTGCAACCAGACAACACAAGAATTTTATAGTGGTTCCCCAACCTGGGCACATCCACTCTTCTACCACCCAGGTAGGAATCCACTCAGGTTTTTGATCAGGTGACTGCCACCAATGAGCTTTTGATCAAGTGCTCAAAAACCAATCATCGAGTCTTTTGATCAGGTGACTTGCAACCAGGAATAACTTTTGAAGGGAGTTAAGAACCCTTTATGCAGTGGGGGATGAGAGAGTGATTATGTCTTCTCTCTCTCAAATACAACTGAGAAGACTTTAATGGATCTTGATTTTGACAAAGCTCCCCCTGAGATATAGATTTGTTCAGGAAGGATGGAGTTTTGCTTCAGGGTGAGTAGGCGTTCAATGTTTCAGCCTTGACAAGCAGGTATCCTGAAAGTGAGCTGTTAGATCAGGAATACTCTAGAGGGGGGTGAATATAGTATTTAAAGCTTATAAAATTTTTTGGCTATTACATACAAGTCCTAATGCTGTAAGAAATAGATTAAAAGATAAAACACAGCAACAACTAACTAACAATCACATCCACAGCAAGAAACAAAAGAAAGGGCAACCAGATGACACAAGAAATTTATAGTGGTTCCCCAACCTGGGTACATCCACTCTTCTACCACCCTAGTAGGAATCCACTCAGATTTTTGATCAGGTTCCTGACACCAATGAGCTTTTGATCAGGTGCTCAAAAACCAAATCTCAAGTCTTTTGGTCAGGTGACTTGTAACCAAGAATCACTTTTGAAGGGAGATGACAACCCTTTATACAGAGAGGGGTGAGAGGTGATGGTGTCTTCTCTGCCAACAATCAGAGAGAAGATAAGTGGATATGATATTAGCAAGTAGCTCCCCCTGAGATGTAGAATAGTTCAGGGAAATCTGGAGCTTTGCTGCAGGGTGATAGGCCTTCAGTCTTTAATCCTTTATCAGAGAAATCTGCAGGAACTTCTTGATAGATGGAGTAGTTGTCCTTTGAAGTTTCCTGGAGTGATGAAAAAAGAAGACTCTTGATTTAGATTGATTGTTCTTCTTCTTCAATAGCTGATATGCCTCAGGGCTATGACTTCTTTTCTGTATCAGAAAGTTGTAAAAGAATGATGGAGCGGAGAGACTCTTGAAGACAGACTGACTGTAATTCTCTATGTGTCTGTGTGTCTCTGTGTATGTTGTGTTCTTGTCTATCTTCAGGAAAAGAGAAAAATCTCTTTTATATTTTTTTGAAGGAATTTATCTTTCAAAATTTGAATTCCTCTACTGCAATCAATGCTGACGGCCTAGAGAATAAACTGCATTGATTTATTTCCCCAACTATCCCTTGGAAAAATGGAAAACAATAATTCTGATGAAAGCCGTGATCAATGCACCGTCCAACGGTAATATTCAGAGAATATTTTATCATTAATCATTCAGAAATTATTGCCATAGAATGATGACAGAGGAAAAAAATACTAAGTCTGGAATCGTCGAACAGATGATAAAAATCGTCGAGCTGAGTCCACAGTTCGTCAAGCTGAGTTGTTGTGTTCGTCGATCAGATAACTTCTGTTCGTCAAACTGAGTTCCAAGATCGTCAATCTGATAACAGAACTGTATGCTTCAGAAACTCTGCCTTTTCTATGTCTGAAGTTCCTCGAGCTGATAACTGTCTTCGTAGGCTGGAGTTGATTTTGGACTTAAGAATATTCACAAATGCTTCTGAAATGAAAGAGTTGAAGTATCCAGAAATCGTCAACCTAAGAATTTGATTTCATCGAGCTGAGGACCACTAATTATTACTGGATAACTCTATCCAAAGTGGTCAAAGTTCGTCGAGCTGAGAATCTGGAATTCGTCGACTGGAGATGATTCTGGACTTAGAAAAATTGAGAAGCTTTTGGTTGAAGTAAAGGACCCAGAAATCATCGACCAGAGAACTAAGTTCGTCGTCCTGAGTCTAGAGAACAACTAAACTTGGAATACTGAAGGTTGAGTCCAAAGATCGTCGACCTGAGAATGAAGTTCATCGAGCTCAGCTTAGAGAATTTTCTCTGAGATCATCAAGCTGAGCATGACAATCTTAGACCTGGGTTCGACGAACGTCAAACTCATTTTACTTGGTCTCTAGAAAATCTCTAAGTCTTTTAGTCTCTGGCATTCTGATGATGGCTGGTCCATGTGATGTTGCTACTGAGGACTTGGCCTAGACTCTAGGACAGAACCATGACCTCGGCTATAAATTGTGGGCCATATGATCCTAACTTAGTGAACCTAGCCCAAATATTACTAGGGATCCAACAATCTCCCCCTATTTGGGTGAGGTCACTAATTACAGACTCAAATCAAACTGAAAATAAACAAAGAAAAAAAGCATATATCTAGCAGAGATCAATAACACATGCAGCAGATATATATACATAAGCTTTGTTCAGAATATAGAGCAATTATAGATAATTGTAGAAAACAAAAGAGTTCAAAATTTACTTCTTCTGTTTCTTTTCCTTTGGCATTTCTTGCTTGCTCTTCTCTCCAGGCTTTGTAAACACAATCTCTCTGTTTGGATCTAAAGCTTACACTTTTGTCATAGTCATATCAGCAGCCCCTATAATCTTCAAAGATGTGGCTCTGGGGATAACTGCTTCTGAGTGCAACTTCATGTAGTCATCCACATTGAAAATCTTGTTAGCTTTTTCAAATCTCTTAAGTTCCTCTTTCCTTTACTTTGACATTGTTCAATATTCAAAAGGATCCTTTCCTTCAGCTTTGGCTTTGTTAATCATAGAAAGGCTCACTAGTTCCTGGAAACTGGCCATTCTAGCAGTAGTAGCTGTCTCTGGATCATCAAAAGGAACAGGAGGAGAAGATGTTCTTTTAGAGCTTCAGCTGGTTGATGTTCAGTGAATTGTTGTTGCTGATGTTGATGCTGCTTTCCTGAAGAATATTGCATGTGCTGGCTGATTCCATATGATCTCCCTTGGTGTCTTTGATATGTTTGAAGTGGGGCAGATCTTTGAGAAGATGTGCTTGAAGCACCAGCAGCTGGAGGAGGTGGAGGAGGTGGATCTTTTCTGAATCTTTGAACTGGAGGAGGAGAGTACCTTCTGCTTTTCTTCCTCTCTTTTTGTTCATTTTTGGATAGCCACATCCAAGCTGACATCCCTTTGTATGGAGTTATCTTTTGGAGAACATAATAGGGAGTGTCATTGTTTGGATTTGGCTTTGGAGCAGGAGGAGGAGGGGCTTTTCTTTTCTTGGATACTTGCTTCATCTTGGGTTCATCATCAGAATCATCATCCTCATCCTCATCATCATCATTATCAGATCCCTGAGGGTTATCATATAAGTCATTTAGAGCTTTCAGAGCCTCAGCAGAAATGATAGGCTTTTCAAGTAGAGATGGAGCTTGAGCAGGAACTTCAATAGGAGCTGGAGGAGAAGCCACGGGAGAAGCTGGAGAACTAATTCTGACAGTGCTTTCAGCAGCTGCCTTTTCTTCTTCTTCAATATTAGTCAGGATCAAGTCATCCAGAGCTGGCATGAGAGAGCCATCCATTACAAAGGTTGGAGCAGTGATGACTTCTTCTAGAGATGGCATGACTACTGGCTTTGAAACAGCAAAAGTATCCCGGAGTTGCTTGGCAACATTTGGAGAGATTGGGGAAGTATATGGAACAATAGACAAGGATGGCTTAGTGTATATTGCTGGAATAACTTTCAAAAATACAGTATCGAAAACTCTCAGTAATTGAAATAAGTCTACTATGGGATTTAACATGAAATCACCACCAGAAAGAATTTATTCAGTAACTATTTCTTCAGTAACTGACTCATCAAAGTTCATGTCAGTCTCAATGAAATGAATCAAATCAATTAAATATGTATCATCTGGTATAAATTCTGAATCTGCTATTACTGTCTTTGTATCTGTTATTGTTGGAGCTGGAGAAACTGAGACTGGAGCTACTACTGGAGCTGCTTCAGCTTCTTCATTAAGAATCTCCCCCTGCCTGGTTTCAGTAATAACTGGAGCCAGGCCCCTGAATGAAGAAGGGGCAACAGTGATGGCAGAGAGTTGAGCAGAAAGAGAAGAGATAGAAGTAGCAAGAGGTGTAATGGCCTCTGCTATGAGAGATTTGAGTAGAGGAGTGATGAGAGTAATTACAGAGGAGATGGTGAAGGGATTCAGAGGTGGAGTAGCAGATGGTTCTGTAGAATGTTGGGTGGAGACATTTTGAGGGATGGTAGATGTTGGAGATGGTGGAGGAGGGACATCTGTCATGGGGACATCCTGAGTGGATGGATGTGGAGGAGGAGGAGAATTGGGAGGAGATGTCAGTAGATTGAAGGATGGTATGGAGGATAAGTGGGGTGGAAGAGGAGATGAGGGTGGTGTTGGATCTGGTGTAGCATTGGCGGATAGGGGTGATTGAGGTGGAGTGGGTTGATGGTATTCCTGAATAGGAGATGAGGGGATGTTGATAAGATCTATGGGTGGAGAGGTGGCAGAAGATGGAACTGTAGTAGGAGCATGAACTTGGTGGAGTTATTGTTAGAGTTGTGGATGTGGTTGAGGAGAGGGAGTATGAACTGTGGAGGGTGAGTGTTGTTGAGTTGCTGAAAGAGATGGAGGTGTGGGGATGATCTCTTCAGTAGGGTGGGGAGTGGCTTTTACAACCCCGGTGCTTTCAGAAGCTGGGGTGGAAGAGGTTGAATCCTTGTATGGCTTAGTTATGGTCCTCTCCCACCTGCCAAACAAGGTGCATGTGAGCCTCTTGCTGGCATTAATGAATATGGTCTATGAGACCAGTGATTCAGCAGCCTTCTCCTTCAGGAAGATCCCCAGGATCCTTCCAAAGCAAACTTCTTTCTTATTACACTTTTTGTTAATAAGATCAAAAATGATCTGTGTACAATCCACTTTCTTCTTATTGACCACTGCACACATGACTAGGAATTGATGCCTGGTGATGTGGTCATGGGCAGTGTGCTTGCCCAGCAAAACCTTCCCAACAATATCTACCAAGAACTTAAATTCTGTAGATAGATGTTTCTTCAATAGCTTATTGTGGTTATCTCCAGTATAACCCATCAAACTTAACATCTTATCATATTCTTCAGAATCAATGTCTAATAGTTCTTCTCCATTAACCAATCCAAAAATTTCAGTAAGTACAGCTGGAGATAAAGACACAGAATTACCTGCAATTGTTCTTGTCATGGTGTTCTCCTCTGATGTAGATGACGTGTAAACCCATTCTCTAATTTCAGTTGTAGACAGTTTGATTCTATTAGTCATCAGATTTTTCAATTGTTGTTCTTCCAGAAGTTCCAGAATATGTAGAAAAATAGGATCTGATTGTTGAAAAGAATCGAAGTCGACGTCAAATCCGGTGTCAAACTTCATTATGGCTAGGGCTCCTGCAAGAATCGCCATGAAATCACCTGCAAAAGAGAGAAACGACGATCAAGTGCAAAGGGAACAGAAAGCGCGGGACGGAGGTCGAAGAAAACCTAGTTATAAGATTTTCTGGAATATGAATCGACAAACTCCGTTCCACGAAAAATAAAAAGTTCTTCGACCTGAGATCGACGAAATAATTGATAGTGAAATAATTCGTCGAGCTCAGCTGGAAGAGTTGAAGGCATTTCGTCGAGCTTCGTTCGACAAACGTTTTCTGAAGTGGATTTGTCGATCTCCGTTCGACGAAAACAACTTCACTCACAGAGAGTTCATCGATCTCCGTTCGATGAATATCTCCCGAACTTTCCCTAGTTCGTCGAGCTCCATTCGACGAACTCTGGATAATTAATCGAGTGCAGACAGAAACTAAACTAAGTCTTCTTCATTGATCACTCCAAGCTGATTTATAAAGAATAAGTGATTTCTCTCATCTAAAGGTTTAGTGAATATATCAGCTCTTTGTAAATCAGTGTAGATATAGATAAGATTAATTTTGTTTTTGTCCACACTCTCTCCAATGAACTGATGTCTAATGTCTATATGCTTAGTCCTACTGTGATGGACTGGATTTTGTGCTATTGCTATAGCATTTGTGTTATCACAAAAGAGAGTTGAATTATTTAAGTTGAGACCATAGTCTAGTAATTGATTTTGAATCCACAGCATCTGGGAACAACAGCTGCCAGCTACAATATACTCAGCCTCAGCAGTTGAGGTAGACACAGATGACTGTTTTTTTACAAAACCAGGATACCAACCCTCATACCAAGGAACTGACAAGTCCCTGAGGTGCTTTTTCTATTAACCTTATATCCAGCAAAGTTAGCATCTGAAAATCTAGTTAAATCAAACTTTGACTCAGCTGGATACCATAGGCCTAGACTAGGACAACTTTTTATATATCTCAAAATCCTTTTTAAGAAAATTAGATGAGATACTTTTGGGTTCACTTGGAACCTAGCACAAAAGCATGTGCCAAACATAATATCAGGTCTGCTTGCTGTAAGATATAGTAGGGACCCAACAATACCCCTATATAATTTCTGATCCACAGGTTTCCCATGTGCATCAGAGTCAATCACAGTATTAGTAGTCATAGGTGTTTTCTTTGTTGAAGCATCAGTCACCCAAACTTCTTTATAAGCTCTTTAGCATACTTATCTTGAGATATAAAGATGCCATCAGGCAACTGCTTCACTTGGAGACCAAGGAAGTAGGAGAGCTCACCCATGCAACTCATTTCAAATTTTGAATGCATGAGGTCAGAGAACCTCTTGCATAATTTGGAATCAGTAGACTCAAATATGATGTCATCCACATATATTTGCACTAACAATATTTGATCCTTATGATTTCTAGTGAAAAGTGTTCTATCTACAATGCCTCTAATGAATTTATGCTCTATCAAAAAGCTAGCTAGGGTCTCATACCAAGCTCTTGGAGCTTGCTTGAGACCATAAAGAGCTTTAAGCAATTTGAAAACATGATAAGGGTGAGTGGGAGAGACAAAACCTGGAGATTGTTCAACATAAACCACTTCTTTAAGTTCTCCATTGAGGAATGCACTCTTCCCATCCATCTAATATACTTTGAATCTCTTATATGCTGCATAGGCTAGAAAAAGTCTGATGGCCTCCAACCTTACAACTGGTGCAAATGTTTGGTCATAGTCAATCTCTTCCTCTTGCCTATAACCTTGAGCAACAAGCCTAGCCTTGTTCCTCACAATCACTCCTTGGGCATCAAGTTTATTTCTGTACAGCCATTTGGTTCCAATAACTGGATAGTCTTGGGGTCTTGAAACCAAATCCCAAACTCTACATCTCTCAAATTGATTTAATTCCTCCTGCATTGTAATCATCCAGTGGGGATCTTGCTCAGCATCATGGATGGATGAGGTTCAACCTGAGAGAGAAAACAGGCATGCATCACATCTTTATTGAGTTGATGCCTTGTCTGTACACCTACTGATATGTCTCCAATCACTTGAGATCTGGGGTGATCCCTAAGTGTGACTAAATCAGTGAGTGGAGTTGGTTGTGCAATAGCATCTTGGATTAATTCCTCTTGTGGAATTATATTTGCTATTGGAGGAAGTTCAATTCCTTCAATGCTTTCATCTTCACTCTCTTCATTAACTTGTGGAGAAGGATGTGTTGGAACCTTTTGGGTAAGGTTTAGTTCATCCAATCTCTTACACAAGTGAGGTACCTATAAAGGGCTATTGGTAGAAATCTCTTTCTCCTTGCAAGACATATTAGCTTCATCAAAAGAAACATGAATTGACTCTTCAATTTTTAATGATGATTTATTAAAAACCCTATAGGCTTTGCTTACTTGGGAATATCCTAGAAAAATTCCCTCTTCAGCCTTAGCCTCAAACTTTCTAATGTATCTTTTGTTGTTGTTGTGAATATAACAAATACATCCAAATGCTTTAAAATAGTTGATTTTAGGTTTCTTCCCTTTAAGTAATTCATAGGTGAGTCTTATTCTTCAGTTTATGTATCAGGCTTCTATTCATGACATAATTTGCAGTGTTTACAGCCTCTGTCCAAAAGGTTAGTTGCATGTAAGCATCTGCAAGCAATGTACCTACAGCTTCAATGAGTGTCCTATTTTTCCTTTCAGCTACCTCATTTTGTTAGGGAGTTCTAGGAGGTGAGAAGCAATGCCTGATACCTTCCTTCTCACAGAACTCATGCACAAGAAGAGACTCAAACTCTGTGCCATGATCACTTCTGATCAATGCAACATGAGTAGAGAACTATATGGTCCTAAGAAAATCTGTAAGAACCTTGAAGGTATATGACTTAGATCTCAGAAAGGATACCCAAGTGAACCTGGAGAAGTCATCCACAATAACCAAGGAGTAGGGTTTCTCTCCTAGGCTTTGTACATCAATGGGTTCAAAGAGATCCATATGTAGTAAATACAAAATCCTAGGTGAATCACTTTTATTTACAGATTTAAAACTAGATTTAGTTTGCTTGCCTAATTGACAAGCCCTGCAAAGGCCTTCCTTTTTGTAGGGACCAGAAGGTAGACCTCTAACAAGGTTGTCTTTAGATAGCCTAGTAATGTTTTTCATATTAACATGACCTAATCTTTTATGTCATAAGTCATTCTAATTATTAGTTATATTAAGTAAACAGATATCAGAATTGGCAGATAAAAAATCAATTAAATATATATTGCTTTGTCTATTCTAAATTAAAACTGTTTGGTTTTCTTTATTAGAGATAATACATGAAGATGAACTAAAATATACTTGATAACCTTCATCACATAATTGACTTATGGAGATGAGGTTATGCTTCAGTACTCTAACATATGTCACTTTCTTGAATGTGACAGCTCCAATCTTCACTTCTCCAAAACCTTCTGACTGGCCATATTTGGAGTCACCAAAGATGACCTTTGGCCCCAGCTTGGACTTGTAGTTGGATAGAATGTCCTTACTGCATATCATATGATTGGAGAAACCACTGTCCAGGTACCTTGGGTCCTTTGTTTTCCTGGTATGAAAAGCTGGAAATAACAGAATATTCTGGTTGGGATTTATATCCTAGAGGGTAATATCTCCTAGGTAGTATGACCCAATTAGCTAGTGGATTAAAAGCTTTCCTGGAATTATTTAAGTTTCTGTTATAATTAAAGTTTTGGTTAAGTCTTTCTGGGTTCGACTAATTTCTGTGAGTTCGTCGACCAGAGTTCGATGAATTGGGTTGAGATTGTCGATCTCTACCCAGAGAATGAACATATCCATTTTCTGTTCCCCATGTTCGTAGACCTCTGCTCGATGAACCATACAGAGTTCATCGATCGCAGTTAGACGAATAATTATAGTTATAGTTTGCGTTCAGAGTTCGTCGATCTGGGTTCAACGAATTGACTACATTTCGTCGATCTAAGTTCGACGAATTCTGCTGAACCTTATTTTTACTTAAGGTTTTTTGATTTTTGGTTTTCTGACATATTGATTTAGGAACATTTTCTGTTGTTGGTTTATTGTTCACTTTTTCTTTCTCTTTAGCAGAGACAAATTTGATGGGGGTAGTTAAAATATTTTTCCTGAGGATGGGGGACAAACTTGATGAAGCACCCAAGCCTAACTTGCCATTAAGTCTGGCATTAACAGTGCTTGTGATGTCCATCAGCTTGAGGCTTCTTCCATTGAGAGTTTCCTCAAGTTGTTTAGCCTCACAAAGCTCAGTTTTTAGCAGTGTTATTTGTTCATTAGCTAAACACAGCTCATCCTTTAACCTATTATTTTCAGAGTTAATATTTTATAAATTTCCTAGTTTCTCCCTAAGAGTTTTAATCTCTTTTTATGAGTTAATTAGGTCAATACACTTTGTTTTAAATTCAACTTTAAAAGAATCTGAATTGTAATCAAAGGAAGACAATATCTTGTCAGCTTCAGAATCTAAAGCTTCTTCATTGTCTGAGTACTCCTCTTCTGAATGGCTCCTGGAAGCATCAATTGCCATGAGGCAAACCTCCTTGGCCCTTACTTCTTCCTCATCTTCACTGGAGCTGGAAGATGTTGATTCTTATTCAGTCTCACTCCAGGTTTCAGCCACAAAACCTTTCTCCTTCTTCTTGTATTTGCTGGAAGAAGGTCTGCTGTTGTGCTGTCTCCTGCTATCCTTTTCTCTTCTCTTTTCTTTCTTTTGATTCTCTGGACACTCAGAGATGAAGTGCTCAGGCTTCCTGCATCCAAAACAAACAACTTCTTTGGTTGGTGTCTTATCATATCTAGGCTTGTCATCCTGCCTTGATGACTTCCTCCTAAAATCCTTTCTTGCCATCTTATAGAATCTTTTGGCAAAGAGACTCATTAGTTCTTCATTTATTGAAGGAGACTCTGTCTCATCAGCAGCTTTGAAAGTAATGCTATGCTCTTTTCTTGCTGGAGGGGGTGTTCTTTGCTCAACTGCCTCCCTGGATTTAATCAGCTGTTCATAGGACTTTAGATTTCCTAATAGAGATTCAGTGGATATCTCATTTAGGCTTCTAGCCTCCTTGATGGGCCAGATCCTTGAATCCCATGAGCTTGGGAAGCACATAAGGATCTTGTCATTTACTTCAGTCAAGGTGATTTATTTATCTAAGGTCCTTAGCTCACTGATGATGGAGCTAAGCCTGTTGTACATCACTTCAATTGTTTATGTTTCATCCTTTTTGAAGTTTTCATATTGTGTGATGAGTCTTTATCTTCTATCTTTCCTCTCATCTACTGAGCCAGCAACCATTTGGTTGAGTGAATCCCAGATTGCTTTTGCAAAGGTGCACTCAGCCATATTATGAAAGATGTCATCAGACATAGTCTGAGCCAATATGTTCATTGTCTTGGCATCAGCAATCTTTGCTTTCTTCTGGGCCTCAGTCCACTCAAGTGGTGGAACTGCAGTAGTGCTTGTAGATGTTGCAGAAGTTGATGCTTGATGGGGACCTATCAAAATAGAGTTGTATATATCCTCATCAATAGAATTCATGTATAATTTAATTCTTGCCTTCCAGATGGCAAACCTGTTTAGGTTGCAAACTAGAGGTCTGGTGCTTGCATAATACTTGTTTTGTGTCATAGCTGTGTATATAAATCTAAATGGAAATAAAAATAAAATTTATATCTAACAAAGGATCTTTGGTTCAAGGGTTAGCTTGTACAACCAAAGGAACCTGCTCTGATACCAATTGAAAGTGAGCTGTTAGATAAGGAATACTCTAGAGGGGGTGAATAGAGTATTTAAAGCTTATAAACTTTTTTGGCTATTGCAGACAAGTCCTAATGTTGTAAGAAATAGATTAAAGGATAAAACACAGCAACAACTAACTAACAATCACAGCCATAGCAAAAAATAAAAGAAAAGGTAACCAGACTACACAAGAATTTATAGTGGTTCCTCAACCTGGGTACATCCACTCTTCTACCACCCTGGTAGGAATCCACTCAGATTTTTGATCAGGTGCCTGACACCAATGAGCTTTTGATCAGGTTCTCAAAAAACAAATCTCAAGTCTTTTGGTCAGGTGACTTGTAACCAAGAATCACTTTTGAAGAGAGATGACAACCCTTTATACAGAGAAGGGTGAGAGGTGATGGTGTCTTCTATGTCAACAATCAGAGAGAAGACAAGTGGAAATGATATTAGAAAGTAGCTCCCCCTGAGATGTAGAATAGTTCAGGGAAACCTGGAGCTTTGCTGCAGGGTGATAGGTCTTCAGTCTTTAAGCCTTTATCAGAGAAATCTACAGGAACTTCTTGACAGATGGAGTGGTTGTTGTCCTTTGAAGTTTCCTGGAGTGATGAAGAAAGAAGACTCTTGATTTAGATTGATTGTTCTTCTTCTTAAATAGCTGATCTGCCTCTGGCCTAGGGCTTCTTTTCTGTATCAGAAAGCTGTAAAAGAATGATGGAGCAGAGAGACTCTTGAAGACAGGCTGATTGTAATTCTCTGTGTCTGTGTGTCTCTGTGTATGCTGTGTTCTTGTCTATCTTCAGGAAAAGAGAAAAATCTTTTTAATATTTTTTTGAAGGAATTTTTCTTTCAAAATTTGAATTCCTCTGCTGCAATCAATGCCGACGGCCTAGAGAATAGACGACATTGATTTATTTCCCTAACTGTCCCTTGGAAAAATGGAAAATAATAATTCTGATGAAAGCCGTGATTAATGCACCTTCCAACGATAATATTCAGAGAATATTTTATCATTAATCATTCAGAAATTATTGTCATAGAATGATGACAGAGGAAAGAAATACTAAGTCTAGAATCTTCGAACAGATGACAGAAATCGTCAAGCTGAGTCTACAGTTCGTCGAGCTGAGTTGCTGTGTTCGTTGATCAGATAACTTCTGTTCGTCGAGCTGAGTTCCAAGATCGTCGATCTGATAACAGAACTATATGCTTCAAAAACTCTGCCTTTTCTGTGTCTGAAGTTCGTTGAGCTGATAACTGGCTTCGTCGACTGGAGTTGATTTTGGACTTAAGAATATTCACAGATGCTTCTGAAATGAAAGAGTTGAAGTATCCAGAAATCGTCGACCTAAGAATTTGATTTCGTCGAGCTGAGGACCACTAATTATTGCTGGATAACTCTAGCCAAAGTGGTCAAAGTTCGTAAAGCTGAGAATCTGGAATTCGTCGACTGGAGATGATTCTGGACTTAGAAAAATTGAGAAGCTTCTGGTGAAGTAAAGGATCCAGAAATCGTCGACCAGAGAACTAAGTTCGTCATCCTGAGTCTAGTGAACAACTAAACTTGGAATACTGAAGGTTGATTCCAAAGATCGTCGACCTGAGAATGAAGTTCGTCGAGCTCAGCTCAGAGAATTTTCTCTGAGATCGTCGAGCTGAGCATGACAATCGTCGACCTGGGTTCGACGAATGTCGAACTCATTTTACTTGGTCTCTGGAAAATCTCTAAGTCTTTGAGTCTCTGGCAGTCTGATGATGGTTGGTCCATATGATGTTGCTACTGAGGACTTGGCCTAGACTCTTGGACACAACTATGACCCCGTCTATACATTGTGGGTCATATGATCCTAACTTAGTGAACTAGCCCAAATCTTGCTAGGGATTCAACATATCCAAGTGCTTCTTGACTGATATAGTAATTGTTGTCCTTTGAAGAATCCTGGGATGAAGACAGAAGAAGACTCTTGATTTAAATGGTTGTTCTTCTTCTTATTCAGCTTGCTGTTCTTTCTCTAGTCAAGGGCTAGGGCTTCTTGTTCTTTGTTACTGTATGATTGTTGTTACTCTATTGTGCTCTGCGTGTTCTCCTGAGAATAAGGAAGAAAACCCTTATTGCTGTCTTGTGTGTATTTCTGGAAGGAAGAAGAAAAATCCTTTTTATATTTCCTGTGAAATCTTTCTTCTGAATTTTGAATTTCTTCCTTCATTTAATACTGACGGCCTGGAGAATATTTGCATTGATTAATTTCCCCAACTGTCCCATTGAAAAGCGCCAAGTAATAATCCTGATGAAGACCGTAATCAATGCTTGCTTCTAACGGTAATATTCAGAGAATATTTAAGCATTGATTACTCAGGAATTATTGCAATAAATTAAGGACAGAGGCAGAAAAATATCTAAGTCTGGAACTTCACAGAAATCGTTGAGCAGAGAACAGAATTCGTCGACCTGGATCCAGAGTTCGTCGAGCTAAGAAGTCAAGTTCGTCGACCCGACAATAGTTGTTGGCCGAGATGAGATCCAAGATCGGCAACCAAAGAACAGATAACTTCTTTCTCTACACCCTTGCCAATTTTGTGCATCAATATCGTCGAGCTGAGAGTATAAATTCGACGACTGGAGTTCAGAATTCCATATTTCTTGGACTTAAAAATGTTGAAGTAACGTGTCCAGAGATCGTCGACCTCAGAACTGGGTTCATCGATCTGAGAACTAGTTTCGTCGAGCTGAGAGCTTCTAACTGCTACTTGATAAATCTTTCCAAGACTGTGGTCTAAGTTCATCGAGCTGAGAAGGTGAGTTCGTCGTGTAACACCTCCCCTGTAATGACCGTATAATATGTGTCCGGCTGGGGCCCCACAACATACAGACGCCACAGCTTTAGTATTATAAGTTGATATAACTACCCAATCTCAAAACTCATAAACAAACCACAGCGGAAACATCAACCAAGACTAGAAGTTATCCACATACACAAGAGTATCGAAACGGCCTTATGGCCTTACAACAAATGAGAGTCCAAAACTCTATCAATACATATCATATCAAAGTGCAAAGGCACTCCTAGGCCACCTCGGCGTGCAAGCCGGAAGTCAAAAGCATCAAACATACAATATCACAAAAGTAGAGCTAATGCGAAGCTAGTAACACTTCATGAGGCTTAGGCTTTTTTGGCCGGCGAGCTAATTCCTACATGTGATCCTTGCCTTGTAAAAATTTGGTTGTAACGTGGGTCAGCAAAGGCTGACCTCAAATTGTGTATCAAACGCATCTCCTCCCGGCCACCCCTAACGGAGCCCGAGGTACACCTCCAACCTACAAGTCAGCACTTCGTATACAATATACATAAACAAGTAAAGTACTAAAGAATAGGCTTGGATGTCTCAAACAACATGCACGATCCTTATTGTTAAGCATATGAAGAAAAGGGCCTACTATGCAACATGTATGCAAAACCCGGTCTTCACCCAAGGCATCCTTTGCATATGCATCTAGCACATCATCACATCATCTGGGTACTCATCATTTCCCCATTGGCATTAAGCCGCAAACAAAGGGGTACTGCATTTCCCCCAATGGCATACAGGCCGCCACATGGAATTCTTGTTAAGGCCCCACCCGCTCATGGTCTTGGGCTTGCCTGCAAGCTCTGACTTCTCATGTCAGGATTCCGTCTAACACACTGACCGATTCTAAGAAGCCTTACTGGACCCCACCCGCTCGTGGCCTCATTGCCTGGGCTTGCCCCATACGTGGCATTCTCGTCAGTCTCACAGAAGGGGACTAGTCTCGCCGGGACACTCTCCACACATGACCTGCACATCACGAGATAGCTAGCCGACCACGGAGACAAAGCAACACCTTAGCACATCACAATCCATAATCATTCACACCCTGATACCTCATTTGTACTGCAACGTCCCCGCGCACCAAGGAAACCATCTACCGCCAATGCAGAGATAACCTTGTCCACCAAGGAAACCATCTACCATAATTGCGGAGCTAACCTTGTCCGGTTCCGGCTACACATACTCACTCGAGAAAAGGGGGAAAACATAAACATCACAAACGACGTCTTGCCGCAACGAATTTCTACAAAATCCTTAAACCTCGCATGCAACATCACCGAGTCGGACTAACGGTCGCGACCACGACTTCACCCACAATGGCTAATCCACCAACGGAGCGGATCTCTAATGCAAAAACATGCTGGGGATGGACTCAATCGACCAGGAGGTTCTTCTTGAACCTTGGCGACCCAAACCCCTCTCATTTGAGAGTTTGGTTCCCAAAAACTAGAAAGTAAAAGATGCTAAACATGCATCCTAAAACCAAGAGGAGAAGTATCGTTACCTTCCGACCCCTCTTCCCAGCCATGGAAACTTAGCCGGATGAAAACCTTCGCAATGGTGTTGCTTCCACGGATCTGGACTCGGCTCACGATTTGGAGCACTAAAGCTTCTCTGGCAGCCGGATCTCTCCTTCACCTCCTTCCTTGCTCTCCCTTCTCTCTAGATCTTAGAAAGAGAGTACTTGATGAAGAATGAGGGCTCCCAAACCCTATTCCCGGACTTAACTCAGCAAGGAAAACCCTGGACCATCAGATCCCAAAAAAATGAAACGAACGGCCACGATCCAAACTAAAAATCAAAATGTCTGGGCCGAACACGGCTTGTGACACGCCCGTGTCCCAGGCCGTGTGCCTAAAACGACGCCTAAACCGTCCCACCCAGAAAAGGACATGGGCTCTGAACACGCCTTTGTCAAAGCTGACATGCCCGTGTCAAACAGTACACTCCCGTGTTGCTGCGCGTGTTCCTCCCTCGATACAGGATCAAAACCCACCCGAGAAGGACACGGGTAATTGGCACGCCCGTGTCGAAATTGACACGCCCATGTCGAGATTTACACGCCCGTGTCAGGCCGAACACGCCTGGGCCCCGGGCCGTGTTCAATCCCCTAACACGGCCCGGCTCACAACCCGAGAATGACACGACCTGGGACACGCTCGTGTCTCAGGTTGTGTTTGAAGTCTCGACGATCGTCGACTGCCTCTTCGTTGACCTCGCAGAAAATTTTGTTGGAGTTACCATGGTGATCTAGAAGTGGTCAAACATGTAATCTCACTGCCAACGCGATATGAGCCTGCAGGGTCGCACATAAGAGATGTGGAGAAGTTGGATGATTGACTGTGTTGGTAAAGGTTACCAATCACCGACCTGAATAGGGTTTTGGGCAAAGTGTTGCCTTAAAGGATCATCGGGTTGGGCAAATGTTGCCTTGATGGACTGGTAAGAATAGTCGACCGAGGATCGACGAGAATCGTCGAGAATGCGACTGTGATTCTCGCCGATCGACGAGAATCGTCGAGAATGGGTACTCTGATTCTCGCCGATCGACGTGAATCGTCGACCCACGATCGGCGTGAATCGTCGAGTGTTGTACTCTGATTCTCGCCGATCCGGGTGATTCTCGCCGATTGTGATTCTCGCCGATTGTGATTCTCGCCGACTGATTCTCGCCGATCCTAACTGATTCTCGCCGATTGATTCTCACCGAATCTGCTTGGTGATTCTCGCCGATTCGGGAACCCTATATTTCTGGGTAGTCTGCGGATAGCGATGTTCTTATGTCTATTTATGCCTTTGGTATAAAAATGACACTTAGGGTTTTCGGGTGACAGATCCTTAGCTGATCGAATCGAAATCGACGAAAGTGTTCCGCCGTTTCGTTCGCTTCGCCGATCCCGAATCCCGCCGACGGAAGGGTTTCACCGCCGTTGTCGCTCCGCCGACCTCCTCCTCTCCGGCCATTGTCGCTGGTGTTGCTCTTCCTGGCGCGGACCTAGCAGTCCGTGGAGAAGCAAGGTGCGGTCTTTGTCCCTCCCGATTTTCCGTGCGACGGAGAGACCGGTGTTCTCCCGCTTGTGTCGATTTCTGCAGAGACGTGGACATTATTCCACGTAGAACTCGCCAGCAGCAAGAACCGGAAGATTGGAGCATCTCCGTTGAGTTGTGACTCAACGCCACCGAGGTAATTTTTGCTTAGTCGTTTGTTAACTTCTTGATTCAACTACCATGGCCCGATCCCATTTTCGTTTGGGTTTTCTTGATGTTTTATTCTTCCGCTGCGTGCACAGGTGTTGTGCCATCCTCATAGAGAAACCCAATAGTGGTATCAAAGCCAGGTTGCGGTCATGATTGTTGTATTGGAAGTTTTGTTATTCCAGTGCGTGTAAACCTAGGGATTTAGAAGTGTTCTAAATGTCTAGATTTAGTCTTGGTACCCCGCCAAGAACGTCTGGGATTTCGTGGTAATTTATATTTGTTAGAAATTGTAGTTTCCTTAGCAGTAACCATCCCTCGAGTTTGTTTTGGATTTTGAATCCAACATAGAGAGATGAGCTTGTCTACTGCTTTAAGTTGAGTTGTCTTTGCCTTTGTCCAATGCATGTAAATCTGAGGATTTGGAAGTTTTCGGATGTTCAGATTTATCCCTTCCTTCTATCAAATGTTGATGGTGTCAGGTTGTGCACATAAGGGATGCATGTGGTCTTAGAAAATTTATTTTTCCTTGGATGTGCACATTGATCAAATGTTGATCATGGTTAACTGTTAACCTATAATTGAAATCCCTTCATCAAATATTAAGTGTTCAGATGCCTTCCGATGGATGAAACTCTTCCTGCCTCGATCGATGAAGTGTGGGCTTGCCAAAGCAAGGTGCATTAATCTATCTTGGTAAGGGTGCGAGCGGATAATTGTGATATCCCACTGTCGACATCGGGTCCTACTTAACTAGGTGACCTCAAAGGTTGAGAGCCTAGAGGCATAGGGTTGGCATGCACCATATGATGGATGCGAGTAAGGAGTTATTCACCAACCATACAAGAATTGCATGAGGATGCAATTTGTAACGCCCCAAAACTCAAAGGAGCAAAGGGGGATGTTTTGGGCCAGTTTGAGTTCTGGCTGCAGGCACACGGCCTGGGACACGGGCATGTCCCAGGGCGTGTCAAGCCTGTGTCGACACTAAGGCGGGAAGTCGAAACTTTGGTCTCGACATTGTGTTGAGACTGGGCACACGGCCTGCGACACGGGCGTGTCGCAGGGCGTGTCGACCCGTGTCGACACTTAGCCGTGAAGTCGACACAGTGTTTTGACGTTGTATCGAGACATGGCACACGGCCTGCAACACGGGCGTGTCGCAGGGCGTGTCAGCCCGTGTCGACACTCGTCCCGCGAAGTCGACACTTTGGTGTCGACAATGTGTCGAGGCATGGCACACGGCCTGCGACACGGGCGTGTCGCAGGGCGTGTCGACCCATGTCGACACTTAGCCGCGAAGTGTCGAGACCGTGAACACGGCCTGGAGCCCAGGCGTGTCAAGGTGACACGGGCAAGGACACGGGCGTGTCCTAGAACCCGTGCAGTGCTCGGGTTGGAAATGGCGAAAAATCATGGGGTACACGGCCGGCTACACGGCCGTGTCAGGTGGAAAACGGGCGTGTCAGCTCGAACACGGGCGTGTTCGATACCCATGTGAGGTTCCAGGTGATTCAATTTTGACGGCGAATGAGGCACACGGCCCTGGACACGGGCGTGTGCTAGGCCGTGTTCGGTCCAGATTGGGCATTTCAGCCCCGAATCAAAGCCGTTCGTTTTCTTAGGTTGAGATCCAACGGCTGGGGGTTGTTCCTGAAGGGATATACCCGTGAGTTGACTTAGAAATCCATCACTTTTCTTCACTTATCATCTCTCCAAGTCTTTAGTGAAAGAGGAGAGCTAAGAGTGGAAGAGGAGTTAGATCCGCCATTGTAGGAGCTTCGGAGCTCCGAATCGCAAGCCGACTCCGGATCCACGGAGGCAACGCTAGTGCGGTGATTTTCATCCGGATACTTTTCAATGGCGCCAAAGAGGAACTCAAGGGTAACGATCCTCATCTTGAGCATGAGTCGCTTTCTTTCTTTGCATAGGAAGCCCGCTCTCGCGAGTTTGCGGAGAGTTGGAGGCGTTCCTTCGGGTAGATATGTGAAGTCCCCGTTGTTTAGAGTTCGTATGCGAAAACGGACATAGGCATGATGTGTGAAGCCTACCCGGACATGTTGGTCTGGATCGGTGATGTTGCATTGCATAAGGCCGGAGAAGACTCCGTGCTATTGGTTGTTTTTCGGGTTTTCTACGCGGTAGATTGCAGCAGGGAGCCTTGGGGACTAACCCAAAGGTGCACCCGGAAAACTGGGCGGATACGAAATTTTGCCAACTCGGTGGCCTGAGAGCCAACTTGAACATAACTGGGTTATGTGATTTGTGATGGACACGGGACTCGGTGGAAGTTTGACCCGCGTAAATGGCTTAAATTGTCGTTGCGATGTGAGCACGGGTTAGATGGAACCGTCCCCGTTCTATGTCGTTTGGTTAAAGAGACCTAAAGACATGTGGCACTTACTGTTGGCATAGAGTTGGGTCTTCGGCGGTCTATGGCTTAAATTGACGTGACTCATGCCAGGAAGACAAAATGCTCATAGGATTGGCCGTCAGTTGGCGGTGGTGAGTCCGGAATGTTGGTGGCTTAAATTGACGCGACATAGACCGGTTCACCGAGAATGTGCCCTGAGTGCACGGGGCGTGTGGCCGTGCGAGCCAACGCCTGTGATGAAATGGCTATGGTTATATAAATTGCTCGCTTATGCTAATGAAATGCAGGGAAGGAGCATCGCCGCCCCGAGTTGGGGGCGGGATCGTTATAATTTGGTCAGCATTGCTGACCGTTGCCTTGTTTTGCCACCGTGCGGTGGTTTGTTGCTTGCAGGTGCAGCTGGACCAAGCGGTCAATAGCGGGCTAAAGCCCTTTTTGCGAAGCTGGCCCTCGAAGGCCCGAATGGAAATGTTTATTGTTTTATTCATGTATGACCGGCCTACGTGCCGTGGTTTTTAAATCATGTAACAGTCAAGTGAAACATTTTGTAAGGCCTTAAGGCCGGTTTTGGGTATTTTTGTATAACATTCCTATTTTCGTAGTAGTGGACGTTCATGCTTATTGCTGGGTTCTTGTTTTACAACTCTTTTAAACTGCTTCCGCTAGAATGCTCTGTGTAGGACGTTGAGATTGGTTGGATGGTTTCCATAAGTAACCACCCGGTCTGTCTATGGTATATGGCGTCGGGCCCCGGCCGGACCTACTGCTATATGCTATGCGACGGATAGGGGGTGTTACAATTTGGTATCATACTACTGGTTTTGGTCGGGCTTAAACTGAATTCGTGGCCGAATTCTTTTTAAGGGGTGGTGAGCACATTGTGTGCGTCATCGTTATAATGGTAAAAAGAACCCATGAATGTCCACTTAGGAATGAAAATACTCGTGTTTGCAGAACCTGCGTGTTCCTATAATTGTTGTTTGCAATTTATTTGGTCGCTTAATGGTGTTTTGTACCACTATAGGTGACCAGACGTGGTGTTGGGCCGTCAGAACGCCGAGTTTCTGAGGCTAGTAGTGCACCGGATGTTGCTCCTGCAACACCTCTGTCGGCTGAAAATATACGATTGGTGGCTGAAGCGGTGTTGGCCGTGATCAATGCGCAGCCCGGAAGGCAAGCGCAGCAGCCCGCTCCTGTGATGGAGCAAGTACCTCTTCAAGAGGCTGAGCCGAGGGGAGTGGAGCAGGTGGTTGTGGAACCAATAGTGACAAGGAGGGCAACTGAGAGGCAGTTGAAGCATGTAATGAGCTTTAACCCTCCGTTATTCTCGGGGTTGGGAACCCCATCTCAGGCTGAAGACTGGCTCTCCAGGGTGAAGAGAGTCATGACAGCGACGGAGACGGAGGAGCGGTAAATGACCACCATCGCTACGTTTCTTCTGGACGGTGAAGCGAGGATGTGGTGGGAAGGATTGGAGCTGCACTTACTGAGAGGTAGGCAACTTTGTGATGTCTCGATGGAGGAGTTCTCGAGATTATTTTTGGCTAGATACCTCCCTTCGACGCAGAAGATAGCATTGGGGAATGAGTTCCTGAAGTTGGTACAGGGTGAGAGGAGTGTGGATGAATATCTCCACGAGTTTACTCGTCTGAGTCGATATGCTAGCTCCACCATCATGGATGAGGAGCGCAAGACTAATCGCTTTTATGAAGGCTTGAGGGATGAGTTGAGACTATTACTGTCGGGGCCAATGACGCAGGGTTTCTTAACCTTGGTCAATACTGCCCGGTCCTTGGAGAAGGACATGAAGAGCGTGCAAGCGAAGAAAAGCTTGAGTGAAAAGAAATCTGAGTTCAGAGTGCCGACTGCTTCAAAGTCCGGCTATCGGAGGTCTTTCAAGAAGCATAGGACTTCGGGTCCAGCTCCTTCTGGTGCTTCTGGGGCGACTATGAGACGGACCCCGGGCGCGTGTTTTACATGTGGAAAGACGGGGCATTTAGCCTGTGATTGTTGGAGTGGACATCCTAAGTCCGAGAGGAGGCCGGGAGCTACTTATGAAGAGAATGGAAAGGCGGTGGAGTCGACCGCATCCCACTATGCTCCGGCCCAACCAAGGGTCTACAATCTTGGCCAACAGGAGGCCATTAAACAAGCTGATGTGGTGACAGGTACGGTTTAATTTATAGCAAGTCAATTCCTTTATATGCTTGTTATGCACATGTTACCTTACCACTACTTGTTTAGGATTTGTATTGATTTGTGAAAATCCGACACGAGCACTCTTTGATACGGGAGCTTCACACTCCTTCTTGTCCGAAGGATTTATATTACGCATCGGAGCCCCTTCTTCGATGGCGAAGGACAAGTTGGATGTGTTGTTGCCCAATGGGTGTTCGATGCAAGCGGATAGGATCTGCGATGTTAAGATTCGTATTAGAGAGCAGGAGTTTGACCTGCGGGCGTCCTTACTTCCGTTGGTGGAGTTCGACGTCATATTTGGCATGGACTGGCTATCGGAGCAGCAGGCCCATATAGATTGCGGTAGCAAGGAAGTAAAGCTGGGAGCAAGTCGTGAGACGACTTTTACGGGCATAAAGGGGTCGATCAAGACGTTGATGTCTGCTCTTCAGGTGGTGAAGGCGGTTCGTGCCGGATCAAAACTGTTCTTTACACTAGTGGAGGTTGCAAAGCCGAAGCCCGCGTTGGATTGTATTTCAGTGGTATCGGAATACCCTGATGTGTTCCCCGCAGATCTTCCTGGAGCCCCGCCTCAACGGGAGATATAGTTTACTATCGAGCTAGTGCCATGTGCAAAGCCTGTGTCACGATCTCCGTATCGGCTAGCGCCTAAGGAAATGGCGGAACTGAAAGTTCAACTGCAAGAGTTGTTGGAGCAAGGGTATGTGCGCCCGAGTTCTTCGCCTTGGAGCGCACCGGTCCTCTTTGTTAAGAAGAAGGATGGAAGCTTGAGGCTATGTATTGATTATCGAGAGCTGAACAAGCTGACGGAGAAGAACAAGTACCCGATCCCCCGGATTGATGATCTTTTCGATCAGTTAGTCGGGTCGACGGTGTACTCGAAGTTGGATCTCAAGGCTGGGTACTATCAGCTGTGGATAAGGGAGAGTGATATCCCGAAGACAGCGTTTAGTACGAGGTACGGGTATTATGAGTTTACGGTCATGCCGTTTGGGCTGACTAATGCGCCGTCAGTGTTCATGGATTTGATGAACAGGACTTTCAGGGAGTACTTGGACCATTTCGTGATCGTCTTCATCGACGATATTTTGGTGTACTCTTAAAGTGAGGAGGATCACTTCAAGCATCTCCATTTGGTGTTGGAGACACTCAGGAGAAATCAGTTGTATGCCAAGTTCTCGAAGTGCGAGTTTTGGCTATCCTCAGTGGCGTTCCTCGGGCATATAGTGAGTGGAGAGGGTATTGCTGTGGATCCGGCGAAGATTGTTGCGATACGAGAGTGGCCTGAGCTTGCTACGGTAGAATAAGTCCGGAGCTTTTTGGGGCTTGCCGGCTATTATAGGCGCTTCGTAGAGAACTTCTTGCGGATAGCGTTGCCTCTCACTACTTTGACGAGGAAGGAGCATAAGTTCATTTGGACGCCGGAGTGCGCGCGAGCTTTTGAGGAGTTGAAGTGTCGGTTAACCACGGCGCCTGTGCTGAGTTCGCCATGTGGAACCAAAGGCTATGAGATATATAGTGATGCTTCGGGCAGCGGTTTGGGTTGCGTGCTATTGCAGCACGGAAGCGTGATAGCTTATGGCTCGAGGCAGCTAAAAGTGCACGAGAGGAATTATCCGGTCCACGACTTGGAGTTGGCGGCCGTGATTTTTGCCTTGAAGCTGTGGATACACTATTTGTACGGTGTGAAGATTGATATCTACACCGATCACAAGAGCCTGAAGTATCTTATAGATCAGAAGGATCTGAATATGCGGCAGCGTAGGTGGATGGAGTTCCTGGGGGACTATACTTTCAAGATCCACTACGTGCCTGGCAAAGGGAATGCGGTTGCGGACTCATTGAGTCGCCGAGCCCTAGCTCAAGCCAATTGGCTATCGGTGCATGATGAGCGGTTGGTGCAGGAGTTGGAGGCGTTGGAGATTGTTTGTGTGGATAGACAATCTAGTGCTGAAGCAGTGCTGAATTGGACTGAAGTCCAATATGATCTGGCTGATCGGATTCGGCAGGCTTTGGATATGGATGCTCATATGAAGCAGTTCATGATAGAGGCTCTGGATGGGTCAAATTCCCAATTCATCGTGGAGGACGGATTGCTGTGGAAAGACGGTCGTTTGTGAGTCCCAAGTGTTGGCAATTTACGGGTGGAGTTGTTGTACGAGGCGCACCATACCAAGTACTCGATTCACCCGGGGAGCACGAAGATGTACCGCAATATAAAGAAACTATTTTGGTGGCCGGGTTTGAAAAAGGATGTGGCGCTATACGTAGCAAAGTGCCAAACCTGCGCCTTGGTAAAGGCGGAGTGCCAAAAGCCGGGAGGATTTCTTAAGTCCTTGCCTATTCCGGAGTGGAAATTTGACGATATCTCTATGGATTTTGTGCACGGTTTGCCAAGGTCGCAAAAGGGGAACGACGCCATTTGGGTGGTTGTTGATCGATTAACAAAGGTGTCGCATTTTATTCCGCATAGGAAAGATGATCCGGTGGAGAAGCTGGCAAAGCTTTATGTGGATAACATAGTATGGCTCCATGGTGTGCCCCGCAGCATCGTGAGTGACCGAGATGGGCGGTTCACGTCCAATGATTGGAGGCTGGTGCAGCAAATGTTAGGAACAAAGCTGAAATTCAGCACAGCCTTCCATCCACAAACGAATGGGCAGACCGAGAGGGTCAATAGAACGATGGAAGACATGCTTCGCATGTGTGTCTTGGATTTTGGAAAGCAATGCGAAGACCACCTTTGTTTGGTGGAGTTCGCATACAACAATAGCTACCAAGCGAGTATTCAGATGGCGCCCTTCGAGGCCCTATATGGTAGAAGATGTCGCACACCGTTGTCTTGGTTAGAAACGGGTGAGTCAAAGTTGTATAAGCGATCGGAAGTGGATGATGCTACTTCTTTAGTGAGAACCATTCGGGAGAGGTTGCTTATGGCTCAGGACCGGCAAGCAAAGTACTATAATGCCAAGCACAGGAATGTGGAGTTCGCTGTGGGCGATTATGTATACTTAAAGATCAAGCCGTTCAAGGGTGTCTCGCGGGTGCGGCGATTGAAAAAGCTAAGCCTGAGGTACCTTGGACCGTTTGAGGTTCTGGAGCGAGTAGTAGAAGCGGCCTATCGGCTAAAGCTTTCAGTGGAGCTAAGTGGTTTACATGATGTGTTCCATATTTCAGTGCTTCGGAAGGCGGTGCAAGAGCCTACGCAAGTGATCGCGGTTGATCAAGTGCCGGTGGATAGTGGGCTAACGACAAAGGTCAAGCCCGTGTGGATTGAGGACTCGGAGGTCAAGCGGCTACGCAATAAAGAGATCAGGATGGTCAAGGTCCGGTGGGACAATTGCGGTCGTGAGGAGCTCTCTTGGGAGCGAGAGCAGACGATGCTTGACGAGTATCCGGAGTTGTTCCGCTCAGGTACAAATTTTGGTTTTGTACATATTTTTTTCCCTTTATGTAACTTCGTGGGCAAAATTCTTTTAAGAGGGGTAGAGTTGTAACGCCCCAAAACTCAAAGGAGCAAAGGGGGATGTTTTGGGCCAGTTTGAGTTCTGGCTGCAGGCACACGGCCTGGGACACGGGCGTGTCCCAGGGCGTGTCAAGCCTGTGTCGACACTAAGGCGGGAAGTCGACACTTTGGTCTCGACATTGTGTCGAGACTGGGCACACGGCCTGCGACACGGGCGTGTCGCAGGGCGTGTCGACCCGTGTCGACACTTAGCCGTGAAGTCGACACAGTGTTTTGACGTTGTGTCGAGACATGGCATACGGCCTGCGACACGGGCGTGTCGCAGGGCGTGTCAGCCCGTGTCGACACTCGTCCCACGAAGTCGACACTTTGGTGTCGACAATGTGTCGAGGCATGGCACACGGCCTGCGACACGGGCGTGTCGCAGGGCGTGTCGACCCGTGTCGACACTTAGACGCGAAGTGTCGAGACCGTGTACACGGCCTGGAGCCCAGGCGTGTCAAGGTGACACGGGCAAGGACACGGGCGTGTCCTAGAACCCGTGCAGTGCTCGGGTTGGAAATGGCGAAAAATCATGGGGTACACGGCCGGCTACACGGCCGTGTCAGGTGGAACACGGGCGTGTCAGCTCGAACACGGGCGTGTTCGATACCCGTGTGAGGTTCCAGGTGATTCAATTTTGACGGCGAATGAGGCACACGGCCCTGGACACGGGCGTGTGCCAGGCCGTGTTCGGTCTAGATTGGGCATTTCAGCCCCGAATCAAAGCCGTTCGTTTTCTTAGGTTGAGATCCAACGGCTGGGGGTTGTTCCTGAAGGGATATACCCGTGAGTTGACTTAGAAATCCATCACTTTTCTTCACTTATCATCTCTCCAAGTCTTTAGTGAAAGAGGAGAGCCAAGAGTGGAAGAGGAGCTAGATCCGCCATTGTAGGAGCTTCGGAGCTCCGAATCGCAAGCCGACTCCGGATCCACGGAGGCAACGCTAGTGCGGTGATTTTCATCCGGTTACTTTTCAATGGAGCCAAAGAGGAACTCAAGGGTAACGATCCTCATCTTGAGCATGAGTCGCTCTCTTTCTTTGCATAGGAAGCCCACTCTCGCAAGTTTGCGGAGAGTTGGAGGCGTTCCTTCGGGTAGATATGTAAAGTCCCCGTTGTTTAGAGTTCGTATGCGAGAACGGACATAGGCATGATGTGTGAAGCCTACCCGGACATGTTGGTCTGGATCAGTGATGTTGCATTGCATAAGGCCGGAGAAGACTCCGTGCTATTGGTTGTTTTTCGGGTTTTCTACGTGGTAGATTGCAGCAGGGAGCCTTGGGGACTAACCCAAAGGTGCACCCGGAAAACTGGGCGGATACGAAATCTTGCCAACTCGGTGGCCTGAGAGCCAACTTGAACATAACGGGGTTATGTGACTTGTGTTAGAATGGGACTCGGTGGAAGTTTGACCCGCGCAGATGGCTTAAATTGCCGTTGTGATGTGAGCACGGGTTAGATGGAACCATACCCGCTCTATGTCGTTCGGGCTAGAGAGACCTAAGGTTACATGGCACTCGCCGTTGGCATAGATGTGAGTCTTCTGCGGTCTATGGCTTAAATTGACGTGACCCATGCCAGGAAGACAAAATGCTCATAGGATTGGCCGTCAGTTGGCGGTGGTGAGTCCGGAATGTTGGTGGCTTAAATTGACGCGACATAGACCGGTTCACCGAGAATGTGCCCTGAGTGCACGGGGCGTGTGGCCGTGTGAGCCAACGTCTGTGATGAAATGGCTATGGTTATATACATTGCTCGCTTATGCGAATGAAATGCAGGGAAGGAGCATCGCCGCCCCGAGTTGGGGGCGGGATCATTATAATTTGGTCAGCATTGCTGACCGTTGCCTTGTTTTGCCACCGTGCGGTGGTTTGTTGCTTGCAGGTGCAGCTGGACTAAGCGGTCAATAGCGGGCTAAAGCCCTTTTTGCGAAGCTGGCCCTCGAAGGCCCGAATGGAAATGTTTATTGCTTTATTCATGTATGACCGGCCTGCGTGCCGTGGTTTGTAAATCATGTAACAGTCAAGTGAAACATTTTGTAAGGCCTTAAGGCCGGTTTTGGGTATTTTTGTATAACATTCCTATTTTCGTAGTAGTGGACGTTCATGCTGGTTGTTGGGTTCTTGTTTTACAACTCTTTTAAACTGCTTCCGCTAGAATGCTCTGTGTAGGACGTTGAGATTGGTTGGATGGTTTCCATAAGTAACCACCCGGTCTGTCTGTGGTATATGGCGTCGGGCCCCGGCCGGACCTACTGCTATATGCTATGCGACGGATAGGGGGTGTTACACAATTGGCAAGCGTTGCCTACCTAAATAACCGCATCGTGAGAGGAAAGCCAAAGCTGACTCATTGTGTTGGTGAAATACGGATCTTGTCCACTAAGAGAGTAGCTCGCATGAACTCTCCGAATTGTTAGTGAGTGCTATCATTTCGAATAAAATAGTGGGAGTGTTTTAATTGAAGTCCAAATTAAAATAAATTGTATTTGAAATTTTGGTACTGATTTTATTCTGCATAAATTCTTATAGAATTCCATGGCAAGTGTTTCACACTCCACATTGTCTCTGAGAGCCATCCTTGAGAAGGATAAGCTCAGTGGGACTAATTACATGGACTGGTACAGGAACCTGAGAATTGTTCTCAGGCAAGAGCGAAAGCTCTATGTCTTGGAAGAAGAAGCCCCCGAGGTGCCGACCGGGAACTCTTCCCGTGCTGAGAAGGATACTTATAAGAAGTATACTGATGATGCTTTAGATGTCGAATGCCTTATGCTTGCCACTATGAACTCTGAGCTTCAGAAGCAACATGAGAACATGGGGTGCAAGGAGATTGACGAGCATCTCAAGAAAATGTTTCAAGGGCAGGCTTGTCAAGAGAGGTTCGACATCACAAAAGCGTTGTTTCAGTGCAAGATGGGAGTTCGAGACTCAGTAGGGACTCACGTACTCAAGATGATTGGGTATATAGAGAACCTTGAAAGGCTGGGTTTTCCTCTTGGTCAAGAGTTGGCCACAGATTTGATCTTGCAATCATTGCCGGATAGTTATGAGCAGTTCGTCTTAAACTACAACATGAATGAAATAGACAAGACACTGCCCGAACTCCTAGGCATGTTGAGAACTGCCGAAATCAATATGAAGAAGGCCAAGCCTGCCTGCCCCATACTGATGGTGCATAAGGGCAAGGGCAAGGCCAAGGGGTCTTAGAAGACGAAGGTGGGACCTAAGTCATATCTTGAGCCCAAATCTTCTGCACTGATGAAAAGGAAAAGCACGGTGAAGGAAGGGAAATGCCACCACTGTGGCAAGGCTGGTCATTGGCGGAGGAACTGTCCTTCGTACATTGAAGGTCTGCAGAAAATGAAGGGAGGTATGACTTCCGCTTCAAATATTCACGTTATAGAGATAAACCTTTCTGCTCCTTCATCTTGGGTATTGGATACCGGATGTGGTTCTCACATTTGTACAAATGTGCAGGAACTGGGAAGGAGAAGATTGCTGAGTAAAGGGGAGGTGGACCTCCGCGTCGGCAATGGAGCAAGAGTTGCTGCTGTAGCCGTAGGAGTTTACCGTCTTTCTTTGCCCAGTGGGCTTGTAATAGAACTAGATAATTGTTATTTTGTTCCGGCCATAACTAGAAACATTATATCTATTTCATGTTTGGACATGATTGGATTTTCTTTTATAATTAAGAACAACTGTTGTTCTATATTTAAGAATGATGTTTGTTATGCTGTAGCCCAATTGTTTAATGGTTTTTATGTTTTGAACTTGGACCATCTGATCTGTAATGTTGAAAATAATAAAAGACTAAGAACAAATGACTCGAACCCTACATTTCTCTGGCATTGTCGTTTGGTCCATATCAACGAGAAGCGCATATCCAAGCTCCATAGAGATGGACTTTTGGACTCATTTGATTATGAATCATTTGAGCGATGCGAATCTTGTTTGTTAGGCAAGATGACTAAAGCTCCTTTCACTGGTTATACTGAGAGGGCTAAGGATCTCTTGGGTGTTGTACATAGTGATGTATGCGGACCCATGAGTTCCATGGCTAGAGGTGGGTATTTCTACTTTGTTACATTTACTGATGATTTCAGCAGATACGGATATATGTATCTTATGAAGTGCAAATCCGAGACCTTTGAAAAGTTCAAAGAGTTCAAGAATGAAGTAGAAAACTAGTTGGGTAAAAGGGTTAAAGCACTCCGATCTGATCGAGGTGGCGAATACCTGAGTCATGAGTTCTGTGATCATCTGAAAGAGTGTGGTATTGTATCACAGCTCACTCCACCTAGAACACCACAACATAATGGTGTGTCTGAGAGGAGAAATCGTACTCTGTTAGACATAGTACGTTCGATGATGAGTCATGCAGACTTGCCTGTTTCCTTTTGGGGTTTTGCTTTAGAGACTGCTGCAATGACATTGAATCGCGCTCCAACGAAAACGGTTCTGAAGACACCATATGAGATATGGACTGGGAAGCGTCCTAGTATGTCGTTCATTAAATTTTGGGGTTGTGAGGCATGCGAGAGACATCAAATGTCTGACAAGCTGGAACCCAAATCGGATAAATGTTATCTGGTGGGATATCCTAAGGAAACGAAAGGGTATTACTTTTACCTACCGTCTGAGGGCAAAGTGTTTGTCGCAAGGACTGGTGTCTTCTTGGAGAAAGAGTTCTTATCAAGAAAGACTGAAAAGGTAGAGCTTGAAGAAGTTCAAGAACCACATGTAGTTCATGAACCGGAATTGGATTCTGAGACAGGACTACAAGATGTTGTAGCTAGAGAACCTGCTCAAGGAACATAAGTCCTACGTAGATCTGGTAGACCGAGGTTTGAGCCTGAGAGATATGGATTTCTCGTGTCTCAAATAGGTAATGTGTTACTTATGGATCATGATGATGAACCAGCAACCTACCAAGAGGCTATGAATGGACCGGACTCCGACAAATGGCTTGAGGTTATGAAATCTGAAATGGACTCCATGTATGCAAACCAAGTTTGGAACTTGGTGGAACCACCTGAAGGGGTTCGACCCATAGGGTGTAAGTGGGTCTTCAAGAAGAAGACCGACATGGATGGGAATGTACAGACATTCAAAGGGCGACTGGTGGCTAAGGGTTTCAAGCAAATTCATGGTATTGACTATGATGAGACCTTTTCCCCTGTTGCCATGGTAAAGTCCATAAGGATATTGCTTGCTGTTGCTGCGTATTATGACTACGAGATCTGGCAGATGGATGTCAAAACGGCTTTCCTTAATGGAAACCTCCTTGAGGAAGTGTATATGACACAACCCGTGGGTTTTGTATCCCCAGATGAAGCCACTAAAATATGCAAGCTGAATAAGTCCATCTATGGACTGAAACAGGCCTCTCGAAGTTGGAATCTTCGTTTTGATGAGAAAATCAAAGAGTTTGGTTTCATCAAGAATGAAGATGAGCCTTGTGTTTACAAGCGAATTAGTGGGAGCATTGTTGTCTTCCTGATACTGTATGTAGATGACATACTGTTGATTGGGAATGACATTCCTGCCCTGAAAGTTGTTAAGAATAACCTAGGGAACTGCTTTTCAATGAAGGATTTGGGTGAAGCGACTTATATACTCGGTATTAAGATCTATAGAGATAGATCGAAGAAGTTGCTGGGTTTGACCCAGAGTACGTACATCGAAAAGGTGTTGAAGCGGTTCAACATGCTTGAGTCCAAGAAAGGATTTTTGCCCATGTCTCATGGTGTGAATCTCTCTAAGGACCAGTGTCCAAAGTCTTGTGAAGATAAGGACCGCATGAAGTTGATTCCATATGCTTCAGCAATTGGATCAATCATGTACGCGATGTTATGTACTCGACCCGACGTCTCCTTTGCTTTGAGCATGACTAGCAGGTATCAGTCAGACCCCAGTGAGTGTCACTGGATTGCAGTTAAGAATGTCCTGAAGTACTTGAGAAGGACTAAGGATGTGTTCTTGGTGTATGGTGGAGAGGAAGAGCTCGTTGTAAGTGATTACACGGATGCTAGCTTCCAAACTGATTGAGACGACTCCAAGTCTCAGTCTGGTTTTGTGTTTTGCCTGAATGGAGGAGCTGTGAGCTGGAAGAGTTGCAAGCAAGAGACAGTTGCTAATTCTACAATAGAGGCCGAGTATATCGCCGCAGCTAATGCGGCGAAGGAGGCTGTATGGATTAGGAAATTCATCGGCGAGCTTGGTGTAGTTCCTAGCATTGTTGGTCCCGTAGTTCTCTACTGTGATAATAATGGTGCAATTGCACAATCTAAGGAACCTAGATCCCATCAGCGCTCCAAGCACATACTTCGGAAGTTTCATCTTATTCGTGAGATTGTCGAACGAGGAGATGTGAACATTTGCAGAGTGCCGACTGAGGAAAATATTGTGGATCCACTGACAAAGCCTCTCGCGCAGAGAAAGCATGATGGTCATACTAGATCGATGGGTATACGATACCTAAATGATCAACTCTAGCGAGAATCTTGTGGATTGCATGTAAACATGTATTTTGTTGGCTATTTGTTTATATGATGGACAAAGTACCTAGTTTTTCTCTTACAATTAATGGCAAATTCTTTTATTATGAGCTTTTCTATATGATAGTTAAATTTTAACATAATAGATACCCTTAGAATGTTCGCTTCCATGGAACATCAAGTACATAACTTGAATGTGAGAGCCTGTGATTTATTTGAAGCTTCATTCTTAAAAGGTCCCTGGTCGAGTATCATCATAGAAACTAAGGGTGATGATGGTACATGAAGGCTAGCACGTGCGTTGACTGATGACCGGTTCTCACAGGTCATGATATTATGATATCAAGTCATCACGTGGGTACTTGTTAGTGAACAAGTTATACTGGACAGACCCAACCTGAGACTACTCTGTGGATTGTCATCCAATCGTGTCACGAGTAGGTCTCAATTGACAATGGTGTTGTGGTCCTTTGACCTGAAGTCACAGCATTCATCAAGTGAGGAAGAGCGTGCTTTGATGCCATCTAAAGTCCTCCTTGAGAAAGGTTGATGATAAGGGTGGTTGTTGGGCATGTTATGAATCATTTGGGTGTTTGTGTGTGAGCAGATATGGAATTTGTCCTCCTGTATGACAGGAGTTGCATCCATGGGCCCCTTGATAGAACTGGACTGAGAAATGCATGGCCATGCTTGGTTGAGTCAATATGTGATATTGGACTCACCATTCTCTAGAAGTCCGTCCTGGATCAAGAAACTTGGATTGAGCTATTACGAGGGTGACACGGTCCATGCCTCTAGTTCTTTCCGGATGTAAGGGACAAATGGACAAAGACAAGGCTGATACATTGGTCATAAAGGCTTATGAGTTATAAACTCTTATTGCTTGGGGAGCAATGATGCATTGCTAGATGCCGCTCATTGTTTGTGAGGTTTTTGATTTGATACTTTCAAGATCAAGTGGGAGTCTGTTGGAGTTACCATGGTGATCTAGAAGTGGTCAAACATGTAATCTCACTGCCAACGCGATATGAGCCTGCAGGGTCGCACATAAGAGATGTGGAGAAGTTGGATGATTGACTGTGTTGGTAAAGGTTACCAATCACCGACCTGAATGGGGTTTTGGGCAAAGTTTTGCCTTAAAGGATCATCGAGTTGGGCAAATGTTGCCTTGATGGACTGGTAAGAATAGTCGACCGAGGATCGACAAGAATCGTCGAGAATGCAACTGTGATTCTCGCCGATCGACGAGAATCGTCGAGAATGGGTACTCTGATTCTCGCCGATCGACGTGAATCGTCGACCCACGATCGGCGTGAATCGTCGAGTGTTATACTCTGATTCTCGCCGATCCGGGTGATTCTCGCCGATTGTGATTCTCGCCGATTGTGATTCTCGCCGACTGATTCTCGCCGATCCTAACTGATTCTCGCCGATTGATTCTCACCGAATCTGCTTGGTTTTCTCGCCGATTCTGGAACCCTATATTTCTGGGTGGTCTGCGAATAGCGATGTTCTTATGTCTATTTATGCCTTTGGTATAAAAAGGACACTTAGGGTTTTCGGGTGACAGATCCTTGGCTGATCGAATCGAAATCGACGAAAGTGTTCCGCCGTTTCGTTCGCTTTGCCGATCCCGAATCCCGCCGACGGAAGGGTTCCGCCGCCGTTGTCGCTCCGCCGACCTCCTCCTCTCCGGCGATTGTCGCTGGTGTTGCTCTTCCTGGCGCGGACCTAGCAGTCCGTGGAGAAGCAAGGTGCGGTCTTTGTCCCTCCCGATTTTCCGTGCGACGGAGAGACCGGTGTTCTCCCGCTCGTGTGGATTTCTGCAGAGACGTGGACATTATTCCACGTAGAACTCGCCATCAGCAAGAACCGGAAGATTGGAGCATCTCCGTTGAGTTGTGACTCAACGCCACCGAGGTAATTTTTGCTTAGTCATTTGTTAACTTCTTGATTCAACTACCATGGCCCGATCCCCTTTTCTTTTGGGTTTTCTTGATGTTTTATTCTTCCGCTGCGTGCACAAGTGTTGTGCCATCCTCATAGAGAAACGCAACAAATTTATCGAACACGCGCATGACACGGCCTTCGACACGCCCGTGTCCCAGGTCGTGTTCCCTATATCGACACTTCGTCGAGCACAGTTCGTTGACTTCCCGGGCTCTCGACGAACCCGGCACGACACGGCCATGGACACGCCTGTGTCCTAGGCCATGTGACCCTTACCAAGACCCATACTTGGCTCTCGACGCTGCTCGTGCCTCTTTCAAATTTTGGGGTGTTACAACTCTCTCCCCCTTAAAAGAATTTCGTCCCGAAATTACCAAAAGCAAAAGGGGTACACAAAACTTAAATGATACCTGAACGGAAAAACTCTGGATACTCCTCCAGCATGGTTTGTTCTCGCTCCCAAGAAAGCTCCTCAGGGCCGCAGTTGTCACATCAGACTTTTACGAGTTTGACCTCTTTATTCCGCAACTGCCAAATTTTTGAATCCTCGATAGCAATTGGACGGACTCGCATCCTCAAGTCTTAATCTATCGGCACTAATGCCGATTGGATTACCACACTAGCCTCTACCAAGGCTTTCCTCAAGATGGAGACATGGAAGACGTCGTGTAATCCACTCAGCTCTACGGACAATGCCAATCGGTACGCTGCTTCTCCCACCTGTTCAACAACCTCAAAAGGTCCCAAAAACCTTGGACTCAACTTCTTGAGTCGGCGAATCCATGAAACTCCTTTGAACGACTTGATCTTTAAATAGACCCAATCGCCTACTGCGAACTCCAGCTTCCTGTGGCGAGCATTAAAATATTTTGCTTGCCGATCTTGAGCCACCTTCATGCGCTCTTGAATGGTCTGTACCAACTCACAAGCATCAGCTACCACTTCTTTTTCCAAAAGTTTGGTGTCTCCCGCCTTTGTCCACGACATCGGTATTCGACACCGCCTCCCATACAAAGATTCATATGGCGCCATCTTTATACTTGTCTGGTAACTATTGTTGTACGCGAACTCCACCATGAAGAGGTGATCCTCCCATTTCTTGCCAAAGTCAAGAATACACATCCTCAGCATATCCTCCATAGTATGGTTTGTTCTTTCGGTTTGCCCGTCAGTTTGAGTATGGAAGGTCGTACTGAACTTTAGCTTCATGCCCAGACTCTTCTGAACCAACCTCCAGTCCTTGGACGTGAAACGTCCGTCACGATCGCTAACTATACTTTTAGGAATCCCATGTAGTCGCACAATGTTGTGAATATATAACTCCACCAGCTTCTCCACGCTGTCCTCCTTCCGATTTGGGATGAAGTGAGCCACTTTGGTTAAGCGATCCACAATCACCCAAATCACGTCGTTACCCTGCTGCGATCTAGGTAACCCATGCACAAAATCCATGGAGATGTCATCGAATTTCCACTCGGGGATTGGAAGAGGCTTCAGGAACCCGCCCGGCTTCTAACACTCGGCCTTCACCAAGGCACAAGTTTGGCATTGATTCACGTACAAAGCTATGTCTCGCTTTAATCCAGGCCACCAGAAGGATTTCTTCATATCCAGGTACATCTTTGTACTGCCCGGGTGAATGGAGTACTTTGAGAAGTGATCCTCAAACATAAACTCCTCATGAAGCTTGCCAAACTGCGGTACACAAATCCTTCTGTCCTTCCTCAGAATCCATCAATCATCTCCCAGGAGCTGCTCTCGCCATTTTGAGCTTCCACCACAAATAGCTTAAACTCCACATCCAAACGAGTCGCTTCCAGAATACGATCGGACAAGTCATTCTGCATTTCAATCCAGTTCAACCGAGACATGCTAGACTCGCCCCATGCTACGCACTCCAAGCTGAGCGACTCCCAGTCCCACACCAGCCGCTCATCATGAGCTTCGATCTAATTCCCTTGCCCCGAGTATTTTATACTCAAGGCATCTACCACCACATTGGCTTTGCCTGGCGTAGACTGAATCGCCACCTCGTAGTCTCCATGGAACTCGACCCACCTACGCTGTCGCCTATTCAAGTCCTTCTGATCTAGGAGATACTTCAGGCTTTTGTGATCCGTGAAGATCTCCACCTTCGCACCATAAACATAGTGCCGCCACATTTTCAACGCGAAAATTACCGCCACCAACTCCAAGTCATGGACGGGGTAATTCCTCTCGTGCGGCTTCAGCTACCTAGACCCAATGGCTATTACACTGCCATGTTGCACCAAAACACAACCCAAACCGCAACCCGATGCATCACTGTAGATTTGGAATCCTTCGGTCCCTTTCGGTAGGCTTAGGATTGGAGCCGTCATCAGTCTTTCCTTCAATGTCTCAAATGCCTGACTGCACTGCTGGGTCCACATAAACTTTTGATCCTTACGAGTTAGTGATGTGAGGGGTAGAGCTATCCGTGAAAAGTTTTCCACGAATCTTCTATAGTACCCGGCTAATCCAAGAAAACTTCGGACTTCTGCCACGGTTCTCAAAACCATCCAATCTCTGATGGCCTCCACTTTTGTTGGATCTACCGCCACCCTGTAACACCCCCTATCCATCGCATAGCATATAGCAGTAGGTCCGGCTGGGGCCCGATGACATATACCACAGACAGACCGGGTGGTTACTCAATGGAAACCATCCAACCAATCATAACGTCCTACACAGAGCATTCTAGCGGAAGCAGTTTAAATAGTTGTAAATAAAAGAACCCAGCAATAAGCATGAATGTCCACTAACAAGCCAAATAGGAATGAAGTACATACAAAAGTACTGGCCTTAAGGCCTTACAAATGGTTTACTCTTATTACATGTTTTCCATACAACGGCACGGAGGCCGGTCATACATGAACAAAAGCAAGTAAACACTCCAATTAGGCCGTAGAGGGCCGGCTTCGCCATTTGGGCTTTAGCCCGCTATTGACCGCTTGGTCCAGCAGCACCTGCAAGCAACAAACCACCGCACGGTGGCAAACAAAAGCAACGGTCAGCAATGCTGACCAAATTATAACGATCTCGCCCCCAATTCGGAGCAGCGATGCTCCTTCCCTGCACTTATTAGCATAATCAAGCAGTGTATAAATATACATTTCATCACAGGCGTAGGCTCACACGGCCACACACCTCGTGCACTCAGGGCACATTCTCGGTGAACACGGTCAAAGCCCCCCTACTCACCACCGTCCCCAGGATGGCCCAACAATGAGCAATTTGTCTTCCCGGCATGGGTCACGGTAATTTAAACCATAGACCGCCAAAGACCCTCATATATGCCAACGGCTATAATCCGAATGACATAGAACGGGTACGGTTCCGTCTAACCCGTGCTCACATCGCAACATTAATTTAAAACATATGTGCAGGTCAAACTTCTCCCGAGTCCCGTTTCCATCACATACTTCACATAACCCGGTTATGTTCAAGTTGGCTCCCAGGACACCAAGTAGGAAAGATCACGCATCCGCCCAGTTTTCCGGGTGCACCTTAGGGTTAATCCCCAAGGCTCCATGTTGCAATCAACCACGTAGAAAACCCGAAAAATAAACATTCGCACGGAGTCTTCTCCGGCATTTATGCAATGCAACATCACCGATCCAGACCAACATGTCCGGATAGGCTTCACACATCATGCCTATGTCCGTTCTCGTTTACGGACTCTACACAACGGGGACTATTCATGTCTACCCGAAGGACCGCCTCAAACTCACCGCAAACTCATGAGAGCTGGCTTCCCTATGCAAAAGAAGTAGAGCTTCACATACTCAAGTAGAGAATCATTACCCTAGCGTTCTTTCTTGGCGCCATGGAAATGTAAGCGGATGAAAAGCACCGCAATCTCCTTGTCTTCGTAGATCCGAAGTTGGCTCGCGATTTGGAGTTCCAAAACTCCTCAAAAGACTAGATCTATACTTCTTCTTCCTCCTTTGCTCTCCCCTCTCTCTAAGATTTAGACAGAGAACACGGTAAGAAAAATATGTGTTCTGAAACCCTTCTCTCGGGTATACTCTCTTCAGGATTAACCACAGCCGTCGGATCCCACAAAAAGGGATGCATGGACATGATCCAGGTCTGACCTGGAAAAATGGGGTTAAACACCGCATGGTTCACCAATCCGAAGCACGACACGTCCGCGGCCAATTAAATTGTGTCAGGACATTTAGTCAACTCCTGCCAAAACCCCTGCGTCAACACTCCACGTCGATCAAGTCAGACACGCCAGAATTAGCCCTGCGCTCGACGATTGTCGAACCAAGATCATCGACCGCTGCCAGATCATCGAACGGAGATCTATAGCCCGATCGTCGAACGCAAAACTCTGGCCAAATCGTCGAACGCGCGGCCCGATCGTCGAACCCACTGCTCGATCGTCAAACCCAGAAAACTGCATGTTCAATGAACACGCGGCCCGATCGTCGAACCCAGAAAGCTGGCTCGATCATCGAACACAGATAGCTGGCCCGATCGTCGAACACATATAGCTGGCCCGATCGTCGACCGCAGCATTTTGACCAGATCGTCGACCGCTGCTCGACGATCGTCGAACCTAGATTTCTGCCTGATCGTTTTGGCAGATCTTTTAACTACCACGACATGCCCTGGGACACGCCCGTGTCCCAGGCCGTGTACCCCTGCCAAATTCCAAATTTGGTACAGATTCGTCATCCATCGCTCTTTTGAGTTTTGGGGCGTTACAGCTCTCCCCCTCTTAAAATAATTTCGTCCACAAAATTACATAAAGTAAAGATAAGTACAAAACCAAAATTTGTACCTGGGCGGAACAACTCTGGATACTCGTCAAGCATAGTCTGTTCTCGCTCCCAAGAAAGCTCCTCTCGACCGCAATTGTCCCATCGGACCTTGACCATCCTGATCTCTTTATTACGTAGCCTCTTGACTTCCGAGTCTTCAATCCGCACGGGCTTGACCTTTGTCGTCAACCCACTATCAATCGACACTTGATCGACTGCGATCACTTACGAAGGCTCTTGCACCGCCTTCCGTAGCACCGATATATGGAATACATCATGTAGACCACTAAGCTCTATTGATAGCTTCAACCGATAGGCTGCTTCACCAACCCGATCCAGAACCTCAAACGGCCGAAGCTACCTCGGGCTCAACTTTTTCAATCGCCGCACCCGCGAGACACCCTTGAACGGCTTGATATTTAAGTACACCCAGTCGCCCACGGTGAACTCCACATTCCTGTGCTTGGCATTATAGTACTTCACTTGTCGGTCCTGAGAGATAAGCAACCTCTCCCGAATGGTTCGCACCAACGAAGTTGCATCTTCCACCTCTTGACGCTTGTACAACTTTGACTCACTCATTTCCAACTAGGACAACGGCGTGCGACATCTTCTACCATAAAGGGCCTCGAAGGGCGTCATTTGAATACTCGCCTGGTAGCTATTGTTGTACGCAAATTCCACCAAATAAAGATGGTCTTCCCATTGCTTTCCAAAGTCCAAGACACACATGCGGAGCATGTCTTCCATAGTTCTCTTGACCCTCTCGGTCTTCCCATCCGTCTGCGGTTGGAAGGTTGTGTTAAAACTCAGCTTTGTTCCCAACATTTACTACACAAGCCTCCAATCATTGGATGTGAACCGCCCATCTCAGTCACTCACGATGTCGCGGGGCACATCGTGGAGCCGCACTATGTTATCCACATATAACTTTGTCAACTTCTCCACCGGATCATCCTTCCTATGCGGAATGAAATACTACACCTTCATTAGCCGATCTACGACCACCTAGATGGTGTCATTGCCCTTTTGCGACCTTGGCAACCCGTGCACAAAGTCCATAGTGATGTTGTCGAATTTCCACTCTAGAATAGGCAAGGACTTAAGAAATCCTCCCGGCTTTTGGCACTCCGCCTTCACCAAGGCGCAAGTTTGGCACTTCACCACGTAGAGCGCCACATCCTTCTTCAAACCCGGCCACCAAAATAGTTTCTTCACGTCGTGGTACATCTTTGTGCTACCCGGGTGAATCGAGTACTTGGTATGGTGCGCCTCGTACAACAAATCCACCCGCAAATATCCCACGCTTGGGACGCAAAGACGACCGTCTTTCCAAAGTAATCCGCCTGAAAGATATGGTACCTAAACACCTAGAGGGGGGGGTGAATAGGTGACCTAAACCTTTTTCAAACTTTGTTGGCAGCACAACAATTATTTCACAGATTACTACAGCTAACAGCAATTACAGAAATCAGACAATTAATTCACAGCACAGCACAGCACACCACAGCAGACACACTAATTTATAGTGGTTCCCCAATCTTTGGGTACATCCACTTTCCCCCTTCGCCTATCTAGCAGTGTGCTAGATTCGGCCAAACTTCTCCACTAACTCAGAACCAAACTAGGTTCCTACCTCAGGCACAAAGCCTTACACTCAGCCAAAAGGCCTACACTCAGCCACCCAGGCCTACACTCAGCCAATTAAGGCCTACACTCAGAGTTCTTCAACTCCTACACTCAGGCAACCAAGCCCTACCCTCAGCCTTTATAAAATAGGCTTACAATTCTCTCAGATCCAATGGATCCTACAAGTTAAAATAGAAAGTACAATAGTTAACTCTACAACTCAGAAAATAGGAGAGGAGTTGAGAGATTCTTGAAGAGTTCTTGGAAGAACTCAGTTAGATCCAAACTGACTTAGCTTCCTTCAAAACTTCTTGATTAGAACTGAATTAGTCTGAATCTTCTGCAGTTGTTCCTTGACCTCTGCTTCTTGAAATCCAGATGACTCTGAATTCTTCTTCTCAGCCTTAGTTCCAAAGACTGAATACTTGGTTGGAGCTCTCTCTCTTCAACTTCTTAGATCTGCTGATGCACAGCAAGATCTTCTTGTGTTGATACTCAATATACCACTTTTACAAAGATCTAAACTCTCTCTGTAAAAACTTTTTCAATCACTTCTATATTCTTTCAACAATCCTTTTTTATCTGTAAACTATGGGTGCCTATTTATAGGCTTCCTTCATGGTAACCGGCTGGTCCGGTTCATAACAGACTTCTGATATCACTGACAGTTGATGTAGACCGGCTGGATCGGCAGCTGTCTTGTCAACCAGTCACTTCTTGAAATTCCTCTAACTGTCAGATAGTGTCGAGACTTTCTGTTCTTAAGTGTCGACACTTATAGGCCAAGTGTCGACACATGTTGTGTAAGTGTCGACACAAGTCTACAAGGTGTCGACACAATTCCTTGTATGTCTCGACACAGTTTCTTCTGCATGTGTCGACACTGAAATTGAGTGTCGACACAAGTACTTGTACTTCATTCTGCAACTGTATTCTTCTAAGTGTCGACACAACTCCTTTGTGTCGACACAACTTTATGTGTTGAAACTGTCAAGTGTCGACACTGCTTCTTGGTGTCGACACAAGTCTTCACTTTTGTTTCTTCAGCTGAGTGTCGACACATTCCCTTAGTGTCGACACTTGTACTTAGAATATTTTGTAACTGTTCTGATCTTTGCTAAGTGTCGACACAGCTCCTTGTGTCGACACTTTCTTCAAGTATTGACTCCTCTGGTTGTGTGTCGACACATTGTGCTGAGTGTCGACACTTACTTCAAGTGCTGACTCTTCTGCATAGTGTCGACACATTGTGTTGAGTGTCGACACTTGTACTTAGATTCTGCAGACTTTTGCTGAGTGTCGACACTTACTTCAAGTGTCGACACTTTCTGGTGTTGACTCAGATCTTCCAGGTGTCGACACTTCTGCTAAGTGTCGACACAACTTTTCTGCATTCTTCTACACTGAGTGTCGACACAGCTCCAAGTGTCGACACTTCCTGACTGGTGTCGACTCTTCTTCCCAGGTGTCGACACAGTGACTCCAAGTGTCGACACTGCTTGTCTGGGTGTCGACACAAGCTTTCTCAAGTGTCGACACTTTCCCTCTGGGTGTCGACACATGGACTTAGAATTTTAGCTTCAGTCCAGTGTATTCCTAACCTGCACAAGTAACTCAAACAACCATCAAATACACTATGATGTATATCATTGAGTTAGGTGAGGCTTCTTCAAATCAGGTACATTTGACCAATGTACCCAACAATCTCCCCCTATTTGGAGAAGTCATAACCCTTAGTCAATGATATACATCACTCATAATTAAAAATTATAAAATGAAGTAAAACAGATATATGACAACAGAGTTAAACTTAAACATGTAATAAAGCACACATGTATACTCATTCAGCATTACAGAACAAACAAGAATTAGACACATTCATCAGAACAATCATGAAATTTGTTTAACAAAAACTGTTCATACATTTAATACATTTTCAATGATTTACACAAAATGTTTGATGTAACAGATTACAACATTTTTCAGTTTAATCTTAGTCTAATTCTGCTCTGGTTCCTTAATGACTATGTCTTTTCCAGCTTGTACTTCAGCTTTCACAGCAGCAGCAGCAGCAGGCTCAGCTTCAGCAGTCTTCTTCCCTTTGGAGTCCTTCTTCTTCTGTTCTTCAGCCTTGATCTTTTGCCTTTCAAAATAATGATAGGGCTTAGGAAAGTACTTGCTAGGCTCCACAGCTGTAGGAGGTAGCTTTCCTAACTTAGCCTTCCTTCTATGTTGGACAATGGCTTCCTGCCTACTTTCATGTTTCCTCCATTCTGCCTCTGAGAACCACTTGTTCCTCTCATGGGCATTGTCCTTGGCCGCTTTCCATGCAGTGAGAATGATGTTCCTAGAAGTAGGGCTCCACTGTTCAAAATCTGGTTTTTGCTCAGCAAGTTCCCTGAACTTCTTCTTTGACAGCCTAGTCTCTTCTTCTTTGTCCAAAGCCTCTTGCATAACAGCTGTGATAGGTTGAACAACCTTTTCCAGAATAATATTAGGCTTACCAGCAGTTGGACTATACATTGTGCTTACATCAGCATGAACCATTTCAAAATCTGGAGGTGGATAGATTACATCAGCCACTGCCTGTTGCTCACCTCCAAGATATGCACTTTGAATACCAGATTCAGCTACTTCATTGTCATCACACAGGGGAGGATATCCAAGTGTAGCCCTGATTGAATTTGAAATCTTTTTTTCTTGCTCAGAACTGGCCTTGACTAACACTCTCTCCCCCTTTATGACTTCTTGGGCTACATGATCTCTCACATCATCTTTCTGGAACCTGATTTGGTTATCCAAATACCTTATTCCATCCTTAAAGAAAGGTCTAAGCTTGGTAAGCTGTTCAGAAATGACCTTTTATGAGTCTGTAATTGCATTCTTTACAGCAGCAATTTATGCTTGAAATAGTTTATCAAAGTCAGCCTTGGCAGCAGCAGAGGAGGTTGATGGTTCATCAGACTTTTTCTTGAGTTCAGTGACTATGGCATTGTGAGATGCAGTCAAATTATCATTCATCCTGAGTTGATTCTCCAGCACATAGCCTTGCTTTAGTGCTATATCTTCTACTTTCTCTTTGATTGTTTCTTGATGTTTAGCCAGGAAGACTACTGCATTTCCACCCTTGTGGAAGCATTCATTCATTTCCTTCTTATTCATGTTCATTTCAAACCTTATTGATTTGATATCTTGAGCTAGATCAAATTGTAGAGATTTTTGGCCCTCATCAATATATTTCTCTATGGCCCTCCTTTGCTCATCCAGCTTTACTTGCATTGTGACCATTAGGCTACTATAATCAGTTGATGGAGCTTGTTGAACCAGTGAGTGTTGAGCAACAGTTTGGAGAGCCTTCTTGTAGCTCTGGCTCCTTCTTTTGAAAACAAAGAACTGCTTTTTCTTAGCTTGCTCAGCTTCATCATCTTCAGATTCTGATGTACTGGCTATATCCACCCTATCCTTAGGGCTGGATGGTTTTTCAGTGTGCACATCTTGTGCCTTCTCAGTATCTAGCCTTATAGGCTCTTCTGGAATATCCAAGTTCTCCCCCTCAGCAGCAGCATCCTTCTCTGCATCAGCAGCATTCTTTTCCATATCAAAATCATCCTGATCTAAATTCAGAAATAGATCTTCCATTGTGTATTCTGCTGGAGACTGTGCAGGAGATGTACTGGTTTCATCAGCTACAACAGATGTGTCTTGGAGAACAACATCTGGTTTTTGAGTTGCTGGCTGATTTTGCTGATGGTCATCAGACAAATCAGAATTTATTATAGAAAAATTCAAAGTATTAAGGTCAACAAGTACCTCTTGAATGAGGAGGGTGGCTTGCTCACTCTCCAGTGTAGATGGTTCTGCTACACCTGGAAGCTCCCCCTGGATGTCAGCTGGCTCCTGAGGAGCAGGTGACTTTTCTGCAGCCTTATCCATTGGACTATTAGGAGTGAAAACCACATGTTCTTCACTGCCTGAGCTGCTGGAGGACTCTTGAGGCACAGCAGCAGTCTTCCTCTTCTTCCTGGGAGGAGAGTCTTTCTTAGAAGCTTGTTTCTCTGGGGTGGAACTTCTTTGGACAGCACTCTTTCCCACCTGGAGAAGATCCTCATGTCCATCCTTCTCATGTGGTTGATCTTGCTACCCGCAGCAGAGCTCATTACCTCTGGAATTGATCCAGCCAGGTAGAGACTTAGTATCCTGCCCAGATTGGGCTTCTTCAGACTTTCCTTTACTTTCTCAAAGACAATCATAGACCAGTCTGTTTTGATGTTGAAGATGATTCTGGTCATAATACTGAACATAGAGGCTGACACCCTGTCATGCCCTCCAGTTTTACTAAGAATGACCTTGCCTACTACTTCAGACAGGAATTTGCCTTGAGTGTTCATGCCTTTTCTGTTGAAGACAGAACCTATTCTCATCTTAGAATCAAGACCACACCAGGTGAGTGCTTCTCTGGTCTTAGATGTGGTCACTTCCTCTTCTTCTTGAATCTTAGGTAGCTGAAGTACCTTTCTCAAGGACTTGGGTGAAACCTTGACCTTGGTTCCATGCACTCTGGATTTGATTCTGTATCCAGAGTCGTCCACAGTTGCTCCAGTAAGAAATTCAATCACTTCTTTCTTCCATATCTTGGTTGGCTCTGAAACCAAGTATTCCAGTCCTGAATCGCTGACTAGGGTTATCACTGATTTGATTTCCTGATCACCGTCGTCGAATGCGCCTCGCACGAGCTCATAGCCTTCGTTAACGTTCTCTTCCAGCTTGGGAGCCATTAGGGTTTGGAGAATTAGTCTTTAGAGAAGAGAAATGTCGACACAGTAGTTTGGTCTCGAAACTCTGTAAGCGTGTCGACAAACACAAACAGAACCCTATTTATACCTTTCTTGTTTGAAGACGAACAGGCGGGATGAATTTCTAAAGATGTGTCGACACTGTCAATAAGTGTCGACACTGACTTATAATGTCTCGACACACATGTGTCGACACATGTTTAGTCAACAGATTTTATGTGTCGACACTTGGTTAAGTGTCGACACCACTATACTCGACATGTAGTCGAGACTTTACTTAGAAAAATTCTGAGTAAAACTTAAGTGTCGACACTTTATTGGATGTGTCGACACCTACTCGACATGTGTCGACACTAACATTCTGAAGTGTCGACACTAACTTCCTAGATGTGTCGACACCATTTTCCTGAAGTGTCGACACTTACTATTCTGTGTCGACATAGACTTGTCTATGTGTCGACACCTTTTTACTTAGCCAATTTTTGTTCTGTATACTTAATCTAAGTTTATCATACCTAGTTCAATTTTGAACCTATTAAACTTAGCTTCATCTAAGGGCTTAGTGAACATATCAGCTATCTGATTATCAGTTCTAACATATTCAAGTGCAATATCATTTCTTTCTACATGCTCCCTAAGAAAGTGATATTTAATCTCAATATGTTTAGTTCTACTATGTGATACAGGGTTGTTAGCTATTGAAATAGCACTAGTAGAATCACAATAAAGTGGAGTTCTACTTACCTGACATCCATAGTCTTGTAGCTGATGTTGAATCCACAGAAGTTAAGCACAGCAACTTCCTGCAGCTACATATTCTGACTCAGCTGTGGAGATGGCCACACTGGTTTGCTTCTTACTACTCCATGAAATGAGTCTTCCACCTAGGAACTGACAGGATCCAGTTGTGCTCTTTCTATCTTCTTTACATCCTGCAAAGTCTGCATCTGAATAGCCTGTTAGATCAAAATCTCCATTCCTAGGGTACCAGAGGCCTAGATAGGGTGTGCCCTTTAGATATCTCAAGATTCTCTTGACTGCAGTCAAGTGAGATTCTTTGGGGCAGGCTTGATACCTGGCACAAACACATGTAGCATACATAATGTCAGGCCTACTTGCAGTCAAGTATAGTAGGGAGCCAACTATCCCTCTATACAAGGTTTCATCTACAGGTTTCCCTGCATCATCCTTGCTTAGAGACATACTTGACCCCATAGGAGTCTTCATGGTACTGGAGGAATCCATACCATATTTCCTTATGAGTTCTAGGGTGAACTTAGACTGACATATGGATAAACCACTTTCAGTCTGTTTAACTTGGAGACCCAAGAAAAACTTCAGTTCTCCCATACTACTCATTTCAAATTGACTCTGCATAAGCTTTGCAAACTTTTTGCAAAGGCTACTTTCAGTAGACCCAAATATAATGTCATCTACATATATTTGGACAAGTATTACTTTGCCTCTAGATTCCCTAAGGAATAGAGTCTTATCTATTTTCCCCCTTGTGAACTTGTTCTCAATGAGGAAACTAGATAGGGTTTCATACCAAGCTCTAGGAGCTTGCTTTAACCCATACAATGCTTTCCTAAGTTTATAGACATGATGTGGAAGAGTAGGATCAACAAAACCTGAAGGCTGCTCCACATATACTTCTTCTTTTAAATTACCATTAAGGAATGCTGACTTCACATCCATTTGGTATACTTTGAATCCTTGGTAGGTTGCATAGGCCAAGAACATCATTATGGCTTCCAGTCTGGCTACTGGAGCAAAGGTTTGATCAAAATCAATACCTTCTTCTTGCCAATATCCTTTTGCAACTAGTCTTGCCTTATTCTTAATGATGACACCTTGTTCATCTAACTTGTTCCTGTAGATCCACTTTGTTCCTATCACATTGTGATCTTTAGGCTTAGGAACCAGATCCCACACCTTGCATCTTTTGAACTGATTAAGCTCCTCCTGCATTGCTTCAGTCCACTGTGGATCTTGTATAGCTTCTTCAAATTTCTTTGGTTCTATTTGAGACAGAAAACTTGAATATACTACAGCATTCTGATTTCTGCTCCTTGTCTGAACACCTTGTCTTGGATCTCCAATGATCAGCTCTACTGGATGATCTCTTAGATGCCTGTTGGCTGGAGGCATCCTTACTTCTGGTTGAACTTCTTCAGCATCTTCATCAAGCTGAGTTCCTTGTACTTCTACAGCTCCTTGCACATGTAGTTCTCCCCCTGGACATAAACCATCTTCTTCTACTTGCTGTCTTGCAGCAGGTACATCTTTTATGGTTAGCTTGTCCATCTTCTTAGTAAGACCTGTAGGGCTGCACACACTACTAGACAACTCATTGTTAATTAGTTGTGTTTCATCAAAAACTACATGCACAGACTCCTCTACAACTTGTGTGGTCAAGTTGTAGACTCTATAAGCCTTACTATTATTGCTGTACCCAACAAACACTCCCTCTTGGGACTTGGCAGCAAACTTAGTTAAGTAAGACTTCCCATTGTTAAGTATGAAGCATTTACAACCAAAGATCCTAAAATAGGACAGATTTGGTTTCCTGCCTTTCACTACTTCATAGGGGGTCTTGTTTAACCTTTTAGTGATGGTGGCCCTATTTATCACATGGCATGCAGTGTTAACTGCTTCAGCCCAGAAATATTCTGGCAGTGATGAATCACTTAATAGGGTTCTACCAGCCTCTATCAAGGTCCTATTTTTCCTTTCAGCAATGCCATTTTGCTGAGGTGTTCTAGGTGAAGAGAATTCTTGAAATATCCCATAGTCTTCACACAGCTTTGTCATGCTTTCAGACTGAAACTCAGTACCATGGTCACTTCTAATTTTGACCACTGTACAGTTCAATTCATTCTGAATTTGCTTAACAAAACTATAGAAGACACTAGGTGTTTCAGATTTCTGCTTTAAGAAGAACACCCAGGAAAACCTTGAGTAGTCATCAACAACTACAAAGGTGTAGACCTTCCTACCTAAGCTGTGAACTGGCATTGGACCAAATAGATCCATATGCAAGAGGTATAAACACCTCACAGCATCTTTGTTGTCTAAGCTTCTAAAGGTGGATTTAGTCTGCTTGCCCTTTTGACAAGCTGAGCAAATGCCATCTTTGACACACTTAACTTGAGGACCATTCCTCACTAACTCTTTACTAAAGAGTTTGCCAATAGTCTTGTAATTAAGATGAGCAAGCCTCTTGTGCCATTTGACATATTGAGAGACTGTCTCATCAGCTACAAGACAGACTGGAGAACTATTGTTCTCAACCATAATGTCTAAGCAGTAGACATTTCTCTTTCTATATCCAGTCAAAATGATCTCTTGATCACTTGACCTCTTGATATGACAACCATTTTTAACAAATGAGATGTCATACCCTACATCACTTAATTGACTTATACTAATGAGGTTGTGTTTCAAACCTTTAACATAAGCCACTTGAGTAATGGTAACAAGGTTAGAAGAAATGTTACCAAACCCTTTGATGATTCCTTTTTCAGAACCACCAAAGGTCACCTTTGGACCATTTTTGATTGGAATGTAGTCCTTCAGTAGTCCCCTAGTTCCAGTCATATGTCTGGAACAACCACTATCCAAGTACCATGTAGGGGTATGGCCACTTGGATTCACCTGCAAAACAAATTAATGAACCTTAGAACCCAAAGTAAACTTGGGTCCTTGGTGATTGTTAGTTTGCAATTTGACACAGCTACCTGCTGGCTTTCCAACAGGTAACTTGCTACTCAACTTGGCACTGGCATTGTGCCAACAATCCAAGGCAAAGTGGTCAACCTTGCCACAACACCAGCATTCAAACTTGTTGTACCTTTGCTTAGGTACAACCTTTGCTGTCTTGACCACAGCAGCCTTGTTGAATGTTGGGGCTTTGCCCTTGGACTTGGACTGATCCTGAACAGTCCTCACAGGCTTAACAAAACCCAATCCAGCCTTTCCTTTATGATGAACAAATTCATCAATCAAGGGTAGCACTGATTTAGGTTTTGAAAACCTAGCAACTAGCTCTTTTTCCTTCTGGAGATTGATCTCCAGCAACTTAATTTGATCATTTTTAAATGTAATAGTACCCATCTGAATCACAGTAATATGTTTCAGCCTGGCTACTTCATTCAGTTTTTGATCATACTCCTTCTTAAAATCTGTTGCAGCTGCCTTGAGATCAGCAATCTCATTTGCCTGACTTTTGGCTAGGATCTTGCTTTTCTTATAGGCTTGCAACAGTACTTGGTATTCATCTAAGAGCTGATGAATATCTCCCTCAGATTCAGAATCACTTCCATCACTTGATGAAGATGATTCTGACTCTGAACTAGAACTGGAATCTGAACTTAAGGTTAGACTTTGTACCTGACTAGGTCCTGGCTGCTCCAGGATTGTGGTACTTTCAGTCAATGCCATCATTCCTTGGCACTGAACCTCTTCTTGTTCATAGATTGATTCCATGATCTGCATAAACTCTTCTTCTTCTTCAGCAAATAGCCCTATATAGGCTTCAGCATCTGTCTCAGTGTCTGAAGAAGAAATGTCTGAAAGAGTCTTCTCATTCTTTGCAACAAAGGACTTCTCCTTCTTTCCTTTGAAGTGAGTCTTCTTTTTGTCACTGGATTCTTTCCTTCTTTCAGGACAATCTGCAATTACATGACCCTGTCTATTGCAGCAGTAACACACAATCTTAGACCCAGTTGCCTTGCTAGTCTTTGTCCTTTGCTTGTCCTTCTTTGAAGGCTTCTTCTCCTGATACTGAACTTCTTTCCCTTTGGAAAAAGAAGGTCTGGACTTCCACTGTTTCTTCTTCAGGAATTTCTGAAAATGTCTGGTAAATGCAGCAAAGTCTTCATCACTTTCACTGCTTGTAGATTTAATGCTAACAGACTCATCAGATTCTGATTCAACTACCTCTGGAGGAGGAGTTGATGACTTAGTCCTGTTCTTTCTAGGTACTTCTGACTTAAAGGCAACAGTCCTTTCCCTGTGTTTAGTCCTTGTTGACTTTTCCTCCTCTTTTCTTACTGACAATTGCATCTCATAAGATAACAACTTGCCAAACAGTGTGGGAGGAGGAATTTCTCCCAACTTTGCCATTTCTCTGATGGCACAGATCTTAGTGTCCCAATCTTTGGTTAGGGACCTCAAGAACTTATCATTCAACTCATAGTTTGTGAACTCCCTTCCATAGGACATGAGTTCATTAACAATTCTGTAGAACTTTTTGTAGCATTCAGTGATGCTATCTCCTCTTCCTTGCCTAAAGCTCTCATATTCTTGATTAAGCAAGGATTTCCTATCTTATCTTACTTCTTCAGAACCTTCCATGTAGACAATGAGGGTATCCCACATTTCTTTTGCTGTTTTACAGTGAATAAGGTTCTGGAAGGTGGCATCATCAATTGCACTAACTATGATGTTCTGTGCCCTTTTGTCCATTGTAGCTAGGACAATCTCATCCTTGGTCATCTCAGAAAAATCCTTTGGAGTTCTCTGTGTAGCATCCAAGACTGAAATCTTCATGGGCACATAAGGCCCTTCCTTGACTGTGATGTAGATCCTAGGGTCAGAGGCCTCCATGAACAGCCTTACCCTTTCTTTCCAGATTCCAAAAATCTCCTTTCTGCAAATGGGTAGTTTCATTGAACCCAATTCCTTGTGATTCTCTGAAGACCCCATGTTTCTTGATTTTCTTGAAACTGTTTCCTGACTTATACTGAATCTGCCAAACTGGATCTCCTCAGACAGTTAGTCCTTTTTGAGTAACCTCGCTTTGATACCACTTGAAAGATATGGTACCTAAACACCTAGAGGGGGGGGGGTGAATAGGTGACCTAAACCTTTTTCAAACTTTGTTGGCAGCACAACAATTATTTCACAGATTACTACAGCTAACAGCAATTACAGAAATCAGACAATTAATTCACAGCACAGCACAGCACACCACAGCAGACACACTAATTTATAGTGGTTCCCCAATCTTTGGGTACATCCACTTTCCCCCTTCGCCTATCTAGCAGTGTGCTAGATTCGGCCAAACTTCTCCACTAACTCAGAACCAAACTAGGTTCCTACCTCAGGCACAAAGCCTTACACTCAGCCAAAAGGCCTACACTCAGCCACCCAGGCCTACACTCAGCCAATTAAGGCCTACACTCAGAGTTCTTCAACTCCTACACTCAGGCAACCAAGCCCTACCCTCAGCCTTTATAAAATAGGCTTATAATTCTCTCAGATCCAATGGATCCTACAAGTTAAAATAGAAAGTACAATAGTTAACTCTACAACTCAGAAAATAGGAGAGGAGTTGAGAGATTCTTGAAGAGTTCTTGGAAGAACTCAGTTAGATCCAAACTGACTTAGCTTCCTTCAAAGCTTCTTGATTAGAACTGAATTAGTCTGAATCTTCTGCAGTTGTTCCTTGACCTCTGCTTCTTGAAATCCAGATGACTCTGAATTCTTCTTCTCAGCCTTAGTTCCAAAGACTGAATACTTGGTTGGAGCTCTCTCTCTTCAACTTCTTAGATCTGCTGATGCACAGCAAGATCTTCTTGTGTTGATACTCAATATACCACTTTTACAAAGATCTGAACTCTCTCTGTAAAAACTTTTTCAATCACTTCTATATTCTTTCAACAATCCTTTTTTATCTGTAAACTATGGGTGCCTATTTATAGGCTTCCTTCATGGTAACCGGCTGGTCCGGTTCATAACAGACTTCTGATATCACTGACAGTTGATGTAGACTGGCTGGATCGGCAGCTGTCTTGTCAACCAGTCACTTCTTGAAATTCCTCTAACTGTCAGATAGTGTCGAGACTTTCTGTTCTTAAGTGTCGACACTTATAGGCCAAGTGTCGACACATGTTGTGTAAGTGTCGACACAAGTCTACAAGGTGTCGACACAATTCCTTGTATGTCTCGACACAGTTTCTTCTGCATGTGTCGACACTGAAATTGAGTGTCGACACAAGTACTTGTACTTCATTCTGCAACTGTATTCTTCTAAGTGTCGACACAACTCCTTTGTGTCGACACAACTTTATGTGTTGAAACTGTCAAGTGTCGACACTGCTTCTTGGTGTCGACACAAGTCTTCACTTTGTTTCTTCAGCTGAGTGTCGACACATTCCCTTAGTGTCGACACTTGTACTTAGAATATTTTGTAACTTTTCTGATCTTTGCTAAGTGTCGACACAGCTCCTTGTGTCGACACTTTCTTCAAGTATTGACTCCTCTGGTTGTGTGTCGACACATTGTGCTGAGTGTCGACACTTACTTCAAGTGCTGACTCTTCTGCATAGTGTCGACACATTGTGTTGAGTGTCGACACTTGTACTTAGATTCTGCAGACTTTTGCTGAGTGTCGACACTTACTTCAAGTGTCGACACTTTCTGGTGTTGACTCAGATCTTCCAGGTGTCGACACTTCTGCTAAGTGTCGACACAGCTTTTCTGCATTCTTCTACACTGAGTGTCGACACAGCTCCAAGTGTCGACACTTCCTGACTGGTGTCGACTCTTCTTCCCAGGTGTCGACACAATGACTCCAAGTGTCGACACTGCTTGTCTGGGTGTCGACACAAGCTTTCTCAAGTGTCGACACTTTCCCTCTGGGTGTCGACACATGGACTTAGAATTTTTAGCTTCAGTCCAGTGTATTCCTAACCTGCACAAGTAACTCAAACAAACATCAAATACACTATGGTGTATATCATTGAGTTAGGTGAGGCTTCTTCAAATCAGGTACATTTGACCAATGTACCCAACACCGCCTTCCACAACGAATTGGGAATTTGACCCATATAGAGCCTCTACCATGAACTGCTTCATGTGGTCATCCAAATCCAAAGACTGCCGAATCCGATCAGCGAGGTCATATTGAACTTCAGTCCAATTCAATAGTGCTTCATCACTTGACTGCTTATCTACACAAACAATCTCCAACGCCTCCAACTCCCGAACCAACAGCTCGTCATGGATCGACAGCCAATTGGCTTGAGTTGGGGCCCGATGAGTCAACGCGTCCGCAACCGCATTACCTTTACCAGGCACGTAGTGGATCTTGAAGGTATAGTCCCCCAGGAACTCCATCCATCTATGCTGTCGCATATTCAGATCTTTCTGATCAATCAAATACTTCAGGCTCTTGTGATTGGTGTAGATATCAATCTTCACATTGTACAAATAATGTCTCCACAGCTTCAAGGCAAAAATCATGGCCGCTAACTCCAAGTCATGGACCAGATAATTCCACTCGTGCACTTTCAGCTATCTCGAGTCATAAGCTATCACACTTCCATGTTGCAGTAGCACGCAACCCAACCCGCTGCCCGAAGCATCGCTATAAATCTCATAACCTTCGGTCCCACTCGACGAACTCATCACAGGCGTCGTGGTCAACTGACATTTCAACTCCTCAAAATCTCGCGCGCACTCCGGCGTCCAAACGAACCTCTACTCCTTCCTCGTCAAAGTAGTGAGAGGTAACGCTATCCGCGAGAAGTTCTCTACGAAGTGTCTATAATAGCCGGCAAGCCCCAGAAAGCTCCGGACTTCAGCTACCGTAGAAAGCTCAGGCCACTCCCGTATCGCAACAATCTTCGCCGGATCAACTGCAATACCTTCCCCACTCACTATATGACCGAGGAACGCCACTGAGGACAACCAAAACTCACACTTCGAGAACTTGGCATACAATTGATTCCTCCTTAGCGTCTCCAAAACCAAATGAAGATGCCTGAAGTGATCTTCCTCACTCTGCGAGTACACCAAAATATCGTCGATGAAGACGATCATAAAATGGTCCAAGTACTCCCTAAAGGTCCTGTTCATCAAATCCATGAACACTAACGACACATTAGTTAGCCCAAACGGCATGACCATAAACTCGTAATGCTTGTATCTCATACTGAACGCTGTCTTTGGGATATCACTCTCCCTTATTCGCAGCTGATAGTACCCGGACTTGAGGTCCAACTTTGAGTACACCGTTTGTTGAAACTGAAATTCGGTCTCCTGTGGAGTTCGACCCTTGGGGAATGGGTGGTCTCGCGCCTACTTCACTCCTGCAAGCAAAACAACAGAGAAAAAAGGGAGAAACCGACCCAAGGGACTCGGCGGGGAGGACCCACCACACACCCGGAAGACTAGAGAATACTTCCCCTCCTTAGCCACAGGCCGAGCTAAGGCAACCTCAGGAAGCACTACTAAATCCGGGGAGCAAGAGAATATGAGAGCCTGTCCTGAGGTGCCCCCCTTGGGTTCTATTTATAATTTTTAGAATCTGAACTGCCAATAACCAAAAGAACTGACCTGAAATTACCAAAAAGCCCTTGGTTGGGTCTGCCAACAGCCAAACTCCGCTGTTCTGAACAGCTATGTGCAGTCCAACCTAGTCTGCCAACAGCATGGCTCCGCTGTTCAGAGAAGCTATTCGCACCCGTGGGAAGGTTAGCTCGCCCCCAATCCCTCTCCGCGAGAGGCGGGCGCAACCTGGCTCTGGCGGCTCGCCTATTCTTCTTGGGCGAGTGCGAGCCGGGCCGCCGCGACCCGCCAGTCCTCTGCCGAGGCGGATAGGCGGCCAGGTCGCGAATAGGGGACAGGCTGGTGGCCATTGTGACCATCAGAACAGCTTGCAGATCGCGGGTTGTCGAACCCATCCGCGAGTACCAGTTCGACGAATGGCGCCCCCCGCTCCGGTCGACGATTCTCTGAGCGAGCGGGAGGGGTGGGGGAGTCGTCTCGCCTGGCTCGCTCGATTGAACTGAGCGGGAGCGGACCAGCCTCTTGTCGCATGCCTGCTTGTTGATTGGGTGCGGGTCGCGGAACTGGGTTCGCTCGATCTTCCTGGCGGGGCCCGTTCGACGAACACGGGTTGGTACACAATCCCCGCTCTTTTCGAGCTTGATAAAGCTCGGAAAGAACCATCCAACCCTCATTTCGGCGAGTACTGTGCTGAGCTGGCATGGAATCTTCTAGTGGGCCCCACTATTCGTCTATAAATATACCACCGAGCCGAGGGCGGTCTCCCTAGGCCATCTCATTTTTTCAAGCAGACTGCCGTTTCTTGATGCTGGTCAGCAAAGAGGTGCGAGCCAGCCTGGCGGCCGCGGAACAGAAGACTCGGGAGGAGGCCCTCGAGGCCACCCCTTGGTTAGCGCGTGGGTCTCCCGGCCCTCTCTTTAGACCGGTAAAGGGAAAGATTGTGAGGCGGTCCCCGGCGAATAACTTCCCGGGTTCCAGCTCGGCGGCTGGTGCCGAGGTCGCTTCTGAGGTACGTGACCTTCCTTCTCGGCTTGTTGCTACATTTTTGATCCTTTACCTTGCAGGTATTGCCTCGTGAAGATGAGGGGGATGGGGGGGGAGGATCGCTCCCCTCCCTTGTTGTCTGAGAGGGTTGCTAGTCCCTCAGGTCTAGACCGTCCACCCCCGAATACCACTCGTTCGCCGGTACCCCCCGGACTAGGGAAATCTCTTTCGGCCTTCAAGGGAGAACCTTTTCAGGGTCGGCCGGGCTCCTCTCGTCCTTCCATCGGTGTGGACGACGTGCCAACCCCTGGTAAGTTCGTACTCAGCGCTTGCCTTGTTCTCGCCCGTCCCTTCTGAATCTCCTTTGTGCAGGGTACAACGCGATCTCCTCCGAAGCTGAGATGAGCGAAGGGTACTCGCCTCCGCCTGACGTGGAGGGCATCTCGGATTACCTGGGCAATCCGGCTGATGCGGTGGGGATGAAGAGGCAGGTGACACGGCTGTTTCAGAAGCATACCCTGCTGCTTCAGGAGCCCGTCAAGAGGCTCGACCGAGATAAGGCCGAGACCGAGGCTCGACTCACGGCTTTGGAGGGGGCTCAGCATGCGGCAGAAGGTGGTGAGGTCACTTCCCCCGGCGTGCACATTACGTGGGCCGAGGAGCGTCTGAAGAGCGTCTCGGAGCAAGTTGGCCTGGCCCAACAGGAGTTGGTGGCGGTGCGCGATTATCATTATCCTCGCGTGTCGCCGCGAACCGGAATGCAATGGCGGGGCAGATGGAAGTGGATTCAGTACTGATCCGCCCTTTATTCTCCTCGTTCGTGGAATATCGCTGGGTCGGGCCGTGTCTGTGCTTTGAGTCGGCCCGCTCGGAGGGGGGTGGGGTACCATTATTTCAAAGACTCATTCTGTATCTATAACTATTTGTGACTCTCCCCGCCCTCCTATGGGTCTGGTTTTTGATTTCTGATGCATGTCGGAATTGCCATGTTGTTGCTTTTATTCTCCACAGGGCGGGCTCGAGTGTACCCGCGTCCTCCGCTCGCCCCCCCCCCCCCCCCCCCCCACCCCCTGGTGCGAGGGCAGGTCAGGGGATGGACTCGCTCAACCTGCCATCCCAATTGTAGCGGGAGCGGGCCGAGGACCTCGTCGGCTAAGAGTCTCCCCGACTCGCTCAGAATCCTGTGCGGGTGCGGGCCGAGACTCGCCCGCTCATTCCTCGCGCGGATGCGGACGGGCGAGACCCGCTCCTGAACAGTCTTGGCGGTGCGGTTGCGTGTCGGGAATTCGAACCGTCAGGCCTGATTTTTGCTACACGCACCTTTCCTGTCGACGGGAAATTTCCCGCCCTTTCTTTCTTCCTATAAATAGGCCTTACCGGTTCTTATCCTCCCACCGCTTCAAAGCACTCTCCCATTTCCTGCTCTTCGCGAAGCACGGCTCGCGTTCGCCCTATAGATCTATCTCACTCGAACGGCGGCTGTTCGGCGGAATGGGCGGCGGCGGCGGCGGCGGCGATGCGGACGGGCGAAGCAAATGCGCCTGGACCTTCTCGGAGCATGACTTTGCCCACGCCGTCATCTCAGAGCGCGAGTACTTAGATGCCCTTGGCGACCACATCCCGCCTGGATTTTCGGCGAGACGGCCCGGGGAAGGGGAGAAGATCAATGATCTGTCCAGGGACGAGCTCGCCATACCCCTGGCTCACTTTGAGGTGGGTCTTCGGCTTCCCCTGTGGCCAGAGGTGCGTCAAATGCTGAAGTACTTCGGGGTCTTCATAGGCCAGATGACCCCGAACTCCGTAGCTATTATGGTAGGGTTCGCCTGCTTCCTGCGGGAGGAGCGGGTTGAGTTCAGTCTCGCGGTTTTCCGCAAACTATTCTCCTTCCGCGCGAACCGGGACGGGACCGCCTATTTCTCCAGCGCCCACCTCAAGGTGAGGGAGACCGTTAATAAGAGTCACAACTGGCTCAAGAAGTACTTGTTCGTCAAGGTGGATTTTGCCAACGTCCCCTTCTCGCTAGTGCAGCTCAGCGAGGCGAGTTACCGCTCGCCCAGCCTGGGGGGCCATGAAGCCGACCTGTGGGGGTTCTTCACCGGGAAGAACTTCGAGGTCGCGTACTTGCGCCGCAACCTCGATGACCTTGCTGTCGTCCCGCCTGGGGGAGGTTTGCCACTCGCCATTGCTCTGTCTCGCTCTTTTCTTCTTTGGTTTCACCCTCTCTTCTTGGCAGGCGAGCGAGATGTTCCCCTTAACCCCCCTACGAGAGTGCTCAGATCGCCTCCGGGGTCCTCGCCCGAGCTCAGGCCGCGGACGCCGCTCAGCGCGACGCCCCGTCGGTCCCTGCTAAGAAGCGGCCGGGCCGCGAACAGCCCGCTCCCCCGCCAAAGATGGCGAAGACTATGGGGCAGCAACTCGCCGGGGGATAGAGAAAAGGCAAGGCTCTGGCGGATCAACTGGCCGAGGGTCCCCCCCCCCCCCCCCGTTGGTCGCTTCGACCAGCGACACCCCCGGCGGGGCGGCGGGCACTTCTGGGCCGCCGGACGGCAAACTGCTGCGAAGCCGATGCCGAGAGGGCACCGCAATTTCAGCTACGGCGAGAAATACCTGGACGAGCTCGGCGTCCCGCTTCTATCATGGGACAAGGAGTCAAATCGCACGGTGGTCTCGACTCTGTTGCCGAGTTGGCTGGAGAAGGACACCATCGGCTGGGAGGCATATAACTTCTCGTTCGGCCTTTAATCGCGAGAGGACGCCGCTATCTACGACAAGGAGGCGACGCGAGTAGTGGTGCATGAGAGCGCGCGGGCCCAACTGCGCGGCCTGGAGTTGGCCCATATGGTTGGGAGGCGCTGCACCCAGCTGGAGTGGAACGCCACCTCTCTCAAGAAGTTGGCGGACGAGAAGAAGGAGGCCCGAAAACTTGCTCAGGAGGACGCGGATCTCCAGAGGAAGCGGGCCGATGCGGCCGAGGAGACCCTCGCGCAGTACTTGGGAGGCGTGGTACATGCTTACTTCCAATTACCACTTCTTCTCGCGAATCCACCTTACGATTTTTTTTCCTTTTCTCAGGATGCGTCGACGGCTAGTCGGATGGGCGCTGAGATCGCCGCCCTTGGTCAGGACAAGTCAGCGCTGGAGGCGCGGGGGCGCGAGCTGGAGGCTGCCGGCGCTGCCCCTCCGCCAGATAATAGGGGCTACCCGCTCGAACACCATTCTGACTATGACTTGGAGGTGCTGTTGGAAAAGAACGTCGCCAGTGCCGCGAAGTACACAATGCATATGCTGCGACGTGCGGACCTCCTCAAGAGTGAGGCCGTGGAACTCTCGGCGGGCGACGTGGTGCCGGCGCTGTTCCTTCTGGTGCCGGACCCCGGGGATAAGTCCTACCAGCCCATCTAGGACTTCCCGCCCAGGATCTCGCATCGCCCTCGCTCCTTTGACATTTGCTTGTTAGGTGTATACCCCATGTATTTTTTAGTTGTTTAAGATGTAAGCGCAAGCCGCGCCTAGACTTTGCGGTTTTCATCTATTAACGTTCTTATAAATGCTTCCTCGCCCGCCTCATATGCATATTTGCTATTATTGTGCGATGTAAATTCTCCCTTTCCGTGCTCGCGGTCGTTCATCTCGCGTTGTGTCGACGAGGTCGCATTCCTACGGATTTGGCTTAGGAGTCATAGGAGACCCGATCGGTCATCCTGCGAGGGGCGACCTTCCTCTGCGGCCCGGCCCCGCTGTGGTGGCTACTCGCTCACTAGGTGAGGCGAGCCAGCTCGTCGCTCGCCTAAGTGATTAGAGTTCTTGCGGGTTGACCCCTTTGTAATGCAGTCTTGGTTCTCGCCTCCTTTCGGCCGTCATTCTGGGGGCTGGGTGGTTACGTTAGACCCCCTTTTTGGTTAATCTTCGCGACTCCAGTCCATTATCAATACCGTCGAGTGGCTTCCTCCCCCGCCAGCTAGGTGAGAGCCTGGCAGCAGGATCTGCTCGGGGTCAATTATGACACCGAGTGACTTCCGGCCCTGCCAGCTAGGTGAGAGCCTGGCAGCGGGATCTGCTCGGGGTCCAAACACATTCCATTGAGTGACTTCCGGCCCTGTCAGCTAGGTGGGAGCCTGACAGCGGGATCTGCTCGAGGCCAAGGATGACACCGAGTGACTTCCGGCCCTGCCAGCTAGGTGAGAGCCTGGCGGCGGGATCTGCTCGGGGTCCAAACACATTCCATTGAATAACTTCCGGCCCTGTCAGCTAGGTGAGAGCCTGACAGCGGGATCTACTCGAGGCCAAGGATGACACCGAGTGACTTCTGGCCCTGCCAGCTAGGTGAGAGCCTGGCAGCGGGATCTGCTAGGGGTCCAAACACATTCCATCGAGTGACTTCCGGCCCTGTCAGCTAGGTGAGAGCCTGACAGCGGGATCTGCTCGAGGCCAAGGATGACAACGAGTGACTTCCGGCCCTGCCAGCTAGGTGAGAGTCTGGCAGCGTTATCTGCTCGGGGTCCAAACACATTCTATCGAGTGACTTTCGGCCCTGTCAGCTAGGTGAGAGCCTGACAGCGGGATCTGCTCGAAGCCAAGGATGACATCGAGTGACTTCCGGCCCTGCCAGCTAGGTGAGAGCCTGGCAGCTGGATTTACTGGGGGTCCAAACACATTCCATCGAGTGACTTCCGGCCTTGTCAGCTAGGTGAGAGCCTGACAGCGGGATCTGCTCGATGCCAAGGATGACACCGAGTGACTTCCGGCTCTGCCAGCTAGGTGAGAGCCTGACAGCGGGATCTGCTCGGGGTCCAAACACATTCCATTTCTCTATGCAGGCTAGCTATGACAGTACTGGAGTGTTGAAGAAATTTATTATAATCAAAGTATCGCTTACATGCTTCAGGGGAAAAATCATTTTAAGTCGTCACCACTCCAGGTGAGACTTAGGGTCTCGCCCTCTACATTTTGGAGTCTATAGCCTCCTGACTTCAAAGCTTCCTTTACAATAAATGGTCCCTCCCAGCTGGGGTTGAGCTTTCCTACGGATACCGACCTCCCTGCTGCATCCACCTTCTTCAGCACCAAGTCCCCTTCCACGAACTGCTTGACCCTGACATGCTTGTCAAAGTACTTGGCCATTCTTCTTTTCACCTCCTCTTGCCGGATAGCGGAAAGGTCCCTCAGCTCTTCCACCATGTCCAGGGAGAGCCTCAGCTCCTCTTCGTTCTTTGCTTTCCATTCCTCTCGGCCCTCTTTGGCCGCAACGACTCGAGGTGTTTGAACTTCAAATTCCACGGGGAGCACTGCCTCGCACCCATGGGAGAGCTTGAAGGGGGTCTCTCCAGTAGCCGTGTTGGGGATGGTTCTTAGGGCCCAGAGAACCGCGGGAAGCTGCTCCACCCAGCTCCCCTTCAAATTTTCCACTTTCTTCTTGAGGAGATTGACGATGATCTTATTCGCGGCCTCCACCTGCCCATTGCTCCTAGGGTGATGGACTAAGGCGAACCTGAGGTCAATTCCAAGCTGCTCACAGAAGCTGGTGAATTCGGCGCTGGAAAACTGGGGCCCGTTGTCCGTGACGATGGCTTGGGGAAGCCCATGGAGACAGATGATCTCCCCCCCAAACGAAGTTCCTGATTACCTGGGAGGTCACCTTGGCCAGTACCTTCACTTCCAACCACTTGGATAAGTAGTCGATCATCACTAGGAGGAACCTCCTCTGCCCACTGGCCTTGGGGAACGGCCCAACCAAATCCATTCCCCAAATGGCGAAGGGCCAGGGGGCCATGATACTCTTGAGTCGCTGGGCCGGCTGTAGCTGGAGGGGGACAAATAGCTGACATTTATAGCACCTCCTCGCGAACTCCGCGACGTCTTGGTCTAGGGTGGGCCAGAAATACCCTTGCCTGACTATTCTTCCCTCCAGGGTCCGAATCCCGGAGTGACTCCCACATTCTCCGGAGTGGATTTCCTCCAAGATTATTTGTACCTCTCCCTCAGCCATGCAACGAGCCAACATCCCTCAGAGTTTCTTCCTGTACAGTTGCCCGTCCTGGAGGAGGTAGTATGTCGACTTGTGCCTTAGCTTCTTCTTATCTGCCCCCTCCGGATACTCTCCTGTGGAGAGGAAAGTCACAACTGGGTCCATCCACGAAGTTTGTTGGTCAATCTCCATGAGCTCCCCCTCTTCGATGGAGGGGCGGAACAAGTCGGTGATGGTACCCCCCACCTGGGGACCATGCTTTGCTAGTTGGTCGACTTGTTCATTTTCTTCCCTGGGCACGTGTCGGATGGAGAAGGTTTGTAAAGCGCCTATGACCCCCTTCACTTTGGCTAAGTATAATCGCATGGTGGGCTCCCTCACCTCGAACTCCCCGTTGATCTGGGAAGCTACCACCATGGAGTCGGTGAGGACCTCCACGTCCAACACCCCCAGCTCCCTGGCCAGGCATAGCCCTGCTATCACGGCCTCGTACTCGGACTGATTATTCATAATGGGGAAGTGTACCACCACCGTCTGCTCAATTCTAGTCCCCTGAGGGCTCTCCAGGATCACCCCCACTCCTAAGGAATGCCTCCCCGAGGCACAGTCTACCTTTACCTTCCAAGAAGCAGGGCGGGTGAGCTCTTCCTCCGCCACTTCAATCACATAGTCAGCCAAGAAGTCGGTCATCGCTTGAGCTTTGATCGAGAGCCGCGGAACGAATGAGAGGTCGAACTCACTCAACTCCATCGACCACTTGGCCAGCCTGCCTGAATGCTCCACCCCCTCGAAGATGTTGCGGAGGGGATGGTCAGTCACCACTCGGATTAAGTGTGCCTGGAAGTAGGGTCGCAGCCTCCGGGCTGAGACGATCAGGGCAAAATCCAGCTTTTCCAAAATCGGGTACTGGAGCTCGGCCTTCCTCAGGACCCGGCTCACGTAATAGATAGGGAGCTGCTTCTTCCCCTCTTCACGAACTAGGACGGAGCTCAGGGCCTCTGCCCCGACCCCGAGGTACAAAAATAGGTCTTCCCCCTCCTTCGGCCCGTGGAGTAGCGGAGCCTGAGTCAATTGAATCTTGAGGGCCAGGAACGCCTCCTCGCACTCCTTGGTCCATTCGAACTTCTGACCACCCCTCAGCGTTTTGAAGAAGGGGGAGCACTTTTCTCCTGCCCGGGAGAGGAACCTACTCAGCCCTGCTAGCTTTCCCATCAGTCATTGTACCTCCTTAGCATTCTGTGGCGCCCCCTGCTCCAAGATAGCCTTGACTTTATCAGGATTCGGCTTGACCCCCGCGGGGGTGAGGAGGTGCCCCCAAGAACTTTCCCCTGCTAGCCCCGAAGACACATTTTAGGGGATTCAACCACATCTTATATTTGCGCAGGGTGGCGAAGGTCTCCTCCAGGTCCCGGAGGTGGGATTCCACATCCTGACTTTTGAACATGAGGTCATCTACATACACCTCCAAATTCCTCCCCCTCTGCTCCCTGAAGACCCTATCCATCATTTTCTGGTAGGTTGCCCCAGCATTCTTCAGCCCGAAGGGCATCATCTTGTAATAGTAGCATCCATCCCCTGTGATGAACGAGACATCCTTGATGTCTGGGGGGTGCATCCTGATTTGATGATAACCTGAAAAAGCATCTAAAAAACTCATTATAGAAAAACTGACGGCTGAGTCAACCAGTGCGTCGATTCGAGGCAAAGGATAACAGTCCTTAGGACAAGCCTTATTAAGTAAGGAAAAATCGATACACATCCTCCATCGGTCGTGTCCTTTTTTAACCATGACTACATTGGAGACCCAGCCGGGGTACTGAATCTCAGACACGAAGGCGGCCTTTAGGTGTTTCGCCACCTCCTCCCTAATGGGCTCCGCTAGCTTGTCCGCAGTGGACCTCTTCTTCTGTTGAACGGGGCGTGTTCCCGGGTCCAGGTTGAGGCGGTGGCAGGCCACATCCACGTCAACCCCCGACATCTCCACGGCGTTCCAAGCGAAGATGTCCACGTTCTTTTGGATGCACTCCAGCATCCTCCCTTGGTCCTCCGGGGTCAGCCTCCCGCTGACGCGGATCTTCTCTGCCCTGCCTCCACGGGTGAGCACCTCCAGCTCCACCACTTCTTCCGCAGCCTCTAGCCTGGACTGCCTTCCCCATTCTTCAGCATCCCCTTCCTCCGGGACAGGGACCTCTACCTCCATCTCTTCCCATACAGCCATCACTTTGGCCATCTACCCCAGGTCTCCTCCTACCACCTCCTCCTCTGCGTAGCTCTTCATCTCCAGCTCCTCCCCTCCTGCTTCCTGCTCAGCCTCCTCCATCCTTTGCCCCATCTCCTCGGCTCCCTCCTACCAGGAGATGGTGTTCACCGCAGTGACATAACACTCCCGCGCCACCTTTGGGTACCCCCTAACCCTGACCTGGACCCCCTCAGCGTTTAACTTCAAGCACTGATGGAAAGATGAGGGGATGCAGCGGAAGGCGCTCATAAGGGGCCTCCCAAAGATGGCGCTGTAGCTGTTGGGGGCATCCACAATGACGAACCTGCAGTTTCTGGACTGCCCCCCAAGGTAACATGGAGGCCTACTCCTCCCTCCACTTCCTTCCTCTCTCCTGAAAACCCGAATAAGGGTCCATCCGAGGCCAGCACCCTCTTTGTTTCCACCTTCATCGCGTCAAACGCCTTTTTGAAGACGACGTTGACGGAACTCCCGTTGTCCATGAGGATCCGAGAGACGGTAAAATTCTCGATGGCCGCCTTGATGACCAACGCATCACAGAATGGATCCTCATGATCTAGCATGTCGCTCCTGGAGAAGGTGATCCTCTCCTCCGTAGGCGGGGTCTGGGAAGTGGAGGCAACGCTCGGGTGGTACATGGTGTGGAGGCTCGCCTTGCGGGAAGCCTCGACCCCCACTCCCCCATGGATCACTCTGATCCCTCCTCGGGTTCCAACATCCACCCGGTCTTCGCAACGATCCTCCTCCATCCGAGGCAGGACCTCCTCAATCCTCACTTCTTGTCTCCCCTGCTGCTGCTGCTCCCTATTCCCTCTCATATCAAGAAATTCTGGGCACGTGGCTGTTGCGTGCCCCTCCTCCTGATGGAAGTCGCAATAGGGCAACTCCACCCTCACTTATCTCCTCCTCCTCCTCATCATTCCCCTCCTCGCCCCCAAGGCTATGGCCATTGCCTCCTCTTGATCGGGAAGCCAGGGCCTTTGGGCCTGCCTCCAGCCTGGGGGGTGGAACTGATCTTGCCTTCCCTGGTAGTGATCCCTTCCGTGGTATCCCCTCTATGGCCCCTGCCCTTGCCACTCAGGTCTCCAGCCCAGTCGACGGTCAGGCTCCTGACGCCCCCACCTCGGCTACTACTGCCACTGGAGCTGCCTTTGCTCCCTCTATCGAGGCTCTCCTCTTCTATCCTCCTGTCCTCTTCCTCCTCTCGTCTCCTTCTCTTCCTCCGTGGCCCACTTGGCTAGCTTTCTTGCAAACTCTGGGTTTGACGCCTCCCCGTCAACCTCTCTTGTCACCCTCTCCATCAGCTCCTCATAGGAGAGGGGGGGCGGAACTCTCTTCAGCTCCATCCGGAAGAACCCCTGCTGCAGACCCAGGGTAAAGGCCATCATCAGACTATGGCCCGGCATCTCCTGGACCTAAGTAACCTCCTCCTGGAACCGGTCCACATAACTTCCCAATGTCTCGTTCACCCCCTGCTTGATGTGGAATAGGTACTCGGACTCCTTCCTCTTCTTCGAGGTAGTGAACCTCAGCATGAACCCTCGGCGCAAGTCCTCAAAGCAGTAGATGGAGCTGGCCGGTAGCTGATGGAACCACTCCCTTGCCTTCTCCCTGAGGGTGATAGCGATTAGCCGACACTTGAACCCGTCTGACATATGTCAGATGGAGACTACATCCTCGAACCATTGCACATGCTGGACTGGGTCTCCCTTCCCGGTGTAGTAGGACATCTCGGGTTCCCTGAACCCATCTGTAACTGGAGCTGAGGAGACCAGCTCGCTGAAAGGACTGCCTCCCCCCACTGGGCGAGCTGGTGAGTCTCGCGAGCCTAGCTCGCCGTACGGGCCTCGGCCTGCCGAGCCGGGGAAGAGCTCGCGCCCGATGAGCTCGCACCCCCAGCCTTCCTCGACCACCTCCTTCCCAGCTCGCCTGCCGGGAGCATCCTCGCCCAAAGAGGGGGCAGCCGCGATCTGGACTGCCGGAGTCGAGCACTCGGCCCGTATGCTGAGTGCGAACTTGACGAGGCTCAGCACCTCGTTCCTGAAATCTTCCAACATCCCCACTGTGGCGAGAGGCAGGGGGCGGCGAGTTCGGCCTATCTGATCTCTGTCCTCCTGTCATCGAACCCGCTGAAGCTTTTCTGCACTGACCACTTTCCACGCTCACCGCACCAAAATGTTGAAATCGAAATTCGGTCTCCTATGGAGTTCGACCCTTGGGGAAGGGGTGGTCTCGCACCTACTTCACTCCTACAAGCAAAACAACAGAGAAAACTGGGAGAAACCGACCCAAGGGACTCGGCGGGGAGGACCCACCACACACCCGGAAGAGTAGAGAATACTTCCGCTCCTTAGCCACAGGCTGAGCTAAGGCAACCTCAGGAAGCACTGCTAAATCTGGGGAGCAAGAGAATATGAGAGCCTGTCCTGAGGTGCCCCCCTTGGGTTCTATTTATAATATTTAGAATCTGGACTGCCAATAACCAAAAGAACTGACCTGAAATTACCAAAAAGCCCTTGGTTGGGTCTGCCAATAGCCAAACTCTGCTGTTCTGAACAGTTATGTGCAGTCCAACCTGGTCTGCCAATAGCGTGGCTCCGCTGTTCGGAGAAGCTGAAAGTCCACCTAGTGTCAACAACCTTCACCTCGGGGGGGGGGGGGGGGGGGGATAGGTGGTGACGTGCAGCGTAATTTGCGGAATAAAAATTGTACCTGCACACGAAAATAAAACAGCACAGCAAATACAGTACACAAGCTATTTATAGTGGTTCCCCGATTTGGGTACATCCACTTTCCCCCTTCGACCTATCTCCCACCAAGGGACGACTCGGTCTCTTCACCAACAGGATTGAAATCCAATCCTTGCACTATCGGAAGGAACCCTTCCACACGTAGGAGTCAACACTCCCACAACACGGGTTGCACCCAACCCTTACACTTAGGAACCAACGTTCCTTTACAACAAAAATGAAATTAGAATGTACAAGAAATACAAACTACTTATGGAGACTAAGGTGTTCCTCTTCACTCGACGACGTGTTCTTGAAGTCAACGAAGAGTCTACAACCCTAGATCTCACTTGGAGAGAATCTCCCCGGAACCGGCGGCGGCAAGACGAGCGGCGGCTTGGTTCGGGATCGGCGGCGACGACGGTGCGTGGCTGCTGTATTTTGGAGATCCAAACTTCGTAGCAAAGCCAGCAAGGTCTTCCAACGGTCACACTAGGATCAATCGTCTCGATCGATTCGGACGGGGAAGGATTTCCCGATCAACAAATCAAGAGACAAAGGATCTCCGGTTAGACGCGTGAGACTCTATGCTTGGCTAGGCTTCTGTCGCAGGAGGATCTGGACGAAACCACGATCAACCAGCGAACAACTCGGCGCCAGCGGCGACGGCGGCGGCGGCGGAGCGGAAAACAACGATCTAGGTCACATCGCGGCTCGTCTTTTTCAAATTTTCTTCGCTGGCTTTACTGTACAAGAATATGTGTGTATTTATACACAAGTATGCACCTTAAAGACCGTTGTGGGTCCCACCGGAAGAAACCTTAAGCCGGGTTCAGAACAGTGCCTGCGGCAAAGTCCGGTCCAGGGTGTTTCCAGAAAAATGCCCAAGTCAAAATCGGCGAGAATCGAAGGTGATGCTCGACGAATCAGCGAGAATCAGTTAGTGATTCTCGACGATTCGTCGAGAATCACTAGTGACTCTTGCCGAATCACTTGATGATTCTCGCCGAATCACTTGTTGATTCTCGACGAATATTACTTGGCCATGATCTGCTCAACGATGGGTTCGGCGAGAATCACTAGTGATTCTCGCCGAATCTTACTTGGCACCGCTTTGAGGTAGCCGGATAGAGTCGGCGAGAGTCACTAATGATTCTCGACGATTCGGCGAGAATCACTTGGTGATTCTCGTCGATTTATACTTAGACGATTTTTCGTCTTTCCACCCAAGAGCTGCTCCTTGACCCATCCTTGCTCCTTGTCTGCTCTTGCATAGTTACAGCCTTGTACTTGAAAGTAAGTGCACTCCAATAGAGAGAGTACACGTAGGCCAACACATTGATCTGCTCAATGAGGGATTACGTTGTGCAGACCCGTTTATATTGACCTACTGCACCCTGACATTGGTGTGCACTTAGCGTGGAATAACTGCAAGCACAACTTGAAATATTTTATCAAATACATTGTGAATTCATCTTAGCTTGACCGGTGGCTTCCTCAAATCCAGGTAATTGTGGATACAATACCCAACAATCTCCCCCTATTTGACGAGGCCAAAATCCTACTAGCTAAGATGAATTACACCAACCAGATAATATAAACAACATTCAGAATTTAAATATGCAGCACAAGAGAATATAGGCAAACAGATCAAGACTTGAGTCATTCATAAATTCAAATACATATATATATATATAATCTCAAGATTGTTCATATAATAATAATAAACGTTAATTGTTCTTAAGAGAGAATGACAGGCTATAAATTTTTGAATATTTTTCTTTGGCTAAGTCATCCTTGAGTTTTTGAGCCAAATACTTATTTCTTTGCCTCTCCATATACTCTTTGGGCTTCGGATAATATCTGGGTGGAGGAGCTTTATCTGCCGCAGTGTTGGTCCTGAAGAAGATGTTTCGTTTAGCTTCATACATCTTGTGCAGCTCCCACTCATGCTGGCTGTATACTTCATTTCGATTGATTTCTCCTTTTTCTTGTAGCCAGAATGTGTCCAAGATGATACTCTTTGAAACCGGACTCCACCTTTCGTTTCTTACTTTCTCCTCTTTCAATCGAATTCTCTTTTCAGCTTGTGTTTCCTTGGATGTCCCTTCTTGAGATTTTCTCTTGTCTCTGGCTTTTGCTAGGGCTCCTTGGTCAAACATTGCCATCAGCTTTGCCTTGGAGTTGGCCCTAGAAGCCTCAGCTTCACTTAAGGGAACTTCTGCAGCACTTACTCCCTCAGCAGCCGTAGAAGTCTCAGGAGGATGAATACCCGCAGGATTTTCAGGCAAATCAACGCCTAACGCCTGTTGGAGCATCCATCAGCAACTGTCATAGACATATTGGTTTGACTGTTCAAAGTTTTTGATCATGATTTCCCGAAGCTCGGCCATCTTAGCTATATATTCTTTCTCCCCTTTTTTGGCTTCGACTGCTATGGAGTTTGCATAAGAATGCAGTGACTCATCAATATGCTCTGTAGTCCTGGAGAATTCAGTGACCAAGGCTTATTGATTGGTGTTAAGAGTTACCATATTGCCATCAAACTTTGAATGTTATTTGCTACGACATGAGCATTCTGATTTAGGATTGTGAGAGTATCAGTGTTCCTTTTTAATACGTCCATAAGAAGAGTGACGGCTTGGCCGGCCGCTGTATACTTATCTTCAAACTTGTTTTCCATCACGTCCAGTTTGTGATTGATCTCCACCATGTTCTTGAGCATGAGATTCTCCGATTTCTTAATTCTTTTTAACATTTTATCCTGAGCTTTCTCAAAAGAGGATTTGAGCTCATCCACTATACCCTGAATGACATTCACGGTGTGATTGGCTATGTCATCTCGTAGTGGATGAGCCTGAGGCACTCCTTGGCCTTGTGCTTCAGCAGATGCACCTGTAGAGCTGGACACGAGCACAGTCTCTAAGGGGGGAATGCATGCAGCCTCTGTAGATTTCTCGGACTCCCCCTCCACTGGTGCACCAATGATCTCAGGAGCGATCTCAGGAGCGTGCTTGTCAAATGGATCTTTAGTGAAATCCTGAGTCTCCAAAGCTTCCTGTCCCTCATTGTCGTCTTCCTCACCTTCATCATCCATGAGATCATTTTCATCAGCATCATCTTCCAACCCTTGTCAGCATTCTCCTCTACAGCACCTCCGGCTCCTAGATTGTTCAGGTTCAGGGCCTCCTCATTCTCCAGCACAGCTTCACTTTCTTCTTGTATATTATCCACTGCCTCTCTGGCTATCTGGGAGATGTCAGATACGATATGAGCATCAGTGGGTAGAGGCTCCCCCTCAATTCCTGCAGTCAATGCATCAGGAATTTCACTGGGGATTACTACGGAATCAGCCACAGTGCCGTCCTCGGCCGGAGATGCGTCCTGTTATTCTACCACGGCAGCCTGCCCAATGCGCCTCTCCCATCTGTCAAAAACACTCGAGTCCATTTTCTTTAAGTAATGTAGAGGAACACCTTTACTCATGTCATACTTATCTCCATTCAACTGATTGAGATACAGACTGATGATTCGGCCAAAGCTAGGAGATCTAAGGGTGTCCTTTATCTTCTCAAAAAGCAATGCCCCCCAGTTGAAGCTTTTTCTGCAGACAATTGCCACCAGGATCTTGAACATGTCCGCAGAGATGTGGTCATGAGAGCCCGGCTTGCAAATGAGTACTTTTCCAATGATGTCTGACAAACATTTCCCCTCCTCATTCATGTCCTTTTGCTTTATCGACCTCGTTTCTCTAGCGAGTCCACAGAATAATAAAGTCCTGGTTTTGTCCTGTTCATCCAGATAATCCTCGTGCGCCGAGCTAGTGAGCTGCAGGAAGTGGGTCAGCTTGCTGGCAGACATCTTGATCTTTGCCCCTGCAACCTTGCTCTTGATGAGAGAGTCGTCATTCTGGAGTTTTGCGGTTGCAAAGAACTCCAGCACTTCCTTGTCCAGGATTTTACAGGGATGCTCTAGTACGAATGAGAGTCCAGCCTCTTCAAGCATAAGGATGATGTTTCTGAATTCATCTGAGGCATGAGAGAACCCTGTTCGAACCAGCTCGCATCCAGTGACCAGCCCAGCGGTTGTCCTTGGAGCCATTGCACACCTAGGGAGAGAATCCCTACTCTACGCTTAATTAAAAGTCAAAAGGGAAGTGACACTAGTGATAAAGTCCAAGTAAGGGTGAAGATATGGTTACCTAAAAGCGTAGACGGTGATTTAGTTCGATGAAGACGATGGACACCCGGTAGGTGCACGCGACTGTGATTGATCGAAACCACGGAGAAATCCCTGGAAGGAAGAATCGGCGAGATCGGGAGAGGAGAGATCCACGGAAGGCAATCGACGAGATCGACGGGATTTTTGCACGTCGAGATCGACGGAGTTCTTCACGAGTTGCGGGAATCTTGCGGGATGTCGACGGAAGGGGAATCTTGCGGGATGAAACGGCGAGAAACCTTCGGTGAGCTTCTTGTGAGAGACCTTCGGTGAGAAGCTTGCGGGAATCTCGCGGGATGTCTACGGAAAGGGAAGAGTTCGCGAGTTCCCCTGCGGAGAGAGTCGATTCAGCGAGTTTCCTGCGGAGAAAGTCCTTCGGCGAGATTCCTACGGAATATGAAGGGTCGGCGGGAATATGAAGGATCGACGAGTTAAGGGGATTTTAACGGTTTCCGTGTGTTCGGCGGAAGGCTTTGGGATAAGCGGGTTTCTAGTTTGTCTAAGTGGAAATATATATATATTTCTTAAAGCCAATATATTTAGGGTTTGAACCGGGCTTTTCCAGACGTTTCTTGATGTCAAGATTTCCAATGACGTATCTTCGTTAGTTTTTAGCGAATTGATTTACGCCGGTAGATGTTAGTTCTCGAATCTACCAGTGGAATTTCCGATAAATCTTCATTGACGTATCTATGGTTTATGTTTACCGTGTTAACCTATCCTTAGATGTACACACATATAAGTGTAAATATATATATATAAATATATATATATATGTGTGTGTAAATGTCGATACAATACGACTCAAGTCTTGGAACTGATCAAAAGTACCTGGGATTATGAGAGTTATCATTTAGCCCCTCTGATAAAACATATCAGGAGCTCAATGTGAGTATGCCCATGTAGATATCACATCTGTTGTTCCAGACGCTTGTTCCAATTCAGTCTTGAGTCATCTACTGTCTAGTTCCCATCATATTTATGGGAACCTAGACTACCCTGCAAAAGAGAGTTACTTTACCTTAGGAACCCAAACCATATTGGGTCTTAGGTTCTTGTTAGTATAACCACTGGAATGCCTTCCCTCAGAAAACCTGTCAGGAAGACTACCTCTGCCCAGAAAATGTGGATAGGCCCTTGCCCTTGACACAGAGGGGTTGTGCCAATAGTCTATGGCAAAGTGTCCCACTTTGCCACAGCACCAACACGGGTGAATGTTGTATCGCCGTTTCTGACCTGATCTAGTGACTGAGGTAGTCATGGTCCTAGGTCTAAACGGGATAGGGCATGATCTCCTCACAAAATTTCCTCTTCCACTATGACACGTGGAAGGGTGGAAGGAATGCATGTTGCGAGCGTCATGAGGTCGGGGAGGTGGTGCCTTCCTTTCAGGCATCCCCCTTCCTGAGGCCCCATGAAAACTTACAGCATGACTTCTAACCTCCCTGTCCTGTGTCCTCGGGTGGTGAGAAGCGTTCTGTGAGCTGATACATACAGATTCACACCGAGTTGAGGCAGTGGCAGTGAATACAAAGGGCTCAGAATGAGCCTTAGGTATTCTCTCATGCGAGGCCACGACGGCCCTTGCACTATGAGTGTCTCCACATGAGGACAGATCACCCTTACAATGATCACGATTATTCCTGTGATCATACCTGAAGGCATGAGGAGTACCCTTCCTGTTTGGAGTGGGGGGTCGGAATACCGTTTCCCCATTTCTCCATGAATTGATAATTCTGGAGATCCACCCATTTTCTACCTTTCTCTTCATAGCATCAACCTTGGAAAAGTTAGCTATTATCCTTTTCTCATTCTCTAGACTACTCTCTAGAGCTGAGATTTTAGAGTCCTTGACCTTGTTGGATGCCAATTGGAGAACCAACAAGATCTTCAGTCGAGCAATCTCTTGAGCTTGCTCCTCAGCAAGTAGGTTGCTTTTCTGAAGGGCTCTCTTCAGGGAATCAGGATTTTCTGAAGGAAAGCAGCTCCTGTCTTCAGAAACTTCAAGAGAGACGGGGCAAGATGAAGAAGTTACCTGCTCTTCAGTGTTCTTGTCATTAGAGCAAGTGATCGTTGTGTCATCCTCATCGGAGCTTCTTTCCTCACTGGCCTCTTCAGTCTCAGATACGGACACTGGAGCTCTGATGCTGTCCGATTGATCCTTGCCTTCATCTTCAGAGGCGAGGACCCCCACATAGGCTTCATCCTCTAGTTGACAGCAGATTCCAACTTTCTTTGATCCCCCCATCAGCTCTGAGATCATCACCCACATAGATTTGGTCGTCCCGCATTTTTCCAATCTGGAGCGAGAAGGTCCAGACCAGATATCCATGATAATCTGACGAATCATCTTGTCTAGATTAAATAATGAGAGTTCCGTCTCTAACATCTCAGCAATGCACTTGGGCACTTGGATATTCTTTCCAGAGCCGGAGGTCTTCATAGGAATAAAAGGACCCTCTTCCAGGATGAAAGATGCTCGAGGAACGATAGCCTCCAAGTAATACGACACCCTCATCTTCTAGACGGGATAATACTCCTTTGTGCATGTGGGAAGTCTTAGTGGCGATATCTCATGATCCAGCTCCATGCTTCTGACACTGGTGGCAGGATTCTACTCAAGGTGTAAACCTTTTTGATGAGTAACCTGGCTCTGATACCACTTGAAAGTCCACCTAGTGTCAACAACCTTCACCTAGGGGGGTGATAGGTGACGTGCAGCGTAATTTGCGGAATAAAAATTGTACCTGCACACGAAAATAAAACAGCACAGCAAATACATTACACAAGCTATTTATAGTGGTTCCCCGATTTGGGTACATCCACTTTCCCCCTTCGACCTATCTCCCACCAAGGGACGACTCGGTCTCTTCACCAACAGGATTGAAATCCAATCCTTGCACTATCGGAAGGAACCCTTCCACACATAGGAGTCAACACTCCCACAACACGGGTTGCACCCAACCCTTACACTTAGAAACCAACGTTCCTTTATAACAAAAATGAAATTAGAATGTACAAGAAATACAAACTACTTATGGAGACTAAGGTGTTCCTCTTCGCTCGACGATGTGTTCTTGAAGTCAACGAAGAGTCTACAACCCTAGATCTCACTTGGAGAGAATCTCCCCGGAACCGGCGGCGGCAAGACGAGCGGCGGCTTGGTTCGGGATCGGCGGCGGCGACGGTGCGCGGCTACTGTATTTTGGAGATCCAAACTTCGTAGCAAAGCCAGCAAGGTCTTCCAACGGTCACACTAGGATCAATCGTCTCGATCGATTCGGACGGGGAAGGATTTCCCGATCAACAAACAAGAGACAAAGGATCTCCGGTTAGAGGCGTGAGACTCTATGCTTGGCTAGGCTTCTGTCGCAGGAGGATCTGGACGAAACCACGATCAACCGGCGAACAACTCGGCACGAGCGGCGACGGCGGCGGCGGCGGAGCGGAAAACAACGATCTAGGTCACGTCGCGGCTCGTCTTTTTCAAATTTTCTTCGCTGGCTTTACTGTACAAGAATATGCATGTATTTATACACAAGTATGCACCTTAAAGACCGTTGTGGGTCCCACCAGAAGAAACCTTAAGCCGGGTTCAGAACAGTGCCTGCGGCAAAGTCCGGTCCAGGGGGTTTCCAGAAAAATGCCCAAGTCAAAATCGGCGAGAATCGAAGGTGATTCTCGACGAATCACTTGATGATTCTCGCCGAATCACTTGTTGATTCTCGACGAATATTACTTGGCCATGATCTGCTCAACGATGGGTTCGGCGAGAATCACTAGTGATTCTCGCCGAATCTTACTTGGCACCGCTTTGAGGTAGCCGGATAGAGTCGGCGAGAATCACTAATGATTCTCGACGATTCGGTGAGAATCACTGCAAGCACAACTTGAAATATTTTATCAAATACATTGTGAATTCATCTTAGCTTGACAGGTGGCTTCCTCAAATCCAGGTAATTGTGGATACAATACCCAACAGAAGCTATTCGCACCCATGGGAAGGTCAGCTCGCCACCAATCCCTCTCCGCGAGAGGCGGGCGCGACCTGGCTCTGGCGGCTCGCCTATTCTTCTTGGGCGAGTGCGAGTCGGGCTGCCGCGAACCGCCAGTCCTCTGCCGAGGCAGATAGGCGGCCAGGTCGCGAATAGGGGACGGGCTGGCGGCCATTGTGACCATCAGAATGGCTCGCAGATCGCGGGTCGTCGAACCCATCCGCGAGTACCGGTTCGACGAATGGCGCCCCCGCTCCGGTCGACGATTCTCTGAGCGAGCGGGACGGGTGGGGGAGTCGTCTCACCTGGCTTGCTCGCTTGAACTGAGCGGGAGCGGACCAGCCTCTTGCCGCATGCCTGCTTGTTGATTGGGTGCGGGTCGCGGAACTGTGTTCGCTCGATCTTCCTGGCGGGACCCATTCGACGAACACGGGGTTGTACACCGTCGACCCGACTAACTGATCGAATAGATCATCAATCCGGGGGATCGGGTACTTGTTCTTTTCCGTCAACTTGTTGAGCTCCCGATAATCAATACATATCCTCAAGCTTTCGTCCTTCTTCTTAACAAAGAGGACCGACGCGCTCCAACGCGAAGAACTTGGACGCACAAACCCTTGCTCCAACAACTCTTACAGTTGAACCTTCAGTTCCGCCATTTCCTTAAGCGCTAGCCGATATGGAGAGCGTGACAAAGGCTTTGCACCTGGTACGAGCTCTATCGTAAAATCTATCTCCCGCTGCGGCGGGCTCCAGGAAGATCGCTAGGGAACACATCAGGGTACTCTGATACCACTGAAATACTGTCCAACGCGGGCTTAGGCTTTGCAACCTCCACTAGTGTAAAGAATAGTTTTGCACCGGCATGAACCGCCTTCACCACCTAAAGAGCAGACATCAACGTCTTGCTCGACCCATTCAAGCCCGTGAAAGTCGTCTCACGACCTGCCCCCAGCTTGACTTCCTTGCTACCGCAATCAACATAGGCTCGCTGCTCCGAGAGCCAGTCCATGCCAAATATAACGTTGAATTCCACTAGCGGCAATAACGACGCTTGCAAATGGAATTCCTGGCTCCCAATTCGAATCTTCACGCCACAGATTCTATACGCGTGCATCGAACACCCATTGGGCAACAACACATCCAACTTGTCCTTCGCCATCGAAGAAGGTACTCTGATGCGCGATATGAATTCTTCGGACAAAAAGGAGTGTGAATATCCTGTATCGAAGAGTGCTCTTGCCGAATTTTCACAAATCAAAACAAATCCTAAACAAGCATTGGTAAGGTAATATGTGCATAGCAAATATTTAAAGAAATTAACTTGCTATAAATTTAAATTTTACCTGTCACCACATCCGCCTGTTTGATGGCCTCCTGTTGGCCAAGATTATACACCCTCGGTTGGGCCGGAGCATAATGGGACGCGGTTGACTCCACCGCCTTGACCTTCTCTTCATAAGTTGCTCCTGGCTTTCTCTCGGACTTGGGACGTCCGCTCTAACAGTCACGGGCAAAGTGCCTCGGCTTCCCACAAGTAAAACATGCACCCGGGGTCCTACCCGTAGTCGCCCCAGACGTACCAGAAGAAGGAGCTGGACCCGAAGTCCTAGCCTTCTTAAAGAATCTTTGATAGCCGGACTTTGAAGTAGTCGGCACTTTGAACCCAGACTTCTTATCACCAATGCTCTTCGCTTGAACATTCTTCATATCCTTCTCCAAGGACTGGGCTGTGTTGACCAAGGTCAAGAAACCCTGCGTCATCGGCCCCGAGAGTAGTAGCCTCAACTCATCTCTCAACCCTTCATAGAATCGATTCGTCTTGCGCTCCTCATCCGCGATGGTGGAGCTAGCATACTGACTCAGTCGAGTAAACTCGTGGAGATATTCATCCACACTACTGTCTCCTTGAACCAACTTCAGGAACTCGTTCTCCAACGCTATCCTCTGCGCTGAAGGGAGGTACCTAGCCAAGAACAGTCTCGAGAACTCCTCCATCGAGACATCTGTAAGTTGCCTACCTCTCAAAAGATGCAGCTCCAATCCTTCCCACCACAATCTCACTTCACCCTCCAGAAGGAATGTAGCAATAGTGGTCATTTGTCATTCTTCCGTCTCCGTTGCTGCCAAGACTCTCTTCACCCTGGAGAGCCAGTCTTCAACTTTAGATGGGGTTCCCAACCCTGAGAATACCGGAGGATTAAAGCTCATGACATGTTTGAGATGTCTCTCGGTTGCCCTCCTTGGCACCAACGGCTCCACTACTACCTGCTCCACTCTCCTCAGCTCAACCTCTAGAAGAGGTACCTGTTCCATCGCTAGAGCGGGCTGCTGCATTTGCCTTGCAGGCTGCGCATTGATCATGGCAAACACTGCTTCGGCAACCAATCGTATGGTCTCAGCCGACGGAGGTGTTGCAAGAGCATCATTTGGTGCACTGATATCCTCAGAAACTCGACCTTCCGACGTCTCAGCACCGCTTCTGGTCACCTATAGTGGTACAAAACACCGTTAAGCGACCAAACAAAATTTCAAATAGCAATTATAGGAACACGAAGGTCCCCCAAACATGTGTATTTTCATTCCTAAGTGGACATTCATGGGTTCTTTTATTGTTATAACGATGACGCACACACATGTGCTCACCACCCCTTAAAAAGAATTCGCCCACGAATTCAGTTTAAGCCTGACCGAAACCAGTAGTCTGATACCAAATTATAACACCCCCTATCCGTCGTATAGCATATAGCAGTAGGTCTGGCCGGAACCCGACGCCATATACCACAGACAGACCGGGTGGTTACTCAATGGAAACCATCCAACCAATCATAACGTCCTACACAGAGCATTCTAGCGGAAGCAGTTTAAATAGTTGCAAATAAAAGAACCCAGCAATAAGCATGAATGTCCACTAACGAGCCAAATAGGAATGAAGTACATACACAAGTACTGGCCTTAAGGCCTTACAAATGGTTTACTCTTATTACATGTTTTCCATACCACGGCACGCAGGCCAGTCATACATGAACAAAAGCACGTAAACACTCCAATTAGGCTTTCGAGGGCTGGCTTCGCCATTTGGGCTTTAGCCCTATATTGACCGCTTGGTACAGCAGCACCTGCAAGCAACAGACCACCACACGGTGGCAAACAAAAGCAACGGTCAGCAATGCTGACCAAATTATAACGATCTGGCCCCCAATTCGGGGTGGCGATGCTCCTTCCCTGCACTTATTAGTATAATCAAGCAGTGTATAATTATACATTTCATCACAGGCGTAGGCTCACACGGCCATACACCCCGTGCACTCAGGGCACATTCTCGGTGAACACGGTCAAAGCCCACCGACTCACCACCGTTCCCAGGATGGCCCAACAATGAGCAGCCCGATCGTCGAACGCGCGGCCCGATCGTCGAACCCACGGCCCGATCGTCGAACCCAGAAAACTGCTTATTCGACGAACACACGGCCCGATCGTCGAACCCAGAAAGATGGCCCGATTGTCGAACACAGATAGTTGGCCCAATCATCGAACACAGATAGCTGGCCCGATCGTCGACCACAGCATTTTGACTAGATCGTCGACCGCTGCTCGACGATCATCGAACCCAGATTTCTGCCTGATCGTTTTGGCAGATCTTTGAACTACCACGACACGCCCTGGGACACACCCGTGTCCTAGGCCGTGTACCCCTGCCAAATTCCAAATTTGGTACAGATTCGTCACTCGTCTCTCTTTTGAGTTTCGGGGCGTTACACACCCCATACCCACTAATCACATGGCCTAAAAATGACACCTTCTCGAGCCAGAACTCGCACTTTGAGAACTTTGTATAAAGCTGGTTCTCCCTCAACACTTACAAGACTACTCTCAAGTGAGTCTCATGCTCCACCTCCGATTTGGAATACACCAAGATGTCGTCAATAAAGGCAACTACAAGAGAGTCCAAGTATTTCTGAAATACTCGATTCATCAAATCCATGAATACGGATGGTGCGTTCGTCAGCCCGAACGGCATCACCGAGAACTCAAAATGACCATACCTTGTACCAAATGTTGTCTTGGGTATGTCCTCGTCTCGAATTTGCAACTGATAGTACCCTGACTTTAAGTCCAACTTTGAATACACCACCGACCCACCAGCTGGTCAAACAGGTCCTCAATCCGAGGAATCGGATACTTATTCTTGACATTCAGTTTATTCAACTCTCGGTAGTCTATGTGCAGCCGCATACTACCGTCTTTATTCTTTACGAAAAACACCGGCACGCTCCACAGTGAAGAACTGGGTATGATATACCCCTGCTTCAACAGTTCCTGCAATTGTAACTTGAGTTCAGCCAACTCTTTCGGTGTCATCCTAAACGGAGGATGTGACACCGGTCATGCCTCTGGCACTAACTCATTTGAGAAATCAATCTCCCGCCGAGGAGGAGCCCCAGGAAGATCTTCAGGAAACATATCCTCGAACTCTGCCACCACAGGAACTTCCCCAAGTGATAACTTAGAAAGGTGAACCTCCAATAACGCTACAAGCACTACACCACCCTGGTTAACTGTCCGCGCCAACTGCAAGGCTGAAATCAAAGAACAGGACACTCCATTAAGGCCCTCAAACTTGACTTCCGTCTGCCCTTCGCTTCTTATGGTCACCACCTTGGATAGGCAATCAATACTAGCACGCTGCTTTGCTAGCCAGTCCATTCCCAAAATCACATCAAACTCGACTAACGGTAGGACTGTTGCTATTAACACGAAGTCAACTCCGTTTAGCTCCCAACAAATGCGCCCTTTCTTACCGGTGGTCGTGAATGACCCATTGGGCATGCGCACCTTCAGATCTGCGTCCACCGAAAATGACTAAACTCCAATTCTCCGGATGAAGCTTTCCGCAAGAAGGAGTGTGATGCTCCTGTATCAAACAATACCCTAGCGGGGTATCCGAAAACTAACACAAAGCCTAAAACATAGACATCAATCATAACAGTCTAAAAGTATGAGGCACAAGGTTGAACTTAAACTTCCTCATACCTGTCACCACATCGGGTTGGCAGATCGCTTCTTACTGTCCAACGTTCTAAGCCCTTGGTTGCACCGGTTGGAACCGAGAAGCGCTAGACTCCGCCATCTTCCCTTTTACTACGGCACTGGGGCCGGAGCGCACAGTTTGCTCCTTCCTTTCCTCCTGCTTCGCACCTCCTTGGTTACAAAAACGAGCAATGTTCCCCACCTTACCACAATTGAAGCACGTCGGTGGCCGCTTAGACTGAGACCCTCCAGACGTCCACTTGCTTTTCTCACCAGACTTGTATGGGTGAGGCTTCTTCCTCCATCTATTTCCTTCAGACTTTCCTTGGGATTGATAAGGTTTCCCTTCTCCTTGCTTGGGCGCAAAACCCTTACGACGTTGGCTCCGCTCCAGATCACTCTCCAACGTCCTGGAAGCCTCAACTAGCTCATTGAAACCAGCTCTCTTCATGGTAATGAGGGGTTGTCTTAGATTCTCCCTCAGGCCCTGGTAGAAGAGGTTATCCCTCTCCTCATCATCCACCATTGTCGTCCCCGCGTAATGACCCAAACGAGTGAACTCTTGAACATACTCATCCACCGTCTTATCTCGCTGCATCAAGTGCAGAAATTGCCTCTGAAGGGCCAACCTCGTTGAAACAGGAATGTACTTCTTTAGGAAAGCATCCCCAATTTCTTCCATGGACGGGGTGCATCCAGGAAATTGGCGGTCGTTATGGCTCACCCACCACAACTTTGCATCTCCCTCCAACATGAAGGCCGCAAACTCAGATTTCTTATCCTATGGCGTCCTTGCCGCCGTCAGAAGTTCTTGAATCCGCGCCCACCAATCCTCCGCATTAGTCAGAGTACCGACTCCCTTGAACATCGGGGGATGGAAGCTCAGAAAATACTTCATCTGCCGGTCTCCATGCCCGACAACCACACTTTCTGCCAAAGGCTCTACTCGCCTGGCTTCTCTGCCCGGCACGGCCGTCGCCGTATCTGGTGTAGCAGGGGTTGCTACCTGAGCTATCGCTGCAGCTTGGGCTGCCACCATTGCTTCTGCTAGCATGAGACAGAAGTCGGCCAGGTTTACACCCTAGCCCAAAGGACCTTGAGCAGTGGCGTTGCTCGCCAAAATCTCTTCTCTTGGTCTCGACTTCCCCATCTCGTTGCTTGCACTCTTAAGAAAAGTAAGAAAATAAGGAATCAGTCTCTAATCACAAGACTCAAACATAAGGACACTCACGATCCCGCATTACTCTTATGCGAATAACTTCTATACGCACTGACCTTGAATCTAACCTGACTCTGATACCAAATTGTAACACCTCCCCTGTAATGACCGTATAATATGGGTCCGGTCGGGGCCCCACAACATATAGACGCCACAACTTTAGTATTATAAGTTGATATAACTACCCAATCTCAAAACTCATAAACAAACCACAACGAAAACATCAACCAAGACTAGAGGTTATCCACATACACAAGAGTATCAAAACGGCCTTATGGCCTTGCAAAAAATGAGAGTCCAAAAATCTATCAATACATATCATATCAAAGTGCAAAGGCACTCCTAGGCTACCTCGGCGTGCAAGCCGGAAGTCAAAAGCATCAAACATATAATATCACAAAAGTAGAACTAATGCGAAGCTGGTAACACTTCATGAGGCTTAGGCCTTTTTGGCTGGCGAGCTAGCTCCTACTTGCAATCCTTGCCCGGTAAAAGTTTGGTTGTAATGTGGGTCAGCAAAGGCTGACCTCAAACTGTGTAACAAACACATATCCTCTCGGCCTCCGATAACATACCCCGGGGTACCCCTCCAACCTGCAAGTCAGCACTTCGTATACATTATACATAAATAATTAAAGTACTAAAGAATAGGCTTGGATGTCTCAAAAAACATGCACGTTCTCTACTATTAAGCATATAAAGAAAAGGGCCTACTATGCAACATGTATGCAAAACTGGGGCTTCCCCCATGGCACTCTATCATGTATGCATCTAGCACATCATCACATCATCTGGGTACTCATCATTTCCCCATTGGCATTAAGCCGCAAACAAAGGGGTACTGCATTTCCACCAATGGCACACAGGTCGCCACACGAAATTCTTGCCAAGGCCCCACCCGCTCATGGTCTTAGACCCAGGCTTGCCTGCAAGCTCTGACTTCTCATGTCAGGATTCCGTCTAACACACTGACCGATTCTAAGAAGCCTTACTGGATGCCACCTGCTCATGGCCTCATTGCCCGGGCTTGCCCCATGCTTGGCATTCTCGTCATTCTCACAGAAGGGGACTAGTCTCACCGGGACACTCTCCACACATGACCTGCACGTCACGGGATAACCAGCCGACCACAGAGACAAAGCCACGCCTTAGCACATCACAAACCATAATCATTCCCACCCCGATCCCTCATTTGTACTGCAACGTCCCCACGCACCAAGGAAACCATCTACCGCCAATGCGGAGCTAACCTTGTCCGCCAAGGAAACCATCTACCGTCATTGCGGAGCTAACCTTGTCCGGTTCCGGCTACACGTACTCAGTCAAGAAAAGGGGGGAAACACAAACATCACAAACAGCATCTTTTCGCAACGGATTTCTACAAAATCCTTAAAGCTCGCATACAACATCACCAAGTCGGACTAACGGTCACGATCACGGCTTCACCCATAATGCCTAGTCCACCAATGGAGCGGATCTCTAATGCAAAAACATGTCGGGGATGGACTCAATCGACCTGGAGGTTCCACTTAAACCTTGGCGACCCAAACCCCTCTCATTTGAGAGTTTGGTGCCCAAAAACTAGAAAGTAAAAGATGCTAAACACGCATCCTAAAACCAAGAGGAGAAGTGTCGTTACCTTCCAACCCCTCTTCCTAGACATGGAAATTTAGCCGGATGAAAACCTTCGTAATGGTCTTACTTCCACAGATCTGGACTCGGCTCGCAATTTGGAGCACCGAAGCTTCTCCGGCAGCCGGATCTCTCCTTCACCTCCTTCCTTACTCTCCCTTCTCTCAAGATCTTAGAAAGAGAGTACTTGATGAAGAATGAGGGTTCCCAAACCCTATTCCCGGACTTAACTCTGCAAGGATAACCCTGGACCATAAGATCCCAAAAAAAGGAAATGAACGGCCATGATCCGAACTGAAAATCAAAATGCTTGGGCCGAACACGGCTTGTGACATGCCCATGTCCCAGGCTGTGTGCCTCAAACGACGTCGAAACCATTGCACCCAGAAAAAGACACGGGCTCTGAATACGCCCGTGTCAAAGCTAACATGCTCATGTCAAACAGTACATGCCCATGTTGTTGGGCGTGTTCCTCCCTCGACACAAGATCAAAACCCACCCGAGATGGACACGGGTAATCGACACGCCCGTGTTGAAATTGACACGCCCGTGTCAGGCCGAACATACCTGGGCCCTAGGCCATATTCAATCCCCTAACACAGCCCGGATCACAACCAGAGAAGGACACAGCCTGGGACACGCCCGTGTCTCAGGCCGTGTTCGAAGTCTCGATGATCGTCGACTGCCTCTTTGTCGACCTCGCGGAAAATTCGTCGAACACGCACACGATACGGCCTTGTACACGCCCGTGTCCCAGGTCGTGTTCCCTGTCTGGATACTTTGTCGAGCACAGTTCGCCGACTTCCCGGGCTCTCGATGAACCCGGCATGACACGGCCTTGGACACGCCCGTGTCCTAGGCCGTGTGACCCTTACCAAGACCCAAACTTGGCTCTCGACGTTGCTCATCCCTCTTTCGAATTTTGGGGCGTTACATGTTGACTGGAGTGTCATCCCGGACTTAGAATACTTACATGTTTCTGGAATAAGATGTTGAAGTAGAATACCAAGATATAGTCGATTTGAGAACTAAGTCCGTCGACTGGAGTTCATAGAGAAATCTTGGACTTGAAATGTTGAAATATGGTGTCCATAAATCGTCAACCTGAGTACCAAGTTTGTTGAGCTCAGCTCAGAGAATTGTCTATGCGTTCGTCGAGCTGAGCATGCCTTTCGTCGACCTGAGTTCGATGAACGTCGAACTCATTTTCTGAGTCTTTGAAATTTCTCTAAGTCTTGAGACTTTTGTAGTATGTTGATGGCTGGTCCATGTATTGTTGACTCTAAGGACATGGCCTAGACTCTAGAACACACACATGACCCTAGCTATACATGTTGGGTCAAACATCCTAGTTTAGTGAGCCTAAACCAAATCCAACTAGGGATCCAACAGTCTCCCCCTATTTGGGTAAGGTCACTAATTACAGACTCACATTAATAACAAAGCAAGAAAAATATATCTGGCAGGAATTTTAACATATGCAGCAGATATATATATACAGAGAGCTTTGTATCAAGACATAAATAAGCAGTTTTTAGAATAACAAAAAGACTAAAGGCAGTTCAAAATGTTTATTTCTTCTTCTTGGGCTCCTTTGGCTTATCCTCCTTAGCTTTGTCACCTGGCTGAGTAAATTTGATTTCCCTATTAGGATAAGCTGCTTGAGCTTTTATCATTACCATGTCAGCAACTCCAATGATATTTAAGGAGGTAGCTCTTAGCACTACAGCTTCAGGATGTAACTTCCTATAATCATCAACATTGAAAAATTAATTAGCCTTAGCAAACCTGTTAAGTTCTTCCTTTCTGTACTTGGATAATGTAGTATATTCAGATGGATCCTTCCCTTCAACTTTTGCTCTGTTAATCATGGATAGGCCAACCAATTCCTGGAACCTGGCCATCCTAGCAGTTCTAGCTGTCTCAGGATCTTCAAATGGTATAGGAGGGGAAGTAGGTCTCTTGGGACTTTCAGCCTTTTGATGTTCAGTGAATTGTTGCTATTGATGTTGTTGATACTGCTGCTTGTCAGATGAATAATGCCTTTGCTGGCTGCTTCCTGAAGAGGAGAACCTACCATGATGTCTTTGATAGGTTTGAAACTGGGTAGTCCTCTGAGTTGAAGAACTGGAAGCACCAGCAGCAGGTGGAGGAGGAGGAGGATCCTCTCTATATATTTGAGGAGGTGGGGAATATCTCCTGCTTTTCTTCCTTCCTTTCTGTTGATTTTTGGACAGCCACATCCATGTTGGCATGCCCTTATAGGGTGTGATCTTCTAGAGTATATAGTATGGAGTGTCATTTGCTGGATTTGTTTTTAGGGCAGGAGGTGGAGGAGCTTTCCTCTTCTTAGATACTTTCTTTTTCTTAGGCTCATCATCTGAGTCTTCTTCATCATCATCCTCATCATCAAAATCCTGAGGAGTTTCATACAAAGCATCAATAGCTTTTAGTACTGATTTGTCAATGAGCTTTTCAGCTTGAGTAGGAGCTGGAGGAGGAGCTGGAGGAGGAGCTAAAGCTGGAACAGAAGGGCTATACATAAAAGTGCTTTCAGCCACTGTTTTATTTTCTTTTTCTATATCTATCATGATCAGTGCATCAAGATCAGGCATTGGTGAATCATCCATTATGAAGGTAGGAGCAGAACTATCTTTTTGAGGGGATGAAATAATGATGGGATCAGCTCTGGGTGGAGATGGCAGGACAAGAGCCTCTGGAATGGCAAAAATAGCCTTAAGTTGCAGGACAACCTTGGGGCTTATGGGAGAGGCATAGGGAACTATAGCCAAAGATGTTGTATGTTATTTTCTGGAAGTTCACTCAAATAAGTTGTATCAAAAACTTTCAACAAATTCAACAGATCAACTATGGGATTTATAATATAATCTCCATTAGTTGTTATTTCCTCTGTTACTGTATCATCTAAATCCATGTCAGATTCAATAAACTGAATTAAATCAAATAAATCAGTATCAGCATCTGTATCTGCTGTTGCCGCTGCTTCTGCTGCTGCTGCTGCTGTATCTACTGCTTTTGTTATTACTGCTTTTGTTGTTGCGACTGCATGTATTGCTGTTTCTGCTACTGCTTCTTCATTGAGTATCTCCCCCTTCCTGGTTTCAGTGTACACTGGAGCCAGGCCCCTAACTGAAGAGGGAGGAGCAGAAAGAGTAGATATCTTATCAGCAAGAGAAGATATGGACGTAGCAAGAGGTGAAATAGTCTCTACTATAATTGTTTTGAGTAGGGGAGTAAGAAGTGCAATGAGAGATGGAATAATGGAGGGGTCCAATGGCAAAGATGCAGAGGGTGTGGCAGAAGGTGTGTTAATGGAAACAGAGGGAGGGATGGAAGATGATGGTGGAGGAGGAGATAAAGCATCTATCATGTGGACATCTGGAATAGAAGAAGTATGAGGAGGGGAAGTAGGCAGAGTGAAGGATAGGAGGTTGTCCAGATGATGGGGTAAGGGAGAGGAAGGTGGGGAGTTAGTTGGTGTACATGGGGAGAGTGAGTGGGAGTGTTGGAGGGAATGTGTTTACCATGTTGGGTGGAAGGGGATGTATGAAAGTGAATATGAGTAGAGGATGTATGTACTGGGGATGAGGGAGGTGTAGGAGTGTGAATGGTGGTTTGAACTGTGGAGTGGAGTTGTTGTACCATCTGAGGTTGAGGTGGGATGGCAGGAGGTGATGGAGGGGAAGATGGAACTTCTTTAGTAGGGTGGGGAGTGGCTGGAGCAGCCCTGGTACTCTCAGAAGGCCTGGTGGAGGAGGAGGAAGCCTTGGAGGGCTTAGTGATGCTCCTCTCCCACCTACCAAATAGGGCACAGGTGAGCCTATTGGAAGCATTGATGAATATGGTCGGTGAAACGAGTGATTCAGCAGCCTTTTCCTTCAGGAAGATTCCTAGAATTCTTCTAAAACCAACCTTCGTTTTACTGTTCTTTTTCTTAATTAGCTCAAACAAAATCTGAGCCCAGTTCACCTGCTTCTTGTTCACCGCAGCACACATTACCAGGAATTGGTGCATGGTTATGTAATCATGAGCAGTGTGCTTCCCAGGAACACCTTGCCCACAATATCTGCTAGGAATTTGAAATCGGCAAACAGGTGTTTTTTCAGCAATTTATTTGGGGTTTCTCCAGTATACCACATCATACTCAGCATCACATCAAATTCCTCAGTATCAATTTCTAACTCTTCTTTACCATTAATTAATCCAAAAAAATTTGTTAGAACGACGGGAGTAAGTGGAATAGCATTACCAGAGATTGTGTCAGTTATAGAGTTCTCATCTGTGGTGGAAGAAGTATAGACCAACTCTCCGATCTCAGCGCCAGATATCTTGATCCTGTTGGACTGAAAGTAAGGGTTACATCTGAAATACACTAGAGGGGGGTGAATAGAGTATTTAGGGTTTATAAAATTTTTGCTAATTAATTCAATCTATTACTAGTGCTGCAGAAAGTAAATTAAAAACACAAACACATCAACCTAGAAAGCACGACCATAGTAAGAACAAAAGAAAAGAGCAACCAAGACAACACAAGAATTTTATAGTGGTTCCCCAACCACTATTCTACCACTCGGGTACATCCACTCTTCTACCACCCTGGTAGGAATCCACTCAGGTTTTTGATCATGTGACTGCCACCAATGAGTTTTTGATCAGGTGCTCAAAAAACCAATCCTCAAGTCTTTTGGTCAGGTGACTTGCAACCAAGAATAACTTTTGAAAGGAGTTAAGAATCCTTTATGTAGTGGGGGATGAGAGAGTAATTTTGTCTTCTCTTTCTCAGATACAACTGAGAAGACTCTAGTGGAAAAATGATGTTTGCAAAGGCTCCCCCTGAGATATAGAATGGTTCAGGAAGTTGAAGCCATGCTGTAGGGTGATAGGTCTTCAAACTTTTGCTTTGACCAGAAGAACTCCAGAAACTTCTTGACAGATAGAATGTTTGTTGTCCTTTGAAAATCCTGGAATGGAGAAGGAAGAAGACTCTTGATCTTGAATGTATGTTCTTCTTCTTCTTCAGCTTGCTATTCTTTTCTCTGGTCAAGGGCTAGGGCTTCTTGTCTCTTGATAGTGTTGTTGCCCTGTGAGCTCTGTATTCTGTATATTCTCTGTGTCAGTTTTCTATACTCCTGTATTGCTATCTGTTCTTCTTTCTTGTCGAGAGATATGAAGAAAATCCCTTTTATATTTTCCATATATTTTTCCTTTGAAATTTGAATTCCTATCTTCATTTAGTGCTGGCGGCCTGCAGAATATTTGCATTGATTGATTTCCCCAACTGTCCCATGGAAAAACGGCAAGCAATAATCCTGATGAAGACCGTAATCAATGCTTGCTTCTAATGGTAATATTCAGAGAATATTTATGCATTGATTACTCAGGAATTATTGCAATAGAAAAGAGACAGAGGGAGGGAAATTTTTAAGTCTGAAACTCTACAGAATTCGTTGAGCAGAATTTGTCGATCTGTATCTAGAGTTCGTCGAACAGAGAAGTCAAGTTCGTATACCAGATAATAGTTGTTCGTTGAGCTGAGATCCAAGATAATCGACCTAAGAATAGATAACTGCTTTCTATGGAACCTTGCCAACTCTGTGCATCAAGATCGTCGAGCTGAGAGTGTAAATTCGTCAACTGGAGTTCAGAATTCCATGTTTCTTGGACTTGAGAATGTTGAAGTAACATGTCCAGAAATCGTCGACCTTATAACTGGGCTCATCGACCTGAGAACTACTTTCGTCGAGCTGAGAGCTTCTAACTACTACTTGATAAATTTTGTCAAGACTGTAGTCTAAGTTCGTCGAGCTGAGAAGTTGTGTTCGTCGACTGGAGTGTGATCCTGAACTTATATGTTTCTGGAATAAGATGTTGAAGTAGAATACCCAGCAATCATCTACCTGAGAACTAAGTTCGTCGTCCTGAGAAGTAAGTTTGTCGACTGGATTTAAGTGAAGAATTCTAGACTTGAAATGTTGAAGTATACTCTGGAAATCGTCGAACTGGGATTCAAGTTCATCGAGCTCAGCTCAGAGAATTGTCTCTGATTTCGTCGAGCTGAGCACGACTTTCATCGACCTAAGTTCGACAAACATTGAACTCATTTTTTGAGTCTGATATTTCTCTAAGTCTTGATTATTTTGCAGTTTGTTGATGGCTGGTCCAAGTAATGCTGATTATAAGGACATGGCCTAAACTCTAGGATACAATCATGACCCTAGCTATACATGTTGGGTCAAACATCCTAATTTAGTGAACCTAGCCCAAATCTAACTAGGGATCCAACAATCTCCCCCTATTTGGGTGAGGTCACTAATTACAGACACAAACTATATACAAAGAAAAATAAGAATATATCTGGCAGGAAATTTAAAATATGCAGCAGATATATATGTACAATAAGCTTTGTATCAAGAAATATATAAGCAGTTTAAAGTAACCCAGAAAGACTAAAGACAGTTCAAAGTTTATTTCTTCTTCTCCTTGTGCTTCTCCTCTTTGGCTTTGTCTCCAGACTGTGTAAATATAATTTCCCTGTTAGGATCTGCAGCTTGAGCCTTGCTCATTGTCATGTCAGCAGCCCCAATGATATTAAGAGATGTAGCCCTGGGTACTACTGCTTCTGGATGCAGTTTCATATAATCATCAACATTAAAGAACTTTTTAGCCTTAGCAAACCTGTTCAGTTCTTCCCTTCTGTACTTGGACATTGTAGAGTATTAAGAGGAATCCTTCCCTTCAGTTTTAGCTTTGTTAATCGTGGAAATACCAACCAATTCCTGGAACCTGGCCATCCTAGCTGTTGTAGCTGTCTCTGGATCTTCAAATGGTATAGGTGGGGAAGCAGGTCTTTTGGGGCTTTCAGCCTTTTGATGTTCAGGGAATTATTGTTGTTGTTGTTGTTGATGTTGATGTTGTTGTTGTTGATGCTGCTTGGCAGATGAATACTGTCTTTGCTAGCTGCTTCCTGAAGATGAGGATCTATCCTGATGTCTCTGATTGGTCTGAAACTGGGTAGTCCTTGGAGTTGAATAATTTGAAGCACCAGCAGCTGGTGGAGGAGGAGGAGTAGGGTCCTTTCTAAATCTCTATGGAGGAGGAGAATATCTTCTGCTTTCTTCCTTTATTTCTATTGATTTTTGGACAGCCACATCCATGCTGGCATGCCCTTATAAGGTGTGATCTTTTGAAGTATATAGTATGGTGTGGCATTTGCTGGATTTAATTTTAGTGCAGGAGGTGGAGGAGCTTTCCTCTTCTTAGACACTTTCTTTTTCTTGGGCTCATCATCTGAGTCCTCATCATCATCGTCATCACCAGAAGAAGAATCTTGTGGATTATTATACATTGCATTTATTTCTTTTAGGGCTTCAGCAGATATCAGAGGTTTCTCTGCCTGGGAGGGAGCTGGAGGAGGAGCTGGAACTAGAGCTGGAGTTGGAGCTGGAGCTGGAGAATTGTACACTTCAGTGCTTTCATCAACTAACTTATTTTCTGCTTCTATATCTGCCATGATCAGTGCATCAAGATCAGGCAATGGTGAATCATACATAACAAAAAATGGGGCAAGAGGAGATAAGATAATGGGTGAAACAGCTTGTGGTGGAGATGGAATGGCTGGAGTCTCTATTACTACAAAACTGGCCTTTAGTTGCTTGACAACTTTGGGTCATATTGGTGTGGTATAAGGAATTATAGCCATGGATGGCTTAGTGCTATCTTCTGGCAGAAAGTTCAAATGAACTGTATTAAAAGTTCTCAATAAATTTAACAAATCTACTGTGGGATTTATAATAAAATCACCAGCAGGTATTATTTCCTTTGTTATTTTATCATCCACAGTATCTATTTCCATATCTGTTTCAATAAAATTAATGAAATCAATTAAATCTTTATCAGCATCTGCTGCTGCTTCTGCTTCTTCTGTTTTTACTGCTTCTTCTGTTTCTACTGCATCTGCTGCTACTGTTGTTGGTGCTACTGCTGCTGCTATTACTGCTACTACTGCTGCTGTGGCTGCAGCTTCTTCTTCATAGAGTATCTCCCCCTGCCTGGTTTCAGTGGATACTGAAGCTAGGACCCTAACTGAAGAGGAAGGAGCAGAGAGAGTAGATATTTGTGTAGCTAGGGAGGAGATGGAGGTAGCAAGAGGTGAAATGGCCTCTGCGATAATGGTTTTAAGAAGGGGAGTGAGAAGTGCAATGAGTTGTGGTATGATGGAGGGATCCAAGAGTGGAGCTGCAGATGGTGGTGTAAAAGGTGGAGCAGTGGAGACAGAGGTAGGAATGGAGGAGGATGGTGGAGGTGGAGGTGGAGGTGGTGCATCTTGCATTAGTTGATCCTGAGGAGTAGATGTATTGAGGGGGGTGAAGGTAGATTGAAGAATGTGATGTTGTCCAGATGGGGGGTAAAGGAGATGAAGGTGGTGAGGAAATGGGTGTACCATGGGGGGGGATTGAGGTGGGGTTGGTTGTGGTGATTGAGAAGGGGAGGATTGTTGAGATTCCTGATGGGGGGAAGAGGGGATGTCAGTGATATCTATTTGTGGAGAAGTTGCAGGAGATGGAGTTGGAGTAGGAATATGAACTGGTTGTTATGGTTGTTGTTGTGGTTGTTGAAGAGAAGAAATCGTGGAGGAGGAGGGAAGTTGATGTGCCATCTGAGGATGAGGTTGGATGGCTGGAGGTGATGGAGGTGGAGGAGGGATCTCTTCAATAGTGTGGGAAGTGGCTGGAGCAGCCCTAGTACTCTCAGAACCCCTGGTGGAGGAGGAAGAAGCCTTGGAGGGCTTGGTGATGGTCCTCTCCCACCTGCCAAAAGGGAACAGGTGAGCCTCTTAGAGGCATTGATGAATATGGTCTGGGAGACCAGGGATTCAGCAGCCTTTTTATTTAGGACGATCCCTAAGATCCTTCCAAAACAGACCTCTTTCTTTGTATTCTTTTTCTTGATCAGATCAAACATGATCTGAGCCCAGTTTTCCTTTTTCTTTTTAACCACAGCACACATAACCAGGAATTGGTGTCTGGTTATGTAGTCATGTACAGTGTGCTTGCCCAGCAACACTTTGCCATAATGTCTGCTAGGAATTTAAATTCAGCAGACATGTGTTTCTTCAGCAACTTATTTGGGGTTTCTCCAGAATAACCCATCATACCCAGCATCACATCATATTCCTCAGTGTCAATTTCCAATTCTTCTTCACCATTACTTAACCCAAAAAATTTTGTTAGAACGGAGGGAGTAAGAGAAGTAGCATTACATGATACTGTCCCTGTCAGAGTGTTCTCATCTGTGGTAGAGGAAGTATAGACTCACTCCCTGATTTCAGCGTTGGTGAGTTTGATCCTGGTTGACATCAGAGTCTTTAACTGCTATTCTTCAAGAAGTTGCAGGAATTCCAAGAATATTGGGTCTGAATGCTGGAAGGAATCAAAATCGACATCAAAGCCGGTGTTGAATTTCATTGTCGTAAGATTGCCTGCAGGAACCGTCATTAGAGCACCTGTAAGAGAAAAACGACGATAAAGTGCATAGGAACTAAAAGCTCGGGATGGAGGTCTAAGAAAACATAGATATAAGGTTTTTCAAAATATGAATCGACAAACTCCGTTCCATGAAAAATAAAATAATTCTTCGATCTGAGGACGATGAAATAATTTGCAATTAAATAATTTGTCGAGCTCAGTCTGAAGATTTGAAGACATTTCTTCGAGCTCCGTTCGACGAAAGTTTTCTGAAGCAGATTTGTCGATCTCCCGTTGACGAACACAATTCACTCATAGAGAGTTCGTCGATCTCCGTTCGATGAATATCTCAAGAACTTTCCCCAATTCGTCGAGCTTCGTTCGACGAACTTTGGCAAATTCGTTGAGTGTAGATAGAAATTAAACTAAGGCTTCTCCATTGATCATTCCAAGCTGATTTATAAAGAACAGGTGATTTCTTTCATCCAAGGGTTTGGTGAAAATATCAGCTCTTTGTAAATCTGTGTAGATATAGACAAGTTTAATTTTGTTTTTGTCTACACACTCTCTAATGAAATGATGATAATGTCTATATGCTTAGTCCTACTGTGATGGACTGGATTCTGTGCTATAGATATAGCACTTGTGTTATCACATATTTGAGTTGAATTATTTAAGTTGAAACCATAACCCAAGAGTTTATTCTGAATCCATAACATCTGTCAACAACAACTACCAGCTGCTATATATTCTGCTTCAGTTGTTGATGTGGACACAGATAATTGTTTCTTACAGAACCAAGACACTAGTCTCACAACAAGGAACTGGCAAGTTCCTGAGGTACTTTTCTTATCAAGCATGTATCCAACAAAGTCAGCATCTGAATATCCAGTTAAATCAAATTCTGACTTTGTAGGATACCATAGGCCTAGACTGGGACAACTATTTATATATCTCAAAATTCTTTTTAGGAAAACTAGGTGAGATTCTTTAGGTTCACTTGGAACCTAGCACAAAGGCATGTGGCAAATATTATATCAAGTCTGCTAGCTATAAGATATAGTAGGGACCCAACAATGCCCTTATACAACTTCAGGTCAACAGGTTTTCCATGTGGATCAGAATCTATTACAGCATTAGTAGCCATAGGTGTTTTCTTTGCTGAGGCATCAGCCATCCCAAACTTCTTAAGAAGCTCTTTAGCATACTTATCTTGGGAGATGAAGATGCCATCAGGTAGCTGCTTCACTTGGAGACCAAGGAAGTAGGAGAGCTCACCCATGCTACTCAACTCAAACTGAGAATGCATGAGGTCAGAGAACCTCTTGCATAGTTTAGAGTCAGTAGACACAAATATGATGTCAACCACATAGATTTGTACGAACAAGATTTTATCCTTATGGTGTCTAGTGAATAATGTTTTGTCTATTATGCCTCTAGTGAATTCTTGCTCTATCAGAAAGCTAGTTAAGATCTCATACCAAGCTCTTGGAGCTTGCTTTAGACCATAGAGAGCTTTATGCAATTCTAAATACATAAGAGGGATGAGTTGGAGAAACAAAACCTGGTGGTTGTTCAACATAAACCTCTTCTTTTAGTATTCCATTTATAAAAGCACTTTTTACATCCATCTGATATACCTTGAATTTCTTGTAGGTAGCATAGGCAAGAAAGATTCTAATTGCTTCTAACCTTGCAAATGGTGCAAAGGTTTGATCATAGTCTATACCCTCTTCTTGTCTGTATCCTTGAGCAACAAGCCTAGCCTTGTTTCTCACAATTGCACCTTGGGAATCTAGTTTGTTTCTATATATCCATTTGGTTCCAATGACTGGGTAGTCTTTGGGTCTTGGAACCAAATCACAAACTCTACATCTCTCAAACTGGTTGAGTTCCTCTTATATTGCAATGATCCAATGGGGATCTTGCTCAGCATCTGTTATGGATTGAGGTTCAACTTGAGAGAGAAAACAGGCATGCATCACATCTTGGTTGAGTTGATGCCTTTTCTTTACACCTACTGTTATGTCTCCAATCACTTGGGATCTAGGGTGATCCCTTAGTGTGACAAGATCAGTGGGTGAAGTTGGTTCAGTAATAGCATTTGGAATTGATTCCTCTTGTGGAACTGTGTTTGCTGTTGGATGAAGTTCAGTCACTTCAGTGCTTTCTTCTTCACTGTCTTCGTCAACTTGTGGAGAAGGATGTGTTGGAGCCTCTTGGGTGAGGCTTAGTCCATCCAAACTCTCACACAAGTGAGGTACCTACAAAGGATTACTGGTAGAAATCTCTTTCTCCTTGTAAGACATGTTAGTTTCATTAAAGGTAACATGAATAGATTCTTCAATTTTCAAGGAGGATTTGTTAAATACCCTATAAGCTTTGCTTACTTGGGAATATCCTAAAAAAATTCCCTCTTCAACCTTAGCTTCAAACTTTCTAATGTATTTCTTGTTATTATTATGTATATAGCATACACATCCAAATACTTTAAAATATGTGATTTTAGGTTTCTTCCATTTAAGTAATTCATAGGGAGTCCTATTCCTTAGTTTGTGTATCAAACTTCTGTTCAGTACATAATTTGTTGTGCTTACAGTGTAACATCCCATTTCCGACTAGACCTCCAAGAGTGGTTTCGGTCATGTCAAAACCCTAGGAAGCCAAAGGGACCAAGTGAAGAAGGCCAAGGTGAAAATCACCTTGGTCTGCCTATAGCTCAGCCTTATATCAGCAAGGGGAGATCTGAACCGTCAGATCCTATAGTAAGAAATAAACAGCCACACAAATTCCCTGAAAACAACTCTTCCGGGTCTAACACGCCCGTGTCGGCCCAGACACGCCCGTGTCGCCAGGCATGTCGGATGATACACGTCGTGTCACCAGGCGTGTCCTCAGCTCGACGATCGTCGAGTTCATTTCATAGAATAGGGGGAACACGCCCCCGACACGCCCGTGTCGCGAGGCGTGTCATCAGCCCGACGATCGTCGAGCTCATTTCGTCGATCTCAGATCGACGATCGTCGAGTTCACTTAGTAGAATAGGGGGGAACACGCCCCCGACACGCCCGTATCGCCAGGCGTGTCGTCAGCCCGACGATCGTCGAGCTCATTTCTTCGAGCTTAGCTCAACGATCGTCGAGTTCATTTCGTAGAGCAGGGGGAACACGCCCCCGACACGCCCGTGTCGTGAGGCGTGTCGTCAGCCCGACGATCGTCGAGCTCAGATCGATGATCGTCGAGTTCACTTCATATAAAAGGGGGAATACGCCCCTGACACGCCCGTATCGCCAGGTGTGTCGTCATCCCGACGATCGTCGAGCTCATTTTATCGAGCTCAGCTCGACGATCGTCGAGTTCAGTTCGTAGAACAGGGGGGAACACTCCCCCGACACAATCGTGTCGCCAGGCGTGTCGCCAGCCCGACGATCGTCGAGCTCATTTCGTTGAGGTCAAATCGACGATCGTCGAGTTCATTTCGTCAAACAGGAGGGAACACGCCCACCCGACATGCCCGTGACGGATGATACACGCTCGTGTCACAGTCGTGTCACCAGGTGTGACACGGCGGTTCGGGGCAGAATTGCCGTGAGTAGGAGAGAGAAATGAGGAAGGAGAGGGAAGGAAACGGTTCGCCAAAAGCCACATTTAATGGCTGAATTCAATTTCCTAGGTAAGGGGAGAATTTTCCAGCCGTTTCCCCGGCCATCAGACCTAATTCAGCCCCCCTCCTCCATGGTCGAGCCTAGCCATTAATGGCTTTGAAGGACATTGATGATCCAGCCCCTCCTCTCCTAATCTGAAGCTTTAAACACCACCGGTGAGTTGAGAGGAGGCTTTCCCAATCCTTACCCAAAGAAACCGAGCCTCCCCACCTTGCAGTGTAGAAGCTGAGCGACGCAACTTTCAGAAATGGCTTCCTGGCAATCTTCTCGACTTCAGGCCGCCGGCAAGGTCCAATCCTTCTCCTCTCTATGCATGCTAGATCTAGACTTGTTTAGGTTGAGAAGTCAGGCTCAAATGAGCCTGATCGGAGAGAAAATTTCCTTGAAATTCCATGAAAAATGGATGCGTTGAGTTCGGCGGAAACCGCCGCCTCCGGCGGCATGGTCGCCGCCAAACGTTATCCACCACCTCAACAGAGGTGGTGGTGGTGGTGGCCGGCCAGGGAGGTGGTTGGGGTGGCCAGAAAGTTGGCTGGAAGAGGCTCCCGGTCGGGCCAATCTCGGCCCTTGGCTGGAGGTTGAGGATGAACAGATGCCATCCGTTTTGATCAAGGCGATTCAAATGATATTTATGTTATTGATTTTTTTGGAGATTTTTGGCAGTAGATATTTTTAATTATTAAAAATACTTAGATGCCTATACAGAAAAGGTGGTCAACATAGTAAATGTATCCCTTGATGTCTAGTGTAATTTAAAATTGATTTCACTCAATTTGGAGTCCTGGTTAGACCACAGCACTCATTTTGGTGAGGTCTATTCCTAGGGTTGTCCAGAGCTTAAATTAAATCCCCACTCCAAACCAGATATCCAAATGATCTGAAATTTGGGGAGTAGGCTATTCTTAACTATATCTAGAACATATCCAAAAATCAGAATTTTTGGAAAAACAATTTAATAGTTTTTAGAAATGTTTAATAAACCATGTATAAATTAGTTAGGTGTCATAAACACCTCAAAATCCCTCAAATTTTGGTGGCTGGTCTTAGAGAGCATGTTAGGGCTCTGATAAAAATTTCATCTCCTTTGGAGATGTTTTGATTAGGTTTTATCCAACCCCAGTTTGACCCTTATAGGGTTAATTAGGTCAAGCACCCCCTTTGGGTTTTGAGTGGTCAAATCACCTCAACAGAGGCTGATATTTTGACCATTGACTTTATATGGCATGTAACACCCTCCAATGGAATTTGGGGTGGTTAAGAGCAGGGTAACCCTAGAACCCTAGGGAAGGTCCCTTGATGGGGATTTTTAGGGTTTGAAGATCATGGGGTCAAATGACCTTGGAATGGCTTTAAAATTGGTGGAGAGGACCATAGGGTTAGTATAGTCCTCTGGTTAAAATTTTAGGGAATTTGGAGGTCTTAAACCCCCTCAAAATCCTAACCCTAGTTTAGGGCACCAAACCTAATTTGGAGTATTAGGCTATCAAATCACTTTAAAATCAATTGAAATTTGGGCAGGGTAGTTTCTGGTAGAAATATTCCTATATTAATTTTGGTGGAATTTTTGTGCTAATAAAATCAGTACTTCCTTTTCAACCCTAGATGTGACCTTAAAGATTACTATGTTGATTGTGAAGTTTCTGTTTATTGCAAAATTGTGAAACCTTGGAATAGGACAGTTTTTATCATGATAGAGCCCTCTGTATTTTTGTTTAAAGTTTTACATGACTGTTTCAAGTACTTGCTTCATAAAATTATGATTTATGGTTTCTGATCAAAAATAGGAATAGAGCCCCAATATTGTCAAGAAAATTATGAAATTAGGTCAGAGAGTGTTTCTGACCATTATTATTGTCCTGTAATTTTTCCATGATTTTTAGATGAATAAAACCAGTACTTCACAAGTCTGTAAATTTGGAAGTTTACATTTAATTAGATTTAGAACCCTTCATGTGTGAGGAAAATTGTAAAACTTGGTTACTATGGATTTTAGATTATTATCAGACTTCTATAATTTTTTTATAATTATTAGATGAGTATTTACAGTACTTGCTTCATTAACCAATGATGATGGAATTAATGGTTATAAATTAAATTAGGGGCTACTATTCACTGTAAAAATTATGAGACTACTCCTAGGGTGTTTTTAGGCCATGATAGTCCTACTGGAGTTTTATTATAATTTTTAGAAAAATATAGCTGGCCTTTTTATCATTAGATGGAATTATTAACCTTAAGATCTAAATTATGAAAGGTAGGTCTAATCACCTCTGAAAATTCTCAAACATTGGATTTACTGTTTAAATGTTACTTAGTATTTATCATAATTTTGTGGTGATTTGTTTCTTAACTTAGAGAGAACTTCATGTTCAAAGTAGGGCATTTGGAGTCTAGGGTTAATTAAATTAAATACCCACATAGTTAGGAAAATTATGAGACTCTGGATTTAGTCTTAATAGGTCATGGTAGACTCCCAGTTATTGTTAGGGATCTATTGGGAGAGTAATTAGGGTACCCCTAATGGGAGCACCATATATCTTAGCATGGTTTGCATATAGTGGATAGGTCAGAAATAGGTTAACTCGGAGAGCTCAAACACACTTATGGGAGCCACACTGAAACAAAAGATTGGTTTGGTCAAGGGTAGGAACCAATAATATTAAGTGCCTTACGAAAGGGAACTTTGGGCGTAATCCCATCATAGTTCCTAGTGCCTTCGAGAGCCCTTCACGGGGAATACCTTGGGCAGTCCTGGGCTAACGTAAACCTTAGGATTAATATGGGCAAGAGTAACCCTAACAATAGTTTCACCTTACACTCACACGTGTACACGTAGGGTGATGAATTGGAAGTGAAGGATAGCGTAGGCCCGTGGCCTAAGGGCTTACTGGTAGAGTTAAGTGGACTCGATATTGATTTGGAAGTCCGGGGAGCTGGATGCTCGGGGACTTGGAAAAAAAAGGAGACTTGATTAGTCCAGGGAGTCGTGGGCTCGGGAATATGGTGAACTAGTAGGCTTGGTAGACTAAGGAGCTGGAGGCTCGGTACTATAATTAGATACAACTATCATGGTTGCATGTGCATAACAGTGGTGGGTCCTCGGTATTGGACGGTCGATCACACCGTCATCGGTACGTTGACTCAGGGAGACTAGATGGTTTGCTAGGAATAGTACAGAAACGTACGTGAGGGGCTAGACGGGGTAGTGTGATTACCAGTCTAGGAGTGGAGAGGCCCAACCCACTATCTCTGTTGGCCACGACGAGAGGCTCCTGAGAGTTTAGCTAACTCCAAAAAGGGGAACTAAAGGTCTGTGAGCATAGAGTCGTGTGTGTGAGTTGCACTTGCATATGCATACCATAGCATACTTGTATGTCATAGCATAATCATTGCATTTAACCCCTGACATCTATCGTATAAAATGGTATGGAACGTTTTATACGATAGGCCCCGCAAAACTACCCCTTGGTCTATAGGGGTAATATCTATAAATCAACGGTTATATTTCTCGTTGCTCTTACTTACTCTTCTTACTGCTTTTACTTGCTTCTCCTTACTGTTTACTTTTGTTACATACTTCTTTACTCATGTTTAATTATTGTGATACCCCTGTCATACCCTATTAATTTATTCCATAGCATAGATGTCACCTGCTTGATTACGCCCTACTTTTGGTCCTCCTTTTCACTCCTTTTTGCCCGGTGCCTAGGAGCCACGGGTAGAGGGGTGGGGGTTTGTTGACTGAGTCTAGTTTGACTGACGGTCATTTGACCACCATATTTTAGGTGCTCTGGATGGGCGACAGGGAACAGCCCCAGGAGACGTAACACCAGCAGGGTACGGTGTAGATGGAGATGGGCCAGTGTAGCTCGGGTGGACAGGCATTCGGATCCCTGAGTGGAGCCGAGTATTAGTGGTTTTACTTTTATGAGTGGATTGTAGTGAGGTTATCATATACCGGGCTTAAGCCCGTATTCACTTTCTGGTGTGGACTATTTATTTGTCATGTGATTTCCTCCTTTATTCTATTGTGTACTTGGATGCTTGCACTTTCATTCATTATACATTTTGTCGATGGTGATCGATTTGGCCGGCAGGATCGGCGTTTTGTAGTGATGACCTTCCCGGGTGTGAAGGTGTCACCGTAAAGCAGCGGTTCTGGGCCTAAGACCCTGATGGTTGTTGAAAACAAAATGGGGTCTTACATACAGCCTCTGCCCAAAAGGATAGCGGCATATAAGCATCTACAAGTAATGTGCATGCAGCTTCAATCAGAGTTCTATTCTTCCTTTTAGCTACCCCATTTTGTTGGGGAGTTCTAAGAGCTAAGAAGCAGTGCATGATACCTTCCTTATCACAGAACTCATGCATAAGAAGAGACTCAAACTCTATACCATGATCACTTCTGATCAATACAACATGAGTAGAGTACTCAATCTGTATGGTCCTGAGAAAATCTTTAAGAACTTTAAAGGTATCTGACTTAGATCTCAGAAAGAACACCCAAGTGAATCTTGAGAAGTCGTCTACAATGACTAGAGTATACGATTTCCCTCCTAGACTTTGTACAGCAATGGGTCCAAAGAGATCCATGTGTAGCAAGTATAAGATCCTAGGTGAATCACTTTTATTAATTGACTTAAAACTAGATTTAGTTTGCTTGCCTAGTTGACAAGCCCTGCAAAGGCCTTCCTTCTTGTAGGGACCAGAAGGTAAACCTCTTACAAGACTGTCTTTAGATAGCCTAGCAATATTTTTCATGTTTACATGTCCTAGTCTGTTATACCATAATTCATTTTGAGTGCAAATAATATTAAGCAGACAAATATCTGAATTGGCAGAATAGAAATCAACTAAATAAATGTTTCCTTGTCTATTTCCAATTAAAACATTTTGTTTTTCTTTATTAGAAATAATACAAGTTTTTGAATTGAAATGTACCTGATAACCTTCATCACATAATTGGCTGATAGAGATGATGTTATGCTTGAGTCCTTTTACATAAGTCACCTTCTTGAATGTGATTGCTCCAATCCTTACTTCTCCATAGCCTTCAGACTGGCCACACTTTGAATCACCAAAAATAACCTTTGGTCCTAGCTTGGACTTGTAATTGTATAAGTTGTCCTTGCTGCCAGTCATGTGCTTGGAGTATCCACTGTCTAGATACCATGTTTGATTAACCACTGGACAACCCTTTTCCTGATCAGCTTCTGTCTTTGAAGCTTCTTCATTATCAGAATCTTATTCTTCTGATTGACTCCTGGAGGAAACAACGGACATGAGCATACTTCTTTGTCTCTTGCCTCTTCTTCATCTTCACTGGAGCTGGAGGATATGGATTCATCCTCAGTTTCACTCCAGGATTCAGCTACAAAGCCTTTCTCTTTCTTCTTGTATTTGCTAGAAGAAGGTCTGCTGTTTTGTTGTCTTCTAGAATCCTTCTCTCTTCTCTTTTCCTTCTTTTGATTTTCTGGACACTCTGAGATGAAGTGTCCAGGTTTCCTGCAGCCAAAGCAAACCACTTCTTTAGTGGGGGTTTTGTCATACCTTGGCTTGTCATCCTGCCTGGATGAGTTTCTTCTGAAATCCTTCCTTGCCATTTTATAGAATATCTTGGCAAAGAGACTCATCAGCTCTTCATTCACAGTTGAGGCTTCAGCTTCTTCAACAGCTTTAAAAGCTATTTTGTGCTCCTTCCTTGCTAGTGGAGGTGTTCTCTGCTCAGCTGCTTCTCTGGATTTGATGAGCTGCTCATAAGACTTGAGCTTTCCTAAAAGAGATTCTGTGGAAATCTCAGTTAGGATTCTGGCCTCCTTGATTGGCCAGATCCTTGAATCCCATGAGCATGGGAAGCACATGAGGATTTTTATCATTCACCTCAGTGAGGGTGATGTCCTTGTCCAATGTCTTTGGCTCATTGATGATTGAGCTCAGCCTATTGTATATATCTGCAACTGACTCTACTTCCTCCTTCTTGAAGTTCTCTAATTGTGATATGAGATTGTATCTTCTATCTTTTCTTTCATCAGCAGATCCAGCCACCATTTGATTTAGAGAATCCCAGATGGCCTTGGCTGATGTGCATTCAGCCACTTTCTAGAAAATGTCATCTGACATTATTTGGGCCAGAATATTCATGGCTTTGGCATCAGCAACTTTAGCCTTCTTCTGAGCCTCAGTCCACTCAAGTGGTGGAACTGCATTAGTGTTGGATGTTGCTGTAGAGGTAGATGGTTGAGGAGGACCTGTCACAATGGAATTGTAGATATCATCATCAATAGAGTTCATATATAACGTAATTCTTGTCTTCCAGATGGCAAACATATTTAGGTTGCACACTGGAGGTCTGGTGCTTGCATAGTCTTTATTTTGTTCCATGTTGTGTGTATAATCTTAATAGAAATAAAAAGAAGATCTAACTCAGGATCTTTGGTTCAAGGGTTAGCTTGTACAACCAAAGGAACCTTGCTTTGATACCAATTGAAAGTAAGGGTTAGATCTGAAATACTCTAGATGGGGGGTGAATAGAGTATTTAGGGTTTATAAAATTTTTGCAAATTAATTCAATCTATTACTAGTGCTGTAGAAAGTAAATTAAAAACACAAACACAACAACCTAGAAAGCACAGCCACAGCAAGAACAAAAGAAAAGAGCAACTCAGACAACACAAGAATTTTATAGTGGTTCCCCAACCTGGGTACATCCACTCTTCTATCACCCTGGTAGGAATCCACTCAGGTTTTTGATCAGGTGACTGCCACCAATGAGCTTTTGATCGGGTGCTCAAAAAACCAATCCTCAAGTTTTTTGGCCAGGTTACTTGCAACCAGGAATAACTTTTGAAGGGAGTTAAGAACCCTTTATACAGTGGGGGATGAGAGTGTGATTTTGTCTTCTCTTTCTCAGATACAACGGAGAAGACTCTAGTGGAAAAATGATGTTAGCAAAGGCTCCCCGTGAGATATAGAAAGGTTCAGGAAGTTGAAGCCTTGCTGCAGGGTGATAGGTCTTCAAACTTTTGCTTTGACTAGAAGAACTCCAGAAACTTCTTGACAGATAGAATGTTTGTTGTCCTTTGAAGAATCCTGGAATGGAGAAGGAATAAGACTCTTAATCTTGAATGTATGTTCTTCTTCTTCAGCTTGCTGTTCTTTTCTCTGGTCAAGGGCTAGGGCTTCTTGTCTCTTGAAAGTGTTGTTGCCCTGTGAGCTCTGTATTCTGTATATTCTCTGTGTCAGTTTTCCTATACTCATGTATTGCTATCTGTTCTTCTTTCTTGTCTAGAGAGATGAAGAAAATACCTTTTATATTTTCCATATAATTTTCCTTTGAAATTTGAAATCCTTTCTTCATTTAGTGTTGACGGCCTGGAGAATATTTGCATTGATTGATTTCCCCAACTGTCCCATGAAAAAAATGGCAAGCAATAATACTGATGAAGACCATAATCAATGCTTGCTTCTAACGGTAATATTCAGAGAATATTTATGCATTGATTACTCATGAATTATTACAATAGAAAAAAGACAGAGGGAGGGAAATTTCTAAGTTTGAAACTCTACAGAATTCATTGAGCAGAATTCGTCGATCTGTATCCAGAGTTCGTCAAACAGAGAATTCAAGTTCGTCGACCAAAAAATAGTTGTTCGTTGAGTTGAGATCCAAAATTGTCGACCTAAGAACAGTTAACTGCTTTCTATGGAACCTTGACAACTCTGTCCATCAAGATCATCGAGCTGAGAGTGTAACTTCGTCGACTGGAGTTCAGAATTCCATGTTTCTTGGACTTGAGAATGTTGAAGTAACATGTCCAAAAATCGTCGACCTTAGAACTGGGTTCGTCGACCTGAGAACTAGTTTCGTCGAGCTGAGAGCTTCTAGCTGCTACTTGATAAATTTTGCCAAGACTGTGGTCTAAGTTCGTCGAGTTGAGAAGTTGTATTCGTCAACTGGAGAGTGAGCCTGAACTTAGATGTTTCTGGAATAAGATGTTGAAGTAGAATACCCAGCAATCATCCACCTGAGAACTAAGTTCGTCGACCTGAGAACTAAGTTCGTCGACTGAAGTTAAGTGAAGAATTCTGGACTTGGAATGTTGAATTATACTCTGGAAATCGTCGAACTGGGATTCATGTTCGTCGAGCTCAGCTCAGAGAATTGTCTCTGATTTTGTCGAGCTGAGCACGACTTTCATCGACCTGAGTTCGACGAACGTCAAACTCATTTTCTGATTATGATATTTCTCTAAGTCTTGATTCTTTTGTAGTCTATTGATGGCTGGTCCAAGTAGTTCTGATTTTAAGGGCATGGCCTAAACTCTAGGAGACAATCATGACCCTGGCTAAAGATGTTGGGTCAAACATCCTAATTTAGTGAACCTAGCATAAATCTAACTAGGGATCCAACATGGACAGTGGATTCTTCAAATGTTGTTCTTCAAGGAGTTGCAGGATGTCCAGGAAGATTGGGTCTGAATGTTGGAAGGAATCAAAATCGACATCAAATCTTGTATCGAATTTCATCGCTGCTAGACAGCCTGCTGGAATCACCATTAGTTCACCTGCAAGAGAAAAACGAAGATCAAGTGCAAGGGAACTGAAAGCGCGGGGCGGAGGTCGAAGAAAACCTAGATATAAGATTTTCCGAAATATGAATCGACAAACTACGTTCCACAAAAAAAATAATTCTTCGATCTGAGATCGACGAAATAATTGGTAGTTAAATAATTCATCGAGCTCAGTCTGAAAATTTGAAGACATTTCAACGAATGTTTTCTGAAGCAGATTCGTCGATCTCCGTTCGATGAAAATAACTTCACTCACAGAGAGTTCGTCGAACTCCGTTCGACGAATATCTCAAGAACTTTCCCCAGTTCTTCGAGCTCCGTTCGACGAACTTTGAAAAATTCATCGAGTGTAGATAGAAGTTAAATCAAGGCTTCTCCATTGATCATACCCAGCTGATTTATAAAGAACAAGTGATTCCTTTTATCCAAGGGTTTGGTGAAAATATCATCTCTTTGTAAATCAGTGTAAATATAAACAAGTTTGATTTTGTTTTTGTCTACACACTCTCTAATGAAATGATGTCTAATATCTATATGCTTAGTCCTACTGTGATGGACTGGATTCTGTGCTATGGATATAGCACTTGTGTTATCACATAATAGAGTTGAATTATTTAAGTTGAAACCATAGTCCATGAGTTGATTCTGAATCCACAACATCTGTGAACAGCAACTGTCAGCTGTTATATATTCTGCTTCAGTTATTGATGTAGACATAGATGATTGTTTCTTGCAGAACTAAGACACTAATCTCATACCAAGGAACTGACAAGTTCCTGAGGTACTTTTCCTGTCTACCTTGCTTCCAGCAAAGTCAGCATCTGAATATCCAGTTAAATCAAATTCTGACTCAGTAGGATACCAAAGGCCTAGACTAGGACAACTCTTTATATATCTCAAAATTCTTTTTAGAAAAACTAGGTGAGATTCTTTAGGGTTCACTTGGAACCTAGCACAAAGACATGTGGCAAACATTATATCAGGTCTGCGAACTGTAAGATATAATAGGGACCCAACAATGCCCCTATATAACTTCTGGTCAATAGGTTTCCGATGTGGATCAGAATCTATTACAACATTAGTAGTCATGGGTGTTTTCTTTGCTGAGACATCAGCCATCCCAAACTTTTTAAGAAGCTCTTTAGCATATTTAGCCTGGGAGATGAAGATGCCATCAGGTAGCTACTTCACTTGGAGACCAAGGAAGTAGGAGAGCTCACCCATGCTACTCACCTCAAACTTAGAATGCATGAGGTCAGAAAACCTCTTGCATAGTTTAGAGTCAATAGACCCAAATATGATGTCATCCACATAAATTTGTACTAACAAGATTTTATCCTTATGGTGCCTAGTGAATAATGTTTTATCTATTATGCCTCTGTTGAATTCATGCTCTATCAGAAAGCTAGCTAAGGTCTCATACCAAGCTTTTGGAGCTTGCTTTAGACCATAGAGGGCTTTATACAATCTAAATACATAAGAAGGATGGGTTGGAGAGATAAAACCTGGAGGTTGTTCAACATAAACCTCTTCTTTTAGTACTCCATTTAGAAAGGCACTTTTCACATCCATCGGGTAGACTTTAAACTTCTTGTAGGCAGCATAGGCAAGGAAGATTCTGATTGCTTCTAACCTTGCAACTGGTGCAAAGGTTTGATCATATTCTATGCCTTCTTCCTTCCTATATCCTTGAGCAACAAGTCTAGCCTTGTTCCTCACAATTACACCATGGGCATCAAGCTTGTTTCTATATACCCATTTGGTTCCAATGACTGGATAGTCTTTGGGTCTTGGAACCATATCTCAAACTCTACATCTCTCAAACTGGTTGAGTTCCTCTTGCATGGCAATGATCCAATGGGGATCTTGCTCAGCATCATTTATGGATTGAGGTTCAACTTGAGAGAGAAAACAAGCATGCATCACATCATGGTTGAGTTGATGCCTTGTCTGTACACCTACTATTATGTCTCCAATCACTTGAGGTCTGGGATGATCCCTTAGTGTGACAAGATCAGTGGGTGGAGTTGGTTCAGCAACAACATTTGGATTTAATTCCTCTTGTGGAATTATATTTGTTGTTGAATGAGGTTCAGCCTTTTCCAAAGATTCATCTTCACTGTCTTCAACAACTTGTGGAGGAGAGGGTAGCTTCTTGTTGAAGGTTTAATTCACCCATTTTCTCACCCAAGTGAGGTACCTGCAAAGTGTTATTGGTAGAAATCTCTTTCTCCTTATAAGACATGTTAGTTTCATTAAAAGTAACATGAATTGATTCTTCAAATTTTAAGGTAGATTTGTTAAACATCCTATAAGCTTTGCTTACTTGGGAATATCCTAGAAAAATTCTCTCTTCAGCCTTAGCTTCAAACTTTTTAATATATTTCTTGTTGTTATTATGTATATAGCATATGCAACCAAATACATTAAAATAGGTGATTTTAGGTTTCTTCCCGTTAAGTAATTCATAGGGAGTCTTATTCTTAAGTTTATGCATCAGACTTCTATTTAGTACATAATTTACTGTGCTTACAGCCTCTACCTAAAAGGATAGTGGCATGTAAGCATCTGCAAGTAATGTGCCAGCAGCCTCAATCAGGATTCTATTCTTCTTTTCAGCTACCCCATTTTGTTGGGGAGTTCTAGGAGCTGAGAAGCAGTGCCTGATACCTTCCTTCTCACAGAACTCATACATAAGAAGAGACTCAAACTTTGTACCATGATCACTTCTAATCAATATAACATGAGTAGAGTACTCAATATGTATGGTTCTGAGAAAATCTGTAAGAACTTTAAAGGTATCTGACTTAGATCTCAGAAATAACACCCAAGTGAATCTTGAGAAGTCATCTACAATGACTAAAGTATAGGATTTCCATCCTAGGCTTTGTACAGCAATAGGTCCAAATAGGTCTATGTGTAGCAAGTATAAAATCCTAGGTGAATCACTTTTAGTAATTAATTTAAAACTAGAATTACTTTGCTTGCCTAGTTGACAAGCCATGCAAAAGCCTTCCTTCTTGTAGGGACCAGAAGGTAAGCCTCTTACAAGACTGTCTTTAGATAGCCTAGCAATATTTTTCATGTTTACATGTCCTAGTCTTTTATGTCATAATTCATTTTGATTGCAAATAATATTAAGCAGATAAATATCTGAATTGGCAGAAAGAAAATCAACTAAGTATATGTTTCCTTGTCTATTTTCTATTAAAACTTTTTGTTTTTCTTTATTAGAAATAATACAAGATGTAGAGTTAAAGTGTACCTGATAACCTTCATCACATAAATGACTGATAGAGATGATGTTATGCTTGAGTCCTTTTACATAAGTCACCTTTTTGAATATGACTGCTCCAATCATTACTTCTCCATAGCCTTCAGACTGGCCACACTTTGAATCACGAAAGATAACCTTTGGTCCCAGCTTGGACATGTAATTCTGTAGGTTGTCCTTGCTGCCAGTCATGTGCTTGGAGCATCCACTATCCAAATACCATAATTGATTAACAATTGGACATTTCTTCACCTGCAGAAAAAATAATTAATTATTCTTGACCCAGGTTACCTTGGGTCCTTTGTTTTGCTGATAAGAAAAGTTGGATATCACAGAGAATTCAAGTTGTGATTTATATCTTAAGGGGTGATATCTTCTAGGTGGAATTATCCAAACAGTAAGTGGGTTAAAGGGTTTCCTAGTTTGATTAGGGTTATTGTTATAGTTATAATTTTTATAAGTCTGACTGGGTTCGACGAAATGTTGTGAGTTTGTCGACCAGAGTTCGATGAAATGGGATAAGATCATCGATCTCAGCTCAGAGAATGAACATAGTCATTTTTTGTACCCCAAGTTCGTCGACCTCTGCTCGACGAACCATACACAGTTCGTCGATCGCAGTAAGACGAATGATTAATATATGGATTTACGTTCAGAGTTCGTCGACTTGAGTTCGACGAACTTGCCACATTTCGTCGATCTAAGTTCGACGAAATCTACTGAACTTTGTTTTTGTCTAAGGTTTTATGATTTTGATTTTTCTTGTTTTTATGTGTGATTTCAGTTTTATTATTGTTTATTACCTCTTTATTCTTAGCTAACACAAATTTAATGGGGGTTGATAATACGTTCTTCTTGTGAATGTGGGGTAAACTTGATGATACACCCAAGCCCAATTTATCATTTAGTCTAGCATTGACTGTGCTTATGATGTCCATCAGCCTAAGGCTTCTCCCATTAAGAGATTCCTCAAGTTGTTTGGCCTCACATAGTTCAGTTTTTAAAGCAATAATTTGTTCATTAGCTAGTGTAAGTTCATCTTTTAGCTTAGTATTTTCATAAATTATATTTTCTTGATTAGCTCGTCTTTCCCTAAGTGTTTTGATTTCCTTTTCAGAGTTTATTAAATCAATACACATGGTTTTAAATTCAAATTTGAAAGCATCAGAATTATAGTCAAAAGATAAAAGTACATGATCAGCTTCTGTTTATGAAGCTTCTTCATTTTCAGATTCTTCTTCATTTGATTGACTTCTGGATGCATCTATGGCCACGAGGCAAACTTCCTTAGCCCTTGCCTCTTCTTCTTCTTCACTGGAACTTGAAGATATGAATTCATCCTCAGTTTCACTCCAGGATTCAGCTACAAAGTCTTTCTCCTTCTTCTTGTATTTGTTGGAAGAGGGCATGCTGCTTTGCTGTCTTCTAGAATCCTTTTCTCTTCTTCTTTCTTTTTTTGATTCTATGGACACTCTGAGATGAAGTGTCCAGGTTTCCTACAGCCAAAGCAAACCACTTCTTTAGTAGGGGTTTTGTCATACCTTGGCTTATCATCCTAACAGGATGACTTTCTTCTGAAATCTTTACTTGCCATTTTATAAAATCTTTTGGAAAGCAGACTCATTAACTCTTTATTCACTGTTGAAGTTTCTATCTCCTCAGCAGCCTTGAATGCCAGGTTGTGCTCTTTTCTGGCTGGTGGAGGTGTCCTTTGCTCTGCTGCTTCTCTGGATTTAATGAGCTGCTCATAGGACTTGAGCTTTCCCAAAAGAGATTCATTGGAAATCTCATTTAAGCTCCTGTCCTCCTTGATTGGTCAGATCCTTGAATCCCATGAGCTTGGGACGCACATGAGGATTTTGTCATTCACCTCAGTGAGGGTGATGTCCTTGTCCAAGGTTTTCAGCTCATTGATGATTGAGCTCAGCATGTTGTACATATCTGCTACAGATTCTGCTTCCTCCTTCTTGAAGTTCTCATATTGTGATATGAGATTGGATCCTCAGTCTTTTCTTTCATCAGCAGATCCAACCACCATTTGATTAAGGGAATCTCAAATGGCCTTAGCTGATGTACATTCAGCCACTTTATGGAAGATGTCATCTGACATTATTTGGGCCAGAATATTTATGGCTTTGGCATCAGCAACTTTAGCCTTCTTCTGAGCCTCAGTCCACTCAGGTGGTGGAACTGCATTAGTGCTGGATGTTGTTGTAGAGGTAGATGGTTGAGGAGGACCTCTCAAGA